>CM029648.1:39593756-40193756 GCA_017311315.1 Dendrocalamus latiflorus
AACCGTGGCTCCGCGCCCACGCGCCCGGCGTCTACCCTGACGACCTCATCGCCCCCTCCCCCTCCTCCGGTTCGGCGCCCTCCCCCTTCCCGTGCCCTAATGGCCTGGCTTCTTCCCGCTTTGCGCTCCGTGCTGCCTCGACTGTGTCTAATTCGTGTGGTGCTTCGTTTCATCTGGCTGGGTGTGCAGGCGGCGGCGACAAGGACGTGGACAAGGTCGGCGAGCGCCTGCATGGCGTCGGGATCTCAACTGCCGACGGTTCCACCAGTGCAGGTTGGCGTGCGCTCGCGAACCCACGATCTGGGATACTTTCGGAGAAAATTGATCTGTGTGCGCTCTGCTCTGTCTTTGCAGGGGATGCTTCGGCATCTAAGCCGGAAGACGTCAAACGCCTGCCTGGTGGTAAGATCAAGAAGAAGGTCTGTTCCCTTACGCATTTTACACAATTCACTTCGTTATAACGAAACCATTGTCATTTACGTATGGTTTCTACCTGCCCAACTTTACTACCAGATTCCCTGCTCCCACAGCAACAACAAAAAAGGTTTACTGTTAGATGCTAGTTTGGAAATTGGAATTGAGAGAAAGCAAGTTATGATTTGCAATTCAGTACCAGTGTACCACTCTGGGGAACTCATGTGCCCTTTGTTCAATGTTCAACTCTAGTAGTGGTTAGCTTAGCGTGTGATGTGGTCATTCTACACTGAAGGACTACTGTACTAATGTCTCCTGGTTTGAGTTCAAACCAATCTAAGTCTCTGTATAGAGCATTATGGTGGGTAGTGCTTTGTTGATGGCAATGATAAATGTTTCCTTTCGACATGCAGGAGAAGCAAGAGGTTGTCATCGAGAAGATTGTCCGCAACAAGCGCAAATGTGTTACTGTGGTCAAAGGCCTTGAATTGTTTGGTGAGTGGTGTTTCGATAAATGACCTTGATTATTAATGAAATGATTGCGTACAAGCTATTTATAACTTCTCGAGTGAACACATAACTGTATTCTAAAGTCTAAACATTGTAGAAGAGATCGTCATGTGGATGTTAAATCTAGGCTTAAACTGAACCAACCTTAAAGTTTCATGATGGCAGCTGTTTGCTATTAAACTAGGATATAGTTTCATGGCGGCAGGTTTGCAGCTGTTTGCTATTGAGTTGGAATATAATCTAAATATTGTGTACATACTATTTACAACTTGTGCAGTGAACCTGATGGACATGACTGTATTCTAAACACTTTAGAAGAGGTAGTTGTGTGGATGTGAAATCCAGGCCTAAACAGAACATACCAAAGTTCCATGATGACATCTGTTTTATATTAAGCTATGGCATAGTTTTATTGATCGTATTTTCTTTCCTGAACCTTTAGGTGTAAAGCTGAGTGATGCTTCAAAGAAGCTTGGGAAGAAGTTTGCTACTGGTGCTTCTGTTGTTAAGGTATACCAGTATTAGTGACGTTACTGAGGCTTTTGATATTCATTTTAAGCACTTCTTTATTGTCTTCCTCAGGGCCCAACCGAAAAGGAGCAGATTGACGTGCAAGGGGACATATCATATGATATTGTGGAGTTCATTACTGATACATGGCCTGATGTAATTTATCCATCATATCTGCATTTTTTTTATGGTTTACATTTTCTGTTTGCTTTCATGGATGGCAGCTTTGTGATACTTTATCCACTTGAGAATTCATTTAGTTTCACAGGAATATATAGAAACACCAGCTTCCAATTTGATATAACCATTATTTTTACATTGAGCAATGAACCAAATCAGGTTCAATAATGTACTTCCGGACTGAGAAAGTGGAAGTGTAGTACTACTTGTTGCTCCCTGGTTGGTATAGGAACAGAGAACCATCTACCTTGATAGCATTTGGTGATCTTGTATTCAGCATGTGATTATATTGGGTGGAGATAACGGGGATGGCAAATGGATTTTCCATGCATTTTGTCACATTTGGCTGAGAAGGTTTTAAGGTAGGGACAAGGGGGAGATTCTGCCCTTTATGGTTCAACTCCCGTTCTCAACACACAAACAATTCTACAAGTCTTCATTAATTCCTTATATAGGTTCCTTTGCAACGAATATGATTATATTGTTGAAGCAAAATACTAAGGTCATATTGAAAATCAATCAGGAGGGCATCCTTTTCTTTATTTTAGTCAGGAGTACATTCTGATGGAGTGATGGTAGTGCTATGTTCTTCAGTGAACTATGGTTCAAGTATAACCAGATATAACATTTGGCATTTGCGCTGTAACACTGCTAAAACAAGTTAAATTTTGTTTGCTGAGTTATTTATCACCACAATATGATTGCTGTAGCCACTAGCCACCAAATGCTGTGGAATATTAATGTTTTCATCAAAGATGGTTCTATGCTATTTATCGAGCTCTCATTGCTTTTGTACCTCAGGTACCTGAGTCGGCCATTTTTTTCATTGAAGATGGAAGGAAGGTTGCTGCTGCTTGATGTTATATGATTTACAAGGCAGAATACCAGTGGAGTTACAAATATAATAGAAACATAAGGTAAGAGTATGGTCGTTAAGGCATATCTGAGTATGGTACCCATTTGAAGTGTAATGTTTTGTGCGCTTAGGAGTCTCAAGTTTCGGAACAATTTTGCACCATCTGTTTATGATCATGCAAAGAAGAGTGCAAATTAATAGTGTTTCAGCCTCTTTCTGCTTCCATAGAAACAATCTGGTGTTTTGTGTTAGTTATTTATCTCGTTTAGCATGCAGCGAAATAGATCTCAATGATGTACGATCACTGGCTGTATGTAAGAAATGTTCCTTTATCAATGCATCGAGAAAATCGTGTGTGATGTGATGTTCATGTAATCATGTAAATTTTCTTTCCTCGAAACCATCATGATCATTGTAACTTCTGCAGTAGCCTGAGCGTGAATGATGACGGAAATTTCTCTCAATGCAAAATGTTTCGCGTGTTCATTCAGCAGCACAGTAGGAAAGAGAACTTATGATCCAGGCGAGTTTTGCCCAGTTAAATTGAACTTCAACGAGCCAGGAAAGGAGCATATGGATACTACCAACTGCTTAGAAATATTGTAAGAGCATACATGCCCGCCAACAAGCCATAACAGGAACTCCTAATAGCTTAGGTGTTTGCCAGTTACATAAGCATTATAACGACTCCTGATAACTTGAACTCTTGTCGATCTAATAGTCGTCGTCAACACCACGGCCATCGACATGGCTGTAGAGGCGCCAAAGGCTCATCATCGTGCAGCAAAGCGATCCACCGCCTCTTATAGTCACCAAGACGAGAGGTGCGTTTTCTGTCATGAGTCCATACCCACCAAGGGGGAAAAGGATGCCCTTGCTAGGTTGGTTACTTTTGGAGGTAAAAAAAGTTGTACATACGCATCAAAAGAATTGACTTTCCAAATGCAAGCACAATAAAGCACTAAACGCTGCTAGTGATACTGAATTATCGATTAGTTTCGTAAATAGTACAACCCTAGCATGATCATTTCCATTGGTGAACCCTGGTTTCTCTTGATATGTTAAGACTGATTTCAACAATATTACCACCTTGTCATAAACAAATCATGGATTCATGATTGCCAATGCCTCAGCATCGCAAGTAGTATTGAATCTAATATAATTTAGATTGCAAGCCCGACAACAACAAATAAATTGGAATGGCATAAAAGGAGAGAATAAGAATCAATTATGAAACACAACCTACAAAGTTTCATCCTATTCTCTTATGCACTCACCACTTGACCCCGCATGCAGAATGTTTCATTAAGAGGGGCTTCTTTTGCTCTGCCCACTTCGTACCCTCGGTTGAGCGGATCCAGCAAATTTGGTCACCGGTATCGTCAGATGCTAATCTCACTTGGACAATTCGGGTTACCTCATGCATATATGGTGTCACCTTTAATTTTACCGAGGTTGTTCGGGTCACTGGACCCCAATAAATCTACTGTGGATCCGCTCCTGTTGAGAAATGTCGCCAGCCCTGCAACATGCACTCTAATTGTTTCAGAATGCGTAGGTGAACACAGATCACAAGCGATGCACCGTAACAACTAAAGCATATCTGATTTAAGCTTATTACTTGATAGTGATAGTATATCTACTATTATAAAAAGAGAGTTTATTCATTCACCTCTTCCACCTTCGGCCTTCTTTTGCGTACGCCGATACTTGGGCCCATATCGTTGTCTCTCAGACTGAAAGGGGAGTTTATCCGTCATCCGGGCTCGCATCCTTGGCACGTTGTTCGCGTGAAACGCTAGGAGAAAACCGCGTCAACAGGTGGGTGGTTCTGCAATGGAAAATGGAAAACCATCGCATACCCTCTCGTTAGTCGGCAGTCGCCATATCCTTATTTGCGACAACCGTCACTGCGTGACTACATGCTTGTTCTTTTTAACTGAGTTTTATGGTTTTTGGCCGCGGCTTATGACTTTTGGACTGTTTAGTGGTGTCCAATGGGCCAGCATGGCACGGCCCGTTAAGGCCCGCTAAATAAACGAGCCGTGCCATGCCGGCTCGCAGGCCGCGGTTCGAGCCCAGGCACGGCCCACGACCGTGCCATGACGGCATGGGCATGGTTATGGCTTAATGGGCCGTGCCAGCTCAGTCGGCCCGTTAAGCCGGGAAAAGGAGAAAAATAAAAAAAATTATAGAAAATTTTAGACATTGTTAATCATCAAAATAATTATTTTTAATGACATAATGAGCTTTCTTAACTTGTTAAAATACATGGGATGACTGCTTCCTTAAAAACTTTACCAAGTAAAAACTCAACTTGAGAAAATCTTGGTAAAGAAAAAAGAGTACAACCTATAAAGCTCATTAGTGACTACATATAAAAAAATATTGAAAATCATATTCATTGCTATCTAGATATAAATTCTCAAAAGATTCTTCTGAATCTCTATTATCTGCAGTATGTTGGAATCTTGATTCAGCTTGTTCCCAGTTTTTGATGGTCAAAAGGATTTTGACCATCTCGTTCAAGAGACTTGTTCATCACTCCTCGATTATTCTTCCAGATAGACTGAAGGTTGACTCCGAGGAGACTGTAGAGACATGAACAATCAACACATCCCGCGTTTATATGGATAGCACTAGATATGTTAATTTCTGGGTTTGCCACCAAGAGAGAATGTTCAACTCCTGCTCAAAGCTGATGCTATCACTATTGAGATAGCTTGATAGGTCTCGAGTGCTTTGTCACCTTCTCCTCCTGTGTGTACCTGCACAAGAATCTCTAGACAAAGAACCAAAAATCTTGCCTCATTGCATAGTCCCTAGGGATGGCAATTGTGCCTATTTACCCGTATACCCGTGGGTAAATACCCTAATGGAGCCGGGTATGGGATATTTTCTTTACCCACAGGCATGAAAATGGGGGGAACACTCTATCCGTTGGGTAAACGGGTACAGGTATGGGTAAGCTCCACCCGTACCCGCCTCGTCCGTTTACCCGTGATATAGATTGACAAGTGGCACAGTCATAGCAATATCTTTAATTAATATTGATTATTATAAACTTTCCATGTCTCTAATTGCTATTCATTGTTATAAACTTTTTTGATAGCTATTATATTTCCTAGCAACAGTTGTTGCTTATATGTACCTGTCAGTAGTTCAACTCTCAGATGGTGACTCTCAGTTCGCGGGTAAACGGGTATACCCACGGGCGATGGGTACCTGTGGGCGACGGGTATGGGCGAGATTTTTCACCCGTCGTCCTTTACGAGTATACTCGTGGGCGTAAATCGGGGTCGTGGGTACAGGTATGGGTGAGCACTACCTGTACCCGCCGCGCCCGATTGCCATCCCTAATAATCCCCTTAGAGGTGCTAGGGGCGACCGGGGGTCTTTCCAAACGCACGGATCTAACTTATTTTCATATTTCTCATATACCTCATATAATTTATCTTAACTACTCTATAGTATGTACAATAGTCTAAACCGGTAGCATCACTTAAAAGTTGTAATACATTTATAAATCCTTAGAGTTTAGCCCTAGGATCCAAAAATAAAGGAGAATGCATATAAAATAGGAATTTCCCTCCAATATTTTAAAAACTTAGTTTTCATAGCAACTACAACATCCCATAGCATAGGATCGTTTTCAAAAGCCTTTAGGTTTAAAAAAATGTTACGGACAATTAGAGAAGAAGTTGGATAGTATACTCCAGAAAAACAAAGTGTACCTTTATGAAAAAGTTCTAAAAAGGAAAATATTGTTTCACGAACAATCCAATCGTCCTCGTTAAGTTCAGGGTCTCTAACTTGGGTTGTACTGGAGGAGCTACGAGATTGATGACCTTGGGTGTGAAGGAAAACAAATAAGGTGCTCTTAGATGGCAATATATGTTTAAGCATAATGTAAGTAGAGTTCCATCTAACAGGCATGTCTAAGCCAAATTTTCTAGGACGGACGTTCATTGCTACGCAAAAGCTCTCATATGCTGCTATTCGTTGGTTCGAACAATTAATATATGACATTGCATCTCTAAAAGAATCAATACAAGCATTTAACTTTTCAACCCAGATTTAACAATAAGATTAATAATATGACAAGCACAACATTAATGCAATAAGAAAGATTGCGCATAAGTATTAAACAAAGGAGTAAGAATTTCCATAGCCTTTGTGTTTGCAACTGCATTATCTAAAGTTATAGAAAAAATCTTATCCGTGAGGCCAAAATCTTCTACAACTTTAATAATACTTTCTGCAGTATTTTCAGCAGTATACGAAACATTAATTAATTTAAATCCTATAATTCTTTTTTTCCATTACCTAGTCATCATTAACATAATGAGCAACAACACTAATATAATCCTCTCTAGTCCTACCACTCCATATGTTTGATGTCAAAGCAATAGAGAATGTACATGTATGAAACATTTCTTTTAATTGTTTACAACAATTGTTATAATATTTAATTAAATCTCTAATTGTGGTTTGCCTAGATATAGCACTAAATCGTGGGTTATGAGCAGTCATAATATATTTTTGAAATGCATCAGACTCACCAAAATTCAAAGGTAAATCTTGAGAAACAATTAATCTACAAAGAGATTTCCGGGTTACCTCTAGGTTGTACTCCCAAGTACGCACTGAGCCGTCAGGGTTATATTGTAGCTGCGTTTGGCGCATTTGTATTCCTTGCCTTCTTTTGCAGTTTGTAGCATACCGTCGCAAGTGACCCGTCCCACCTGAAGATTTTGCAGATAATTCATTACCACAAATTTTTACAAACAGCATACCTCACCGAATTCCCATCATCGTCGATCTTGAACTTCTTGTCGAAATTATTCCAGACTCCTGATGTACTAACTCTTGTTTTTTTGCACCTGTGCTATGGGTTATGGATGCACTTGTTGAGTCAGTAGAAGATGGATCGATTGGACCTTGCGCCATCGGGGTCATCGCTTCTTCTGACTCTCCAGTTTGTTGTGGATGTGGACCTTCCGCGGACGGATATCCTTCTTGAAAGGATTGCATATCCTCCACCGAGAGGGCGAATTCAGAGAATTGAAAATCATAGTTCTCCATTGAATCAACTGCAAATTGAAATAGTAAAGAGCAATTAACTTACTATTCAATCAACGAATAATAGCAAAAAATTAAAATAAGACAACACTATTACCTCTTTTATAGCTCTCAGAAAATTCTTTGAAGATGTTTTAATTTTCTGAATTTTGCACGAATTTCTTACTAATTTTGCCAAATTTGTGCAAACACTACCGGATTTTTCATAACTAAATAGAGATATGAGAGTGAGGTTTGAGGTGTGGAAAATGGAGGCCAGATGCCCCCTATTTATAGAAAAATTTCAGATTTTTTGAATATTTTTAGCCCCCAACGGTAAAAACGGCTATATTTAACCGGGCCGGGCCGTATCGGACCGACGCGTCACGCCGTGGGCCCAGGCACAGCCCTTTAAGAAAATAGACCGTGCCGTGCTCGGGCCGGGTCACGGGCAGGCACGGTTGGGCCTGGCCCACCTGGACAGCTCTAGGGCTGTTCGTGCGAGAGATTACAGAGTAGCAAACTCACGTGCGGTTTTTGTCGATATAAATAAACTTGGTGCAGTATATACTATAATTAACTATTAGACCCTATCTTAAAAAGACATTCCGTCTAAAAGCTAGTTAATATAAAAAAAATCAAAAACAGAAATCAAAAGCTGAAAAAGAACAAGCCTACACCTCTTTGCTTCTCCCCATCAATCTCATGGTGTTTTGTAACACTGATCACTTCAAGGATCTTACTGTCCAATTTTGATGAATATGACTCCAAGCAAATCCAATTTCTACGGTGATAATTGCTCACAACGAGGATTGTGCATACAGTATAGGTATCCAAACTGCGTAATGTAATTCTTGCAGCTGAGGAAGAGGATAAAGAAAAGCTGAGCACGGGTACACATCCAGCCGAAGATGCTGCAGCGTGCAAGCACAGAAAAGGCTATCCACATCGGGGCATCCATGCCGGAGCACGGGTACACATCCAGCCGAAGATGCCGCAGCGGGCAAGCCACCACCGACGACTGTGTCGCTTCTGCTCCTCCTTGTGCGAGCATCTCCGACTCGGAAGGGCGAGAAAGCACGGCGGCGGCGACTGGAAACCCTAGCCCGCCCTAGCCCTAGGCGGCGGCGGCGGCGGCGGCGGGCGTGGAAATCACAGCGCGACATTGGGAGTCCACGAGAGCGCATCCAGGATATGGCCGCTGGGTGGTTGGCTGCGCCAGCCAATCGCGGCGAGGTTCGAGCGGAGGAGGAGCCGAAATGAGGTAAATGAAATCATGGACCTAGATCTCGCACCTTCCTTTTGTATCCAACGGCGGAAATCTATCCGGTGGGTGGGAAGCTGCCGTGCCGTGGCCTCCTAAATAATTAACGACGACGCACGGCACGCACGCGACCTCCCGACCTCCCTCCCTCTCCCCCAACTCTCTCCTCGTGCGGCGCGGCGTGTCGATCGGCCCGCCCACTCGCCGCCTTTGTTTCCACAGGCGACACCGCCATGGCGAGAAGACGCCGCGATTCCGCCGGTGCCGGCGCCGCGGCCGCGCTGCTCCTCCTGCTCCTTCTGGCCGCCCCCGCCGCCGCCTTCTACCTCCCCGGCGTCGCCCCGCGCGACTTCCAGAAGGTGCGCCTCCCCTGCTCTCTCTCTCTCTCTCTCTCTCTGCGTGCGGGGGGATCTGAGGGCTGAACTGGATCCTTCGTTTGGTGTGAGGACGAGTGGGTCGCCGAGCTGGTTCGCGGACCATTTCGACTATGTAGAACTCGTCCTCTCCGTCTCTGGTCGCGCGCGGCGCGGGTTCCTCCTCACAAATTTGGGGATTTCCGCGTGCGGGAGTACTAACGCGCTGATCAAACTTGGGTTCCAGGAGTGCATCTGAATCCGTTCTAATGTTTTAATGGATCTGTGATGTGAACGGGCGCCTGTGGGCTGTGGATGCCTGCCAGCGTCTGTGTGCTTTTGTGCGCACACGAACATGCCATTGCGCGCTCTGGTGCATGTTTGCATAGCTGACTGGATTGGAATTTTGAACCTAACAGTATAGTTTGTTCAGCGGTGGATATGTCTTTACATGACCTATGAGTAGAGGGGATGTAGGTTCATTCGCATTACTACAGTAAGACTCAGCAAGAAGACAAATGCTATGTCTTCTTGGCATGTTTTACAACTGGGGAACGAGCTTGGGAAGGTTTAACACTTCAACTGGGTGTTTTAGGGAATGTTACGACATGATTAAGATGAGTTTACCTCTTAACAAATTAGCCAAAAAGTGAAGGCCTTCTGGGTTATTACAAAGAGGAACTCAATGTTAGGTAGTGTTTGGTTGGACACTGAATGTTAACGTAATGGGTTTTGAATTACACTGCAAATGGGAAGGGAATGGGCAGAAACGAAATTTGTTTGGTCTGACTAGGTAACGGCATGAAAATTTATTACACCGTTTGGTTCAAGTCAAACCACACAGTGGAATTGTCGTCGGGAGGCAGGAAGAAAGACGAGAAGGTGGCGTGGGAGGGGAAGGGAGCACTGGCGGTGACCAGCGCCAACGCATACCTACAGCTCAGCGCCCACCCGCACCAACTGACGCCTTACCCGCTGCCATCATCGGGTGTCAATTCCGGTGACATTGCCATTGCTCTGTGCTAACCCTATCACCGCCATTGCGACTTGCGCTGCTCAATCTCACGACATTCTTGTTTGCCAGCACCGCCACCTCCTTTAGTGAGCTCCAAATTGACCGCAAGAGGTGGGTCACACATGGGGGAGGAGGGGATTGCAAGGAGCGAATGCGTTGGCTACTTGGCTGTTGGGAGGAGGTGATTGTGCTGCCTGGGCCAGTATTGTGTTCCGATTACACCCAATCATGATCGGAATGGGCTGTCTATTAGATCGGTATCGCATTCCGCGTATTCCAATTACAGCCCAGTCGTACCAAACAAGATATAACGGTATTGATTACAATGTAATCAGATTACGGAGCAAAATCCCTTAACCAAACACCATCTTAGTTTAAGCTAAGGCCACTGAATGCTGGAAGTCTGGGACAAGAATTCAGTTTAGGTTTACTAATCTGAGCTGCAGATGGTACAAAAAAGCATGGTATTAGTACATATATGTCCAGAAGAAAAAGACATCCCTGTCTCTTCTGTATTTATACAATATTGCTGATTTTAGGAAATCGAAAAGATTTCTAGTTAAATTCATCATGGCATTTACTCTCCTTTTTTCTTGTTGTGATAGGATGATGAACTTCAGGTGAAAGTGAACAAACTTTCATCTACGAAAACCCAACTTCCATATGATTACTACTTCTTGGAGTACTGCAAACCTTCCAAAATCATGAACAATGCAGAGAATTTGGGGGAGATTCTTCATGGAGACCGCATTGAAAATTCTGTTTTTGTGGTGAGTACTGACAAGCTACTTTTCATAGCAAGTGATATCAAATGGTACATCTAGTGAATGTCCCCGTAATGATAATTATATATGCTTGTTTTGTTAATACCATCTTTTTACTGAAACCACAGTTTAAAATGAGAAGGGATGAGACCTGTAAGGTCACTTGTCGTACAAAGTTAACACAAGAAAGCGCAAAGAATTTCAAAGAGAAGATTGATGACGAATATCGTGTCAACATGTATGTCATTTGTACCAACATATTTCTTTTTTTACTGTCATATATTTCTATCAGGGTTCATAACTGTAGTTTATATATTTTTTTCCTTGTTTGTATCCACTGCTTGACATTGAAATTCACCCCTTAGGATCTTGGATAATCTTCCAGTTGCTGTTCCTAGACAAAGAAGATATGGTAGCCAAAAGACCAGCTATGAACACGGATTTAGAGTTGGTTACAAGGTAAACTTTCAATACTGTTTTGACTAACTGGATGAGTTATGCTGTGTTATATTGTACACCTATCAATGGCCATTACATTATTTTCTGTTACCAGGGTAACGATGAGAAATATTTCTTAAACAACCATTTGAGCTTCAAAGTGATGTACCACCAAGAGCCAGAGTCTGATGATGCTCGCATTGTTGGCTTTGAAGTGATTCCCAGCAGGTATTACCTGCTTTATTTAACCAGTAAAATCAGTTCTTTGCTGCTTACATAATAGATTAAATGTGATCAAGGCATGCTGTTGTAACATCATCTACTTCAGTAATGATGTAGGCTATCTAGTGCTCCAGTAAATATTCTGCTCTACAACGCTGGCCAAAATGCATCAACTTGCTGAGGGTTTCTTTCTTTTCATTTTTGTTCATGTCCTTCCCTTGTTTATGTGCGTATGTATATGGGCATGCGTAGTGCACCCATTTTGGTATACTCATAAATATTGGCTTCAACAAATGATTAGTTTCTATGTGAGCATGTGTTGTTGGTAGGTTCACTATCTATCGCCTGAGAGAATTTGAGTTCAGTTTTCTGTCTGTTCACTTATATTGTTGTTCATCTATGCAGCGTTAAACATGAAAACAGTAGATGGGATGAGAACAAGCCTAAACCGGTTACATGCAATCCCAGCACTAAGATCACTCCTGGTAGTAATACTCCTCAGGAAGTGGCTCCAGATGACTACATTGTGTTCTCATATGATGTTACCTTTCTGGTAAGGCTGTGATGTAACTGAATGGTGATATTTCTTTCTCAGTTTGATTCTTACGTTACTTTGCATTGCAGCCTAGTGACATTAAATGGGCCTCTCGTTGGGATGCATACCTTCTCATGACTGATGACCAAATTCACTGGTTCTCCATCATTAATTCTTTGATGAATGTTCTCTTTCTGTCTGGCATGATTGCAATGATTATGATGAGAACACTTTATAAGGACATAGCAAACTACAATCAACTGGAAACACAAGAAGAAAGTGGGTGGAAGCTAGTTCGTGGTGATGTCTTTAGGCCGCCTACTCATTCTGGTCTTCTGTGTGTTTATGTTGGAACAGGGGTTCAGTTCTTTGGAATGTTATTGGTCACCCTGATTTTTGCTCTTCTGGGATTCCTTTCTCCTTCCAACCGTGGAGGCCTCATGACTGCTATGGTCCTGCTGTGGGTTTTTATGGGCCTATTCGCTGGATACTCCTCATCTCGTCTTTACAAGATGCTCAAAGGGTCAGACTGGAAGAAAAATACACTGCAAACTGCATGCATGTTCCCTGGCATTGTCTTCACTATATTCTTCATCCTGAATGCAATTATCTGGGGTGAGAAGTCTTCCGGTGCAGTTCCTTTTGGTACTATGTTTGCATTGGTCCTGCTTTGGTTTGGCATCTCAGTTCCACTCGTATGTGTGGGGAGTTACTTGGGTTACAAGAAGGAAGCTATTGAGGATCCTGTTAAGACCAACAAGATACCTAGACAAATTCCTGAGCAGGCCTGGTACATGCAGCCAGCACTCTCGATTCTAATTGGTGGAATTCTTCCTTTCGGTGCAGTCTTCATTGAACTTTTCTTTATCTTGACTTCTGTCTGGTTGAATCAGTTCTATTACATCTTCGGATTCCTTTTCATAGTCTTTGTCATCCTCATCATAACATGCGCTGAGATCACGATCGTGCTATGCTACTTCCAGCTGTGCAGTGAGGATTACCTCTGGTGGTGGCGATCATATTTAACTGCTGGTTCTTCTGCACTATACCTTTTTGCTTATGCAATCTTCTACTTCTTCACGAAGCTGGATATAACAAGGATAGTGTCTAGTGTGCTTTACTTTGGGTACATGTTGATCGTCTCATATGCTTTCTTTGTCCTAACTGGCACTATCGGCTTCTATGCCTGCTTCTGGTTTGTCCGAAAGATCTATTCCTCAGTGGAAATAGACTGATATGATGACCTGATGACGAATGACTATTTTGTCTGAACACACAGCAGTTTCAACTTTCAACTAGACTACTTGGAAGTTGAATATGGCAGAAAGAGCAAGCCTGAAGAACAAGAATTCGGCCAAGCTTCTTTGCCTCTATTGTGTAGATTAACAAGGTTTTTTTCCCAGTGATGGTATGTAGTTTTCATATGACTCCACCATTGGAGATTTTCGTGCTATAAGCGCACTGATATGTAAACTACTGGCTTGAACTTGTGTGGTTTATGTGCCCTTGGTAGACTTTTGGTAGAGTTTAACTGGTGACAATACGCTCCCTTTATCGTGTGTGATCACTCATTATATTGATGTTGTCCTTTTTATCATGTGTGATCACTCATTATATTGATGTTGTCCTTATTTGCTAGTCTACTACAGGTCATCCTCTGTTCTTATCCAGGAGAGAATAGGGGGCCTTGTTCTCTGGACAAGGCAGTTTTTTTGGGACTGTGTTATTTGTGTTCACGGTGGAACCCGTCTAAAACTGCGTGCTTATGCTATCTTAGCTTTTTATTAGCAGGTATACTCTTCAAGATTTCTCCCTACGGGAATAAGCATCCATTGTATTTTTTTTTTGTCAAGTGATGCTCACATGTCATGTGAGAGACATTTGGAGTCTTTGTTGGTACTGCTAGATTTGATCATATGATCCTTCTACTGATTTACGTTTTTACAATGAAAGCTTGATGGTTCGGTCACTAACAATTTTTTTTTTGAGGTAAATGCTCTGGCCAACTGACAGGAGAGAACTTGGAGTAGTAGTACATGGTTTATGGAAGGTGAAATCTCAGCTCCAAGCCAGGTTACAGAACTGTCACTGCAAGTCTGCAATCAACCTGACCTGGCAGCTCCAGAATGTTTCTGACACGCACACTGAAACACCATCGACCATAGACAGCAAGGAGGAGAGAAATCTATAAGCGACAAGGGACAAGATGCCTGAAGTCAGAAACAGGAAGCTTGTTCCTCTTGTTTGTGGGGACAAATCAGCTGCCCAGCGTGGGCCATGTCTGAACCGAACTGGATCCTCAATAACAAACCTTTCTCACTGATACCAACGTGAAACATGCTGATGGATAGTGTATCAATACGCTATAACAATACGGCAGCAAATGGAAGGCTAAGAGTTATATCATAACACGATAGGATTAGATGTTGTACCTTGGCCCTTTGTAACCATACATGTGCGTCTGATCCAAGTCTTGAGCTGTGGCTGTGTTTGCCAAGGGAACAGATAATACTCTCTTTCATTCACAAAAACAAATCATCTTAAAATACGTGCAAGTCAAATTTTAAAAACTTTGGCTATTGATATCTTTTTAAATATTTATATTTAGATATATGAAATGTGTAAATTCGTCTTGAAAAGTATTTTATAATATTATACTTTTGTTAGGTTTTATAAATATATAATAATAATAATTAGTGGATAAAATTATATTTTAGAAACTGTGTGGATGTGAACTGGGTGTACATTCTAATGCGGTTTCCTGAACGAAGGAGTTACAAGAATAACTGCGGAAACTTTTGTGCAAACAACCGAAACCTAGCATCACGAGAGCTCAATTCCAATCCCAACTACTGCTGTTGGAACGAAGCTTCATTTTGTTTGGTTAGTATTTTGGAGGGACGTCATGGTTACGAATAATTAATGCGGCAATATGATATGACTAGGAAAAGAGGCTTCTTAATCACTGGTACTGCTGGAACAGAATGTTTTAATTCACAAGGTGGCCATCGACAAGGCAGTGTTTGGTGCTGTTCAAGTAGTCCATCATTTTCAGAGCGATTTCTTGTTTACGGCGAAAAGGGTGGGAATATAAATGATTGGGGTCATGTTTAGTTCCAAGTTGCTAGCTAGCTACTCGCGCATACAAAAAGGTTGCAAATAAACATGAGCTACCCTATCAGCTGTGTAGAATCGTATGACGCAATTAGAGATGGGTGAATAATTGTCTCTATATTTTATACCTAAAAACAAATCTCAAACAAGAAAAAAAGCAATCTAAATTACTGGATGTAGATTTCGACAGCAAGTCGTTCAACTGCTCGCCCTTGACTCTTTTGCACGCTCTTGATGAACACTTCAATCGCTTGTGTTCAACCGCTCGCTACGATCGCTCGCTTGACTTCCTTTGCACGTAGTCGAAATCTCCCTCCGCTCGAAAGCTTTAGTTGCTCGAACAAGAACACGCCGAAAACAACACTGTACTCGTATCACGCAAGATCAAGATGTTTTTAGCACATCGCCATCGAGGCCACAGGAAAAACGATGCTCAGAATACACATCACCGATGTCGACTAACTTTTCTTGGAATAGATCTGATCTATTATTCCTGGATCATGTTCTGTGGCTACAAAGCGCCCTCATGGCACTCCTAAAATTCTAGCACAAAAGGCCTCCTCAAAGCCACACCAAAGCCCCGGCTAAAACCCTTAGCCTCCACCTGCTTTTATATGCTACAACTCTAAACCGTGTTCTTCTCAAACACGGACATCTCAAACCATGTCCTTAACAACCTAGACATGCAATCCTATCTCTTTTGAAAATCAAGGAACACGAAACCCTTCCAAACACAAGTTTTTCAATATCTCAAATCTTTCCCGTTACGGACTCCTTCCATAATGTTTTCAATCTCATCACATGACAAACCCTCCAGGATAGCATCTCATGTATCTTCATCACGTATCATCATCACGTGTCGAAACCTCCGGGACCGCACCTTCCGTATCTCCTCCACACATCATCCTCACGTATTGAAGCCTCTGGGACCATACCTCTCATATCTTCTTCATGCATCATTATCTTTGACTCCATGTGCTCCAACATGAGCCCAATCAACTCGCATGATATCCTCGACCTCCTAGACCTCAGACTTCCCCATTCTAGTCCCGATCCTCCTCGTCACTGACTATGACCATCTCCATACCCACCTGCACATGCAAAGACCAAAGAAACGTTTTCCCCGACACAAGTTCTTCACAACTTGACCGACATTAGCAAACACATATAACACACCTTTGTTTATCAATAGACAAGAACCAAACCATTCACGAATACCAATCAGGTCATCCACGACCACAATTTCCACACTCTATATAAATCACCAACTTTAGATCATGTTAGAAATATGGGCAATATTTTATTTCCATGTTTTACTAGGAGGCAAATACAATAAACTAGTGATACAAAACTCATGACTAACAACAGGCTACTCATCATACTTTAGAATATACACAAAGAAAGTATAGTCGAACGAACGCGCGAACGACTTACAATTGGGCTTAATGAAGAATAGGAAGCAGCACAGGCCTGATGTAGTGCAGAATGTAGATAACACAGTGAAGTGAGCGGTCACGCAGATGTGCGCTGCTCATAAACCTTATTGCTGCCTCTTTACAGGTCTTCACGGCAGCAATGGTCTGGAGATACCGCTCCTCTTCTTCACAGTGCACACCGGAAAGAAGAGTCGACGAGGTTCAAACGGCGCCACACAACGGTACACAAATTCGCAGGAGGAAGAGAATGGAGGCAGTCAAATTATTCACTCATACTCTGGATGTCTCTAGGCATATATATACATAAACTAATAACTAACATGATTAAAACAGTCATTTACTCTTTGGTAACTGGTATATTTAACCAGTCATTTACCCACTGGTAACTGTTTGTCATCAAACCCAATAAAGCATCATTCAAATATTTAAATCTCATTCAAACTGAGAGAGAAAGAATGATGCATGGTTCAGCAAAAATAAAGGTGGACTTGGTCTGCCAAGTGGCATACGTGCGTGCATGTGTGATTAGCCAGAACTCTTCTCATACCATCTCTATCCATATTCAAGGAGTGGTGAGGACTCCATCTTATAAATTGGTCTTCTCCACTTTGCCTTAGTAATATGGTACTAAACCATGCATGCTTTGGAATTAAGGAAATTGGCCTTACTGATATGGAACAGTTTCTAACAGATCACTCATTACGACCAGTTACAACCGCTATGCAAGACCGATCACTAGCACATAGAGTACTTGAATACGAGTACTCAGGAAATACCATCGCTTAAGACACTCGGGAATAGCAGGCATCGCTATCGACCTCAGAACCATCGAGTACCGACTACCAAGTACCGATTTCTACGACTATAACATCAGATCGCTAAGTCTACAACTACTGATCTCCAACTATTTGCTGCACCATGGATTGCCGAGTACCACATAGACTCCCATCCATGAGTACGAAATTCTCTGAGCACTGTTCCTCCGAGCACTGTTCACCAATCCCGACCACCATGCGCCAACCAGTCATACCGCTGGCCTAACACGAGTACTGGAAGTACTCAAAGATAGCAAGAATCGAAGCACTTAAACCGACCGTGAAGTCTACAAGGACCGATCGTGAAGTCTTCGGCAACCGATCACAAAGTCTTTGACTTCCGACCTCAAAGTCTATGACTATCGAGTAACGATCAGCAAAATCTACGACTATCGAGTATCGACCAAATACTGTAGTTACGACCATGGAAAAATATTGTAACTACGATCATCGAAAAGTACTATATCTATAACCAGTTCGATGGTTGAGATCGAAGTCTACCGATTACCTAGCATAGTCGTTCTGCCGTGGTCAAAAAGGTCGTAGTCGAAGGCTGCCGTGGTCGAAGCCAAACGTGGATGAAATCGGACATGGTCGAAGTCTGCTGCGATCAAAACTGGATGTGGTTGAAATTTGTCGTTCAGACTTGCCGATCGGACCAGCCATCACAAGGCTGATCGGACTACCATCCGTGGTCATTTTGCCATCCTGAAAACTCAAGCACAGAAACGCATCGACTAGAACTTTCACAAATACAAATTCCAATAAAATTAAATGTCAATTATTTATCATCAACAAAATGCACAACCATCACGTGGTCTAACAAGTTGCTAGCTAGGCTGTAGTTGGAGAAGCCATTTTTAATTGTGTAGTTAAATCCAACATATATACAGTTGGTAAGTACTAATTAAATAAAAATTGTTTCAATGCTTTGCCAAAAAAAAATACTGGTTCATGCAAATCATCGCCTTTTCAACTCCTCATTTGTTTTAAAATCATTTCCCAGAGGATAAGTATACCTTCATTTTATTTCAGTGGATTGAGTGTATGTATATACAGAAGCTCATTGTCAATCTCAACCGGCTAACCCACCTTTCCTTCTCTCTTTTGTGTTGACAACATTTGTAGATAAATGCATGGTTGGGTAACGTAAATAAGCAGAAAATAAGTGTGGAATTCACACAATTTTAATTATTTAGCCTGCAAGTAGAACCCACAAGCAACCAACCTTGACATAAATAAATAAATAAATAAATGTATGAATATGACGTAGATTTGAGTGAGTAGGGCACGCGCAATTTCTGGTGCAGGGCACAGCTGGACTGCAGGGGACATTCTACCATGCACGACACAACTGCAGTACAGGAACCCTAGATAGCTAATTCATGCTCTCTCTCCCCCCGATTAAGCTAACTCCCCAATAATGCATATACATATGGTGATATTGAATTGCTAATGGAGCTAGGCAACAACAGATTTAAGCAGCAAGCAAGGCTAGCTCTTTCTGGAATCGCATTCGCCTTCGCTTTCAGTGAGGGGTTGGGCAATTTGGACAGAAATGGAGTTGTTCGGTTGGGGTCCTGGGTAGAAACAGGTGATAATGTTAGCAGGTAAATTGACGCTCCGCCTCAAACACAGAGACATCAGCTGCTTGCTGGGGCATGGAATTTGTCCTTGTTCAGCTAACAAGGAAGGGAAATGACGAGACATACCTCCAGCCAGCTACAGCGAAGCGTGTCCATCTGGAAATTTATTTAAGACAACCTATTCTTTATTTAAAATAACAGGGATATATTCGTGCGGATTTTTTTTACGAGAATAGCCTCCAATCGCTCAACGGTTAGACGACTGGAACTTGTCACTGAATGACCACACGACACACATGCAGTCGGTGGGCTGTTGGGCGATAGGGTCTAATAGCCGAACAGTCGGCGACTAGAAGTCTAGTCGCTCGACTGTTCGGCACCTGCAACTCAGCCTATTTTTGCGCAACTAGGCCCCCCGACCGCGCATAGGGGTAAATGACAATTGTTGTACGTAGATAACATTTATCAAATTTTGTAGGAGTGTGACTCTACCTTCAAGACAATCCAGTGAGTCTCATACTTCGGTCTACGTGTGTGACTCTTCAAGGACAACCGGCCTGCTCGCACTTCATGGTGTACTGCTTCTAGCTAGATTTCACAACCTAAAAAGTCCGCTGCATGGATATGGCCTACAGCTTGATGGCATCATGTAACGATGCCTTGTCAGCAAACATTGAATGCACCCGAACCTTTGTGCCATAATACTCGCATGGTGATTTGTGCTTGTCATGCACAGTAACGCCCTCATCATTAAACCGGTTCCATTCCTGTGGGATGAGGGCTTCATCCTCATCGAAATTGTCCTCGTCATCCTCCTGTACAGCGTCCTCTTCAGCTCAGGCCATCCGGTCATCTCCATTTTATGCACTATGTACTCCATATGCTCCCCTTCATCAACCTATCCTATAGGCTCACCATGCCGTGACCCTTCTTCCTCTCCTCCATGTACTGCATCGGCCTCATTACGAGCAACTTTCTCTACAACCTCTATGATACCAACCTCCAAGTCCTACTCTTGACCAACATACTGGGCATCCGAACTGCTCGCACCACCCGGATGATAGCCGTTGGCACGGCCTTGTACAACTTCTATTGGCATGGTTACATAAGCAGCATGCACTTGTATACACAGTGCCAGCAACCTTGCACAAAACCCTTTTCACGCAACAGTGCATATCAATTCCCAACTCTAATCTAATGTCCATTGGAGACCGGCTCCAAAACCCTTGTATGACAACGTTGTACACCTCAGGGTCCAAGAAAAGTCAATACATTATATTTATGATTCAAGCATTCTTATCGTCCGTGAAAAGGGTGAGCCAAGTTGTTTAATAAGTTTTGGCTTAAGATATTGCTGACCATAATTTACTCCTAGTTGAGCTTAATTTGGAGTGACAGAAGCAGCACGTTACTGCCACAACACAAGGAGCTCCAGTTTCGGCAGTTTGACCATTTAGAAAGAGGTTACATTACGGTGTACATAGTACAGCACTAGTAGCAATGTACGGGACCAAATTTACTAGCTGTTTATACAAACAAATTTCAACAGACAGTGAGGGGGGATTTCATTGAGATATTATTCAAATTTCAGCTATATCCTAGCCAAATTTTGCTCATCCAATTAGGATCGACTAGCCCAACAACAGCAATAGACATGCGTAATTACGTAGGCCAGGATAATTAAGCCGTAAACACCAGCTTAGACCAGCCTCTAAACAAGTTTCCCGGGGGAAAAACTCGCCACCAATGAGAATTAAGGACGAGGTTTGCTTAAAACAAAATAATAATAATAATAATAATAATAATAATAATAATAATAGTAAAAAAGGCAAAGAAAAGCATCAGCTGAGCTGAGCTGAGCCGCATATGATTTGGTGAGGTCGAAGTGTCGAACCATCCGTAAGAGCAACTCCAGCAGGGCCCCTACTTGAGCCCTCAAATCTCATATTTGAGAGCCAAAGCAAAAACCTGAACTCCAACAGGGCCTCTACTTGGCTCTCAAAAATAGGAGGCCTCTCAAATGAGGCCTCCAAGCCCTCATTCCTAGGGGCCCCCTACTCCGGCTCTCATTTTTCAGCTTTCTCGTTTTTTGTGGAACATTTGTGCTTTCAATTTAAATTCGGAACAAATTTGAATATTCGTATTTGAATATTCGTATTTGAATTCATATTTGAATTCGGAACCAATTTGAATGTTATGTGATGAACTTTGTGCTTTCAATTTAAATTCAAAACAAATTTGAATATTCGTATTTGAATTCGTATTTGAATATTCGTATTTGAATTCGGAACAAATTTGAATGTTATGTGATGAACTTTGTGCTTTCAATTTAAATTCGGAACAAATTTGAATTTAAATTTGAATATTCGTATTTCAATTCGTATTTGAATTCAGAACAAATTTGAATTTAAATTTGAATGTTATGTGATGAACTTTGTGCTTTCAATTTAAATTCAGAACAAATTTGAATTTAAATTTGAATATTCGTATTTGAATTCATATTTGTGCTTTCAATTTAAATTCGGAATAAATTTGAATTTAAATTTGAATATTCGTATTTGAATTCGTATTTGAATTCATATTTGAATTCGGAACAAATTTGAATGTTATGTGATGAACTTTGTGCTTTCAATTTAAATTCGGAATAAATTTGAATTTAAATTTGAATATTCGTATTTGAATTCATATATTTAAATATTGTCCCTCATTGTGAAATCATAAATATTTTATTGTGTATTGTGCTTTTGTCCCATACATATGCATATAGTGTGTGAGGAAATAGAGGGAATTGAGAAGTAGGGGCCCTGTTTTGAGGGCTCCTGCTGGAGTGCAGCCCAGAAAACAGGGCCCTCAAAAATAGAGGGAGCCCTCAAATGAAAAGTAGGGGCCCTGTTTTGAGGGCTACTGCTGGAGTTGCTCTAAGGTGAGCCGTCTCTTTTCCCTCACCACCTCACCTCACGTTCTCCTCCTCCTCCTCCTCTTCCCTGCGCTTATAGATCTCCTCCAAGGCTCACCGAGCGCACGGAATTCAATCCAAGCAGCGCCACGCCGCGCCAAGAACCACCGCCTCCTCGTACTCCCCGGCGGCAATGTCTTCCAACGGCAAGCCCAACCCGCAGCCCCCCGCCGCCGCCGGTGGCCCGCCCAAGATGTACCAGCGCCCCATCTACCGCCCGCAGGCGCCCGCCAAGCGCCGCCGCGGCGGGGGCGGGCGGTCCTGCCGGTTTAGCTGCTGCTGCTGCTTCTTCTGGGCCGTGCTCGTCGTGCTCCTCCTCGCTTTCCTCGCCGCCGTCGCCGGCGGCGCCTTCTACCTCCTCTACCGCCCCCACCGCCCGGCTTTCACCCTCTCCGTCGCGCGCGTCAACAAGCTCAGCCTCTCCAACTCCGCCACCGCCCCCACGCTCACCGACTCCATCGACGTCACGCTCACCGCCAAGAACCCCAACAAGAAGCTCGTCTACCTCTACGACGACTTCACCGTCACGGCCGCCACCGCTGCCAACGCCGTCCCGCTCGGAGAGGGCTCCGTCCCCGGGTTCGCGCACGAGGCCGGCAACATCACCGTCATCAAGGCCACCGTCTCCGCCTCCGCGCTCGGGGTCGACCCCACCGCGGCCAGCTCCGACATCAAGAAGTCCGGCGACTTCGCCATCGCCCTTGACCTGGAGACCAAGGCCGGCGTCAAGGTCGGGGGGCTCAAGACCAAGAAGATTGGCATCCAGGTGCACTGCGATGGCATCAAGGTATCCGCGCCCGCCCCGCCGCCTGCGCCGGCGAAGAAGAAGAAGAAGGGGGTCAAGCTCGCCGTCGCGGCGGCGCCGGCTCCGTCTCCGGCGGCCGTATACGACTCAGCTACGCCGGAGGTGGCGGCGGCGCCGACGACCGTCGCGCGCACGTGCCAGGTCAGGATCCGAGTCAAGATCTGGAAGTGGACCTTCTAGTAACGACGCCAAACTCCTAGGGGCCGCATTGCAAAAGTTTTCGGGCAGAAAAGAAAGTTGTGGTGAAGTGGCGGCGTGTAGTAGAAACCAAACCAAAATCAACGGTTAGTCGCACTGTAAATTTCGTTTTTCTATTTGAATTTTACGAAATTTGGCGGGGGAGGGAAGCGGCCAGCGACGTGAGGTGAAGGCAGGAAGGGAGAAAGAAGGCTATGGAGTGTGAGGCGTGAAACATTTTTTTTCTTACATTTCTTTCTGTACTATATATCCTATTCTTCTTGTTGTTAGTGCAAGTACAATTTGGGGATTTGTTATTTTTAACTCTGTACTCCAAATTAATCAATGTGTAACTGGTAGTGGCATGCGGTATTGTATGGTCAATTTACTCTTCCATTTCCCCTGGCACAACTGCCCAAGCTTACTTTTTAAAACGGGCAAGCTAGGAAAAGCTATAGCGTTCGCCCAACAAATCAACATGATAGGCTGCTACCATAAGATCTAGCAATGGTAGTATAGGTTGCTTCCATATCTCTCTTGTCCCCCTCAATCCCAAGCTTATCCATCCAGTATACGTGCTATCCTTCTTTATGAATGGCTTTCTTGCCTAATCCTTCTTTCTCTCTTTCTTTCCCACTCCTCTCCCTCCCTTCCCCAATCTCGAGATCCTTTCTCACCAACAAGAATCAAGCTTATGATATAAGGCAATATTAGAATAACATGGCATAAAAGCACTTGATCTAACTAATTTATTTTCAGATTTTAAGCATGTAAGATAAAATTTTAATTTATCATTATCCACATATAAGGACTCACATGAATCATATGGCAAAGGAGATTTCGATCTAGCAATTTACTCTTCTTCATCTCTAGATTATTCGCAAGACTATTAAGAGCATCAATTCTTGAATTTAGAGAGACAACATTCTCAATGAGTTTCTCTTTAGGACAACACTCTCAATGAGTTTCTTCTTATTCACCTTGCTAAGATTCAGTAGGGGATCATCCTCGGAAGGTGTCTCATGATCGTCCTCTATGATCACTCTGCACACACCATCAAGTTCTTTCTCCTCCTTGAACTTCAATAGCATTGCATTCTTAATATTAGGACAAAGCCAATAGAAATACCTAAATATTCCACACCTAGTGCAAATAATTCCTAACATCTTCGCTAAAGAGTCACAGAAGAAGAATCAAAATACTCACAAGAGTTCACACTAGTTGTTATACTCATGATCGATTAAAATCACTCAAAGAGTAAGCCTTATTCTGATACCACTTGTTGGACCAGATAGCACCAGAGGGGGTGAATGGTGTTATCTCGAATTTTCCCCAAGTATTCAAGATTCTATTCTCACACAACTACAGAGTTGCAGAAAATAAAGTTTCCATCCAAAACCTCAAGACAAATAACTCAAGAACACAAAACCTTGAAGCAACCACTTCCCGGCGGTTTAACCGGCATAGAAATGGTGATCTAACCGCTACTTCAATGATGGTCTGACCGCTGCTACATTAAAATCAAGTAAATAAATAGTGTTTTTAGCCCTATTTCAAAATCAAAATCGAGAGAACTTTTGATCCGTAGATCCAAATGATATGAAATTTTGCAGAGATCTTCTCTAGGGTATTGTGAACCTATTCCAACAAACGATCATGAAAATCATATTCAAAGTTGAGACCTTTTTCAGTTTGTTGGAAAATTGCACCAAAATCAAGTCAAAACCAAAATCAGTTAATACAACTTGCTCGTGAGTGGATCATGATCTAGACAAGTCTAGATGTATTCCCCACATATCACAGCAAGTTAAACCACTGAAGAAATCAATCCAAAAACCCTCGAATCAAGAGATAGACCAAAGAGGCCAGTCAAGCAAAACCAGGTTTTCTCGTGAATCTTACTATCAAAGTAGCTAGATGGGTGGAGATGTATTTTCAAGTATTATCTTTATCTCTTACACGTTCTTGGCACAGCAAGATCACAAGAAGGAAAAGAAAAGAGATCAAAACAAACCAAAAGTCAAGCACATTAATCAAAAATAAGAAGGACTCAAGAGTTGCATAAAAGGTGGATGTATTGCTTACTTGAGAATGTAGATTTTACAGCTAATCCCTCAGGAAGCAGAGCTCTAAACCTAGAGCACACACACAAGGGTCCAACTCAAGAAACCCTAATCTCACATGAGAAGGAGGAGGAGCTAACCACCAAAAGGTTTAGCCAACTTTTTCAAACCCAAGCCCTTGCCTCTTCTCGCCTTATATAGCCTCACAACCTGAATCAAAACCTAATGAATTCACCCATTAGGCCAAACCAAGGATAACCCGTTAACCCCACCTAACATCAAGTTTTACTCTTTCATGCACGTTTCTCAAAGCAGCTTACAACCATTAACCTATTATTGAATCAACATATAATCCACTTCACATTTTTAGCACATGCAAGACCTAAATCACTTAGGCCAATGCTGCGGTTTCACACACCGTCACTTTTTCAGTATTAGGCAATTTACCAAAATACCCCTCTACCGTTTTCCACAAATCTTCTCGCTTCCTTTTCCACGAAGCATCATCCATACTTCGCCATCTTCCATGTGGCCCCAATGACTTGCCGCCAAGCCTCTCACGCGTCCGGATCTCACCAAATCGTTCTCGCTTGCAAACGACCCAAGTCACTTGGCGCACCACATGCCTCTCCTTGCGCATGACGGCACCCGACTTCATTGACAGCACAGGACCTCGGCTCCTCCCTGAGTCTAGTCCCGGTCCACCTTGTCATTGCCCATCATGTCCACCACCAGTAACTCCCGCTCCAGTTCCTCATCATCTCTGCTTGTAATCACCCCGCAAGCCTTGATTATCTTCGACGTCTCCCTGACCGTTCTGGACCTCAGCACCACCCTATATCTAGTCCTGGTCCTCCTACGCCTCACCATGATCTACCTTCGAAGTCCTACAACTGGTAACAACGAGCAAATTGTCACATAGCAGCGCACAATACACAAAGTCATCAATTAGCACAATTAATCTATATAATGCATCATGCAAAATATATACAACCAAAATACTAATCCTAAACCTAGGACTAAACAATGAACACATGTGCACACAAGAAACAACACCCATACTATGACCACATGGTCCCCCTAACTCAAAACCCAAAATCCTATTTTTCTGCGAAATCCGGTAGCACCGCACGCAACATGCTCGTACTACCGATCCCCAAAGTGGTACTTCCGCACCTTTGCACTTCGTACTGGACCTCTTTGGAAAATATGTACCGCAACTCAGATCGGAACTACCGTTCTTGCGGTATGACCGCGCTCATTGGTACTATCACTCTGTGGTACTTCCGATTTTTCCTGACAGTTCTAAAAAACAGCCCAAACAAAGTGCGATCTTTGCAAAAACACAACACTCCTCGAAACTTAAAATTATTTATCACAATATTATTCTGAATATACTCATATGATTCTTCAGCTTTTGTGACGTTATACACTTTAGCAATATTTCTAGATAAAGCAGAAGCTCTCTGTTCCCGTAGACTCATGTAAGCAAGAACTTTGCACATGGATGTTGATTTCTTTAACAGATTGTAGAACATGTATAAACTACTTCCAATATTGTCAGTTGGTCTTGTATCGTTCTCTATGTCATCTGTGCAAAATAGTAATATGTAACATCACCTCCTGAAAATGACTGCTTGCCGGTGATTCTTCGAGTGTGCTGTGGTTAAGCTATGAAAAAAGGCCAACCCAAGGGACCTTTAAGGCCAAGAAGAAGTGAGGGGCGGTCCAGCCCTAACCCTCAGCTAAACTCTATGGGGACAGCGGGAAAGTGATAGGGTCAACTCGAACCGGACACGTTGCATCCCTATCTGCTATTGACAGTCACGAAATGGTTGTACTTCTACTGTATATATATATCCATCCTAGCTAGTAATTAATTGGCAGTTTGATTAATGTACACTAGCAATATGTTTAGCAAAGCTGCTTTAATTATTTGCATGTGTACGTACGAGGGAGGAGAGAGAGAAGTTCAAAGCGGTGGCGGTGGAGCATGACGACGACGAGGAAATCCTGAGCCTGACTAGTTACAGGTGGTGATCGGTTCGGCTGAAAGCCTAAAACATTGTAGCTGGCTGAAAAAAGTACTGTAACTGACAGAGTCTTATTTACCATAATTAAATTTAAAAAATTTAAAATAGAAAAAACATATTAACCCATCACGTATAATGTAAACAAATACGAGGAAAAAAAGAACCGGTAAAAAAACTCAAAAAAAGGCCAAAAAATAGAAACGGTGTTCATTATGAGTCATCTAACGCGCGCGGCGATGCCGATGAATGCTGCCTGTCGAGGCAGATAGATGGCCTTGGCGTCACCATCCTTTCGCTTCATTGCGCGTGTTGCAGTCGACAAATCCCCAACTGCCCTGCACTAACTGAAAATGAACAGGGCCCCAACTGAAGATCGATGTATTTCCTAAAACTGTCAGCGATAGTGGGGCCAAAGACAAGAGGCATGGTTCAGTGGCGGACCCAGGAAAAAATTATAGTTAGGGCGAAGTCACACCGGGGGACTCAGAAAAAAACTAGGTTGGCTAAAGTCGGAAGCGTGAAATAAACAGTAGTATCCAAAAATAAAACAATCAATGATCAAACTATATTGCAATCACACTAATAAAAGTATGTGACACGAAATAGAAACAACTACAATTCGCATGTTAACATCATAACATGTGTAGATAACGTAAGGACAATGAAAAATACCTCACTAATGAAGCTTAATCCACAATTGTAGATGAACAGTAAAAGAAACAACCTGTCAATTGTGAAAGAGATAAATCAGTAGTGTCACAATTCGATAATAGAATATAAAAGATGCAATAGAAAAGAAGACAAAAAAATATACCAGTAAATAACTAAGTACGTCTAGGAGAACGAGACATTTTCATTCTTCGAGTTTTCATGTCTTGAAATCGTTTCTTGATTTTTTCACGATCAAGTCCTTTGAATATCTCTCGCTCGATATAGCACACCATCAAATCATTAAGCCAATCATCAGACATCTTATTACGCAAATCGGTCTTGATAATATTCATAGCCGAGAAGGCTCTTTCAACCGATGCTGTCGCCACCGGTAGTAGCAATGCTAACTCGATGAGGCGGTAGACCAATGGAAATGCAATATGCCTTTCAGTTTCAACCAACTTCACGGCCAGACTTCCAATATCATGACAAGTAACAAAGTCATCAATTCTTCGCACATGAAGAATGAAGGTTTCAAGTTGATCCTTGATAGCCGCACGATCAGAAATAGAGAAATCTTCGTCATAGATATCCGCAAGTCGAGCAATTTTATCCACATTGAACTTTGAAAAGGAGTCTCTTGGATCAAGACAAGAAAAACATACAAGTAACTCCGAAGATACCTCATTGAAGCGATGATCCATCTCAGTGATAATAGCATCAATGGCAGCAAAGAAAGTATCAACACGATAATGATGGTCTTGAGTGACTGTGATCCCACCTTTCCTTGATCGGCCCCATCTTGGAATCGCTTCATCCATATTTGGCACTGGAATCTTATTTTCATCACAAAATTTTTTAACTTCTGTAAATAGTGGCTCCCAGCCATGGTTCCTCAGGTTGGTCAACCGTGTTTTGACATCAACAAGCAATGACATGGCCAGAACAATATTTTGATCCTTCCTTTGCAATACAAGAGATAACTCATTTGTAATGCGAAGCACCTTCAACATCATCTTTAATATGAACACAAAATTAAAAGTCTCCATTATATGCAACAAACCTGCTGCCTTAGATGGATTACGCCCATCTTCGTGCACAATGCCTAGCACATCTGTTACTGCATCCCACATGGTCTCAATACGGATTAAAGTTGCATAATGAGAACCCCATCTAGTGTCTCCAGGTCTTGCTAAGCTAGTTTCTTGATGCTTACCTCTTCCAGAAAAAATCTCACCACTCTCCAACTTATCTAAAATATTTTGACGATGCTTGTCTAGCAATACATCCTTCCTCTTGCAAGATGCACTAGTAGTGGTCACAATCAAAGTGACATACTCAAAGAAATCATTAATAGATGAATAACAACTTGTGACAGCAACTACTACCAACTGTAACCGATGAGCAAAACAATGAACATAAAAAGCATATGGGTTCTCATCACGAATCAATTTTTGAAGGCCGTTGAATTCACCCCTCATATTTGAAGCTCCGTCGTACCCCTGCCCTCGGAGTCTAGTAATAGGTAAACCATGTGCACCAAGCATCCCAATCAAAGCTCTCTTCAATGCATCTGATGTTACCTCTGTGACATGTTGGACACCCAAAAATCTTTCTATGACCTTGCCTTTGTTGTTCACAAATCTGAACGACAAATGACACAATTAGTTGAGTATAACAATGCAAAAATAATAATAGAATACAATGCTAATATTCACTAACCTCACAATTACAGCCATTTGTTCTTTGATTGATATATCACGAGATTCATCAATAAGAATTGAGAAAAGACCATTCCCAATCTCTTCCTTTATCACTTTGGTGACCTCTTGCGCACAACATTTTGCAAGTTGCTTTTGAATCTTTGGACAAGTCATCTGGGCATTCGCAGGACATAGCTCATCAAATGCAAGCTTGACTTCCTCCTTCCTTTCTTTGTACCAATCAATCATCTCTAGAAAATTGCCCTTGTTTAAGGAAGAAGAAGATTCATCGTGTCCACGAAATGACTGACCTTGTCTTAGGAGAAAACTTGCACAATCTAAAGATGCAGTCACACGAATTTCATATTTTATTTCTGATTCCTTGCTATAAGACATAATCTTATGTGACACACTCGACCTTTGATTCTTAAATTCGTCACATGCTTTCCTTGCATTATTGTGAATACTACTAACCCCACCAACATGATCAGCATATGATTTGTATTGATTCTTCCAATTGCTATACCCTATTTTGGTGAAAACATCATGACCAAATTGTTCATGTAAAGGGTCGTGCTTGAAAAGGAAGCAATAAAAGCAATAGGCCGCATCTTTTGCTACACTATATTCCAACCAATCGTGCTTTTTGTACCATGATTCACGAAAGGCTCTAAGATCTTTTCCATATGTTTTACGAGGGTAATTATGGCCAATTGGTTGAGTAGGGCCCTTCAACAAATAAGCTCTCCTCACTTGATCTCTAATGTCGGGATGAAAATCATCAAGTGGTATACGAAGTCCCGGATCAGCAATGATGTGATCCGGGTTGAATTCCTTAATACCTTCATTCATTTGTTGCCGTTGTTCAGCTGCAGTCTCTTGCTCTTGTGGTCGTTGTTGTGCTTGGACTTGGTTCGATTGGACTTCAAGTTGAGATTGTACATGTGCGGCCACCGTTCCGCTTTCCTTGGTACTTCTGCTTGACACTTTGCTAAAATAGCTATTCAAATCCTTTCTATTCATTTTGAATTTGAACAAGTCTCAGATCACTGTTTCTAGAGGGGTAAAAATATTAGCACCCTCATTTTGACAAACTAGTTCACATATTCTACAATACAATCTACATAAAAATTTTATAAGCTATCAAAAATAATACTCAAATACACAAATCTGAAATCTAGAATAAATAGAATTTATTGCACGATTGCACCTTTATAAAATAAAAACTATAGTCTATAAAAATACTTAATGCTCAAATGACAAATCAGTAAATTACCTCACTATTCACTCAAGCCTCACTGCCTCAGCCGAATCCCCAGCGGCCAGCGCCCGGCTCAAATCCCCGGTCCACCGACCGACCGACGCCCCAAGTCCCCAACCCCGCTCCTCAAATCCCCTTCTCCACCGGCCCTCAAGTCCCCAGTCCCGCTGGCGGGCTCCCCGCGACCGGCCTCCGGAGTCCCGCCCTCCCGGCCTCGCGCCTCCGCCTCCCGGCTCCCGCGGTCCCGCCCTCCCGGCCTCGCGCCTCCGGCCTCCCGGCTCCCGCCTCCCCGCCTCGTGCCTCCCGCCTCCCGCCGGGCTCCCCGGGCGCCTCGCGCCTCCCGCTGGGCTCCCCGCCTCCGGCCTGGGCGACGCCGCGCCGCGCCGTCCGAGACTCCTCCGCCTGGGCGCCGCCGCCGGCCCGCCGCGTCTTCCTCCGCCTCTGCCGCCGCCCGCCTGGGAATCTGGGATCTAGGGTTAGCTTTTCTTCCTTGATTTGGTGTTGGCCCGTGCCGCCGTGCGTACTGTGTAGTATATCTCGTGCTTTGTTCAATTGTTGGGCCGTGTGTTGCTTGGGCTATCCGCTGATGGACTTGGGCCTTGTGTGCTTGGGCTATCCTGCAAGATGTGCACTGTGCACCCGGCGGCGTCTGCTTCTGAGTTCTGCCAGCGCGGGGGGAGAGGGGGGGTGTTCCGGCCGCCGCGGGGGGGGGGGGTGTTCCGGCCGGCGAGGAGCTCGGGCGGCCGCCCGGCCTCGCCCGAAGGGTGGGTCCGCCCCTGGCCTGGTTGATATGTCTGCGGCTTATAGTTTTTTATTGAAATTTTTGAATTTTAGTTGTTTGTGACAGAGATTACGGAGAGATACACACTTGCGATTTTGGTTGATACAGATATTAGTCTTTTAACGTGTACTACAATTACCTTGTAGATTTCATCTTAAGAAAATACTCCGTTTAAAAATTAACTGTATTAAAAACTAAAAGCTGTTTTTAGAAGCCGTAAAGTACAGGCCAAGCGTGGGTCACCGCTAGGAACCCATCTCTGTGTGTGAGAGAGAGTATGGGCTGCCGGATTTCGTCAGAACGGCTGCGCATGGGCCGCTCCGCCCATTTACAGCGCCATCGGCCCGAGCCTACGAACGATCGCGTAGGCCCATTAATTGCTCGTCGCCTCGTTTCATCCCCTTTCTGTTTTGGAACATAGCAGTTTCTCTGCATTCTCCAAGGGAGAGAAATTGCAGCATCACTCGCAACGTTAAAGTGCGACGGCAACTGGAGAAAGCTAGCTGCATGCGTCCGGTGCCCTTTTATTCATCCCAATTCCCCGTGTGGTCCGCCTTAGAATGCCGGGCGGTTGTTGTTCAAAAGACTAGAAGCAAAGACTAATCATGCGGAACTGTTCCCACAAATATCATTGTATCTAGTTTTTTTTTTAATTTGATCTTCAAACGTCCGTTATTACAAATCTAGCTAGGCAGGTCACCAGCGGCCACACGTTATTTCACTGTCTATGCTTTAATTAGTGCTAATCATATTTAATTAGTACTAATTATATTTAATTAACGCTAATCAATGAGCCATAAATGCTATCGCAGTGTGGGAACTTAGCAGCTTCTGCTGCAGAGCAAGTGAACACCTGCTGAGCTCCAGTAGTCTAGTAGATGATATGTGTCATCTGCCACAGCTGCTGAGTTTAAGAAAAAATTTAAATTTATAAAAACGAATATCTGAACACTAGATTTGCAAAAAATAAAAAAACTACAGTACCATTTCGTGAACAGCTCTAATCATGTATGGATGGCCTTCTCTTCGTGAACAGCTCTAATCATGTATGGATGGCCTTCTCCCCTCCCCACTGTGCAATCATGCCAAAAGATCAAAGCCTCATCGAAGAACGTGCACAACTCCTTGTCCTCCTACTACAGATGCTTCATGCACACAAAGATGACTCATTCAGAATGAGTTCTTTTAAGCTACGTCAGATAGCTTATGATTATGACTAATAATATTTTGTGTTAGTATGAACGTTTATGCGAATGAATCGAGTGCCGATCTGATAAGTCATTTAAAAAAACTATCTTGTTAAGCCGTTTTAAAAAGTTGACAAAGAAATTATTCTGTTTGTTTGTTAAAAAACCATAAAATATAAGTTGAAAAGAAGGGGCCTTAGTTCAACACTGCAACACATGAGTGTCACATCAGAGCAAAGGTAAAGGATAAAATGGATAGGATGAACCTCTCAAATCTTTTTAAAAGGGCTTTAGGATATTGGTACTGTTCCTTTAGCTATTACTCTCTGTTTTTTATTTCCCCCCCCCCCCCTACAAAAAAAGAAGAGAGAATAGACTTCCTGATCAAGCCTTTTGAGTAGAAACTTCCTGGTCAAGCATGTTGAGTTCAAGATCTGTTGGATTGGATATGGCGAGTGAGAGGGGATGAATGACTTCTTACAATCTTTTTCTTAGTATTAGTAATACGATACAGGAGAAAACACAAACTTACAAGCTACACCAAAGACAAAAGCCAAATATCACAAAGTCACCCAAGATGAACTATCTTACCGGCCTTCAAACCGTCTGTGATAAGTCACAACACAGACGGTTTTAATAAAGAACCGTTTATGAAAGAGACTATCACAGACGGTTCAAACCAAAAATCATATGTGATACTAGCACATCACCAACGGTTCTAACTACCAACCGTCTATAATGGGCGAGTATCACAAATGGTTGGTATATAGAATCTTCTGTGATATTCTCCTATCATAGACGGTTGGTGGATACAACCGTCTGTGATATGTGAGTATCACAGACATTTTTGGTTTGAGCTATCTGTGATAGTGCTTCATAGACGGTTCATACCACAAAACCGTCTGTTGTAGTTCATTATATACGTAATTTTTTTTCTTTTTTGGCTAACCTAAAGAAATGTTAGCTATGCCCTTTGAAACCAAGCAAATACAGTAGCAAATATAGCAACACATTCTATATTCATTAAGATTAGAATCCACCATTATAGTATAATAAGATAACAAGCATGTTACCCATCTAACACAGTAAGAACATGGCAAGAACCCATCTCTTAATCCTACGAACCCAACTCTTAAACATGTCAAGAACATAGAAGAAGTAGATATCTTAATAGATAGTAGAAGCTCAACCGTGCCGATGAGGCCTCTATGCTTAGGCCCTCTCGCACCTGATGCAGTGTACGAGCTGGATGTCCTTGATACCCATCATCATCGGCATCGACTTGAGCGCCGTCTTAGTAACTAGTTACTTCCGTGGCACCTTGCTGCCCGTAGACTTACGTGCCATCTACTTCGTAAGGGTCGGCGTCGAGGAGGAGGACGGTGAGAAGGCTAGAGAGATTTTGAGAATGGTAGAGGATGGGTTTATGTGGATATGTATAGGGGAGAGAGAGACGGGAGTGGAAATTTTTTTTGCGGAATCCATGGGGTGGGAGTTGGTGGGTTTCTATTGGCTGGAATTTGGTTGGGGAGGATTGACGGGCCCAGTGATCAGGGATACATAATTATCACAGACAGTTTGAACCACAAACCATCTGTGATACATAATTATCACATACGGTCATTTGTGATACATAATTATCGAAGACAATATATGTATATACCAGTACAATGTAAACAGCTAGTGTCAAAAGATAAAATAGCAAAGTTATGTATGGCTTATGTATGCTCATTTAAAAGGTTTTGATGAGATCTGCAACTTGTAGTTGAGATAAACCCCAAATTCGAACGGAAGATAATTTTTTTTGGCAAAACTGAAACCAAAAACTTGCGACGCAAATTTGAGGCTAAAGATGGCTAATTTTGGGGGTCCTAGGCAACTAGCTCGAGCCAGTCATTTTTTTGGATTGGGCTCGTCGTTAGCTTTGCAACGAGTACAAGAACATCAAAAACGGACACCACATGCAAAAGTTATACTCGTTTTATTAAAGGTATCTCGGAACGGAATTCTACTTGGACTCAGATGGGAGATTATGAAATTTTAGGAGATTATAAGGCGGAAATCATATCACAGATGATTTGTAACACAAACCATCTATGAAGTATCATAGATGGTTTAAATAAAAAAAATCATTTATGATATTTAGCAATATCACAGACAGTTCTTGGTAAGAACTGTCTATGATACTTCACAGACGGTGCTCACCATGGACCGTCTGTGATATTATCTCTTCGCAAAGTTTCTAACACAAGAAAACTCTAATATTTCTCTCAAATATGAGAGATGATCCATCTTTCAACACATACAAGGGATTATATAGTAAACGTTTCTCACCTCCCACTAAACTCTAGCAACAAATGAGAAAACCCGGCAACCTACACATAAATGGGTTTTTACACTCAACACATACTTGCACGCTTCTCAAAGCGCAATTTCCACATAGCTCCAATAGCCCAATAAGACGATTTATTCTCCAAGACATGATCGAAACTACTTAGACCATTACCGCGATTTCGCAAATCATCTTTCCACCCGGTATCTGATAATTTCCTCAATTGCCACCCACTTGCCTTCACATGTTTTCTCCTCAAAGCAACCACCACAACAAAGTCTGTGATGTCCAATAACTTGCCACCAAGATCATATATTTGCTCCGAAGACCGTCACTACTTGAAACGTTCAAGTCTAATGGCACACCACATATATGCGCTTGTCTCATCACAATCATTGTCTCTCCTGTGCTTTTTCGCAGATAATGCTCCATCCGAACTTACGCAACCCTCCATGGCCTCAAGGCATCTCCCCTAGCCTTGATCTTGCCATTGACCATAGCAATCGTAAGTGCCTTACACATCAAAGAACAAGCGATTGTTCCAAGCACAAGTGACATGAACTTGACTCTTATCAACATAACCGATGTAAACATGCATCACTTGACACCCACGTCAAAATTCCCACAATGTATAGGCTCCTATCATGACTAAAACCAACTCAACTAAGCACCCGCTGGTCTAACCGCCAGCCAACGACCGGTCAAACCGCCCCAGTCAGTCTCGGTCAAATCCCAGTAACAAGGGACCAGTTTGACCGCAGCAACTATGCCGATTAGACCGCTCAAAGATATCCAGTCGGATCGCCATTACATGGCTTGTCGCACTGCTTTCAAAAATGCATTGCAACTTGTTGAGCATCGCACTGTAATAAATATACCATCAACTAGAAATCGGCCACACCACATTTCTGATTGGACCGCCCATGATCGATCACATCAGACCGCTGGTCACACTGCCGTTACACTATCGGTCGGACAACACACGTATAGCCGTCAGACCATCTCTGTAGGCCAATCAGACCGCTCCCAAGCTGACAGCAAAAAATAGAAAGCAAATAATACAAAATCAAACTCAAACTCAAACTTCGATAACGAAGCAAAGAAAAGTCAAATACTCTTCACAAATATGAAATAACCTTGGCATGGTCTCACATGATCACTGTGTGCTACTTACTGTTAGTCTCGTCGATCTCTCGTACTAGCTACTGCCATCTATTACTACAACCGTTCAACCAATCCATCATTGATCATCCATGCATATCCATCGAATTGTGAGGCATGGCAAGGCAAAGCTACGATCATTGTGCCTAGTTCCTTTGCGAGGGCAAAAGGAAAAGTTGCCGCTGCTTTGAGCGCCGACTGCTGGAGGCAAAGCGACGTGCATGTCTCTGTCACATGCCTGCCTGCCTGCCTGCCAGGGTTGCATTGCATCTGCAAATTTGCATCGATGCACACACTGCAGTACTGTCCTGCACAGCTGCAGTGCCCTGCCGCCGGATTCAGTGACTTTTCTAGTGGCCGGGTCCATTGCTTCTCCCCAGATCGATCTCTTTATCTTTCTTCACCAAGGACAAGCAGACGAATGCTTTTCATGATCCATGCATGCCACCCTTACAGCTTTGGGTTTCGGATAAGCCTGAGCTTAAATTATTTGGAGCTAAGCGTTGCAAGCATGCAAATGCATGGCACCGCAGCGGCGTGCATCTTTTCAGAATGATCACTCTGAAAACGCTCTGCTAGATGGCCGGGTCAGAAAACCAAAATGCAGACTTCATGCGCATAAATATTTCTTTCTTTCCTAATGCATCAGTCTGACTCTGGCCAAGTAAATGATGATTTGTGTTTGATTCTACTACTGCCAAATTTGCCAATACCAGTCTGTCAGTCTGTCATGATCTTGCACGCGTTAATAAGAGAAGGGATATTAGAGGAGATAAGCACAGAGGAGTGTGTGTCAGCCTGTGCGTGGTGGAACCTTGGCACATGCAGTGAAAGAAATCCGACTCTTTTTCCACTTTACAACACCGCACAACAGGAGCAGAGGGCTCACTGATCACTATGGCCTTTTAGGTTTTACTAATTTACAAAACTACCTTTGCTGCTCTCACTTTTTTTTACTGAAACCATCTCGCCCAATCAGTAGCTGTTGGTCCTTTTTTATTTGAAGGTAAGTTGCTGTTCTTGTTTGCAAGCATTTGAGTGCCTGGGGATTGTAAGTCTACACAAATATATACGAAGTTGACACAAGGATGTTGAAGATTTTTTTAATCTTAATTTTCAATTCCTTGGATATTGTAGCACGCGCTAATTGAAAAATGGCACGAGGTGATCAGGAACAAATTAGTTTGATATGGTTCGCGTGGCACAGATAATGTAGCAATGATAATACAAGACAGAAGTAGTAATGATGAAATTAAAATAGCAATGTACTACCTTGTGCAAGAAAAAGGGAATGATTGCTTGCTTGGTATTCGATCACGGCATTAGGAAAATCACACCATAAAAAAATCTAATGATACGAAATCAATCATTAAGCTGGCTTTGGGCTTAGAATATCCTAGTTAATGGTACTACGAATTATATAACGTGCTGCATTATACATACAGTACGTCCCTCCTTGCCTACAAGGCACAAATTGATGTCTACTCTTATGTCCATTTCTCTCCAACAATTAATCCATATCAGTCTTGACAGTCTCTTAACTGATCATGCGTATAACTAACACTTGATGCCACATTGCCACATGCCACGCCTACTAAACTGGTGTGGAAATTGGCCTATCTAACAATTTCATGGGACAAAATTCGTATTAATTACTTGCCTGCTTATCTTCTCGATCTACACATGTGTACAACTGCATGGTGGATCAAATTAAGAGTGTTAAGGTAAATACGTAAAGAAGCAATACATGTGAGACTAACTGGCTTGATGTCTTCTTATCATGCAGGTCCACAGACCACAGCAAATAACTCGAGCAGTACTTACGCTGAGCAGTACAAGACCTAGCTAGCCAAACTAACTAGTGGCCCGATCCTTCCATTAATTCTTGGTTCTTGCAGCATCATCAGCTAGCGACACATATGACATATATGCCATATGTATCCTGGCTGCACATTACTCTCTTTATGTAATTGGCACTGCTACAGAGAAATTTATATTGGACGTCTATCACATACGATTTTACAGTGATACATTACAGATGATTTTTTTTTTATGAAAATCGTCTATGATAAGTTTATACATCACAGCCGGTTTTGTGATAAGTCCATACATTACAGAAGGTTTTTATTACGAACAATCTATTGTAAGTCTATACTTCATAGACGGTTTTTTGTATTAACCGTCTGTGATAATATTCTTCTATATATATAGACACTTAGGACGAAAGCCTAACCCACTACTCCTGCACACATTTAGTTTTTTTTTCAACACACCCACGCCCCCCTTCTCTCCCCCAACTCCGGTAACGCCTCCTCCTACCACTGCAGCGGCCATACGGTGAAACTCTCTCAAGTTAGTCTCCTCCACCTCATCCTCCTCCAATTTCTAGGGTTTAGCAACCTCAACTTTTCTCGCAGATCCATGTCGTCCGGGGATAGAGAGGAAGGGCAGAAGAACTCTGGCCAGGGATCTTATGTTAAGGCCACTAGGCATCGTCCTGGGCTCTTATCGAGACTCGCGTCAAGGCCACCCGCTGGCTAGGATTCTTTTATTTTTGCTCCTCATCCTCTCCTTGGAGGAGCTCCAACCCGAGGTAATCAAGCTTCAGGAACCCCCTCATGTGTCTCCTAGATTGTGTTATGATGCGGTTTATCTGTTTGATCCGCTTGTGTCTTGACGTTTTTCATTTTGAGTTGCAAATTATTTTGAGTTGTAATTCACTTATCTATTGTTTATCTGTAATCTGCTTGTTTGTTTTCAAAAGGCATGACTAGCATTTCCCGAGGCTAGGGCTGAAAACGAAAACGGTAATTCTCGGTTACCGAAAATCGTTTTCGAGAAATTATCGATTTTTTCCCCTAAACGGAAACGGTGACGGTAACCGATAAAACGGAAACGAGAACGGTAAAAATATCCGAAAATGAAAACGAAAACGATTTAGCTCTCTTCCGATCGTTTTCGAAAAATACCGTATTTAACCGGTAATTACCGTCGATAATTACCGTGAGCACCCGGCCCAAACCCATTAGTCTCCCGTCTCCCGTCTCCCCAGTCCCCATTCGGTCTCGGGCTCTCGGCGTCGCGTCTCCGTCTCCCACGGGCCACACCCCACCTCCACGGCTCTCGGGCACACGGCCACGGGCCACACCCCACCTCCTCCACCCATCCGCATCTCCAGCAGCCGCCGCCGCCTCCTCCATCCCCACGCCTCCATCTGCATCTCCAGCAGCCGTCGCCGCCTCCATCCCCACGCACGCCTCCGGCCTCCATCCCCACGCCTCCATCCGCATCTCTAGCAGCCGCCGCCGCCTCCATCCCCACGCACGCCTCAGGCCTCCATCCCCACGCCTCCATCCGCATCTCCAGCCGCCTCCGCCTCCTCCTCCGCCCTCGCCTCCTCCTCCGCCCTCCTCCTCGCGGCCTCCGGCGCCACCCTCGCCCCCTCCGGCTCCGCCTCCTCCTCGCAGCCTCCGGCGCCGCCCTCGCCTCCTCCGGCGCCGCCTCCTCCTCCGCCCTCCGGCGCCGCCCTCACCCCCTCCGGCTCTGCCTCCTCCTCGCAGCCTCCGACGCCGCCTCCTCCTCCGCCCTCGCCTCCTCCGGCTCTCCCCTCTCCCCGAGCTGCTCTTTTTTTTTGTCTAAATTCTTTTTTGACGGAAATTTCTTTGTCTAAATTCTAGCGGGTTGATGGGATGGGATCATTGTTAGTGGTAAAAATATCTTGCTCCTACTTTGGGAAAGAAAGGAACCTTTTAACCTCTGATTTGTTCTTCTAGGTTTCACTTTAATGTACTACATTTGGATGCTACAAAGTTTGCATTACTGCACAATTACATTGTTCATGATTTTAGCATGTTGACTTCAGTTAGGAATGCAATTTCAGGACTTTTAGCTATTCGGTGCTTTGGAGCTGCAGAGTATGGAGCAAGTGGTCAATACTGGTGGCTAAATTGCTAATTTTGAGTGATTACTGATGAATGGATTGATAATTGATAGCTTCTCCTGCGTCCTGGTAGTTAAATGAGTCTTCTAATTATTGTAGTTGCTTTTATTCCGTCCTGTAGGGCAGTTTGAACTGTTTGATAATATGCAATGCTATATTGGTGCATGAACCAATCTGTGTTATTAAGAACTTATTAACGTTTCAACTATTTGCAGCTCCAACAGTGAAATGTTCAGGTGTAAATGGTGTAATTTACACTGTGGAACCTCTAGATGCATGCAGTCTGTTGAGAAAGAAAGCGGTTGAAGGTACTGCATCACCATTTGCATTGATTATAAGAGGTGGCTGCCAATTTGACGACAAAGTTAGAAATGCTCAGAATGCTGGATTCAAGGATGTGATAGTATATGGTAATGAAGATAGCGGTGTCCTTGTTTCAAGTAATGTTCCTTGAATCTACCTTATGATCCTGACAACACACTTAAGGACACTTTATGATGATTTTTAGCAATCATGATTGGTGAGAGGCTGACATGACAAAATTATCTTTGATGTTATTTTAGATATCGCTTTCATGATTTTCGATCGTTATCGATGCACTTTTGATCGAATAGTTTCGTTTCCGAATTTACCGGGATATCGATGTCGTTCCCGTTTCCGACAATATCGTATCGATTTCGTTTTCGAGAAAATAATGTGAAACTGAAAGTGATTTAACCTCCTACCGATCGTTTCCGACCGTTTTCAGCCCTACCCGAGGCTAGCTAAAAAACAGAATTTTTTTTAACTATGCAAAGAACTATCGCATGTAGTTCTCTAACATAAAACTATTTGTGATACGTACTCTATAATAGACAATTTTTTTGTATTAGCCGTTTTAAAAATTGTGTATTATGACTTATCATAGATGGTTTGGGAGCCGTCTGTAATAACTACTTGTTATCACCGATGCAATAAATTAGATAATTCAAAAACCATCTTTGATGAGGATTACGAACCGTCTGTGATGACCCTATGTGTGGTAGCGTGGTCGCATGATCTAGCACATTACATGCATGAACATGATCTGAATGAGAAATTAAGCAGACTAGTTACTGGAGCACAAAACCAAAGTTTGATTCCCATAAGACAAGGTGAGCATACATACATGGCACGTACATGAGTTGATCGATGTTTTTTACTTGAAACTTCATAAGTTGATCAATGTACATTTATGTCATTATGTGGATGCATGGCTTGATGAAGGAAAAGTGTGCAAGCGATGATAGTGATACTGGTTGTTTTGGGAGGCAAGTAACATAGCCCTTTTGGGTTTCTTGCCGACTACAATTTGATTTGGAGTATTCAATGGGTAGAACGTCCTTATGTTGTAGTACAAAGCCATCCTCTTTGCACGCTAGCTGGTGCAAAGATGGCTTTAATAGACGAGGGTGCGTCCATGGTGATTTTGATGGCCACGACGAATCAATAGACCTGAGCAAGAAAGGCTTGGTCGCTTATTGCGTATTCCTGGACCGGTCTATTCCAGCTCTAGCTAAAGAACAATAAAATAATTTGGGAGTCCAATGCAACCTTACTCAGTCATTGGACCAGACTAATAAAGCCACATTAACAACGACGAATTACATTGTTTCATGTAAAATTCATTACAGCTTTCGCGTTGCAAACAAAGCAATAACCGCCAATCATGCTGAGATCTATCAAATCAGCCATATATGAACGTCTAGGAGGATATAGGTATCACCCGGATGTTTTCTTCTCAGCAATCATCCAAATTTCGGACCGTTGGATTAGAGATCCAACGGTCTCTTTTTTTGGAGGGGGGAGAATTTTTTTTGAAGGAGGGGTGAATTTTTTTGGAGGGGGTGGGGAGAATTTGTGGCCCTTGGATCTTTAATCCAACGGTCACAAATCTGGATGATAGTTAGAAAGAAAATATCCGGATGATGTTTATCAATACCCAAAACTAAAAAGGGTTGTGTGCGTACCCACAATTCCACATAGGATCGCCACGTGGATGCACGGCATCTTGGCAAGCAAAGGTGGCGAATTCGATCCGATAAGAGCAACTCCAGCAGTAGCCCTCAAAACAGGGCTCCTACTTTTTATTTGAGGGCTCCCCCTACTTTTGAGGGCTCTGTTTTTTGGGCTGCACTCCAGCAGGAGCCCTCAAAACAAGACCCTCAAATTCATTCTTAGAGGGGATGACACATAGGACCCACTCCTGTGGGGTCTGGAGGGAGCCCCTACTTTTGAGGGCCGAGGGGCAAAAAACCTCACTCCAGCAGGGCCCCTACTTGAGCCCTCAAAAGTAGGGGCTCCCTCCAGACCCCAGGAATGAGGGCTCGAGGGGAGATTTGAGGGCATCCTACTTTTGAGGGCTTAAGTAGGGGTCTTGCTGGAGTGAGTTTTTTACCTCTCGACCCTCAAAAGTAGGATGAGGACTCAAGTAGAGTTCTTGCTGGAGTTGCTCTAACTCTCAGCCTTGCATGTCACGCAATCTGTGTATATATGCGCACGCATTGCCATCCCAGGAAGCCAAGAAGCCAAAGCTGTAGTAGGTCAAGCGACCACGACACATTGACACGTACGCACACACTGTTCTTTTTGGCTGTAGTATGTCGTAAGCTTTGCACATAGCAGATTGACGTTACATGCATTCCCTGCAAAGCAAAAAGGGGGGGAAAACCGGCTGTTGCTTCAATTGCTGATTGATATTTACGTCCAGACATCTACTCGTTTAATTTGTGGCTGTGGCTCTGCTCTGGAAGCATCTTAATTGTAGAGATAAAATGTAGCTACCAGATGCTGTCTAGAACTGTGACAAATTAAACTCTCTTGCTTGCTGCTGAACTGATCGATCGAGTTACATGCAACCAAATGTAGTACGGTTGCTTCAGGCATTAATCGTCCACATGAAAGATAAGGTTGTTTACGGTTGTGATCGTTTTGACTTTAGTTTTTAGCTTCCAGCTTATTTTTCACTATTCATAAATTTCGTCTTTTTCTGAACTTTTAGCTTTTTGTTGAGCTTTTTTGCCGGTTCTTTTTTTTTCCCGTATTTGTTTATATTATACGTAACGGGCTAACATATTTTTTATATTTTTTATTTTTTTAAATTTAATTATGCTAAATAAGCCTCTGTCAGCTACAGTGTTTTTTCAGCTAGTTACAGTGCTTTTCAGCCATAATTCACAAAAAAAAAAGCCCAAATGATCACCACCGTAGATTTATTGGTTATTGTACTCCCAGTAGTAGATTTTCTTTTGTAATTCAGCAGCTATCAAGCGGACAGTCTCCCAGGGGAGCAATCTATTTGGTTTGAGGAGTATTCATTTTGTATTCTGGTTTTTGGAGCTTGGAAGGGCTCTAGCCGACCATGGTGTCTATCTATAGCTCTGTTTCGTGATCACGAGCGATATCAGTGACAATATAGTGCCACTCTGATTTATCTAATTAAACTGGTGGACTATCGCTGTACATGTATGACTGTATGTTGTTTGCTTGCTTCTGAATCTATTGTGTGCTTGTTGCATCTCTAATTCTCAACTCAAGATCCTGTTGATCTAATCTTCCAAAAAAAAAGATACTTGTTGATTTCTTGCAACATCAAGAAATGATCTAAGCATACATCAATAGAGAGAGTTTTCGTTTGGAGTCGAGGATTCGCAAGGGGCTTGTGGAGGATTCGTGCTACACTGCTACTTCGTGCGAAATTCTTGCAAGTTACCTGTCCTATTACTGCCGCTTTAATTACACTAACTAGATGATCTTAAGTAGTGAAGGAATGTTACCATTGCTCAAACTTATTGGATTACAACTAATGAATGAACCCGCACCTGCTACATAAGAAACTAGTTTTAGGGCCTATTATAATAGTTTCCGCTTAGAGAAACTAGAAGTTGATATGAACACCTGATTTTTCAAAGTGGCTTTCTCACTCCTCTCACTTCTGTCTCACTCCGGAGATAAGGCAGGTAGTCATAAGCGCATCACGCACCACACTCCTCTTGTTCTCGTCTCGCATACACATCTCTCTCACTTTCTCCATCGCTTGCATTTTCTTTCTAAAAGCCACTTCTTTCAACCGTCACTATTTATTTTGAGCCAAAAGCCATCTCCAATATCACCATATACTTATCTTAATTTGATGATAGGAACCGCCTGTTGTAAAAAAAAGCTGTGCCAATGGTCGTCAGGAAATCAAGGACTGAACTAATGTGCATTATAAAATTATACTAACTAGCATATTTACCCGTGCAACTGCGTAGCTAAATATTATGATATAATTGTCTTTAATATACAATCTACTTCCTATAATTAAAATACAATTGTATTTATTATATAACTCTAATATCTATATATGATTAATCTGTATCATTATAATATGGTCCTACCAAAATAAGTGATGGAGATCTTTCTTTTTTTCTTTCAATTAATGTGAGAATTTTCAGAATTTTTTCTTTTTTAGGATTATTATGTGATTTTCTTGTCTCAAAATGGATGAGATGCCTTGAATACCAACGGTTGTTTTTATTTATATAGATGAGTACGTACACTACATGCCATAATAAAAACCATAGTGATTGCCGAGTTGTTTGTGCGCATACGTACTGTGTACAAAGCTACAACAGATTTTTTTTGGCACATATAGCGCGTTTCAAATTCGTATTTGCAAAATTAGTTGTATGTGTGTGAGAATAACAAAAATGACATTTCTGCTATCCGGTCACGGGGCGGCAGCACCCTGCAGCTGACTCGTAGACTACCAGAGTCTGGCCATTGTGTGGCAGGCGCCTGCCGCCCAACCACTGTGCGATCACGTGCTTGCCTGGCCTGCCACCCCTCCACCATACGGCAGGTAATTAAGCCCCTGCCTAAGTTAGTATTTTATATGTAATATTTGTTTGAATTTTTAAATATAAAAAATTACAAAATTTTATGTACAACTTTCTGACATAAATTACTTCATTGTGTAATTTTTTTGATAGTTTTATCCACTCTGAATATTGCTCAAAATTTTGTATAATTATGATATTTGTAGGAATTGTTACATATAGCAAACGAGCTTAAAAATTATAAAATTTTGTGTGCAACCTTCCAAAACAGTTGACCTGATTTTGTAATTTTTAGGAATTTTATATTATTTAAATTTGTCATGTTAATTTAAATCGTGAAATAAGCATCGCATATCGCTAATTATGATTAAATTAACATGATAAATTCAGAGAACATAAAATTCTAAAAAATTACACAATTAGATAAACTGTGTTGGAAGACTGCACATAAAATTTTGTAATTTTTAGAGCTCATTTGCTATATGTAACAACTCTTATAAATATCATAATCTTATAAATTTTTGAGTAATATTTAGAGTTGATAAAATTATCAAAAATTATATAATAAAGTACATTATGTTGGAAGGCTACATATAAAATTTTATAATTCTTTGAGCTCATTTACTATATTTAAAAATTTAAACAAATATGATATATAAAATACTAATTTTATCAGGTAATTAAGCCCGCTAACCTGCCTTATGATAGAGGGGCGGCAGGCCACCTGCCACACGGTGGCCAGGTTCTGGTAGTCTAGTGTCTGCTGGAGGACGCTGCTGTTCGATGACGATGTGGTAGAAATATCATTTTTACCATTCTCACACATACAACTAATTTTACAAATATAAATACAAAACACGTTATATATGGCAAAAACTCTCTCCCGCAAGCCTGATCCAGCTGCAAGATTGCTTGCAGTTGGTGGTCTCTCTCACCGATGGCGACTCCTAATCCTCGACTCCCAAAAAACGAACGCACACAGGTACAAATTGCGTGCCAGGATAAGCCGTTTACGTTTTCGCGTACGGTTGAAATGCTTGCTTCAGAATCGAGATAACCCTGTCCTGCATCGTCATTTGCATTTGCATTTGCGTTGCATCTAGGCTCAGCGGCCGACTGGCCAGCAATGGAGATATACGCAGAATCCGATGGCCCGCTCTGCTCATTTACGCAGCAGCCGTGACAGACGCAGTGGCGGAGTAAATGCGAACGCGCTCTCGTGATCGACCGACGGCCGCGGCACGGGGAAAATGCATCAAAACCGAGCGAATTTTAGGGTTCGTACTCCCATCCAGGCGCGCCCATCCAAGTATCCCAACCCAAGAAGGCCAAGAATATTATTGGGCCTGTAACGCTGTTTTTTTAGCTGCAGTTTATAATTTTTAGACTGTTTGTACGAGAGATTATAGATTAACAGAAACTCACGTGCGGTTTTTGTCGATATAAATGAAGTCAGTAAAGTATGTACTACAATTAACTAGTAGATCCTATCTAAAAAAATACGCCGTTTAAAACCTAATTATTGTAGAAAAACTGATTTTTTAGTTTTAAGAAGCTGAAAAGAACAAAACCATTTGCACGGTATTGCAGGAGAACGAGCAAGCAGCCTCACCTGACCCACCCGGTCGCACGAACAAAAGCCCCCCCACCCGCAGGCCAAGAATCTACAGTGAGAGGGACAGACACACCGAAACTTCCCTTGCGTGTGCTTGCATTGGCGTTATCCCTGGATTAATTGCCCAAAGATTGCTTCTTTCGTACCACTACATGGCTAAACCAACCAAGATTCCTTTTCACCTCCATGTGTGAGCTTAGTTAGTTAATTGAGCGTATGGTCTGGAGTAGAAGGGGAGGAATCAAGGAATGTTCTGTTTACTGTTTCTTGAGCCGGGCAAGGTCCCGGATTGGTTTCTTGCTCCTTGAATGACCAAAGCTTTCTTCTTTCTTTCCTTTTTCGCTTTTGTTGTTTAGGGTGTTTAATTTATCCTAGCTGCTGCCACTACTACACCTTTTCCCCTGTAACTAGTAACTACTAGTTCTGGTGTTGGTGTCTTGGCCTCTTGGGCACCTTCCCCTCTTCCTCTTCCCCCCACTGCTCCTGCCTCCTCCCCGCCTCCCCACATGGGCCTGTGGTTGCTCATGGCGTGGTTTCAAAATGGCAGTCAGGCTCCGTCTTTTTCCTGCGCTTTAGGGGCTTCTTGCTGCGGGTGTGGCAGGAGCGGCGCCGCGCCTCAACCGAGATGGTTGTGATCTGTGGGGCGTCATTGGCGTCTGCTGCTGCTGGGTTCGCCCTTGGTATGAGCGTGTGAGACTAGGGCAAGATGCGGCCTCTTGCTTGTGTGGTGGTTCTTCTTGCTTCGGTTCTTGGGTCCAGAGGTGAGGAAGTTCCAGGCATTGCCAAAATTTCAGTTTTTCCCCCTACCCTTTTCTTCAAGTTTTCTTAGGATAGTTTAGGACCAACTGATATCTTGTGGATGATGGTACAGTAATGTGAGGACTTAGTTGTTTCTCCATGTTATTTTTTCTTTGCCTCATTGGAGCTTTCTTAGGAGGCTGCTGTGTGATTTGTGAAAAAAAAAACTTGTGGATTCAATAATTTTCTTTGCATTGCGCATGTTGGTTAGCTGATCTGTGGCTTGGGAGACTGCAATTCACTGTTTTTACTTCACAATTTGACCAAATTGTGGGGAGGAAGTGGGCTCTTTATTTCTGAATTCTCATTAAGAGGGATCGTGAGATGTCGGTGGCTTGGCATTTCTGGTTGAGAAATTTGAAGATTTGCCCTATATTTGTTTGCCAACCGCACATTTGCTCTATAGTTAGTTGTAATTGATGATTTGTCTTATCTTTCAGTGGACCATTGATCATTTGCTGTTTTTAACAATTTTGCTCTTATCTTCCTCCTCCCTCCTCTTCTTTCCTTCTTTCTTCGACTTTAACCACGGTTATTACAACCACGGCCGCTAGGACTTCGACCACAACTGTTACGACTACAACCGCTACGACCACGAACACTACGACCACGGTCGCTACGACCATTGCATGGTTGCTACGACCATGAGCACTACGACCACGTTCACTTCGATCACGGTCATTACGACCACGGCTGCTACAACCATTGCTCTACGACCACGGCCGTGGTTGAAGTAGGCATAATCGTAGTATCCGTGGTCGTAGCGGATAAGGGTAAAATTGTCAAAAAAAGGCAAATGATCAATGGTCCAGTGAAAAATAGGGCAAATCATCAATTACAACTAACTATAGGACAAATGAGCGGTTGACAAACAAAGATAGGGCAAATCATCAAATTTCTCTTTCTGGTTTCTTGTCTTGCTAGGCTTCTACTAACTGCAAGCCACTTTAATTCAGTCACATGTGCTTTGTTCTACATCTATTTGTTTATTTACGGGAAATGCTTGGCATTTCTGAATATTTCTTTTCCCCATAACATAAATATGCTGGGCATTACATGCATAATCATTGCCCTTGTTTTGCAATATTCTAATTTTATACGGTGAAAGAACACTGACAATTTGCCTCTAATAGTAACCTACAGATTGGTTGTTATTGAACTTTGAACTTAGTAATTGCACAGTATAGTGCACATACTTGTTCTTTCCATGAACTTATGTTCTTTACTCTACTGTAGGTACTGTTCAGGCTCCTCCTCCTGCGGATGCTAATTCGCCTGCGGCTCAAGGACAAGCTTCTAGTCCTTCTGAGCCTACGTTTGCTCTCGGTCCTGTAACTCTTCCAACAGGTAGCTCTGAATTTCTTATACGGTGTGGCATTACGTTTCAGATCATAATCAACATTGATGTGTAGCCCCTTACATTGCTTTGTTGCAGCACCCTCTACTCCATCGGCAAGTCCTCCACCTCAGAAGGGAGCTGTTAGCCCTGCAGTTCCCACTGGACCGCAAAACGTACCGAGTCCAGTAATTCCCCCAAAAGGTAGCTCATCTGCAGTTAGATATGACATTCCAATCCTAATGGATGTATCACTAACTATATCTTATGTGGAATATAATGCGCCCCCTCCAGTTGAGTTTACGCCTCCTGCTCTCAGCGATGAAGTGCCTCCGCCAGTAGCTCCTCCGCAAGCGGCAGTTGAAAATCCCACACCAATACTTCCTGGGACACCTGCATTGCTACCTTCTGTTCAGGCTCCTACTCCATCTGTTGCCGTGAAGCCTAATCTGCCAGTTGTGCCTCCCGCCGTGAACAATCAACCAAGTAGACCAATTGGGTCAGGTATATATTCTGATAGTAACGATTCATAACCTTAGCTTCCTTGATTCTTGATGTACAAAAAGTTAAATCGCAATTATGCAAATAATTCTAATTCCCTCATAATTCACCCTGCATTCCTCCCTCTAGGCAATGATGATGTCCCTCCATACCTACTACCTAAAAGAAGCTTCCCTGCCGTTCCTCCTTCAACTGCAGGTAAATTGCTTCCTTGTGGGTAGATCAAATTAGTCAAGTCGCATATCTTTTACCATTTTCCATTTCTTCTTTAGAAGATCTGCGGGAACCTATGAAAGCCCCAATTGCACCACCCATTATTGCACAAGCACCGCAACAGCAGGCACTGCCTCCAAGTAGTGAGCATAACAATGGTGAGTGTAAAAATATCTGATGCTATTGATCTGATCATGTTTCTCCAAGTCTTTTTGTTCTTAGATTAGTTAGATATCAAACTTCATGTTTATATTTAGCAAACGCAGTGCCACCTGCAAATACTTCCCTTCTTCAAGTCGCAAGAACCATTACATTCCACGCGCACCTCCTCCAGAGGAATCTAGTACTGCCCCAGTTCACAAATCACCGATTAGAGGCAATCTCAGTCAAAATTTTTGGGAAGCTGTGTTCACGAATGACGAGGTAGCTGAAGTAAATAATGCAGTTTCAGCAAATATATCACATTAATTCCATATATAATTATGAACATGAAAACATAATGACAGCTAATTATAAATGACATGAGCCCTAAAGGATTAAAGAAATCAAATAATTCACTCAAGTCATTTAACCAGGTTATCATGCTTGACAAAAGAGACCACAAATTTAACTAGCAAGGAGCTCAAGTTGATTCTTTTCAGTATTGCTCTCAGGTGTCGGCTGCTCTTATTTTAGCACAAGGCCCCCTCGACACAAGGCTAAATCTAATCACCGATTTAGTGTGACAGTTCTACAAGATAAGTACACTAGAATTTCAGCAGTTGTAATTACCACAACAATTATCCAGCAAGTTGTAATATGCAAGTCAATAATATAGCCGCAGCCAAGTATAAAGACAATAGCTAGCAATTAGATTAACAGCATAATAATCAACAAGGTGGCCGTAATGAAGATGACAACAGAAATAATGATTGCTGAAATTAATCTAATATTGCCGAAGCTAATCAAAGACTACCAATCTTAATAATTGTTTCTGGCAGAGGTGAAACAAGAGCTATCAAAACGGAATAGAAACAACGGCTGCACTATTCTGCGCCTACGCACACTATGCGCGCCAAAAAGTTACTGTCGTGCGTGAGTGAAGTTACTATCAAATACATATAGAGTTGCTGCCAGTTGTGTAGTGTTACAACTGACAGTAACTCTACATGTGTTTGGCAGTAATTTTATTCACACACAGTAGTAACTTTTCGCCGCGCATTTTACACCGGCGCGCAGAATAGTAATTCTAATATAAACAATATAATGATAGCAACAACTCAAATTCTAGAATTTATACTCCTAAGCTATCACACTTATCTCATTTAGCCAGTTCATCATCGAGCAATTCGCAAGTCCACAAACTATTATGCTAGTCACCCAATGCTAGTGTTATTCAATTCAAAGATCAACAATATGAAATTACTAGTATGTCACACTAAGCACAATAGCTATACCAAAGTAGGAGAAATACTCACAGAGTTGGTGACACTCAAAAGCCACCGAGAAAACAAGATCGGGCACATCAAGAACGCTGTCTCAGAAAACTAAACGCCGATGCTGTGCCGCGGTGTACTCGGCGAGATTTATGGAGATACAATGTCCTTCTCTATGATTTAGAGCACACCAAACCGCAGAATCGAGCCCAGGAAGTGCCGCACAAAGCCACGGAAGTGATTGAACACTGGCCAAGTGAACAACCGAAGCAACCAACAGCAACCATCAAATCGCAGCTCACAATCACCACATAGGCGAAGAACTGCAGGTCGGCCAGGACACCGAAGCAACCGAACAACCAAGCCCCAACCTGGCCAAGCACAACCACCGATGAGACTAGGATATCTCACCTCAACGAGAGGGAAGGAGGATCACCAGGTCGTCGGTGACAAGAGACGAGCCGTTACCGCAAACCCTGGGTCGACAACCACAGCACAACCCAACCGAATGGGGTGGAAGAAGACAATCGGGTGGTAGAGGAAGGAGGGAGGAGTTGTGGTCTCTTGCACCCACCATGAGGAGAGGGAGGCCAACTATAAGACGACAGGGAGGCAACTGTAGGATTGTATGGCACTATCAGAGGGGAGGGGGGTGAATGATCGCCTTCGTTTCGTCAAATCTCTACGTAGTACCGCTTGAACGAATACTCATTGCATAGCTTTACTCGCAGTCATATGCTTCGTCCAAATAGTAATCACCAGAACTCACGAACCAGATTGATTCATGATCTTCTCTATTGCTGAGTTTACGTGGAGTTATAAAGTGCCCTCACAAGCACCCCTAAAAACCCTAGTACACAGACGTCTCGCAAAAGGCATACTAAAATCCTTAGCCTACCTCTGCTTTTTATATGCTAGTGCCCTACACTGTGTTCGACTCAAACACGAACACATAATCTTATCTTTTCCTCAAATTAAGAGACTCGGAACTCTTCCTAACACAGGTTTTAATCAAATTCTTTCTCTTTCTAGTTATGGATCCTAATCCAACACGTGATGAAGGCTCTAGGAACGCACCTCCCGTAGCTTCATCTCGTATCATCAACTTCCATGTCGAAGCCTCCAGGACCACACCACCCGTAGCTTCTACACATATCACCACTTTTGATCTCCATGTACTTTAATGATAGCCCGACCACCTCGCGTGACATCCTCAATTATCTGGACTTCAGATTTCCCTATTCTAGTCCCGGTCCTCATCACCGATCGTAATTGTCTCCACGCTTATCTGCACATGCAAAGACCAAATAAACATTTTTCCAGCACAAATTCTTTACAACTTGACCGTCATCAGCACACACACTCAAAACACACCTTTAACTATCCATCATCATCAACCTGGTCAACCACGACTACTCCATCATCGCTCTCTAGAAATCAGTCTAAAATCACTCATTATGACCACTAAAACCATCACTTTCGAAAACTCAGCTTCAGACAATACATTACGACCGCAAGCTCAATGAGTACTCGAAAATCATAAGTACTCAGTGTTAGAAATAATCTTAACTTAGAGTTCAAGACATAGTAGAGTCTGTCTCCATGTGTAACTCAAGTTGAAGTTAAGTCCAACTTGAAGTCCGAATAAGTATGCTAGTAGGAGATTATTAGTCTATATATTGAGAAGGCTTGTAACCAGTTTTGAAAGAGAAAAGCAAGAAGGAAAAAGGGGGAGCAAATAAGAGAATATAGAAATTCAGAAATTCTCCTATGTTCTCTCAGTTTATTTGCAATGTGTGCGTTTTCTCCTGAAATAAAGTTAACAAGCGGTATCAAAGCCTAGTGGTTATCAGAACACATTGAAAAGATCATCCTCGGCGATCAGAACACATTGAAAAGATCATCCTCGGTGATTCCGTTTTGACGCGCTCCGTCGATTCTAAAGGCAGTGTCACGATTATTTTGAGGCGCCAGGCGAGATCACGTGTCGTGTCGTCTCATCCCGTCCAAGCGGCAGGAAATCGACCCCTTCAGTCCGTTGATATCCGTCGGTCTAGCAACGCTAGCAAAAGCATGTGCACTAGGAGCAGTCACGTGTGTTTGAAGCTCTGTCTTGCGCTAGGAAAAGCATGTGCATCAGCAACAAGGTGTCATCGATCAGGATAATCTTATGGGTGGTGCATCACATGTTTGATGATGCCCAAAGTCCAAGATTATCTATTTTGAGGATGTTCTATGTAATTGTGTTCTTAAGATGAGTTTAGTAAGTCATAGTTGAGACCGACTGCTTCATTGTTTTAGAATCTTTGCATCTGGATGAATCTGTGCCAGCTAAGTTGAGTTTCTATATGTAGCTTGCATGTAGAACGTTTCATGTGGAAGCGTGGCTGGTAGTTCATAATGCATTGAGACTAAAACTAGAGTATGTCAATCAAGATTAAGGGATAAATTGTTAGAAATAATCTTGACTTAGAGTTCAAGACATAGTAGAGTCCGTCTCCGTGTGTAATTCAAGTTGAAGTTGAGTCCAACTTGAAGTCCGAATACGTATGCTAGTAGGAGATTATTAGTCTATATATTGAGGCTTGTAGCCAGTTTTGAAAGAGAAAAGTAAGAAGGAAAAGGGGGAGCAAATAAGATAATAGAGAAATTCAGAAATTCTCCTATGTTCTCTCAGTTTATTTGCGATGTGTGCGTTTTCTCCCGGAATAAAGTTAACACTCGGGAAATACCATTGCTCCGCTCAAAACACTGAGGAATAACATCATCGCTACCGACCAAAGAACCAATGAGTACCGATCATATACCATAAGTCTTAGACAACCAATCGCAACACCCACAACTACCGATCTCCGACCATCGACTACCGAGTACCATGACCACCTGACCGCCATACGATCCCACAGCAACGCCACTATGGTGCAACGGCCGCTGAAATCGCTGCGAGGGCGTGGGGATCAGATCAATCCCCATCTCCTCACACCTGCGGCCTGCCCCCAGCCACACAAGGGCCAGCCGGCCTTATCTCACTCCCACTGGCAGGTGGGTCCAATTCTATTTCCCTTTTTTTGGGGTAAAGTTGGGAAATTACCAAATAGTTCTCAGGCAACAACAGTAGCTTGACTGCTAAAATTGCTGATTTCAGGGTCTGCACCTGCAACAAGTCCTTTGCATCAGAACACAAATATGCCTTCAACCCCGAAGAACGCTTCATCAGTTTCACATGCCCAACCCCCATCGCGAGGAGTAGCTCCTAAACCAGCACCCACTAGTAGATCTCGTGATCGGGGATGGGTACAAAAGCAAGGAGAAAATCCATCATTTGCCCCGTCTTACCCATCATCGCACGCTCAAGGTTCGACAAAATACTTCCGCCAACAACCTAGGTATAGCCAATTGTGAACGTTAAGGTTCTAAAAAGTTCTGCACTATAGGTCCCGTGATCTCTCGAGTTCCAAGGCAGAGTGGGGCTAAAAGGCATAAGCACCATGCACGTCCACCGATGTTTCGAGGTAATGTGGGTTACTTCCTGTTTAAACACATTGATTTCATTTCATAGCACTGACAGCTTTCATTTATTTTCTCCTGTTCAGGCCATCCAGACTTCCCTGGACATTCTTCATCTCCTTCACCAGTGTCACCAAGGGGCCCGACTAATGCCAACAAAAGTAAGCCTTCTTGATTTGCCTCGCTTGGTATCCTTGTCTTTCATGTCAGTACAGATTTTAGAACTGCTGGCTTTTTCAGGGCCTCATGTTTCTCCTACTCTTCCACCAATCCCTCCCAAAGCAGAGCCCGAAGCACCATCAACTCATCCTATTTGGGCATTACCTCCCCCGCCACCTAATTTAAGTACATTTTTCTTTATGTGTTCTCATACCTTTGTCCTTTCAAAATTCACGTACTGGATCTAATAATACCTGCATAGTGTGTCATATCGATGATTGTTTACCTAGTGAGCCTTTAATACACAGATTGCAACTCGTTAGCATGCCCGGAGCCTCTAACAGATCCACCTACGGGAGTCCCATGTGCTTGTGTTCTACCAATCAAAGTTGGAATCCGTTTAAGTGTTGACCTTTATTCATTCTTTCCATTGGTTTCTGATTTTGCTGAAGAAGTGGGATATGGGGTAAACATGGCACAGAGGCAGGTTCGTGTTATGGGTGCAAATGTGGCTGGTGATCAACCTGACAAGACAGTGGTTCTTGTTGATCTGGTACCAATGCAAGTGAAGTTTGACAATGCTACTGCCTTTTCAACATTTCAAAGCTTGTGGGGCAAAAAAATTTCTCTTAAAACATCGGTTTTTGGGGACTACGAGATTCTCTATGTTGTATATCCAGGTTTGCATTCTTGCCTGTGCTCTTGGCCTCTTTTATTTCGTTATTTTGTGACTGGTCAATGCTACCAGCTATCGTCAGTCTAATGTACCATAGTCATTTGATTGATCTCAAACATCAGTGGGGCAATTCAGTGTGTTATCCTCATTATTTATGATCTCATGGCTGAACATTTTGAACTTCTGCGCCATGAGATTTGACCAAAGGTATGGATTTTTTTCCAGGGCTGCCTCCTTCTCCACCTTCAGCACCAGAAGGTGTTGGTGATGGTGCATTTGGTAACAGCAGAAATGCAAGGGCAATGAAGCCTCTTGGGGTTGATGTAACAAGGCCCAAAAGAAAAGTGAATGTCAGCCTAATTGCTATTGCTGTCCTGTCTACTGTTATAGCGTTGATTATTTGCACTCTGGCTGCATGGTTGCTGATACTTAGATTCACGGGTTCAGATGACATGGCTCAAAGATTTCCACGGAGTGCACTTCCGAAATTTTCCAGGTCATCTGGTATGTGTTGTCATCCTGCTAATTTTCTGATAAATGCATGTTATAAGCGTGGGCCTTGGGCCCAGCCGGGTTATTATTAGGAATTAGAGATTGGTTTCTATTCGAGTTAGAGATTAGTTTCCTTGTGTTTGAGATATAATTAGAGATATGATATTAGTTACTATATCTGTTAGAGATATGATTGTGATTAGATTCCATCTGTTAGGGGAAGTTGTCTATATAAGAGGGCTACCGCATGCTATTGTAATCAAGCAGAGTAATAACAAAGTCTTCCTCGTCTATAGTCTTCTCTCTCTCCCTATGCCGACTCCATCCGGCCATCTTCTTGGTGGTGTTTACCCGTTATGAACTAAGGTTCATAACAACTTGGTATCAGAGCAGTCGATCCTTTCCCACGACTTCTGCTACTATGGTTTCCGACAAGGAGGCCAGTTCTGTGAGAGCAATGTTTAAAGCAATCCAGGAGCAGATGGCTGGGATCGTGCAGCAGCATGCCGAGATGAAGTCCCAGATTGCAGATTTGACGAAGCAGAGCACCGCAACCAACGCCAAGATTGCAGCGCTTGAATCCAGGGGAGTGTTACCCGTCTTTGAGCCAGGGCTCTTGCCGATTCCACCCAGGGCTATCCCATCCATCATCAACACCTCGTTCGCTCCACCGGCGGATCCATTCACTGCCGGCTACGCCCCACCAGACCCAGCCCCGTCGCTGCCCCAAGAAGAAGAGTAGAAGGCAGCACCGGTGGCCACGGCCGTGCCCCCGCCGAAAGAGGACGGTAAGAAAGCCAAGAAGCAGTCGTCGAGACGTCTTCTGTCGCCGCCGGCAGCCCTCCGTCCGTCCACCGCCGTCAGCCCTCTGGCCGTGCCGCCGCCGCCGTGGGCCGCCTCCGGCTCGGAGACGCCCGACCGCCGCCGCGAGGCCCCCTGGCGCCCGAAGCCGCACCGCTGTTCTGCGTTCGTCGCCGCCGGCCGCCGGTGCCGACCGGGGATACGTCGTCACCAGATCCGGTGTCCTACGCCGCCGAGCCACCTGGATCCGTCGCCGTCGCCGCCCTCGGGTCGCCGTCCGCTGCCAGATCCACGCCGGAGCCGCCGCCCGGAACCGCCATCGCCGCTCTTCGCCGCCGCAACCGCTCCTCCCGTCGGCTGCTCCGTCTCCGGCCATACGCGCCGCCGCCTCCGGCCCGCCTCCGCCCGTGCCGCCGCCGTCGCTCGGCACACCTCCGCCCCTGTCGCAGCCGTCGCCGGCCGGTCCACCTCCGCCCTAGCCGCCGCCGCAGCCGCTCCGCCGGCCGTCGTTGCTCCTCCGGCCGCCGCTCCGTTCCCGGCCGCTGCTCCGCCCGAAGCCGCCCCTCTGTTGGTTTTGGTGGGGTTTCGCTGTTCGGTCGGCCCGTGGTGGCTTTTGTAAACGGCTGACCGATTGGGAAAAAAAAGAAAATAAGAAAATAAAAATAAAATGAAAATAAAATAAAATAAAAAATAAATAAATAAAAACTTTCCAAAAAAAGTCAAAAAAAATATTTTGCAGGCGTTATATAATCGAAGGCACTACACTTCGCCTAGCCTTGTCCCGCCTGGATCTGGCCGCCCGTCTCCATCCGCTACAGCACCCTGCCACCGTTCGTCTTCTACATCGGCGTCGAAGGTTTTCCATTGGCCGCCGTCTAGCAGCTCGAGGACGAGCTGCATGTCCGGGAGGCCACCAAGAAGATGGCCGGATGGCGTCGGCGTAGGGAGAGAGGAGAGACTATAGTCTAGGAAGACTTTGATATTACTCTGCTTGATTACAATAGCATGCGGTAGCCCTCTTATATAGACGGCTCCCCCTAACAGATGGAATCTAATCCCAATCATATCTCTAACAGATATAGTAACTAATATCATATCTCTAATTATATCTCTAACACAAGGAAACTAATCTCTAATTCAAATAGAAACCAATCTCTAATTCGTAATAATAACCCGGCTGGGCCCAAGGCCCACGCCTATAACAATGCACCATACTGTGATGTCATTTGCATTAGCTGTTCGGTTGACTGCAGAACAACAGTTGTGCATTTTTAATCAAGTGATGCCAAGTGGCTATTTAAATTCACTGTGAACTATAGGCAGACATTTTCTGGCAGTGTCCTTCTGGACTACTGCATACCAAAATGTTGCCATATTGAACACTGTGAACTATAGGCAGACATTTTCTGGCAGTGTCCTTCTGGACTACTGCATACCAAAATGTTGCCATATTGAATAGTGCCACATGGACTCCCATGCAGTATATATTTTCAATTTCAAACGTCCCGTGTAACAATGTATCTTTAGAAACACCTATGGTACTATATGTATCCTCACTTCAAAAAAAAATGCACCTCATAATACATAAACTGGACATATTTTTCCCTGCTTTGTCCTGGCCACATACATACAGTAGTTAGTTCCTATAGAGTAGACATTCAAAGCCCTCTCTTCATCCTCATTTGACATCTATTTTATTGAACCGGAAATTCTCAGTGTTGAGAGGATTAAATTAGTCACTGCTGCTAGAGTCTGACGCTACATTCAAGCGTTTAATTATACTCATGAACTTATTGCTAAATTTATAATAGCTCAAGCATATACTGAGAAAATTAATTTGCTTATTTCAAATGCTAATGAAGAGTGCTTGCAATACATTTTCAGATAAGGCCTTCTTTGACAGATTGGACCCTGGCATAGTGCCTAGGTTCAACCACGTTTTACCCCCCAGGCTACAGGTCCAAATGGGCTGAGCATCTAAACCCACGAGCTGTCGTATGCAAGTTCTAAAACAACAACCTTATAAGTGTTGGGTCTTTCTCCCCTAAAAGACTAGTTTAATGAGTATCTCTCTCGCACTTATAAGTTGTGTTTTTTTCTTTCCTACAACCAATGTAGGACTATTCCTAACATTCTCCTTCTCACACATTGGTTTTGCACTTCTACAACCAAGAAGATGTTAGGCGTCTGGACTTGGATACCATTTGACAGATCGGACTTTGGCCGTATGCCTAGGTCCAACCTGGTTCCACTCCCCGGGCCACATGTCTAAATAGGCTGAGCACCTAAACCCACAGGCTGCTATATGCAAGTCCTATAACAACAATCTTATAAGTGGTATTAGATCTTCTCCCTCCTCCAAAAGACTAGTCTAATGGGTAGGGTCTCCTTCACACTTATAAGTTACATTTTTTCTTTTCTCACAACCAATGTGAGACTATTCCCAACATTTTTTAACAGTTTCCACATCCTGTAACATGTCGTTGTAGTATTATTTATCCATTTTTGCCAGCACCTAGTTTCCCTCCTGAAACATCTATTGATTGCAGGGACAGGTCACACACTGTTAGCTGGTCGCTATAGCTCACCATCAGGTCCATCAGGTTCATTGGGCTCAAGCATCGCAACATACGCAGGACAGGCAAAGACATTCAAATTTGTTGAGATTGAAAAGGCCACAAATGGCTTTGATGATTCGAGAGTACTTGGAGAGGGTGGCTTCGGCTGTGTCTACCAGGGCACGCTTGAAGATGGAACCAGGGTTGCAGTAAAGGTTCTGAAGAGAGATGATGGCCAAGGTGAGCGAGAGTTCTTGGCTGAGGTTGAGATGCTGGGACGCTTGCATCACCGAAATTTGGTCAAGTTGTTAGGCATATGCGTAGAGGAGAATGCACGGTGTCTGGTATATGAACTTATTCCAAACGGCAGTGTTGAGTCCCATTTGCATGGTAAGTAATTGCAGATTTAACTCCAACAGCATGTAGAAGTGTCAGCGATTGATTGAAAGAAATGAATTTACATCTTTGCTCATTGTAGGAGCGGATCACAAGACAGCTCCACTTGATTGGAATGCCCGTATGAAGATAGCCCTGGGGGCAGCACGAGCACTTGCATATCTACATGAAGATTCAAGCCCTTGTGTGATTCATCGCGATTTCAAGTCAAGCAACATATTGTTGGAGCATGATTTCACACCAAAAGTGTCTGACTTTGGACTGGCCAGGACTGCGAGGGGGGAGGGGAACCAGCACATCTCTACTCGTGTCATGGGAACTTTCGGGTATGAACTATATCCTCCTCACTCTGTCTTGATAAAGTTTTAAACAAACTATGATCTCTTGTCTTTTTTCTCAGCTATGTTGCACCGGAGTATGCTATGACGGGGCTGCTTCTTGTCAAGAGTGATGTGTACAGCTACGGTGTCGTATTACTTGAGCTCATCACTGGTAGGAAGCCTGTGGACATGTCTCAACCCGTGGGGCAAGAAAACCTAGTCGCATGGGCTCGCCCACTTCTGACAAATGTGGTGAGCTTACGTCAAGCTGTCGATCCGCTTCTTGGCCCTAATGTACCACTGGACAATGTGGCAAAAGCATCTGCTATCGCATCAATGTGCGTACAACCTGAGGTTACACACCGACCGAGCATGGGTGAAGTAGCGCAGGCCTTGAAACTTGTCTGCAGTGAGGGTGATGAGGGTCTTGGATCAGGAAGTTTCAGCCAGGAGTTGGCGGCTCATACTACAGCGGTTTATGGTGTAACTGGTATGGAAGCGGAGAGGGTGCTATTATCTGAGATGTTTGGTTTGACTCCTGTCTTCACTCCAGCTGCTGATTCAGGTTCTTTCCGCAAGCAGTCCAGCTCAGGCCCTCTGATGACAGGCAAGAGCAGGAAGTTCTGGCAGAGATTGCGAAGCTTGTCAAGAGGTAGTATGAGTGAGCATAGTGTCTCACCAGATTTTGAGACGCGCTCACAGTGTAGCCATAGATGATGTTTTTTCTGGTCAGCTTCAAATCTTGAGAAGACAAATATTCAGTCGATTGGAAATAGAGAGTTTTCCAGGCCTAGTTTGTGTACATTATGCATGTGGAGATAAGGCTATACAGTTCAGGATTATCAGAGTAGCAGAGCGGAGCATTTGTTGTGGAGTACTGGAGGCTTTAATAAGATCTTCTCAGATTTGGTTCAACATCTTGATCGATTTAATGGGTATTGCTATCTGGCCATACACAGATACGCTTGCATTTGGATTTATTATGTTTCTGGTTTTTCAGCATGTCAATTTGAGTTAATTCATTTTCCCTTCTTTTTTTTTGCTTAGTTGTTTGGTAGGAATTGTTGATGTATAGATGCAGACTACATTTGGACGTGGATTTCAACTCCTTGTACACTAACATTTGCTGCAATGAGGATGATAGCTTCTTGGTTCTGACTAGTGGCTGCTTCTTGTTGATTCCACCTGTTTTCAGAAGAAACTGTGCAGTGTTTCTCTGACACAGTTGGTTGCTTCTGTTCTTTCTGCCCTCTAGTCAGAGTGGATAATGCTGTTGCAGTGTTGCTGTGCAACTTGTTGATGCCTTCTGAACAGAAGCCTGCAACTCTGCATCCTGAAAGTTCTGAACATTCTCTAGCACATATCCGCAGACGCTTTCTTGAGAATATGCATGAGAATTCGTAGCTCACTGGGCAGCCAAAGTTTTTGCGAGACAAAACAGCAATCGGGTTAGCTGTGAGGCCACCTTTTTTTTTTCCTGAAAAGTCTCGCTAAAATTTTCTGGGGATCAAGAGTTTCAGCTTGATGTTGCAAGTTCCCTAACCTCTTTTTTTTCCAATCACACGTTTTTGCTTGTAAGGCTCCAAATTGCTATCATCACATTATGGTTGCTAAACCATTTTTATTAGTCCTTAAACAGACCGCCAGAAATGGCAAGAACTCCAAGCTTTGGAGAATCAAAATGTGAACCTTTCTCTGGAAGAAAGCATCACAAGAAGTCAAGAACACAAATGAAACACGAAGGAATAATGATGCAGTTTAGGTGGTGATAGGCTGCAACTACAAGCCCCATGGGACAAATGAAACAAGGGCAAACGGAGAGTGATAAAGCAGAAAGAGACGGCCACTAAATGCCCAGCCATTAGGCTCCAACCTTGCACATTGATAAGAGTTAATCACACATAGATTAATATAGCATTAGAAAGAGACTTGGTAGTAGTAGTAGTAGTAGTAGTAGTATTCGGTAAGAAGAATGGAGTACGTCTTCCAACTTTCCAACTGCCAAGTCTCTTAACAGTCTTTTCTATTACTGCTAGCTATAGATGTGTTCACCTGCTTGTGCTGTCTACAGAAGACATATCCAAGATTGTGTCGTCACTTAGATCGTGCTTTCTGTGTCCGTGACGGAGTGGCCTGCTCTGAATTGTTTGTCTGAGATTTTTTTTGGAGTGTCTTATCAGTGCGTTACCAATTAGGCTACGACTGATTAAGAGAGAGAGAGAGAGAGAGAGAGAGAGAGAGACTTTTCCCATGGGCTCTCTGTTTTGACGTTCCATATCGATCGGATTGTATCGAAGCGCGCGAGCACGGCGCGGGGAAAAGGAGGGGATCGAGCCCTGCACCAGCGCCCCTGGAGTCAAGTGTGGTGCGTAGCGTACTATTGGTTTCTTGGTATGCCGCTGCCTGCGTGCGCGCGACGCGGTTGGGTTGGTTGTGTGAGCGAGGAAGGGCGGGGCGGGGCGGCACGGCACGGCACGCATGTGTGGAGGACTGACCTGGTGTGATGGGCATCCAGACCGATGTACTCAGGGTTATGGAGAAATTTACAAAGAGATATTTATGTATAATTTTAGTTGATATAAATAAAATTATTACAGTATTTACTATAGTTGACTAGCAGACTATATCTTAAAAAGACATTCCGTTTAAAAGTTAGATACAGTAGAAAAGTGATTTTTAGAAACCAATACGAACATAGCCTTAATACACTGTACACGGCGGTGTCAGGATAGAACTAAAGACAATCTATATAGATAAAAATAATTGGAGAGATTCAATGCACTTTCTTTGTTTTAAGGGCAAAAAAATCCTACAATAATCCTAAAAAGAAAAAATCTTAGAAATTCTCACATTAATCAAGAAAAAGAAAAATATCTCCACCATTTATTTTGGTGGGGTTAGATTATAATAGTATAGATTAATCATATATATATATATATATATATATATATATATATATATATATATATATATATATATATATATATATATATATATATATATATATATATATATATATATATATATATATATATATATATATATATATATATATATATATATATATATATATATATATATATATATATATATATATATGATTAATCTATACTATTATAATCTAACCCCACCAAAATAAATGGTGGAGATATTTTTCTTTTTCTTGATTAATGTGAGAATTTCTAAGATTTTTTCTAATATATATATATATATATATATATTAGAGTTGTATAGCAACTACAATTATATTTCAGTCATATACGGTATACTTGTATACCAAAGACAACTATATCATAATATCTAGTCACGTAGTTATATGGGCAAATATGCTAGTTTATATAATATATTGGCTATATAGTTGTCCGTAATAGTCTTATATAATTAATAAGTTATCTATATAATTATTTACATAATAGCATATATATATTAGAAAATTATCTATAAAATTATTTGTTAAATAGTAAATATTATTTTTTGTTTTCTTTTCTCTTCCCTGTATCACCTAAAAATTTATCCAATATAACATAGATTTACAACAGATGACGTGTATCATTGTAAATACCCTTAGGTCGTATGGCCTCATCTGCGTCTTTCCTCTCTTTTTTTCACTTTTTCGGTCTGGTTGGGTTGTTAGACAACGCACGTCTCAACCTACCCCATACACGGCTGACGCCCGTGTCAACACAAGACAGACAGCAGAAGTACAGCTACTATATCATACGCATCGAAATCGGTACGTGCTAACTGTCGAATCCGAGAGTTGAGCTCGGAACGTTCCTTTCTTTCAGTTTCAGGGGCCGTCCATTCCGGCTTTTTAGCGACTTCCAAGACGGCAGAAGTACACATACACATCAAAATCGGTACGTACGAACTGTGTAAGCCGCCGAGAGTCGAGCTCGGAACGTTCCTTCCAGGGCCGTTATTTCCGGCTTTTTAGCGACTTACATTTTTTCTGAACCTAGAGATTCATATGTTGTAATAAAGTCATAAAAACAGTGAGATAAAATTTACTGTCTGATCAACTTCACACATCAAATATTGGAGAGCAAGCGATAGAATGGTGGCCAGAATGCACGAGGAGATGGGAAAAGTTGAGGGGTGGGTGGTTATATCTTTACTATATAAAAGAAGGAGTTGGTGGTTGGTGCGGCCGCTTCCACCCCTCCTCATAAAAAAAAACATTAACTGACGTGTGGCCCCACCCTCCTTCCTAAACGCGTGCGGCTCCACCAAATCCCGAGCGCTGCCTGCGCTGCCCCCCCCCCCCACCAAATCCCGAGCACTTCCGCCGACGCCTCCCTCCCACCCCGCGCTCCCGCTCCCACCCCGCGCCGCCGCCGCCGCCTCGTCCTCCGCTCCGCTGCCGCCTCCTCCTCCCCCCACCCCGCGCCGCCGCCTCCTCCTCCGATCCGCCGCCGCCGCCTCCTCCCCCCACCACCTCGTCCTCCCCACCCCGCGCCGCCGCCTCCTCCCCTCCTCCCCACCCCGCGCCGCCGCCGCCTCCCCTTCCTTCCCGCCGACACTCCGCTCACGCATCCCCTTCCTCCGATCGGCGCCGCTGCTCTCCCCTCCATCCCGCACCGCGCCTCCCCGTTCTCCGCGCCGCTCCACGCCATGTCTCCCCCTCCCACCGTCCGGCTCGGCGACGTCGCCGCTCTCCCCTTCCTCCGCGCCTCCTCCCCACCGATTCCTCTCCCCCGTTCTCTGCGCCGCCGCTCCACGCCATGTCTCTTCTCGGATTCGTCTCCGCCTCCCACCATCCCGATCGGCGCCGCCACCCTCCCCTCCCCCCGTCTCTCCCCCTCTCAACGTCCCTCCCCCGCCGCAGCCGCATCAGCCCCCCACGCTACGCCCCCTGCAACGCCGCCGCTCATATCCGCAGCTCTCCCCTTCCTCCGCGCCGCCACTCTCCCCTCCCCCCGTCTCTCCCCCTCTCACCGTCCCTCCCCCGCCGCAGCCGCATCAGCCCCCCGCGCTACGCCCCCTGCAACGCCGCCGCTCATATCCGCTGCTCTCCCCTTCCTCCGCGCCGCCACTCTCCCCTCCCCCCGTCTCTCCCCCTCCCATCGTCCCTCCCCCGCCGCAGCCGCATCAGCTACGCCAGATGCGGTGAGCTGAGAGCAATGCAGGGCCAGAGTAGCTGTAGCCTCAGCGGTTACAAAGTGAGACACAAAATATGGCAGTTGTGGTGGCTGATCGTGGCATAAGATATGGCAGTTGCAAGCGCGGACGTGTTTGAATGACAGTTGCCTTTAGGTATTTATTCCTCTCGTTCTCCTTTTTAGCTTCTTCTCTTATGTTCTTCTCGGTCTCCCTACTATTCTTACCTGCTATTTGTTTCTTGCTCATAATTGCAAAATGACTGGTGCTTGAATCTCCAATGTGAAAAAGGGTTCGAAGGGAACATCTCCTACAAGGTGAGTACCACCACTTTATCAATGCACTTGCATCCACTACAAGGTTTAGTCATGCAATGCAGCAAGTATTAATGTGAGGCTGCTCATTTCCCTTCATGTGAGGTCTGTTTTGCTAGGGATGTTTTCATGAATGCTCAAGGCAATCGGTCCTTTTTTTTCTTTCTTTGCCATGTTGTGGATATAGTGTGTTTCCATTTGAAACCATAAGATCTGTAACTTTCCGCTGGTTGTAGGTTTCATCCCAAGATCTGAAAATGGGTGGTAGTATTTCCTTCAGGTTCTAAACTCATTGCAATACTCAGTATCAATGCTTAATTAGGGGATAAATTTCAAAGAATTAAAGTTGACCTAAAAACATTAGTTGAATGGAGCCTAACAATATGAGTAATTCATGTGTAAACAGACAGGGGTTAATGCCATATTTTTTCAAACAAGGGCAGAATGCTACCATAATTCCTTACTTTCATGCAAACAGAACACAACCATTGTCAAGGTAAAAGCGCAATAACAGCTGCTAATTGTATGAATGTATGTCCTTTTATGAATGCAGTGTTTTACATTTGTATCTGATTGATCTGTGAACAGATCTCATGGAGCAGCCAATTAGAAAATGCTCATGTTTCTGAAACTGATACCAGTTTGTGCCAGTAGTTGATTACAGTTAACTGCCACACTAATGTGGAATTGATTGGTTTAAATATGACTATTTTGGATAGTGTCTTTTTCCTATTTGATCTTACAACCTTTAATTTGTTTACCTAGCAATGTGGATTATGAAATATGACAGCTGCTAATTGTAAATTAATGACAATAGCCATAATATGTTTACTTGGTGGTTTTTCTTATTGCAGCGTAGTTGCTTGGTATGGGAAGCTGAATGCAATTGCATGCACATCTGAGACTTGTGCACGAATTTTCAGGTTAGAATTCCATCTGAGACATGTTTTTCCTATATAATACTAGGAATAGCATTGATGAAATGTGTGATGAATGGATGTAAATGGAATGATCATTTCAAATGTAGTATGATTTAAATGCATACCTGAAATGTATGTGTACTAAGTAAAAGTGTAGCAAGTTTTCTATATCATAAAATCCAGTGAGTGTTTGTTTTTGTAAATATACATCAGTTCATTGGAGTTTAGCTCCAGAATAGCAGAGCAAACTCAAGCAGTGTGGATAATTTATATATGCACCCATAAAATCTTGACAATCATGGTATGATTTCAAGAAGAGCTATGTGCATCTTGAAAATCTGCCATTTCAAAGTCCATCCTTTGCAATGCCTTTTGTAAGTATTGTCTGCTTAAGGGCATATTGTGACCAAAACAATCCCTTGCTACTAACTGCATTACAGAATTCGAATAATAATGCTGCCAAAAAAACTGCACCTATGGAATGGCTTCTCAAAGAGGTGCAAACAATGCACCCATAAAAATTCTGTTATTTTGTAATTTACAAATTCTGCACCTATGCCATAATGCTGACCAGTGAGAAGAAAATGTTATCTCAAAGAGGTAAAGCAGCATGCACATATATGGAGCTTATACATAGAACAATGCACCATAAAAATTCTGTTATTTTGTAATTTACAAATTCTGCTATTTTGTAATTCACAATGTTCAGTTAAATGACACATTATGGCATATAAGGAATTACGGATACATAATCAACGTTCGAAATGATTATATATCATGTGCATGTCAAAGATGTCTCCTGCATCAACATTAAAGCATTGTATAGATGCTAACAAGGGTATATAATTAGTTTGGCAACACCGACACCATCTAATTGAACTGTCTATCCAACCAACCCGTCACAACTGTACGGGTAACCCCAACGGGTTGCTTTCCTGCAGCCCTACCCACCTAATGTTCTCAAAACCTTTAGTTCATTTTGGATTTTCTAAAATTTTACTATCCCCCAAGTATGCATAGTTCTTCCATTTGTTCAGTTTTTTTATATGAAATTTTAAGTTTTAAATGATTTAATTGATCAATAGCAATAAAACATCAATATTACTGGCACATATTCTGAAATGATGCATACTTTGCTATGGCCAAAAAAATCAACCAAAGTTCAAGATTAGAATCGCAAATAACCTTTTATCTAATGGCAGGTAACATTCTTCCTTTTGAGAATGATATAACTATCAATTAGAATAGATCAATACAACGACTTGAGCTCATGCAAAATTCAAAAGTAAATATTAATTAATATCTAAGGTGGTGGTGGTGGTGATGATTTAGCTACATATTCAACCCAAGGATTTGGAAGAGCATATCTTACAACACTGTTACATAAATATTGTGATGACCATAACAGTGACAAAAACTATAACCATCTTTATGTTCATGCAAAATAGCTATCTCCAGAAATTTAAGTTTACCAAAATTTACATGTTACTATTCCTAATAAATGCAAATGTTAGAAATACATGAACTTGCACAAGTAAGCACACCTGGAAGTGGGACCAGACCATTCTGGCACTTCTGCTTGAAAATCTCTACCAATTCGAACCCCAGTAACATATGGTTCAGTATCTTTCAACATGTACTCTATATGACTCATATCATGAGGCCTTTGGTTAATATTCCCGGAAGACTTGACCTTGCCCTCTAACAGTTTGCCATAAAGACTTAGGTTTCTTCCTCAAGCATGGCAGACAATACCATTCAACAGTTGGTAGCTCCTTAATTCACTAAATCTTTTCATATCTTTTATATGTAACATACAATGAATTTATGATGTTTAATTATTTGTTTTCTATTTTGTAGAGTGTGCTTGCTTTCTCTTTCCTTGACAAGCTAGAGATGAAGATAAGTCTTCCAGAAGGATGGCGTATCAGTTTCATTTTAAAATTCCCGTTAATGTTTATGGCATGATGTCCTATTTATCAATTAGTTTGTTATTCTCCAAGACAGTCTGACAGTTATTTATGTATTAAGAATACTGTGGAAAAATATTGTTTACTATCATTTTTGTACATATTGTTGTATGTTATACTTGTTCTATCATGCTTCACTAATATGATGCTTGATTTATTTACGAGTATGAACATGTATGTTTTGCTTTATACATAATGTTGTAAGATAAAATTGATATTTATTATTCTGTTTAAGATCATATGTGATAGTATGCATCACTTTTATTTGGTTTTCCGTTGCAACGCACGGGCACCTTACTAGTCCTAAGAGAAATGAATGATTCAGATCAAATCGGATGCCTAAGAAGAGTAGGGCTGGACGTAAAACTCGAAGCTCGTTAGCTCGCTCGGCTCGTGACTGGCTCGGCTCGGCTCGGCTCAGCTCGTTAGGATAACGAGCCGAGCCGAGCCGAGATTTTAGCTCGTTAGCTATAACGAGCTAACTCGAGCTAGCTCGCGAGCCGCTCACGAGCCAAACGAGCCGTGCTAATTTAGCCCGCAGGCCGAACTGCTGAAGCCACCCGGCCCACCCCACAGCCATAGCCCATAGCCCCGCCGGCCCAAACACGCAGTAACGCACAGCCGCACGGCCCGCACCGGCACAGACAATAGGAAAAAGGAAGGAAAGCAAACCCTAGGCCTCACCGCCTCACGCCGTCATGCACTCACGCCTGCCTCACGCGCACTGGCGCACGCGCACAGCCGCACCCGCATAGGCACCTTCGCTGCTCCGCACCTGGCCGGCGGCGCCGCTGCGCTGCAACCCGCAAGTCCGCGACCGCGGCCGGCGACGGGGCGAGCGAGACGCGATGCGACGCAAGTCAGGCGCGCGCAAGTCCGCGACCGCGGCCAGCGACGGGGCGAGCGAGATGCGACGCGACGCAAGTCAGGCGACCGCGGCGGCGCCTCTCCCTCCACGAGCTAGGTCTGGTCCTCACTCCTCACTCGGTCACTCCTCTCTCTCCCCCCTTTTTCCTCTCGAATCCTCGATCTCCCTCTGTCGATTGCCGAACTGCTGCTGAGTGCTGACCTACCTACTGTGCTCCAGGCCCTCTCAACCCGCGGCCATGGAGGAGGAGGAAAGTGCATCGCTCCGTCCTCGAAGTTTGGAGTCGAGGAGTAAGCCCCATGGACAAGGATTGAGCACTCCGTCGTCATCGAATCCCTCTCTGTCCGTGGACGTGGTGATGGTATGTTAATATGTTATCTAATTCCCAAATACTTGAATTTGCTTGATTCATTGATTGGTCTCTAGGTTATAGGAATATTTGTTCATTGCTAATTTGCTATCCAGATTATTTATTCATTGCTATCCAGATTATGAATTTCGCATACATGAATCTTTGGAGACTATATGCTGCTGGATATTTCGCATACTGAATCTTTGGAGACTATGTGCTGAAAGCTTGAATCTATCCACCATTTTTCAGATGTCAGAACAAACAACTACTATTTCAGATCTGGTTGTTAACAATAATATGCTAGATCAGCATTAATTAATCACTGAAATAGCTGTGTATTTGGTAGCATTTACGGATTCATCTGTCAGATCTCAATGCAAAATGCTGGATATTTTACATATGCTTGACCTGAAGCACGATTCATGTATGTTTCCTTTGGAATGTGCTTTCTGTGGTGAGAATGAGACCATTAAATATTAATCACTTTTTTTAATGTGTTCTTGCTAAAGTTGTCTGGAAAGAAATTGCTGAGATGCATCATGTTAACATTGGCTGTAAGCCTGTAACTTTGATCGATGATTGTCTGTAACATTGGCTGTAACTTTGATCGATGATTGGAAAGAAATATTGTAACTTTGATTGGCTATTTGGCTGTAAGCCTGTAAGTCTGTAACCTGGCTGTAACTGCAAATATTTCTACTACTTGACATTGTCGTTGTGCATGTAGTATCTGCGCAAGAGTTTGATGCGTTGTCAGCAACACTTTGGAAATTATGTGCAGTTGAACTTGCTGTAGAATCTAACTTGTAAGGTAGTCTTTATTTTACTTTTTTTGGCCCTGGCTCACGAGCCAAACGAGCCAGCTCGAGCTTATCGTCGAGCCGAGCCGAGCTAGCTTTTTAGCTCGTTAGTTATAACGAGCCAGCTCGAGCCAGCTCGTTATCCTACCGAGCCAGACCGAGCCGAGCCGAGCCGAGCCGAGCCAGCTCGATATCCAGCCCTAAAGAAGAGAGAAGGAAGAATGAACCAATCACCAACTCACACTTTTATAATAGTAAAGATTATGCGCTAGTATTTTTCCCAAGTCATTTAATTAAAAAATAAGAAAATAAGAAAATAAATAAAAACATAATTATATCTTTATAAACAATATAAAACAAAAACAAAAGCAAAAAAATTTAGTAACTCTGTTATTCCAAAAGGAACTCTGTTATCACTGCAAGTCCGTCGCACATGTTTGCCAGTGTACTCTCCGAAGCAAAACCCCGAGATAACTAGTTAAGTGCCGCCTCGAATCTAAGTTATTTGTCGTTTTAGTTATATGCACATAAAACAATGAATAAGTTAATACCTCTGTCGATTGTAGTATATCATTATCTCAAACACGCCACTACCGATGGCAATTATTAGGGGTGTGTTTCATAGTACATGTTTGCGTCTCGTTTACTTTGATTTTAAAATGTTTAAACCGAAATTGGAAACATATGCAAACCTTTCCCCCTAAAACCAGCCAAACTAATTAGCCTATGCACTTAACCCATGCCCGGCATTGTTTGAGATGATAAAAGATCCTGGCAGCTGCCACTCCAAATTAAGGTCATGTTCTTTTTACAGTGGCTTTTGACTTTTGATTTCTCTTAGCAATCGCTATTTATTAAACTAACTAGTAGATTTACCTGCTAGTTACGCAGTTAGATATTATGATACAATTATCTTTGATATATAACTCTACTTCCTATAATTGAAATATAATTGTATTTTTAATATAACTCTAATATCTATATATGATTAATCTGCATCGTTATAATCTAGTCCTACCAAAATAAGTGGTAGAGATCATTTTCTTTTCTTTCAATTAATATGAGAATTTCTAGGTTTTTTAAGATTATTGTGAGATTTTCTTGCTTTCAAAATGAAAAGAATGCCTTAAATATCATCGATTATTTTTATTTATATAGATAAATCGTAGCTCAAAAAATATACCCTAAGTTTGGAAACCACGACCCGGATGTCTAAATGGTCAAATTAATTTTATGTGGAGTTCTCACCAAGCCCTAGCTTAATTTGATTCGACCAAGGAATAGTAAAAAACATAAACGGTCAACCTTATGTCCCAATCTTCACACAACTACCAACCATTAGTAAAAGTGGAACTACTACAACCAAGCATGCACGCACGCACAGGGACATGCACTTCTTTTCACTCCTTAGCTCGAAGTACCCAAGATAAAAGGAAAGAATGGCTCAGGGTAGCTCTCCCATGTCAACGGCTACAAAAGTTTAGGCTTTTCTCCATCATCACCATGCATCGGTCGCAATTCACAACCTCTCTCTCTCTCTCTCTCTCTCTCTCTCTCTCTCTCTCTCTCTCTCTCTCTTCTCCCTTTTTCTGGCTGCCATGCCCAGAAGAATTATCCCTCTATCTTGCTCTCTTTCTTGACGTACATGCGGAGGCACACACAGCCATCTAGGAACGCGCGCGCGAGAGGGGAGAGGGAGGGAGAGGTGTACATGTTCATGCAGTGCGTGGCGTGGTGTAGGGCTGAAGCGTGTGTACAGTGTGGGGCTTACCTGCAAGGGTGTAGTAGTAGTAGTAGTGCAGTGGTGGGGAGCCGCGCGCTCGGCTTGGCCCCATGGAACAAGCAGGCCTCGTGATCCACACAGCGCAGGGACGCGACCCCAAAAGAAATCATGCGAAAGAAATTAAGGAAGCTTAAGCCTAGGCTTTGCTTGCTGAGTGTATCTTGCAGCTGCAGATGCCATCCCCCCAAATCCATATGCCATCTCTCTCTCTCCTCTTCTCGCGTGCGAAGACAATTCGATCGAGCAAGCGATGACACTGCACGAAGGATGCAGGTGGCGTTGGGAGTTTGGGTCATGCATGGCAGATGAGCCAGCTATCTGCTCTCTCTCTCTCGCTCTCTCTCTCTCTCTCTCTCTCTCTCTCTCTCTCGGGGTGCCTGTGGTGCAAGTAAAATGGGAAATGACTGCATGTAAAAAAGCATATGGACGTACGTATGCATGTCACCGCGCGCTCTTGCGCTGGCGCTTGTACGTCTGGTGCGCGTTTGAGCCATCGAGGAATAGGGCCTGGCCCCGTTGACGACACAAAACAACAAACCGCACGGCAAGGCTGCCTCCTCGATCATCAGTCTCACCATCTGCAATCCTGCCTGCGTGCTCTCGATCCCTTCAAATCTTCAAGCTTTGCAACGAGCGTACCACCACACCTGCAACGCAAAGCAACAGCTAGCAGCAACATCTCTCTCTCTCTCTCTCTCTCTCGTGCGCACAAACGCACTGGGAAAGGGACACGTGACGATGCGTTTGTCGGGTAGCTCTTGGAAGCACCCCCAAACTTTGATTCGTGGAATATTTGACGGGAAAAGGAAGGCAGTTCTTGCTCATTTTAGCTTAATCTTCTGACTTCTAATTTATTTTTTATTATTTATAAATTTTGTTTTTTCTGAAATTTTGGTTTTTTCAGCTTTTTTATCTGTTCTTATGAGCTAACATATTTTTTCTATTTTTAAATTTTTTTAAATTTAATTACGCCAAATAAGGTACCTTCAATTACAGTGCAATTTCAATCAGCTACAGTGTAATTTTAACCATAAACCACTATTTTTCAGCCTAAACGATCAAGTCCTTAGTCGTCCACGCACAATTCCAGACTTACAAGCCTGCAAGATACTTCTCTCGCTCCCTTTTCCTTTCTTTTCTTTTCAAGTGTAGTAATGTATCATGCATTCATAGAATCATAGTCACATGTGAGCAGTGGCGCCCATCTTGCCTGCCGGCCGGCCGGACACTGCAGGGCCATGCTTTGCTGCTATGACAAGTCAACAACAAACTACTAGCTTGCACGGTTACTTGTGTAGGCATGCACACTGCTACTTAAATGGAGCATACATTTGAGGAAGAAACCAATAAACAAAAGAAGCTGGAGTTATGGTTGTACACTTGGCCCTATTCGGTTAGGCTGAAAAGCTATGATTTATGGTTGTACACTTATTTAGCGTAATTAAATTTAAAAAATTTAAAAATAGAAAAAAAATATGTTAGTTCATTACAGATAACGCGAACAAATATGGGAAAAAAGAACCAAAAAAGCTCAAAAAAGTCAAAAGTTCAAAAAAAGATAAAAATTTATAAATAATGAAAAATAAACCAGAAACTAAAGCTGAAATGAATGAGCCAACACCTTAGAAAGCTAGATCCAAATGATGCGGCATTTTTAAATTTTACGGTTTGTTCCTGGAACGAAAGCTGCCATGAAATCATGAGGATTCCCCAACACAAGACAAGCGGAGGAATACAAACATTTAAGGTCACCAAGGCATGGCCAAGATGAAAGGAACCTGTTGGTGTTCTGCGTCTGCGTTGCAATGATGATACTATAGAAACTACAGCAGCAGCAAAAGGAAAAGAACAAAAAACAAAAGAAGTTCTCTAGCCACTTCTACCTCTCTTCATGTGTGCTGATAGGTAAATCAGGCGATGGGCCAGTTCTTTATAGTTGTGATTTATGGTTTTTGATTGAAATTTTTAAATTTTAGTTATTTGTGAAAAAGATTATATAGAAAGAGATACTCGCTTACGATTTTGATTGATACAGATGTTGAGCTTTTAACGTGTACTACAATTAACTTGTAGACCTTGTTTTGATAAAATACTCCGTTTAAAAGCTAGGTACTGTAGCAAAAGCCAAAAGCCGCTTTTAGAAGCCGTTAAAATACTCCGTTTAAAAGCTAGGTACTGTAGCAAAAGCCAAAAGCCGCTTTTAGAAGCCGTTAAGAATAGGCCCGGTGTTTTCTCGGCAAAAAGGCAAATTTTTTTTGTAAATAATTCATTTTTCATTCAAAATAACAGAAATATACCCACGCACAAATTTTTTACGGGAACAACCTCCAGTCATCAAACCGTTAGGCGATTGAAACCTGTCGTCCAACGGCCGCACGACATGCAGGCTGTCCGTAAGCCATTAGGTGACATAATTGCAGTTGCGAAAGGTTGAGCGACTGCGACCAGTCGCCCAACCGTTAGGCGACTGCAAAACCAGTCATCCAACCCTTCAGCGACTGGAGGTGCATATAAATCGATCGCTTGGCCGAGCCCCCAGCCATTTCATCCGCTGATGCCGCGGCGGAGAGAAAAGGGAGAAGGGAAACAAAGAAGAGAAGTGAAGAGGGAAGAAAAAGAGAGAAGAGGAGAGGAAGAAGGAGAGGTTTTGCTATTTCCGCGAGGTAAAGTTTTTGTATATTATAGTCAATATTTTTTGTATGATGTAAATAGTTTGTTTAGTGTATAATTAGGATCCATAGAAAATTATAGTTGCAAAAAAGAATAGCACAACTTTGGTATGAAGTAAATAGTTGTAGAAAATTTAGTCAATGTAGTTATACAAAATTAGCATCTGTAGAAACTTATATTTGTAGAAAATTTAGTGAATATAGTTATAGAAAAATTAGCATCCGTATAAAATTATAGTTGTAAAAAATTTAGTCAATATTATGTACAAAATAAGCATCCGTAATAAATATAGTTATTAAAAATTCAGTCAATACTTTTGTACCAAGTAAATAGTTCTCTTTGTGTAAAACATTAATACGTAATATTTATGATTAATTATGAATGAATATAATGTCGTTAGTACATTGAAAAATCATGCGTACCGTTATAACTGGTATATTGACATTTAAATCAATATGTCATGTAAATTGTTGAAACCTATTAGGAATTATTTAGAGTAGGAGAGCTCAAGCAGCGAGAGAAGAGCGGCGTCGGTGCGCGTGGTAGCCGATAGGGAGTTCATACGTATTGGGTCAGAGGAATGGGAGGGGTGTTGGTGCGAATAGGTATGGGTTATGCTATGAGGGTAGTGTAGTTGGTCATGATAGGCGAACAATCGTTGAAATGTAAATTGCAGTACATTAGTACTTTCATAATGTGTGATGCGATTTGACTAGTTGCAACATTGAAAACATTTACACACAGACATCAATAATGCCAATACCCACTACATTGAAAGTGCAATACGGTGCTAGCACCGTTCGTGAAGGTCCAAACGATATTGACTTGAGCGGTTTTGTGCAAGCCACTCTGGTACATCTAGACGACGAGAATGCTCGAATCGCAAATGTGATGTACTGGCTCACCCATAGTTTCTCCTTGGACCCTGAAGTGTGCAGCATCATCATACAAGGGCTTTGGAGTCGGTTCCCACGGACATTAGAGGGAGTTGAGAACATTGATGCACACTGCTTCGTGAAAGGGGTTTGTGCAAGGGTGCCAGCGCCATAGATACAAGTGTGTGATGCTTGTGCAACCATACCCAATAGAAGTTGTACAAGGTTGTGCCAACGGCTATCATCCGGGTGGTGCGAGTAGCTCGGGCACCCATCATGTTGGTCAAGAGAAGATAGTTACTCGTGACAAGGCCGATGTGATACATGAAGGAGAGGATATGGTGAGCCTACAGGACAAGCTAATAAAGGGGAGCATATGGAGTATATAGTGCATCAAATGGAGAGCGATGACCGGATAGTTTGGGCTAAAGAGGAAGCTGTATAGGAAGATGATGAGGATAGTTCCGATGAGGCTGAAACTCCCATCTCGCATGAATAGAACCGGTTTGATGCTGACGGTGTTGCTGTGCATAACGAGCATAAATCACCATGGGAGTATCATGGCACAGAGGTTCGGTTGCATTCAATGTTTACTAACAAGGTATCATTGCAGGATCCTATCAAGCTGTGGGCCCTATCCATGCAGTAGACTTTTCGGGTCATAAAATCTAGTCAGGAGTAGTACACCGTGAAGTGCGAGCAGGCTGGTTGTCCTTGGAGGGTGCACGCACGTAGACCGAAGTATAAGACTCACTGGATTGTGTCTAAGGTGGAGCCGCACTCCTGCATTCTCAATAGTATTTTGCTGAGGCATCGTAACCTAACGTCCGCCTTTATAGCCAATTTGATGTATAGAGAGATAGTGGAGAAGAAAGACATCGAGGCCACGCACATCATAGTGGCTATCAAGAAGAAATTCAAGTACAAAATTAGCTACGCGAAGACGTGGCGTGTGAAGCATAAGGCTTTGGAAAAATGGTTCGGGTCTTTTGAGACAGCGTACAATAACTTTCCTCATATGTTTTCGGTGCTGTAGGACAGGAACCTGGGCACGTACATTGCTATGAAGGACAAGCCATCTACAAGGCCGCCAGGTTTTACGGTGTTGCAGAGGGTCTTCTTAGCCTTCGGTGCGTGCATCGAAGCATTTAGGTATATGCTTCCCGTGATCTCAGTTGACGGGACTTTTTTGACCGACAAATACAAGGGGTAGATCTTTACGGCCATTGGCATTGATGGAAACAACCAAAGTCTGCCCCTGGCCATCACATTCGTGGAAAGTAAGAATTACGATAGCTGGTTGTGGTTCTTTATACATGTGAGGGTTGGAGTTATCGGTGCTCGTCCTAGTGTGTGCGTAATCCATGATCGACACGCCGGTATAGCGAAGGCCATAAGAAAACTTTAGGATGTCCCCGAGGAGCCCTTTCCTTGGCCGGATATGAGAAACTGATGGCGCATTCATCACCTGGGAGCCAACTTCTTTAAGCAGTTCCCGAAGCAACCGTTGATGAAGCTATTCAAGAGGCTGGCTATGCAGAACCAGCAGAGAAAATTTGACGCTTTGTGGGCATTATTAGACGAGCACAGCAGGAAGCACGTCGATGAGAAGAACAAGGGAGCAGTCATGCCTGGGGTGGCACAACCTGAATGCCTCACAGCACTGGTTCAGCCTGGCGTAGCTGGTCCGAGGATGAAGAGCTCACGGAAAATCAAGTGCTTCTCGTAGAGGATCGCGGGAGAGCCATTAGAGAAGTGGTCCCTACTGCACGACACAGACAGCGCGAGGTACAACATAATAACGGCTAACTTTGCTGAGGTATATAACTGGTTCTTAGGGGCCTTTGTTCTCAGCCCCTCGTCGCCATCGTGGAAGGTATTTTGCACAACACAATTGGCTATTTCAGGGAGAGGCATACAAATACCGCACTTCATGCAACCAACCCACAAACATCGTACTCCTCAAAAATTACGGTACACATGGAGGCGAAGACATAGAAGGGCCAATTGCACACGGTGCACGTGATGGGCAATAGGGAGCATCGTTTCGATGTGCTCCTCTAGGATGGAGTCGGATCTGGGACAGCTCATGCTCTTGTTACCCACGAGGCATGTACCGTTTATACAAGTGTTGTGGTATTCTCCCTTTTCAGTACTATTGTAAGTACTGTGCAGTTAACATAGTATTGTTTCTTTTTTTACAAGTTATATTTGCTACAGCTTTACATTCGATGTTTTTTGTTCTGCGTAAATGCTAACTTGAAGTCATTTTGCAGGTATGGTTCGTGAACTTCACAGATCAGACTGGCCTTACAGTGTTGATCGGCTGTATCGCGCTTTGCGCCTTGTCCTTCTTATTGGGAGTGCGGAGGAGGCGATCGACTTGGGGGTGGTTGGCATGCGCACACCTCGAGTGCCCTGGAAGCTAGACCCATGCTGGACAGCCAGGTTTACACTCCCGCAGTATTGTCTTCTCACCATATGTAGGTTGTGTACTGACCTTTTTTTTGTTCGTAGGCTGAGCGATGCCTAACTACTATCTCTCGCCCCGATGATGCAGGCCATAGACAAGGACAGTATGCTACCAGCTGTGGGCAGGGACGACGGTGCAGAGCAGTCGTGACACTTCCTGTTCAACCACTCCTTGCTGATAGCTTTGGTGGACCGTTGATGGCCGGAGATGGCCCCTACTCCGCAGAACATCTTGATGCTGCTCGACCTTCCTATCGTGGGAGCTGCTGCCTTCTTACTGGAGGCCCTGGCTGGCTGGTGCGTGGACTTGCTAGCCTGGTCCCAGGGAGTCCTTCCGCCTGGGGCCTCGGAGGAGTACCACATCTTCCCGCCGGGTTAGACGTATGGTCCATCGTTGCGGTGACTCTCATAGTTCTGGGTATGCGTCTGACATCCTTCCCATTCAATCAACTGTGCTCTCCTTTCCGTAGTATGGTCTTATTATCTTTTTTGCTTGTACTCAGTTAGAGCTGATGGACTCGGCCATGGACGAGCAGTAGGTCTCGTGATACTTGGAGACATACTTGTTGTGGTTGTTTGATTGGGTGCACTTCATCACCAGCCACATCAACACCGTTAACGCGCGCCTCATCGCTCACACTAGGGCCATCACCGAGGGGGAGGCCCCCAATCAACTGGGTTTGGCTGCACATGCCGTGACCTATCATGGCTTGTGCGATGCGTGCGACAGAACCAAGGTGAACTTGATTCTCGCAGGGTGTCCACTGCTACCGTAGCTATGGTCGTTCGAGCGCTTCAGCCTTGGACGACCCATGTTCGAGGACATCATTCTGTACGGGGCGGAGATGTACCTGGGGGCGACGTGGACCGGCCTACGATGGATTCTCTCTGGTGCCATAGAGAGTACGTACTCTTGCTTATAATTAATTCCTTCATATTATGGATCATCCTATGTAATAGCTGGTGTTCCTTGTAGGTACAATTCACGCACATATAGGTTACACGGGTGTATGTGCCCTTCGTGGAGCAGTTCGACTGGTTCACGGCTGACGACGTGCGCTGGGAGCCCTACTCCCCTAAGGCAGTGGAGAGCAGCGCTCCTGACTGGCTATCCTCATTGTGTTGGCGCGACCGGGCTTTCTGGCTGACGCGGAGGAAACTCGTGTTCGACATCTTCGTGGAGGACTACGCGGCGCATCATGTCATGTGCCAATTCAGCCTAAGCCAGGTGGTTCCAGTACCATTCGGTGACCTATGCCTGGCAACATCCACACATGAGTTACCGCCGCAAATGTCTCTGCTTTTACTGCTAATTCGTTGCATGACTTTTAACCAAATGTTACCTCCTGTAAGTACTCTAGAAAGGGAGTAAAATACGACACAGGCTGGACAGTGAAGATAAAGACGTGGATAGCCCAGTGGGAGGGCGCACTGCAGGATGTGCAGGAGGCCACGCCCTATGACTACAGCACGTACGATGAGTACCTTCACTGGTACGCTCCTCAGACACATACCAGGCTGATACATGTCGTCGACTCACCCCCAGCACACGTCGTAGCATCGACGGACATGTACCCTGCGTACCTTGTGCGGGACGTTCACGTCGTGATACGTTACATCATATTGTAAATGTTCACTTCTGACAATCCCACTAATAGGTTATACCCTTTCATGTTTTCCTTGCAAGCAAACGTCGATGCTGCGATTTGGAGGGACTCTCAAACCATAGGGAATAGGATCGCCAGTGGTGTGGAGGTAACACAAGAGGAGGTGGTGCAGGCTTTCTGTTGTGTCTAGGTTGTGGGTGCATATGTCATCGCTTTGTTGTCATGCACGCCTGTGCAAGGTGCACACTCGGTGCATCCGTCGACGCCGTCTTGTCTGGCATCACACCATGCAGGAGGTTCTGCGTGGCCACGTCCGCCACACCCTCAGCCTGACGAGGTGGGGGGGGTTAGCCTAGGCACGGCCCCGTACACTGCCATCATAGTAGTTTGGGTGTCCTCTGGACTTCTCCAGCTTTCCCACGCAGGGAGCGTACGAAGCGTCGTACATCCCTCCTAACGGCTCGGACCACGTCATGGCACTAGCCGAGGGTACGCCTAGCCACTTTTTTGTTTTCTCCCATCCCTTTACTTGACGAACTAACGATATTTGCACAGTATGTTTTGCGCCCCCTGAGAGATTTAGGGTCTCCCTGGGCCAGGAGGACACATACTAGTTCTTTGCGGACTGGGCCAACCAGGCGACAAGCCCGGGACCTCAACCCACACCCTTGGAGGTTCTCTCTGGGTCACAGCTTAGCGATGCACTAGTAGCCACACAGGCAGCACTGTGGTCCACCCCTCCAACGTTGGGACCTTGTGTGCGCAGGTCTCCTGATCGTCTTACCTTATCGGGGCCTCGACACCCAGCGCTGAGGAAGACAGCCAAGCAGGGCCGTACGGGAGGACGCGGAGATGGAGGGGGCCAGGGTGGCGACAGAGGTAGGGCTGGGGGTGCTGTTGGGGGTCTAGTGCTGGCTATAATTTTGTTGTTCGTGTAATATTTACATTGCTTACTTACTATGTGTTGTTTGCAATACTGTTGCGTTATTAGTTGTACTCCTTTTTATGATGTCTGTTTGTTCGATCCGTGTCGACGCCTCTAGTTCAATGCACGTGATGCAAGGCACCCAACAACATGAAAAAACAAGTTCTACGTATGAATTCCCAGTTGCATAACAACATCGCTTACCTTCGTACTTACCAATCGTTGCTATCCCAATCATTCTCAAATAAAATTTCGCAAATTTTCTTGCACTACAACAACATACGACGATCGCAAACTGTTACTGCCAATCTAACATATTTTCTGCCATTCATAATCTACGAAAATTACAAATGGATCAACCAACATTATCTCCTATTTTTTCTGAAAAAAAAAGCTCATAAACAAAATTTGATAAATGTTGCCTACCTACAACAATTGTCATTTACCCTATGCGCCGTCAACAGCCCGTTTGCACAAAAATGGGTGAGTTCCAGCCGTCAGATGGTTGGGCGACTGGAACTTGCAGTCGCCCGACGGTTGGGTGACTGGTCCCAGTCACCTGACTGCTCGGCGACTATAACTATGTCGCCCAACGGCCCACGAATAATCTCCGTGTCGCGCGGCTGTTGGGCGACAGGTTCCAGTCGCGCAACGGTTCGGCGACTGGAGGTCATTCATGTAAAATTTTTTTGTGCGGGTATATTTCTGTAACTTCGACTAAAAAATGGATTTTTTACAAAAAAAATTCACAAAAAGACAAATAAAAGAAACAAAACCTTTTTCCCTAAAGCTAGTACATACTATATATACATATTCATACAAGGTTCCGCTGATTTTTATGCAGCTATAATATCCATTTTGTTGCCATGGAAGATCTCTTCACCATAACTTTAACATGGGCCTAGAATTGTGTAACCAGGGCCTACTTTTGGAATGTAAGGATTTCAGAGAAAATTTGCAGGAATTTTACGGTTCATTTCTAGCCTGAACAAGGAGAATTTTCAATATTTCAAACAGTCTAAGATTGGGTGATATATAGTAGTACATTCTATGGAATATTTTTGTCTGTTCGTGCTTGATAAAAGTTGTAAGCTAGCTAGCTATAACAGTTAACTATTACAAATGGCAATTCCTCTTGCACTTATATGAAAGATTTATAAGGAATAATTTTATCTTCCATGAAGCCGTGATTCACATGGAGCTGAAGGAATCAAAGAGATGTCGGTACACATTTCTCATAGTTAAGAAGGTAGCAATTTTACCTGAACCTACATATGTTTGTTAAATGTCTAACCTAGCAATTTTACCTGACCTACATATGTTTGTTAAATGTCTAACCTACCAGTAACAGAGTACAAAATTATTAGCAGTATATACGGAGAATATGCAATGGTCCCCGCGGTAAATAAAAATATAAGTTGATCTTGTCAAAGGTGACAATATATAAAACGAGCAAGAGACATTATTTAGGATGTCTTAGGTATAGTCATGATCAATGTAGTTACATTTGCATTAGTTCATGATCAGTGTAGTTACCATTGCATTAGTTTAGCTAAAATGTAGATAGATATATAGTTGAGCAAAGCTATTTAAGTTATGTTAACCAAAATGTGAAATGTTCTAGTGAATTTATACCGTTGCCCTTGTCTAGTGTAGGTTACTGCTGCAAAATACTGTACAGTGTTATTTCCTTGTCAATACTTTATTTATTTATGCGCAAGTCAAATGTTTTCTGTAAATACGATGACACAGTTCGCTTACACTACTATGCTAATTCAAGTTCTCAAATGCTACGGTGTTTAAGCACTATAACAGTGTTTTCTTTTCTTTCTTTAGTCGTTTCATGAATTTCACTTCTAGGATGCATTTAAAAAAATATAAATGTCATTCAAGTTTTTTTGCAGTTTGAAAACATTCAAATTTGACTACACTTGAAAACTTATAACCTCTCCGTTTTACTCTCTCTAGTACAGACGACAACATGCATAACATACCAGAACCATCAGCCAGTAAACACAGGCTTTTCAAGATTAACTCCATACAGAACTCATTTACCCAGATAAGCTACTAATTGAGCATCACATTATATACTCCAGAGCTATTGATTATCCCAAAACTAGCTAGGGATTAATTTAATTTATTAATTACAACCGAGTACAACTGGAGCAGTAGCTAGTAGGATACAGCTGTATCAGCAGAAGGGCTAAAGCTTTATTATTACAATAAGGACATGAATTAACTATGATATATAGCATGAACACTAATTATTAAAGTTCCATATATATTTATACCTTCAAGCATATATATGAACTGAACAGCCCAATAATCTCCCAAAAGAACATTAAATTAAGTGCCAAGCGAAAAAGAACGAAGTGGATATCGATCGATCTAAATCCAACTTACCCAATGTATAGTCTTGATATATATATATGATCCAGCAATGCCGGGCGTTCGATGATGAGTAGTCCATGCATGGTGCATCAAATTGGATATGATTGAGTTCATCCATTTCGAGCGAGCTGATCGATTGCTAAGTTGATCACTAGCCATACCATGGCTTGCTGCTCTGGTGTCCTTGCTCGTACGCCGCTGAGGAGGCCGACGTCGACATGTAGGGATCGAACCCGGCCATGCTGAGTATGTCGCCGTGGGAGAAGGCCCTCAGCCCCAAGAAGTCCCTCGTGAGGCCGTCGTTTCTGCCTCCGGCGACGACGGCATTGCCACCCCCGCCGGCGCCGCCATTGCCGGCGTCACGGACAGTCGTCCTGGCCCTCTCGTCCGCCGCGAAGTGAGACGCCTCGAACGCAAGCCCGTAGCCAGCACCAACGGCAGTGCTCGTCACGTTGCTAGTAGCAACTGCTGCTGTTGCATTGGTGGTCGTGACGTTGGTGGTAGCGCTGGTGCTGTGCGTGCTCGCCATCTGGCCTTGGCTCGACGGCCAGCTCAGCGTTGCACCCATCTGCGCCGCCTTCTGCAGCAGCGCGGTGGCCGACATGTGCGCCGCGGCTGGCGTCGCGGACGACGAGAACGACCCGAAGCTCAGGCCCGCCGGCTGAGAGCTGCTCTCCGGCGTGGAGCTACCGATGAACTCCTGGTCCAGCCTCGCCGACCCAAACATGGCCGGACTGCCCGCACCAGCCAGCTCCAGCTGCTGCTGCTGCTGCGCCGTTAGCCAGGACGGCGCGAACTGCTGCTGCTGCTCCCTCTTGAGGCACAATTCTTGGATCAGTCCGTGCCCGCCCAGCGGCTGCGACGGGTCCAGCACAGACGGCAGCTGCAACCCCGCGTTGCCGCTCCCGCCGCCGCCGGCTTCCTGCGAGAAGAGCAGTCCCGGATGCTGCCTCGCCGCCGCCGCGGTCACCGCCCTCGCGCTCTCCTCCGCCAGCGCGTCGCAGAACGCCCTGTGCGTGATGAAGCTGTCCCGCCTGCGCGCACCAACATGCCAATTAACACATGCACACATCAACTCAACCGCTTATCATGCTCATGCATGGCATGCTGAAGAAGACGAAGGCGGAAACGACGAGGACGAAAAAGAAGAAGAGATGAGAGACTTGCCGCGAGAAGAGGGTGCCACAGTCGCATCGGTACTCGCGCGTGCCGCAGACCTTGGAGTGGGCCTTCCAGTCGGAGTGGACGGCGTAGCGCTTGGAGCACTTATCGCACTTCCACTTCTTCTCGCCGTGCTTGCGGCTGAAGTGCTTCTTGATGCCGGTGAGGTCACCGAGCGCGCGGGACGGGTCGTGGTGGACGCAGCCGGACTCCGGGCACACGTACACCTTCTTCCGCACCACCTCCTTGGGGTTGCGCTGCTTCAGCTTCCACGGCAGGTTGTGCCCTCGCCGGTGCAGCTGCAGGTTCTGGTCGCGCTGGAACCCCTTGCCGCAGATCTCGCACACGTACCGGTTCGTCGCCATCAGCGTCCGCGGCGACAGCGCGATCACCTCCGCGTCAGGGTCTGCCATACCATGCAGTTGATCCATCCGTCACAACTCAATAACTGTCTGAATTCTTCATATCAAGAAATTAACCAAGAACTACATAGCTGGTCGATGGATGATTCGCTGTACCTGGGTTTCCCGGGAGGCTGCGCTTCTTCTTGGGCGGAGGCGGGAGGGGGTGGGAGGAGACGCTGGCCTGGTCGCCGGAGGCGGAGGTCAGGTTCGACATGTTCTCGTCGGCGGCGGCCAGCTGCTGCCTCTGAATCGCTGCCAGATCCTTCAACATCATCTTGATCTTCTTCTTCTGATGGCAAACACCAATCAACCAACTCCTGCTGCTGCTGCTATGGATGATGGATTCAGTGAGAATTCAACCGGAGTACGGATCAGATCCCGCGGGCGATCCGATCATGTGCAGCGTGGTACTTGCAGTTGCACCCAGGCCGACCCAGTGGTTTGGCTGTGCTGCAGTGGGGACAGCTCCTTGAATCTTGAGGCCGAGGGGGGACTAGTACTACTGCTAGCTAGTAGTGATGTACCGCTGGCATCATGGCAGAGATGGAATCATGGAGCTCGCTATTGTGAGCAAGAACCGAGGTTCGATTCTCAGCTTAGTGATCAGTGAGCGATCAATCGGATTGAGCTGGGAGATGGAAGAGTGGGGTTGAAGGAAGAAGCTAGGCCAGGTGGTAGCTTAGCTGAGCTAGGGTTGATGGCTAGAGAGAGAGAGAGAGGAATGAGGTAGCAGAGAGATGCGGACGAGGGGGGCAAGAGCAAGTGTGCAATCGTCCACCCATTCGATACCCACAATCACACTGGAGTACACACTCTCTCTCTGTCTGAACAACAGCAGCCGACACGGGCCACTGACCTTTCTGTCTCTTCCTTTGGCTCTCTCGATGATGCACCCGCCTCAAGAAATCCCCTCTTTATCTTCTGTTACTGTTCTCTAATCCCATTCCATGCTCTTCCAGGGGATTTTAATTATCTAGCTCTACTACATTACTATGGCACGGTACTGCTACAGTCCTAAAATTGTGCGTGTTGTGGTCCTTTTCTATTAACTTTTCTGGAATGATATAGCATACGACAACTCTGTTTTTGCATACTTTTGGTGGTGATCAGTTGGGCTTTTTTTGGTGGTTTATGACTGAAAGCACTGTAGCTGGCTGAAAAAACGCTGTAGCTGACAGAGACTTATTTAGCATAATTAAATTTAAAAATATAAAAAATATGTTAGCCTATTACATATAATACAAACAAATACGGGAAAAAAGAACCGGCAAAAAAAGCACAAAAAAAACCAAAAATTCAGAAAAAGACGAAATTTGTGAATAGTAAAAAATAAGCCGGAAGCCAGAAGCTTAAGCTGAATTGATCAGGGGCATATTACTTTGCAGGATTAATGCGTTACGGCATAAATTCTATGATGTCAAATAAAAAAGAAACGGAGGGGTAGCATTTACCTATTCTTATTTATTCCATTAACTTTTGGGCTTAGCACCCGATCAATACGTGGACAAGAGCAAGCTCTGTAGTTGGGAACAGTTGTATGCCGGAGACTGAAATCAACCTACAACATTAGGATGTACTTCATTTATTCCTTTTTACTTGATTTTATAAAATCAGCACCAATCACTAATAGATTTAAAACTATTTAGATTAGCTATATAAAATTTATATCATTAGATTTATTGTTAAAAATATTTTTATAATTTTATTAATATATTTTAATGTAAAGTTATAAAAATAACGGTCAAAATCGTATTTTAAAGAATAAAAAGTGAAAAGGTCAAGTAAAAAAAGCGAGGCAGTATACCCGAGCGGCTTGTACATGTCATTTAATTACATGAAGAATATACATTGGACCATTAAATCCTACTAGCATAATTAAGGTCATATCATTCAAACTAACCGAGGGTTAGTTTCACTTGGTTGAATATAATTCGGTTTGTGGTACTCCAAAGGGCCACCGAGGCACATCACGGACGAGATAACACCAAGACATGACACAAAGATCTGACTTTTCCATTGTTCTGATCGCTGTGTGTATACGGGCAGGATCTTTTTTTCATGCTCTAATTTATGATTTTAGTCTTACCATGAGTATTTATATAAATAAATTGAATATCTATAAGTTAATAAATTATTTTAAAAAGTTGTTCTGATAAATCGTTTTAAAATGATGACGAAAAAGTTTTTCTATTTATTTATTTGAGAAAACAATAAACTATTAGCCTAATAAACTTGTCCATCTTTCAACATCGATCTCTCTATTCCAACTTTGGGTTTGGCATCTTGCAAATAGAGTGGGAGGAGAGCACCGCATCTTTCAGCAGTTAGGGCAATAAAATTAGGGCGCATAACTTTGTCTTTAGAAGTGGGAAAAAGTCTAGTGTGATTTTCGGGAGAATGATTGCGCTCTTTGATGTTAGTGATATGTCCTAAAGGTAATCATAGATATGATTGTATTACTTCTATATTTATGATTTTTTGAATAATATGTTATTTCGTCCCTTGAATAAATATCTTTCGTATTGATCAACAAGTATGTAACTTATTCGTGGAGCTCTTTAATAATGTTTTGGTATTATTCTAAATTATCCATGATCTTATATCCTGCTAGGGACCGCTACCGACTTATATATCAGAAAGGAGTTTCTGGTATATGGCCAAATATATATGAACCTATAGGTTCACACAATTAATGGGCTGGAACGATGAGGATTTGGATGATAGTCTTCGAGTGGGATATGATTTCTACTCATATTAGATAAGGATCCGATTAAAGGCTATATAAGGAGAGGTGCGGGGGCTTAGAGAGACATCCCGAAACACACCCGTCGAAATCCTAGCCGCTACCTCTCATAACCCTTGCAGTGCGCGCTAGTGCTATGATGCCGACGCACAATGTTCCATATCTGGATGTGTGGACCTTGGTAAAGGCGCTGTTGCAACTGCGACGCTGATCGAGACGATTTGCGAGGGGGAGATAGTTGGCCGAAGAATGATCGACTACTACTACTACACCGATGCGCTCTTCGTTGAATCGGCTGCTTCAGCTCTACTTCTGCTGCGCTGCACGTCTAGTGGTAACGACTCATGATATCTTACTTGCATGCAGGGGCGGAGCCAGGAATTGGATATGGGGGGGGGGGCAACATGGACAACAAGTAGAGTAGAACCAATGAACCATGCCGGATTTACCGATCCAATAGTCACATATCAGACTATCAAAGTAATATGTTTCATCAAGATCATAGGCCTTAAACTTAGCATTTGAGCATAGGCTCTACAAAATCAACTGCAGCAATTAGACGGAATTAGCACCTTAATGGCTTGATCTACGAAATTGGTGGCTAAATTTTCTCTAGAATACTTGAAGTCAGTCATAGAACTTTGAGCATATATTCATTCCATTTATCCATTATCAATAGACAAATTGAATTTTTGACTGTATATCCTAACCTAAACATCATTGAGAGTGGCATGACTAAAGCACGGCAGTCACACTCCATTATCTACATAAGGAAATGTAACTACCCATATTTAAACATGGAAGATTAAGCTAGAGTGAACTACTGTACGCGAACAGAAGAATTAAGGATGTAAAGCAATAGATCAGAGGCAGGAAAGGTTGCAAAAGTAGAAACAAATTCATAAAGGAATCGTCAGAACTCAAATACAGGCAAGTGAAACGCGGCAATGCCTGATCAAAATGTAAGGGGAAAAAGCGCATGCAAGCAACACATAACACACAAATACGTTGTACACGCGGTAAAAGAGCTTGTTTCTCGATTCAGAGCCTAAGAAAGATTCAGCTTTGACCAATCCAAAGCCCCACGGGATCCAAACTGACCGCAAGCATCATGACAACGCCACGAAAGAAAATCCAGCAATGCCAAAGCAAGAACATATGCGAAGCAAGAAACAGATCGCGACGGCACCTTGAGGAATCGTTGGGGGTGCCAGGCCCCCCCCCCGCCCCCCTCTCTCCGCCACTGCTTGCATGACTTCCTGAATTATATGGTAGAAAATTTAATCTACGTTAGTGTAGCCTACTCGTATCTCAACACTTATTCATTTATGTTGCTAAGGAAGGGGAAAAGAGGGCGAGTGCAAGCAGGCTAAGCAAAAGGGTCAGCCTTTTGCATTTACACATATACACATAACTGGTCCATTGATTCAATTCACAGCTTGATATGCCCATCACCCCGTGCCCGGCCCTGATCCAAGTTTTATATTGGCCTTCCGTATCATTTTATTAGTGTGTCCTAGTAGCTTTCGATTAACCAATCTTTCTCGAAGTTGGGGGGAGGGGCAGAGCATCTTGCCTATTTCATTTATTTATTTACACTCATAAACAACCTAGCCAATATCCTTCAGCCTTCCAATTGCTCGAGATGCTCATTAAAAACTATTGCTAGAACATCTAGAATAAGAACAAAATATGCAAAGGAGAGGAGAGAAACATGCATGTCAGCTAGCTATAGCCTCCGCGGCCATAAAGCCCAGCTGCTAGCTCAGCTTGCAATGTCAATGCTTTGCATGCAGTGTAGTGGTACTGGGTGGCAGTGGCAGGATTGGCAGGGGTTTGTACTAGGGGCTCGGATTAGGTCAGCAAACAACACATTTTAATGCAAGGTGAAGCCTTTTGGGACCGCTACGAAAGCAAAAAATAATATGGCCCCTGCCCTGACTGACTTACACACTGCTTTCACGGCGACCCCACCATCCAGGGGCGGATCCAGCGGTGGGGCCGGGGCTCGAGCTCCCCTTCTGCTACTAAACCCTTGGAGTTTCTCCATAAATTTTTAGCTATGCATGTATAGTGTAGGAGAGACATAGTGGATTTATATCGCTATATCGCTTTTGTTCAGCCCCTCCTAAAATTTTTTAGGGATCCACCACTGCCACCATCCATGCACGCACGATGCTTGGTACGTGCATCACCCTGGGCCGAAGACATCTTTTTCACGAGACTCCAATGTACAGATTCGATCCATCCATCGACGTGCCATCCAATTCAAACATCATGCGGTTCAAATATCGTTCAGCTTTGGAATTTCGAAGTTATTGATCGCATGATCCGCAAAGAATATTAAGTCTCTGCGAATATTGACTTCTGTTTCTAGTTTTCGTTAAAAAAATCAAAAGTTAATATAAACATTTGACTTTTTTGAAACGGTTTCTCCACTTCTCTCACTCACATCTCGCTCTGGAGATAAGACAGATGGTCACTTCTCTCATTTTGGGGATAAGGAGAGGGTTATGGGCATATCACGCACCATACTCTTCTCGTTCCCATCACAAGTACGTATCTCCTCCTCACTTTTTCCACCACTTGCGTCCTCCTTAAAGTTAGTTTTTTAACCACTACTATTTATTCTCAACCAAAAGACATCAGCCACAGTTTATACAAACGCCTCCTAAGGCTTCCCTTCTTTTCAGCACATGTCTTATAGCTTCTCTAAGTAAACAAACAAAACGATTTCTTTGTTGTTTCAAAACGATTTATCAGGACAATATTTTTAAAATAGCTTATATATATTCAATTTATTCGCATAAATACTTATATAAAGATAAAAGATTATCAGTTATAAGCAGAATCTATCGGTTGCAGCAGAAAAGAACCACTAACCCACTTAGTGCGTGTGTGATGCTCATGCAGTAGTCGATCGTGTCGTGCATGCATTGCATGGGTATTGCTCCCTTGGGTACGTACGTAAGTTCCCCCGAACGGTACACGTCGCCTGCTAGCTCGCATTGTCGGGATTCGGGCGTCACTCGTCATATTATGTTTGATTGCCACGTAGATGGCCGATACAGTGTTCTGCAGTAGACAATTAACAAGACAAACTGCAGGAGGATTGTCTCCTCAACAAATTTAAGCTAATTGGCTCCGCTCATTTCGGCTTGAGATTCTGATTTCTGACTTATTTTGTACTATTTATAAATTTTATTTTTTTTATACTTTTATCTTTTTTGAGCTTTTTTACCGGTTCTTTTTTCTCGTATTTGTTTGCATTATATGTGATGGTTAACATGTTTTTTCTATTTTTAATTTTTTAAAATTTAATTATGTTAAATAAGTCTCTATCAGATACAGTACTTTTCAGTCATAAACCATTAAAAAAAGCTCTGTTTTGAGCAGAATTGGCTGAGCCCTGAGCGTTTGCACCTGCCTGCAAGCTGGTCCCTGCAAGCGTAGACATGTAGAAAGAAACAAAAGAAGAAGACAGCGAAGGAACAGTTTATAGACCCGTGGGTTAGCATGTCCTGGACGCTAAACCAAAGGCTTTTTTTTATTGAACATAGATTGGATATTCTTCCAGGTTACCCTCATTTAATTTATAATTCCTTTGGAGCCAAGCAACTGATAGAGTAATTCTTGGGGCATGTATTTCCACGTCAGCTCCCTTTTTGTTAATTTGCTCCGGTGAAACATTAGGTAAGCAAAGCATATATATGCAACCCAACATGCATGCACAGTAGATTCCTTAATCCATGGGGCTTTTGTGCATGCAAGTTTTGTAATTTTTTGGCAAGTTGTTGGACCCGTGTGTGATAGGTAGGTCTCTCTCATTTGCTGCTGCTTTTTCCAAAATGGTTGTTCAGTGTAGGTACAGTGGATGAAACAAATGATATCGACTTATGGTACCGCGATCATGGGCCCAAATGTCCGGAATCCAATGTTGGTTAATATTAGTATAGATATATGACTGGAAGAATTAATGCCCCCTAAAATGTATTGATAATAAATTTATGTATCAAAATTCTCACGTTGATGTTGCAGTGAAATAATAAACCAGTTGAGCGATGGGTAGACACTGATCATATTCCAAATTTTCGTTATCCAAGAGAGCAAAATCCTGTTTGTTGTGTATCTAAAATTCTAGGATTTGTATTTCCGGTGGGCATGAGAATGGCACATATATATATATATATATATATATATATATATATATATATATATATATATATATATATATATATATATATATATATATATATATATATATATATATATATATATATATATATATATATATATATATATATATATATATATATATATATATATATATATATATATATATATATATATATATATATATATATATATATATATATATATATATATATATATATATATATATATATATATATATATATATATATAGTTGTTCTTCCAGAGTCAATTAATCAATCATATATCTACTTGGATTTCCATATTTGCAAAGTCATAATTCATTTGGCGACCTGTAGAAGATGGATTCGATGGACCATGTTGGCCGTTGGCAAGCTAGCTAAACCAATGTCGTTATCATTTCCTGTCCAATAGTCCATGACATTTTATCTACTCGGGTATGTCGTTAGCATTTCTTGTCCAATAGTCCATGACATTATCTACTCGGGTATGTACTTCACTACTGTTACTGCTGCTACTATATTGTACTGTATATCTATCCTGTCGGTGAAGTAGACGAGAGCAATGTACGTACGTGCGACGACACGCATTCCTACGACTGCCGGCCTCTGTATTACTAGGTCGCCGCGCTCCGTTGAGCAACGCAGATCGTGCGCGCTAAGAACAAAGATCTCTATTGATATGTTTGAAGCCCATTAATTATATATGTAATCCGAAGCTTTCCGTAATTAAAAAAAATATCCCATAATCAAGCTTTCAAGCTCAGAAGATACCGGCAAAGAAAGAAGGGCAACGTACATGCATGGCTTCTGACAAGTAGGGTGGAGGAGAAAACACACATATATATACCTATACAATACAACAAAATTGTTAATTAATGACCTTATTGATCGCTAACCTGGCCAGAAAAGGCATTGGAGTCGGCACCATAGAGTAGAGCTACAAAGTAAAGTGGGAACACTAATTGATCAACAGCATCTCTGAGAAGGGCAAATAGGGTTTCCACAAACTATGAATAAGACATGAAAAGCACATCAAACAGAATACCTGGAATACATTTTCAGCTTAAAATGGAACAAAAATAGACCCAAGGTATGAAATTTTTCTAAGACTCAGTCGGTGACAAGACAAGATACAAACATAAATGGAAAGAGGAAAGGGCTAGTAGCAGTACTCCTCGGGGCATCTCAGGAACAACACATGCGCAGTCTGGTGCCACCTCCAGCAAGCAAATCACATACAACAGCTCCATCCCAAACCGCATACAACAGTCTGATCTCTGAAACAACACATGCGCACATCTGCAATTTTGCACAAAATGAAAAATATGCTGAAAAGATGAGAAAAACATAGTTACTACAAGGATATTTTGACTAGTATTTGACATTTGCAGCTTTTCACAAAATAAAAATAAGGTGGAAAGATTATAATACCATAGCCACTGCATGGAGGCAAGCAAAACGTGTTTCTACTTATCTTGGGCTCGCATGCATCCGTTTCTAAGAATGGTCCTCCACAGCACTCACAAATCAATACAAACAGAAAAATAAATTCCCTCTCAACAAAACTTCCTCTCCACCTTTTTTCCTTGACAGGATCCTAAAAGATCTATAAATGCTAATTATGACAAAAAAAAATTACAGCAGTGATAGTAAGGATTCTGTTTAGTATCTGCAAGCATAAAAAATGCTTTAACAAAAAGCTTAACCGCTACGTAGATGACAACATTTTAACCTTCAACACAAATTACATGACTAAACAACTCGAAACAAAGTTATCCAGCTACAATCCCCTATCCTTATTATCTATTAAGGAAAACATGCCAAATTAGCCCTTACCTCTATATTTTTCGGAACATCTTCAAAGTGAAAAAAAAGAAGGATAGTTAAATTACGTAACAAAGGCTACCTCTAATCTACCATGGTTAATATAATGGAGTGCAGAAAAGAAAAGGCCATGCAGCTAATTCTTTAAGCGTCCATGTTTCTGAAATTGTCCTACAATTTGGAAGGGCCTAATAAACATAAAAATTAAAAAAAATGTTATGCAGATTATAGGGAAAAGATGAGCACGAGAGGCCTGCATTTCTGAAATTATTTTTCTATACCTAAATAATTTACTGTAAATCGTAAATATCTGTCATGCTAGGAACTTTCCTCTGGGCTTATTTAGCTAACTGTAATCCTCATGTACCTACAATCTGAGTATCTGAAAATGAATAGCAAATTAGCAACTGAAATCAGAGTTTTTAATACATAACTGAGAAACCATAAAAAATGGTCTCAGATATATCAATTTATCTTATTTAGATAGGAAACACGACAAATAAAAAGGACAGCTAATATACAATGATGCATCCATACAACCATTAGCACAGAATGCAGTACTGCCAATTCACACACTGTACAATCTCTGAAAAGACACGCAATTCTATTTTCAGCTTTTGGTTTGCGTGGCTATTGCAAGGAGTCAAATAACGCAATATCTTTCATTTCGATTGTAGTTATGCCTCAAATAACTACTCAAATCAGTTGCAAACCTGAGGGAAGCACATGCTGCACTATGGCCCATGTTCTTGATGTGAAGATAAAAGAACCAAACTGCAATCGTCATTTGTCATAATCAACAATTGGATGCCAAAGGTTCTACTTGCAAAACAGCTAACCTACAAAAAACAAAGATCAATCTTTCTTTATTCAGATGTAGCAAAACAAATCCTGTAACTCATCACAATTGCATCTTCAGACCTTGCAAATAACGTACTTCCATTGGTCACAGAAACATATTATAGCTAGCAAAGTTAGATCTAGAGAACTATCATTTTGCATGAAGCTGAAGTTATGGCAGGAGAACATATTATAGCTAGCAAACTTAGATCTAGAGAACTATCATTTTGCATGAAGCTGAAGTTATGGCAGGAGAACATATTATAGCTAGCAAAGTTAGATCTAGAGAACTATCATTTTGCATGAAGCTGAAGTTGTGGCAGGAGACCATTATCTAATGTTCAAATCAAACAGCATGTGCAAACACACTATCACCAGATAGAAGAGTTTTTTTGTTAGCATATGAAGAACATAATAACTTATAAGAACACCTTCAGAAATTAGGAAAATAGAAAAGCTTGACTTAATTTTTAAGGAAACATTGGTTCAAATAATTTCATAGTCTTAAACCTTCACAGGAAATATCAGTTCAAATAACTTCATACTGTGTCAAACTTTTCCAAGAAATACAGGTCCTAGTTTCATATTGCCTCAAATAATTTGATATTTTCTCAAACTCTTCCAGAAAATTAAATACAGATAATTTCTTTGTAAAAAATCTCTTCCAATAGGAACATGCAGTTCCTAGATTAACACATGTTAGTCAGACACTTGTAGAGCCTAAAAAAACGAGAAGCATACAAATACTTAGAATATTACTACCAGGCGAAGGCTGCTGTATGCTTCAGCTCTCAGGTTTGTAGATATTTGTGTTGGCACTAAAACTTCATACATTCTTAGAAATCCATATCAATCTTTTCAATTAATGGACCATCCATCAATCTCTGTGTTCAGCTTTCTTGTCTGGAAAGTTAATGGTGTATTCTGTTACAATCCTGTAAATCACAAACACATGCAAGAAATAAGCATGTAGACTCGAACCACTATAAGAAAACAAGGAAAAAATGTTACCTTTGTTTCCTCAAATCAAAACAACCATTTGGGTCAACATGATTCATATAACTCTGTTTACTAGCAAAGAAGAGGCTATCGAACATATTGGAGAGGATAGCAAACGGTACATGAATCACCTGGGAAGACAGCAGATTCTAAGTGAAAATTCATTCCAATTAGCATCAATTGGTTCCCTTGATTAGATATCTGCCCCCAAAACTGCATTGTTAAAGAAAGAAATGCAATTTAGCACCAAATGTATCAAATGTAACCTGCAGTTCAATCTTAGTTGTACTGACAAGTATGGAAAAGTCTATTTTAAGATAGATGGCACTGCAACAAAAAACTACAGGCCATCCATCTAATGTCTCGAAAAAGATGAGGATGGCAAGTATGGAATAATAAGAAGGCACAATGGCAATAGCTGAACATTGCATATAATGAAAAGGGAATAAACGCCTCAAATTCTAGAGAAGTTCATAGAGCAATTATTACCGTGGAGGTTTTTTACTCCCTCTTATGAATCATGTCCTCACAAAATAATTGCAATCTTGCATCTCCTACTGCTAATCATCAAACAACAACTGGAAAGGAAATTGGCAACCATTGTTGTTACTTACAATTTAAAAACTCAGCACTTAAACTGAAAAATTAGGTCTCAAAACCCAAACCTAACAAAACAGAGATGCCAAAAGGGAATTTTCTATTTGATTTTGAAAATGTTTCGTTCCTAGTCTACCACAACTTGTTTAGGACAAAAGGCTTTGTTGTTGTTTTTGTTGTTGCTGTTGTTGTTGTAAAAGCTATAACCTTGAAGTGAACAATTCAGATGGCATTGGAGTTGATCAACCAGATGACATCTCTTATTGACCTTTTTTTACTCTTCTTGACCCATGTTCTTCCTGACACAACATAGAATCGTTAATCGTTATCCATTTTGTCCATTTATGAATATCTATACCTAATGAAGTGGTCAATCCATATGTAAGAAAATGAATATTGAAGAAACAGCTAATAAAATGCCAATCGTACATTGCAATTAGATAAGAACAAAGTTATGGTGATCAATAAAATAAGAAACTGTAAAAGATACAGTATAAGTCTTAATCATAAATCATAATCAGCACATTCTATGCACTGGCAAGAGGAGCTTATGCAAAACATAGTCGCCAACAATCTCTAGAAGGGTAACTAATTTTATTATTCTACAATCATGCCATGATGTTTTGATCAACTCACGTATGGAAAAACTATTATCCTAGAAGAAATCCTAAAACCACTATGTATGGAAAATAAATCATGCCATGATGCGTGCTACTCACTGCTGCAACTCGGCACCGGCCTTGGCCACCGTATGCCACAGGTCCAGCCCATGCCCTCCCGAGCCCAACGAACCGCGAGAGAGGAATCAGGGGCTGGCCGGAAAGGAACCCCCTATATGTAATGACTGTCAGCATCAGCACTTTTATTAGCAAGAAAGGTAAGATGTACGACAATCTAGCAAATGAAAAGCTAAATAGGATGATTGAGTTGATTCCTTACATGTTTGCTTAGCAGAAGCAATCGAGGTGGAGGTGAAGATCTCCAACAAAGAATCACGAAGCGCGAGCGGCAACACGGAGCAAGTCGGGCGGCATGAGCAGAACAGGCGAACAGAGGAAACCAGCAAAGAGGAGAGATGGCACATCAGGGATGAGTGACAGGCACTTGCAGCGGCTGAAGGCAGGCGGCAGCGAGGGCGAGAGAGGCACAGCGATGACCCTGTCTCTGTACCGCTGCCTGGACGACACCCTCCTGGCGACCAGCGAGCGGATCGATGGTGGCGCGGTGGTTTAGGGCAAGCTGGCGGGGGCGAGTGCGAGGGACGAATTTGGGAGACACAGCTAGGGCTAGAGGAGGCTACCTGGGGCTCTTGATGCCAACGGTGCGGGTGGTGTCCATGCGGATCCCCGCCGCCTCCTCTCACCTAAGGCTTGTCCCCTTGGGCGCCTGCGGTTCGTCGCCGAGAGTACGCCACTGCCTCACCCCTAGGGCGCCACGGCCGCCACCGCCGCGAGGCCGCCGTTGCACCGCCTCACCCCGGGGAGGTGGTGGGGACTGGGGAAGAAGGGGAGCGAGGGAGGCGGCGGACCAGCACCAGTAAATCGGCAGAGCTCTCGGAGAAGGCGTGATGTACGAAGATCTAGGGCGCACGGCTACCTGAGGCGGCGACGGCCGACGGCGGCGGGGAAGGCAGGAGGGCGGCGGCGTCGAGGACGCCAGGGAAGGAGGCGGCGACGTCAGATTTCTGAAAACCTGAGACTTTTACTTGGTATGCCGAATATTTCAGTTATCCAAGTGCCGAGATTCCTCTGTACCCTTTCGTTTAGTCGGATCGTGTGGTCGCAAGGCTGGTAAGGGGAGTAGTTATAAAGATCTGGTGGCCAGTATTGAAGGATGACGTTTCACTCGTATCCAACGGCTAGAATTCAAGACAGTCACACTGTTTGCCGTCAAAACCTTTTTTCCGTTGCTGTCCATCGTCCATTTCTGTTACTTTTGGCGTTGTGTGCGTGTGACATAGCTGTGGATTACACATAAGCAGCCGCCATGTAAGAAGTAACCTACGAAATGAAAACTCTTGTTATTTGTTGTCTATTTTACCTTGTTCTTTTTTTCCCCTCTGCCAATTTGCAATTTATCCCCCAAATTGGTCCTGAAATCCATTAGATTCACGCTTAGTTCACCCAGGTCCTGACATCTTTGGTACCAGAGAAAGGCCATACTCGACTGCAAGCAGATCTTGAGTTGTTCTTAAGTAGTGAGGGTTGAGAAACTAGTTTCCTTGGTAAAAAATTATGAGCTAGCTTGAGGAAATTCAAATATGTGGTGAGAGAGGTGGATCTGATCATTAGCAGTGAGGGTTTGGAAGGATCTAATCTCTTCCTGTAAAATTCCAGTTCTGCTAGGGAGGTATGTAAGAATAGGTTGTTGAGATGTCAAAGGGAGACAAATGAGGACGATTAGCGCCCAGAGCAATGGTGTTGTGGTGCGGGAGAGTGAGGAAGAGAGCATGGGAGGAGCTAGCCAGGGGTGTTGGCGGTGGCGAGGGCAACACAAGTGAGGTGCACAGTCGAAGGGGAGGCGGATGGGGTCCTCTATGAGGGTTATGATAGGCTAGGGCATGAGGTCACCCACGCGCAAGCGGACGGCCCTATCAGCACCCTGCGTGAGATCAGATGGCCGCAAGTGTGCAATGCTTCAGTGTAATTTCAAGGAATAATGAGGGTCTTTATGCAAAAAGGTGAGTATCAACTTTCAGCCCCGTTTGGCACAGCTCCACCACCGGCTCCTAGAGCTGTTTGGAGCCGTTTTGTGCCAAACGGGGTAAAACAAAATAGCTCCACCCAAGGAGTCCCTTAAAACGTGCTGAGACAAAAGATATGTACGAGATGGAGCTGAAAAAAGTAGCTCCACCCGGCTCCATCCGCAGGCCCGCATGCCACTGCCCTTGTACTTTCGTGAATTTACGCGATCTGCCACCGGTTTTAACGGGTCATTCCTATGCAAAAAACGCATTAAATATTGGTTTTAACGGGTCATTCCTATGCAAAAAAACGCATTAAATATTGGTTGCTAATACTTTGTGTTATTTTAAATTTTAATTTTTTTTTGAATTCAAATTTACTCAGATGAAAAATCATGTAGAAACATATAGCTCTTGATGTTACTACAAGCCAAATAGACAGGGGTATATTGGACAATTGACATCTCTCAACCATACATGATAAAACAGGTGGAGCTGTTTTGCCAAACAGTCTACCAAAACAGCTCCAACTCCACCGGTGGAGCTGTTCGTGGAGCTGAAGCTAAAAAAAACAGCTCCACTTGTGAAGTGGAGCCGTGCCAAACGGGGCCTTCGGCATGCTGATTTGGCCGAGGTCTCACCGCGATTTCAAAAATGTCGAGGGTCTTTTCCCAAAGTTCAGGAAGTAGGCTCCCAGGGCTCCCGCGTCCATCTGAGAGTGTGTACACACACACATATACATGCACACACACACGTGTGTGTGTATACACATATCTAGCAAAGGAAGTAAACTGATTACATAGCATATGAAAAAGGATTAATGGGTAAACTAAATAGTACGTGCATACTATTTGATCTTAACGCACTTGTTTTCTTCGTGTGACAGCGGGGCTCTTCTTCGGCAAGGCGGCGACGACAAACAGCGGGGTTAGAGTTCACCGGGGGTTAGGGAGGTGTGGCGATGTGGTGGTGGTGCTGCGGGCTCGAAAGAGGGCGGTGGATGGCACTGAAGGGTGGCACAATGATGACGGGACGAGTTAGGTTGAGCGGGGGTTACGACGGTGATAGATGGGGGTGGAGGCGGTGCGATGAGGTGGCGAGGCACCACCGGCCGCAGGAGGCGGAGGCGTCGGGGGCGGCACCAGAAGCCGCAGTAGGAGGCGGGCCAATGAGAGCCGGAGGTGTTGAAGACAGTCGGCGGAGGCAGCGTGCTACCGGGGGTGGAGGAGGTGGGCACCCAGTAAGACAAAACAGCAAGTGCACACTGATTAGTCCAGTCCAAGGTTTAATTGGCTTGTTTCAAAGAAAAGTTTTGAGTTTGTACGGTTTGAAACACAGGAATTTTACAAGGACATGTTTAGAATGCATAAATCTTGCAAAATATTCCATAGGTAGATTTTTAATTCCTGCAGTATTCCATAGGTAGATTTGGAGCGGTGGATGAAGTCACTGCGAGCAAGTGTTGGGTAGTTCTTTTTTCTGAGCGGTTGGCTAGCTGAGGCCATGATGCATGCATCAATCCAAAAGGTTAATCACTGATTAGGATGGGCGAATGACTGCTGTGGGGAAGAAAGCAAGTGAAGGCTGCCAAGGATCAAAGTCCAAAGAATTAATGTCCGATCGAGTGATCGATACATACTCCACGATCAGGACAGACCGCCCCGCGGGGGGGGGGGGCATCCACACGAGACAAATACTAGTTGGTAGTTGTTGTTAGACCTTAGGATCTCCTAGGGTTTAGATCTAGGGGTGTTCTGTTCGGGTTCGAGAGATACACGGAAAGGGAGAGATCATTAGGGTTAGGGGTACCGACCGTCCGATTGCGTGGAGGAGGAGTTGGCCATCACGGGTTCGTCGGTGAGGTCTGCGCACGGGCAGCGACGGTCGGTGGAGAAGGAGCGGGATCTCCCTGGCGGCGGCGTCTCCCGGGCGGCGGCGATCTCCCTGGCGGTAGAGGTGGTGGTGGTAGTTCCCGTCGCTGGAGCGCCCCCTTTCCGATCGGGTCTAGGGTTTGTTGGTGGGGTTTGTGGCGGCACGGTCAACCTCGTCATCCGTGCCGCCCCGGCCCCCACCTCTATTTATTGTGGCACTGGCGACAGGGGCCCACCAGCCATTAGGGCTGGGCGCCCCCGACCAGGGCGCGAACAAGGGGCCCATTTGGCCGTTGGGCCAAATGGTTGAGATCATTCCTCGTCGAATGGAATCCCTGCAAATTATTGGCAACATGAACAGTTGCACCTGAATCAATCCACCAAGTAGATTTTGAATATTGTACATACAGGGACTCATTTATGAACGTAATGATGTTCTCACATTTCTTTGACATAATCATTTTCAAGAAATCGGGACAATCTTTCTTATAATGTCCCTTTTTCTTGCAATGAAGACACTGATCTTTCTCTACTGTGAAGAGGCTTATGCTGAGGCTTTCCTATCTTTGAGGAGGAATGATTAAAGTTCTTTTTCTTGTAGTCCTTCACATAGTTGATAGAACCACCATGTGAGGATTTAATTCTTTCCTCCTCTTGCACACACATAGCTATGCACTTTTCTAAGTCCCATTTCTCGGGCTGCATGTTGTAGTTGACAACAAATGTGTCAAACTCTTTCGACAAGGAAGCAAAAATCAAATGAATAAGGAACTCATCCTTAAGAGCCAAATCCATTGGTTTAAGCTTGGATGCCAAGTTGCTCATCCTTAGTATGTGCTCTCTTATGCCACTGCCAACACCAGAGTACCTTTCTGTCACAAGCTGCTTGATCAGCTGTGTAGCATAAGTCTTTGAAGAGCCAGTAAACTGACTCTTTATTTTCTCAAGGTACTCTGTGACAGTGTCACACTCTGCGATTGAGCCCACAATTGCAGACTCAATCGTGTTCTTTATCACAGCCAAACATTTCTTGTTGGCAGTGACCCACTTTTTATGATCAAGATCATATGACATTTTTATGGGAGCATAGTCCCTCTGTCTGGTCTGCCAAGCAGCATCAGCCTCATTTTCATCCCTCACCGGTGCCACAGGCTCTGTGGGACACGGTGTGGTGACTACTCAGTCCACCTCAGCCAAGATGAAGGCCAGGTCAATCTTTTTCTTCCATTCACCGTAGTTGTCTCCTTTGAGAACCGGGATATCCCTGATGTAGCCCATCAAAGAGTATCCTCCTGAAAACACGATTCATATACAGTGAGAACATTTAAACATAATAACAACAACTGCATGCCTTGGTTTCAACGTTGGTTAAAATTAAAACATACAGTTGTTTTACACATTAAATCTACATCACCGTTGGGCAAAAATAGAAATAATGCATAAAATCATCGATTAAAATTATAATACTGTTAACAACAAAATTATATGCCTTATTTCCAACGTTGGTCAAAATACGACATACAATTTTATCTATACATTAAATCTACATCACCGTTGGGCAGAAATAGAAATAATGCATAAAATCATCAATTAAAATTATAATACTATTATTATCGACGTTGGTCAGAAAATAACAATATCATAATTCACAACAATTCTCAAAAATTAAATTCTCCCGTTGGTTCGAATTTAATTGAAAGAGTAATCAACATTAACTTTTGCAGCGGAAACATGAAATTATTCTAAAATAATTCATACTCAGAAGCATTATTTCTTTACTCATCTAATCTCTGGAAAAATAACACGTTGGTGCAAAAATTTACAGGGATTTTAAATCAAATTTCATTCAAATTCACTCATAAATGCTTCTGAAAATCAATAAAAAATCATTTAACAAAAATTACTGTTCATTTGGCCATTTCGGCCTGTTCAGCGCGGCCACGGCCCACGGCGGCCCGCTCAGCCGCGCCTCACGCTCGCACGCGCGGCCCGCTCAGCCGGCCTCACGCGCTCGGCCTCACGCGCCCACGCGCGCGGCCTATGCGGTCTCAGCCGTCGGATTCGCATCCCACGGCTGCAAACCCGCGCAGCCGCGGCCTTCAGCGGCCCGCTCCGCGTCGACGCGATCCATCGCCGTCGGATTCACATCCGACGGCTCCCGTTCCTCACGGCCAAGCGTGCGCGGCCGCAACCTGGGCCTGGGCCGCGAAAGCTATTGCCCGCCTGGGCCAAAAGAAGCCCGAGGGTCCACGGCGCGATCTCAGCCGTCCAGCGCCATCCGACGGTGCGGCGGCGAAATCGGCGGATCAAAACACGCGCGCGGCGGACGCCCCCGAAACCCTAGCTTTATTCGAACCCTCTCCCCTCTCTCAGCCTCGCACCGAGCGAAACCAAGCGTCGGCGGCGACTTCGTCCACGCCGCCGGAGAAGGAGAAGCCGGCGCCACCTCGGGCCCTCTCACCGGCGTGCGCGCTCCCCTGAGAGGGAGCGCGCCGCCGTCGAGCGGCTCCGTGTCGGCGCCCCTTTGCACGCGCCCGGCGCGCTCGGATCTGGTCCCGTGCGTCGACGGTGGCCCGCACGAGGAGCGCCGGCGAGCCCACGGCTCGGCCGGTCTTCCTGTACGCCAGCGACGACAGCCCGGCGACGACGGCCAGGTAAGTCCCGGCCGTTTTCAGATCTAGGGTTAGGGTTTCGATCCGTCCGGATCAAGTCCATTCCCCTCTCTTTCTTTTCTTTTGCCGTTTTCTAGGGTTAGGGGGGTTCTTCTTCTCTGTGCTTTTCTTTTTCGCACGCCGGTCAACCGACGGCAGTTGCGTTCTTTTCCGTCTAGATCTACGCCTAGGTTTGCTCTGATACCATTGTTAGACCTTAGGATCTCCTAGGGTTTAGATCTAGGGGTGTTCTGTTCGGGTTCGAGAGATACACGGAAAGGGAGAGATCATTAGGGTTAGGGGTACCGACCGTCCGATTGCGTGGAGGAGGAGTTGGCCATCACGGGTTCGTCGGTGAGGTCTGCGCACGGGCAGCGACGGTCGGTGGAGAAGGAGCGGGATCTCCCTGGCGGCGGCGTCTCCCGGGCGGCGGCGATCTCCCTGGCGGTAGAGGTGGCGGTGGTAGTTCCCGTCGCTGGAACGCCCCCTTTCCGATCGGGTCTAGGGTTTGTTGGTGGGGTTTGTGGTGGCACGGTCAACCTCGTCATCCGTGCCGCCCCGGCCCCCACCTCTATTTATTGTGGCGCTGGCGACAGGGGCCCACCAGCCATTAGGGCTGGGCGCCCCCGATCAGGGCGCGAACAAGGGGCCCATTTGGCCGTTGGGCCAAATGGTTGAGATCATTCTAACAGTTGTCAGCCATTAGGGCTGGCAAAAAAGCTCGGGCTCGGCTCGTGGATGAAACGAGCCGAGCCAGCAAAAAAGCTCGGGGTCTAAACGAGCCGAGCCCGAGCCAGCTCGCGAGCTGGCTCGGTTGGCTCGGCCCAACTCTCCCGATGGGCCTTTTCCTTTCCACCTCTGCCGTCTGCCGACGCCCTTCCATCTCCTCCTCCTTTTCTTCTTTTCTCGCCCGACGCCCACTCAGCCGGCTCTCTCTCTCTCTATGACTCTATCTCCCTCTCTCTCTCTCTCTCGATCTCCCCGCTCTCTCCTCACGTGCCTCCCCTCGGCTCCTCCTCTACGCCGCCGCCTCTACCTCCGTGCGGCTCCTTCCGCTCGCGCCCCTGCCTCCTCGCGCCGCCGCTCTGCTCCTCCAGCGGCTCCGCCGCCCACTCGTGCCTCCCCTCCGACACCTCCTCTGGCCCGGCCCGCCGGCCGTTCCCGCCGGGATGTCCGGCGCCGCCTGGGGATCTCCAGCCAGATCTGGCCAATCTGATGCTTTCCCCTCTTTTTCCCCCTTTCTTGCTTTGATTCTAAGTTGGTGATTTGCTAACGTTGTGAGGTTTTGCCTAGGGTTAGGTTTTGGGAGGTGGGTGACCGTGGCTGACTCCGCCGGTGAACCGTCGCCGTACGCCGGGGGATCTCCAGCCAGATCTGGCCAATCTGATGTTTTCCCCTCGCCGAGCTTTGCCGCCCGAACCGTCCTCTCCTCGCCGCTCGGCTCCGCCCCTGCGCCGGTGATAGCGCGCCGCCGCCGCCTCCATCTATGGTCTTCTTGATGTATGTGGTGTTTTTTGAATTTTTATGTATGTGAAAGTGAAACTATCAGTATTGGTTTGTACAATACGTGTATATGACAGTTTATGTTATTTTCATTGTTGGCTCGCGAGCCCTCGCGAGCTGGCTCGAGCCGCATCACGAGCCGAGCCGAGCCCACAAAAAAGCTTGATATCCTTACCAAGCCGAGCCGAACCGAGCCTCCATTTCACCGAGCTTTCACGAGCAGAGCCGAGCCACCCCTATCAGCCATGATGTCACTTGACTCCTCTACAGTTATACTGCCTTCAGTTTCGGGCATGTAAGTGTGTACTGCGTCCTGTTGAAAATGTTGCTGGCTAGGTCACCACGGGGAACACCACACCACGGTGCGTGAAGTGTTCTGAAAATAATAGTGTTAATAGGCTCAGTGATTAAAAAAATGCTTAATTAGATAATATTATCAACCGATTTTATAAAGTTTTATACGATCACTTTTACATCTTTGCAAATATATTACTATCAAAATCAATGGCTGAAGTCTTAGTGGGCGTGCATTGTGGCTCCCAGTCCTGTATCTAAAGGTTTTTAAGTGATCCTGTTTGTGTAGCTAGGCTCGAAGTATTTGTGGAGGAATAAATCATAGATGGTCTTTATTTTCGGAGAAGTGTTTTTGTACTTTTCTTAGTAGTGATTTATATAATTTTTAAAATATGATGAATGGTGGATGGATGTTACTTATCTATTTATTTACTTTGAGATTAATGCTATTTTTGTTAGAAAGAAAAAGGTAGAAATTATAAAATAGATGTTAACGGTTCGGGTCAATCAATTCAGATTTCAGAGAAACCGTATTAGAGGAGCATCAAATGGCTCAATTACCCCATTAATATACAGGTCTCTCCAAAGTTGCAGAGAAAATCCGGCCCAAAACCAAGCGATGCTAATGGGCCAAATTGTTGATTTGGGACCGACTACGTGTCCGGTAGCCATAGTGAGTATTTCTTAAGGCCAGTTCCATCTTAACCTTGCCTACATGAACAACGAAGTGTCCGGAAAACTGGGCCTGTTTTAGGTATGGGCCAAGATGGGTCTAACTAAATTCAGGCCCGTCACTTAGCCAATCATAAACCTCTCAAACCGAATAGCCCATCATAAATTTAGGCCCAGCTATTCTTCGCGCCAGAAATACCATATTGCAAGCTATCACCGTATTGATTAGTCGTACCAAAATTTTAGATGCAGGAAACGTTTTTCAGACGATGCTAAGTGAAGAGCGTTTAAAGAGTGCACGATGCAACGGCACAGTTTAGACGGCCATTTAAGAAGACAAAAGTACGGGCTGAGAGATCAGAGCACATGATTAGAACCGGCGCGTCGGCGTTGGGTTGGAGCACGCAGAAATCAGTGGGCGATTTGCTGCCTAATATTGGGCAGGCTAGTAGAATCAGATCTCATAATTAGTCTGCAGCTAAAGGGGATATTCCTTTGGACTAAGATATATGACATTTTAGTTATAACTTATTAGTCTAATGAATAGTTATTATTGAAGGAAATTGAAACAAAAACTAAAAAAAAATACTTGCAGATTATGCTACAGTAGTACAAGTACTACAATTGTGCACTGGAGTCCCTACTTATTAATTACTACCACGGCTGCCAAACGCTAGTCATGCACGCACTATAAAATTGACGTTGCAAAACGCTAGCTGCACTCCGTCGCAGAACCAGACAACCAACATGATACAGGGAAAGAAGATGCTGGATCACGTAGGCCTGGAGTATTTTCCACACTACCCCATTACTGGTAAATATTAATTTGCAGCTCAAAAAAATAAGCCGGGTACACGGGTGAACAGCGTGGGATCGTGCGTAGCTTGTCTCGATCGGCACATGAAACTTCGCGTCCATTTTATTTCGTTTTTTTTTACCGGGAACTAAGCAGCAGGCACATGCACATGCCATGCCATGCATGCGTCGGATCCATCCAACTCCCTCGCCGTGCATTGCCGTGCAATGTTAGCAACCGTAGATCTTTACTCTACGTTTCCTTCCATTCCTTCCCCTAAAAGCAACGTAAAACGCAGAGCTCCCTAATCAACGGCCCAGATCAACCACGAAAAAAAGAGCGGAAATCAACAGCCGATCAACCGTGCATTCTAAGCGCACGCAGCAACAGTTAAGAACAACGGAGCAGTGAGACACTGAAATCTCAGTTGCATGTGTATTTGCCAGCGAAACTAATGGGCATTAGATCAAGTATTATAAGAGGCTGTAAACTGGCTGTATGCTGAGGTGGAGGAGAGAGAGGAGGAGAGAGAAGAGAGGTGGGCTGTAAGCTTACAGCCAGCTGAAGCACAAAAACCAAGAAATTTTGTGAGAGGAAGGGGTAGATCATACAGCCTTCAGCTGGCTGTAACTACTATATGAGTAGGCTGATAAGAGCAAGGCTAATAATACAGCCAGCAAGCGGGCTGTAAGGTTTCTTGTAGCCTTCTTCTAGCCCACCCATATAGTAGTTAGCTCTTCATCATTAATACATGGCCCACCTGTCTCTCTCATAAAGTTTCTTGGTTCTTGTGTCCAAGCCGGCTGTAAGCTCTTGCAGCCCGCTTATCCTCTCTCTCCTCCCATCTCTCCTACACGTCAGCATTTAGCCAGCTTACAGCCGATTATTATATTTGCTCTAAGTGCGCTGTAAGTATCCATACAGCCAGCTGAAGGCTATATTATAAGACTTGCTCTTAGGGTTCTGAGTTTGTGGTGACGTCCACCTCCATTACCCACCCCTACTACTTTAATATGTTATCTTCCTGCCATAGAATAATCAGCTTCCAAGTAGGATTATACGCCAATCATGTGTAGTAATTAATTTACACGCAGAAAAACACCACACCAGGACAAAATAGAAGCGAGGATTAAAACAAGAGAGCAAACACAGCGAGTAGCTAGTTAGCTGCTGCAACAATAGATGTTGGCGTACTCCTAAGTAATTATATAATCACATTTAGGTCCAACCATTTATCACAAAACCCCCCACGAACACCCCACCCTTTGGAAGCGCAGCGCAGTGCAGTACAGCACAGCTTATTTAGCGTGTAGTTTTTCATCGAACCCCCTCTAGATTTTGCAAATGGATCCCATGGTTTGCATATGTACATACAAGGAGACGAAGGCTTGGAACGTCCACACGTGCGGGCGACAGGGAGAGGCAGAAGAGGGGGAGGAGCTAGCTAGGCGCAGAGGGCGCCGACCTCTCTGAGGCGTGGGACGAGGCGGCCGCTGAGGTGGAGCCCCATGAGGCCCTCGAGCCCGCCCACAGGCGCGCCGCCGACGAACAGGGCCGGCACGGCCGCGTGGCCGCCGGCCTCCGCGGCGGCGAGCTCCTCGGCGGCGCCCTCCAGCTCGATGACGGTGGCGTGCGCGCCGACGGCCGCGAGGAGGCGCTTCATGACGTGCGCCATGTAGCAGCCGCGCCGCGCGAAGATGACGACGGGGCTCTCCCGGACCAGCCGCCTGATGCGCTCCGCTGGCGCTTCGTCCTCCCCCGCCGGGTCGATGGTCAGCCCCCGCCGGATGCCGGCCACCGCCTGCATGCTCGCTTCCTGCCGCCGCCGTCAAGATCGACGCGAAACAAACGGCGCCGTTGGCTAGCTAGCTATCTACCGCGGCAGTAGACGCGCGCCGCCCGCAATAAGGTCGATCCGGAGGAGGTGGAGAGGCCTATATATATGCGGCCGGGGCGGCACATGGGGGGTGACGTCAGGCGGGGGCGGTGACGGGGAGCGGTGGGGCCGGAGGTTGCACCACGTGGCCGGACGGAAAGCGGGCATTAAATTCACCACCTAGTACCAGTACTACTAGCCTACGACGACGAGGCGAGTTATGGAAAAGAAATTGACGTCACATTTCCTTCCCTTTTTCTTTTGAGACAGGCAGTGCGCCATTCCTAGTGACATTTTTTCGGCTGGATCCATGCACCCTAATTTTTTTTTAAAGAAAAGTCTGGTGCATGGGATGTGCCGGCCAATATGGACCATCGATCCATGGGTGCCAAGATTCTGCGTGAGGCTCGAAGATGCCGCCATCGAAATTCGATGGTACGATCGATTGTTCTTCGGCACAAGAATCCCATTTAAAAGTGCTTAATTAATCTGGACATGGCGTACCAGTTGGGTTTCGTCAAACAAGAATACAGTAGTCAAGCAGTACTAGCAGAGAGAGAGAGAGAGAGTATTATTGGGCGTGGGAAAAAGAAGAGGCCAACGACTGATGGTACGACGACGACGAAGATGCGGGAGCTGACGGCATCAGCGCGGACGCAGGCAACAGTGTCGCCGGCGAGTCGTGAATCGTCTCGGGCGGCGGTGTAGCTAGCTCGCTACTGCTCGCACGTACGCGTGGGCTAGGCGAGAGCGGGTGACGTCGGCGTCACCTCGCCGTTGGCGCGTAGGCCCGGGCCGTACCTCTCGGTGGGGCACGTGGCGCGCCCGTCGGCCACTGACGTCGCTGTTCCCCGCCGCTGGGGGCGCCGGCCGTAGCGTAGCGCCATGTAGTGGGCCGTCCAACGTCAGATCCATGGATGAAAGCGCCGTGCGTGCGTTCCACCACCATCGGAGGCTACGGCTGAGATCTGGCTTTTGCCCGGCCGTATCGTACCCCGCCGCTTGCCTGGCCAGATCTTTTCTGCTAATGCGGTCTTCACAGATCACAGCCACACTTTCGCATGCTACGATCGAGACTGTGCCATGAGCCTGAGCCTCCGGCTGCGATGATGCATGCTGCATGCGCCGGCTACAGGGCGTGGTGCTAGGACGGCCTTGCTACTTTGTGTCGTGAGCCGTCAGATCATGCGTGCATTCCAGTGCACGCCGTCCACGACCGACACAAAGAATCACCTTGCTCCATATAGATCGTGTGGTGTGGCACTTTCAGAATCAGATCATTTGATCCAAGTCTTGAACAACTGAGACGCAAGTCCTCGGTCCCCCAAGAGTTAGAAAAACTGAAGCCAGATTTGGCTCCTCGATGCTAGTACGATGTCGGCAGTAGGAGCAAAGGTCAGCAACCATATAAGTACACGTAGTATCGCCACTGCCTAGGCAAGTAGGTATGCATTGGGATGGATGCTGGCCACGTCAACCAGATTCATTGCCTGCACATGTAGTACTGATCATACGGCGTCGGACAAAAATATTTCGTACCATTCAATGTTTGGCAATAATCACATGTTAATGATGCTTTGCAATTCGACAGTGCGCGCATCCTATCTACCTGCTCGTCAGATTTTAGAGGTGTAAGGCAGAGGGACATACAAGTATACAACTCACATCTCACTCATATCAACACATACTTACACATCCTCTGTCATATATTTAAAAATAGGTATTGATAAGTATCATCTGGATGTTTTCTTTCTAATTATTATCTAGATTTGTGACCATTGGATTAGAGATATAACGGTTATGAATTCTTCCCTACAAAAAAAATCCCCTCTTCCAAAAAAAGGAGCCGTTGGATCTCTAATCTAATAGTCCTAAATCTAGATGATTGTGAGGAAGAAAACATCTGGATAATGTTTAGACACATCCTTTAAAAATTTTACAAAGATATTAAAACTTTACGGAACATGAGTATATGTTTTCTACTAAACAGATGACAAGCCCTGATCAACTCGGCTTCGGCTTCTGCCTTCTAGCTTATTTTTCACTATTCATAAGTTTCGTCTTTTTCTGAACTTTTGGCTTTTTGTTGAGCTTTTTTACCGGTTCTTTTTTTCTCGTATTTGTTTGTATTATACGTAATGGGCTAACATATTTTTTTATTTTTAAATTTTTTTAAATTTAATTATGCTAAATAAGCCTCTGTCAGCTACAGTGCTTTTTTCAGCCATAAGCCATGAGGCTTTCAGCCGAACCGATCACCACCATATATTAATTATTCGTGTGTGACGTACCTGAACGATCCTAGGGATTGAACCCAAATTAAACGGGAATAACATCGCACCAAACCAACTGAGGGGTCGGTCCTTGGCTCGTCAGATTCGGTGTCCACGCTGGGCATATTCTGGACATTTTAATCTATGGGTCTATAGGCATGTTCTTTTTAGCTGCGGCTTGTAGCTTTTGGCTGCACCTTATTGTTTTTGGTTTGTTTGTACGAAATATTCGATTTTTGCTAATATAAATGAAGTCAGTAAAGTATGTACTATAATTATCTAGTAAACGCTATCTTGAAAAAATATTCCGTTTAAAAATTAGTTACTATAGAAAAACCGAAAAACATATCTTTAGAAACTGAAAAGAACATGACCTACTTCTCCGAGCTCGACGGCTTAGCAGTTTTACACGAAACAGCGCAGTTTCCGCGGTCGTAGTTTCTAGAGAGGTTTGCCTCCAAAGCAGACCGTCATGGCTGACACACAGACCTAACATGATCCTTGTCTAACTTACAACAATAAGCACAACCCTTCTGCTTCCGATCTCCCCCCCTGCATCTTTAATTTGCTGGCGCATAAATAAATAATAGAAAGCAATAATAGGTGTGCCCGTCTCCAGCCACACATGGCGCGCGGTAGTGGCAGCGCTGGCCCATCCGGTTGCCTATCGCTCGATCATTTGCTCCCCCAGAAGCTAATGGCAGTAGTTTTCTTATCCGGCGGGGGCCTTTTGCTCGCAGCACTAAATTAGATCGATAGATTGCTTGCACTGACTGATAGTAGATAGACAAGAGACAGATAGTGCCATGCGCACGTTTCGTGTTCCACGGCTCTCTCTCCTCAGCCCAGCTGCTTTAGGGTTCGTTGTTTTTTGTTTTTAATCCGTTTTTTTTTGCTTCGGTACTATTTATTATACCTAGCAGTTATAGTTAAAAGTTATTAGTCGTAACATAAAAAGTGGGACTTAGATCAGTTGGTGCTTTTGTTCTGTTGCGTCCTAGTATTTGTTAGTAGTGCTGCCTCCCGAACGAGTAACCGAGAATATTTTGGTGATCGTGAATCTTCCGAGAATCTCCCATTTAGAACACTGGCTACATCAACCGGGAATTAGCTCAGAGGTTAAAACTGTTTGTTGTTATAGATAGACTATATGTGTTCTAGTTGTCGATTACTTTTTTAAAAGACAAAGCCGAGAGCTTTAATTATTGCCGTTTCATTAACAGAGTCCTCACGAAGGAGATTACACGGGTGGATAAAAGATGTTTAATTGAAGTATATATGGGACTCCTGTATCCTGTATGAGATAAACACCAACTTTGTGTGACGTGGACAGTTGTGATCTGGTCTCTGTTCATTAACGTTAAAGCTAGGCAATGAAGGGCCCAGTGATTGTCATAATTGCAACTCACCCTATCTGTCGATCCCTTGTTATCATAGCCTTCTCTCTCCTCTAAAAGAGAAGAGAGATCCGGATGATAGCAAGGTCTTCCTAATTCCATTTGACGATTGCTAGCTGCATCCAAGATAGATGGGCAGACTTTTTTCTTAAGAAAAAAGAACAGTGTTTTAGGTTTTTAAACTCATTTCCTTTTGTCACGAGCAGCACAAGAAGACTAAGCCAGTGTAATCTTGATCGACACCAATCATGGACTCGGGAGTGATGCATGAATGGGCCACTGAATTGTTGCGTTTGTAGAGGTTGGCATTCGTCAGCGTGCACCAGGCCACCACCATCACCATATCATCACTCGTCATCTTCCTCTCATCTCTTCCCTAGCTTGTGTGGGGACAACAAGAATCTACCCCACTCAACAGCTGCAACCTTAATTGGTACAAGCATATTAATTACAAGGAACGAGCTGCGAAATGTGAAAATAAAACTAGAGGTTGGGCATCAAATTGTAGGGGCAGACACTACATATGTACATCGACATGAGAGATTTTCAAGATCAATCGACTTAGAAGACGTACAAGTACGTACGTAGTTAATGCAAGAAGTTAAACCTCACACGTGGGCAGGCCCACGTCAGCACTGTGTCGGCTAGCCCCTGCCACCGCACCGCATGCGTTCGGAAGAAACAGCACAGATCGATCCGCATCATCGTATGCGTGTGCGTATATAACATCATCCGTACGTATGCGCGTATGTAACATCATCGTTCGGAAAGCTTGGCATTTTTTTGTTGTCGCCTTACTACTGTGTCCCTGTGATCGATGCATTCATCCATCGTCTGGGCCAGTCAGTCCTCTCCCATGCATGCATGGGTCCTTTCATTTGTCTCCATGCATGCTACAGGTTAAACGCGACATTTATTTCCCCTTATTTTTTTTAAGAGGCGGGCGAGGCAGCGATAGGGGCCGATGCGGCTAGGTTAGGGCTAGGGTGACGGGTTTGGGTTGGAGAGGAGTAGAGGTGTGGTATTTAGAGGGTATTTTTTAATATTTCTTCGTACGTATATGCGGTGGAGAGGAAGAGAAAGCATAGCGGCGTCAACAGGAGGGGGCGCACGCCGCACCATGTGAGGAGATAGTTTGCTGATATTATGGCCTACATGACAATAGAGAGGGATAATAAATGGTCTTACTTGAGCTTCTAACTTCTGATTTGTTTTGTATTATTTATAAATTTTATTTTTTTATACTTTTGACTTTTTAAGCTTTTTGCCGGTTCTTTTTTTCTCGTATTTGTTTGTATTATACGTGATGAGCTAACATGTTTTTTCTCTCTATTTTTTAGATTTAATTATGCTAAATAAGCATCTGTCAGTTACAGTGTTTTTTCAGCCAGTTACAGTGCTTTTCAGCCATAAGCCACTCAAAAAAAGCTCTTTTGAGCAAGGTCAAAGCGCGAGAGCATGGAGAGAATAGGTATATACTATTATTAACTCGTATTTTTAAATAATAGAGATAAAAATGACGTCTAGGCTCGTCACACTAATTAACACAATTATTGATGCCCAATACACAGCACAACACGTGCGTGCGTACGTGGTCCTCGCTTCCCGCTGCTTGAGTTCTTGCCTCTCATGGTCTTCTTCCATATATACTATTTTCCTTCAATTATGAATTAAATGTTGATTAATCCGATTCTTGTCCTTTTGTCCATTCCCTTTTGACTAGCTACCACTCAAGGTTTATACAGGAGGTACTCCTTAGGCCCTGTTTGGTACAGCTTTATCAACAGCTTCATGAGCTGTTGTGAGCTGTTTTTTACCAAACACCCTTTTTGCAAACAGCTTCATGGATGAAGCTCCTTAAATCATGCTCTCACAAGGGAATGGGGTGGGGTGAAGCTGAAAATAGTAGCTTTTCACAGCTCTCTCCCTCAGGCTCGCAGTTCTAGGAACCCACTGCCCTTGTAGTTGACAGAAATTACAGCACTTTACCACTGGGTCCCCACGCCTGTTTCCTCTCCTCCCGTTCGCACTTCTCTACCGTTCGCACTGATTTTAATTTATTTTAATTTTTTAATTCATACTCATTCAAATATATTATTTTTGAATTCATATGACCATATACAAACATACAACTCCAAATGTTAGAACAAGTCAGGTAGATAGGAACATCTTGGACAATTGCCCTCTCTCAGCCATGCATGAAGCTGTTGGTGAAGCTGTTTTGCCAAATAGTTTTCCAAAATAGCTTTAGCTTCACCGGTGAAGCTGCTCGTGAAGCTGAAACAAAAAAAAACAGCTTCACTAGTGAAGCTGAGCTGTGCCAAACGGGGCCTTAATATTAATCGTGTGGTTCTGGATCTCCTCCGTCCGTGCACGATGCACGGCCACCGCACGTGCAGTGCCTGCCCGCAATGTACGCGCGTGCGTGCAATAGTGCACCCTCATGAGCCAGGGAGGGTGCGAGAAGGGAAGCGAGTACCAGTTGGACTAGCCTGTGTTTGGATTTTGGACCGTAGAGGCTAACAAGTGAGCTGCTACGTATTGCATTCTTAGTAGAGTGATTACTACTCTAGTATCAGGCATGATTTGAGTGTTGCCACTGAAGATTTGGAAACTATAGGACCGCCAATGGCAACGAAGGTAGAGTGAATGACCCCTTCTCCAATATTTTTTCCTAAGTATATATAAATCTTTCACTCCAATTTTCTTCTAAGTATCTAAAAATTTTCACTCCAGAGAGATAGGCTAAGATCATATTTGACACGTAAATTCAAACCATAACCCAAAACAACAAAACCTCACAAATTCATTATCTAACTGGTCTGCCCGTCACTAGAGGTGTGGTCTGACCGACGGACGGTCTGATCGGCCACAAATTGATGATTTGACCGAGCCTAGGAGTGGCCTTATTTAGCGTGTAGCTCCCCTTCATGCAAAATTATCTCCAATAAATTTTAATTGATTTTGTAAAACTTTTGTAGTGTGAACGTGAGGTTGAAATTTCAAATACCGAAGTTTTACGAATAAGTGACAGGTTGGTAAATGGGTTGGGAAGTGGGTTGAACTCATAGGTTCGTGTTGGGTTGAGTTTAAGTGGAAGGTGGTTTGGGTTGGGTTGAGTTTAATTAGAAGGTGGTTTGGGTTGGGTGGGATTATGAAAAATCTTTTATGGGTTGGGTTAGAGTGGTAAGTTGGCTTTGTCTCATATGAGTTGTGTTGGTTTTGGGTTAGGTTTTAACCCATTAGCGGACCTAAGCGGGCTACTCATTTTGGCTTTTTTGTGTCTTATGATTTTTTTGCACTATAACTACTTGTGGCTTTTTAGCCTAATTAAAATTTAAAAGTTTAAAAATAAAAAAATAGATTAACATATCACAGATAACGCAAACGAATATAGAAAAAAAGGAAAGGAATACTAAATTAGAAACCTAAAATCAAAAACTGAAGCCAAAATAAGTGGGGCCTAACGAAATCAGATTTGAAAAAAAATACAAAGGCCCTGTTCTTTTCAGCTTCTAAAAGCTGCTTTTCGGCTTTTCTACAGTAACTAACTTTTAAACGGGGTATTTTTTCAAGATAGGATCTACTAGTTAATTGTAGTACATACTTTACTGACTTCATTTATATCGGCAAAAACCGCACGTGAGTTTCTGTTACTCTGTAATCTCTCGTACAAACAACCCAAAAGCCACAAACCACAGCCAAAAGCCATAAGCCGCAGCAAAAAAGAACAGGCCCAAAAAATATTAAATGAAGGAAGCCAGAGTTTACTTAAATGTACTTATAGCAAAGTTAGTCACGAGCCAAACAGACCCTGAGCGCCGTGGGTAGGTGAGTATAGTCGAAGTAAGGCCCTGCTCAGTTGGGTTGAAAAACTGTGGCTTATGGCTGAAAATGCATTGTAGCTTGCTGAAATTTCACTGTAGCTGAATGCGGCTTATTTGGAGTCATTAAATTTAAAAATAGAAAAAATATGTTAGCTTAAGTCGGACAACACAAACGAATACAAGAAAAAAGAACCAACAAAAAACTTAAAAAAGCGAAAAAAATCATAAAAAGACGAAATTTATGAATAGTGAAACTAAGCCAAAAGCTGAAGCTGAAACTAACGGGCCATGCACTACTACAGTGCTACTACAGCGAAATATGTTAGCTGAAGCTGAAATTTATAAATCTGGAGAGTTTATGTTTCGGGTTAGAGTATCAGCCATGCACTACTACAGTGCTACCAGTTTAAAAAAGTTTACTGTACCACCGCTAGAGAAGACTATCATGATTTGCAGAAGTAATTCAGGACACTGCGATGTACCTGAGGCTGAGGGATCCTTGAAAAGCTACTGGCTCACAAGAAATTACGCAACGTACTTAGTGCCCACTTACAAAGCTTTAAGTTTCTAACTTATAGTTTTGGCTATTAGTTTTAGCTAAAAATATATTGTAATGGCTGTTAACTTTTTCTGAGTTATTCAATAAAAAAATAAAAAAACATTATATCATTATAGACAATACAAAATAATAAGAAAAAAAAGCCAAAAATCAAAATAAACCAAAATTAAAAGCTGACGCGTTTCAAGTGATTTCTAACTTAAATAAGACGAAAGTTAAAAAATTCAGAAGCTGAAGTCGTTTGGAGCAATGCCTTATCAGAAGACACGATAATACAAGATACTATCCATTACTCTCTCCATTTTCAAATACATATTATTCTAGCTTTCAAATTTTGGTCTTAGTACATGTCATTCTACAATTTTTAAAGTGATTTTTTACCATTCTTTTTCTTTGCATACCATTATTATTTCTATTGACAAAGTCATTTACTACTATAGACTAAAGTACACACAATATCCAAAGACAATAAGTGATCAAATAAAGGAGGATAAGATGGTCTTTTGTATACATAACTTGGTTGTTATGTAAAATACTAGACTAAATCTATTTGAGAACAAAGGGAGTACTACTAATCCATCCTCATCAGAGGATCGTAGTATTCAAGATTCCAGGGTAGATATTATGCAGATGACTCTGTCAAAATCTTATCATGGACACAATTAGCTATACCATCTATAGCTACCATGGTGCCGGAATGGTTGTCACCAGCCTCTCCAATTAAGACAAGTTTGGGAACATACTTGCCCTTAGAGGTACCAATGGTCTGACCACTGGCACTATGCCGGTCTGCCAGTGTTTGGCCTGTCTAACGGCTTAAGAGCACTACAAAACATCATTGCTGAATTTTTAGTTAAATTCTATATAATTTCAGCTTAGAACTCCATTTTAGGTGACATATAGTGCAAACACATTCTCAAACACATCTACACAAATGTTTGGTGTGGAATTTCCAAAAGCTATATGATTGGTTTGACCTCTTGCTCCATGGCGGTCAACCGTCATAGCGGTCTGACCGACTTACACTTGATAGCAACTTACACTTGCAGCAACTTTAAAAATTATAAACTCCTAAAATTAAACTCAAACTTCGACAATATTTATATAACACAATCAAATACTTATCATATATCATGGGGTGACTTTTACGTGATCTCTAACTGAAGAAGGAAAACCATCTCCTAAACAGGGGCGGACCCAAAGCAAGATTAGTGGGGGCCTTGGCCCCCAGTCAATTTCGTTAATCACATATATCCTCTGGATTTAATCCACATGGTCCCCCAGTCCACAACTCAGCAGGCCCCTAGTGGCCCAGTGTGGCAGCCGACAGGCCGGCAGTGCCTTCTCGGCTATGCGTAGCGCTGCGCTGATATGCATGCCCCCACTCAATTTTAGTCCTAGATCCGCCCCTGCTCCTAAAGATAGGTTATGTATTGAGATACTGGAGCAAGCTGAAAGAAGGGATCCACAATTTGGAGAACTAGCGGTTTCTCTTGCAATGGCTGTTGACAGTCTACCTGGAAGGTTGTTGTATCCTGAAAACCGAGGTAATGTTCACTTATCAAATCGTGTAGTATTATGTGTATTTATTTAGGGCATCTCCAATGGTTATAGCTAGCAACTAACTATAAGACTTCCACATCATCTATATAGTACACACTAAAGTTAGCATTCTAAAGAACTATCTATAAGGATAGCTATTTGATGCTTACATGCACACACAGAATTTATGGAGGCTGCCTCGTTTAGCGCTATAGACTATCTCTAGAGCTGTAGAGAGTTGCGTTCTCTTTCTTCATTTAATATCTTCCACGTAGGACAGTTGATGACATGGACTCTCTTGTAGATAGCTGTTATAGACCCATTGGAGATGCTCTAATATCGAGTACCCTGATAGGTTTAAAAAATCGTGCACATTAAATCAAAGAGTAAAATTCTTAGCCCTACCGTCAATCTGTGAATCATCATGGATAATTTGGCTCTTTGTGCTCTTCGAGAATGATAATCCATATTATCCTAAGAGTTTTCATGGCGTAAGGGTTTTCACCGTATATAACACCTACATATTTAGCCTATATATGTACAGTTTACTAGGTCATATAAAATTTTAATCAGGTGTTGAATTGCTCACGATTAGTCTTACTTGGGGGTGAATGAATTTTGCATAAACTTTTGGGATTCAATTCTAAAATAATATTTTAGTAAAAATGGATTTATGGTAGGTATTACTAGATAAGGGGTTGAGATTTGTTTGCCATTTTATATTGTACAACACAAGCCATAGAGACATATATTATCATAGGTTTATGGAACTGAAATGAGGGCAAGCTGAACAAAGGGTCTCATTCTTTTCAACTTATAACTTATGTTTTTCCTTAAACAAATAAATGAGGGGGCTTCTCCTTAGCCATTTTAAAATGGCTTATCAGGATAGCCTTTTAGAAATGGTTTATTAACTTTCAGTTCGTTCACACAAACGCTCGCACTAATGCCAAAAACTATAAGTTACAATTATAAACCATAAACTACATCTAAAAAAGATACCAATGGAACCTCGGCTAACGCTTCTTCCCGCGTTGCTCAAAAGTGCTCGACATGACCATCGATGACGAAACTGAGCTGGCTTCCCTGGGAAGAGATGTATCCATAGAGAAGAAGAGGAGGTTTCATGAAATGCAAGATGTTCTTCAGAAGGCATTCGGTGAGGACGAGGAGTTCAACAGGTCGGCCTTGTCATCTTCCTCATCGTCCACATCAATTGGAGCCGTCCGGCCTAGAAGATGAACAACTTGGCCCCATTCTTGCCATATTGCTAGCTAATTTTCGTTCTGGAGCTGCTCATCAGATGTTTGTCATCTGTTAAATGCACTCAAAATTCTACTAACCGTCTAGCATCGCCAGATATGGTCAAGCTGTCGGACTTTTATACCGCATAGTTATGCTCACTTTGGCCTGTATAGCAATAGTAGTCCTTACAGCTCTCGCCGTAGATTGTAAAACACCATCACCGGCACTTGTGCTCTAGGTGTGTAATATGGATCACTCAAAATCCTTGAGTTTGTATGATAGTTGGTATCTGCAGTGGTTCTTGATCAAAGGAATTCCAAGTACTAGCAGTTCTTGGCTTCTGACTTTGATGATTGATGAAAGAGAGTTTCTACTTCGTTATAATCACCTTGATTATTGTACCTGATGGCTGAACCATCTACCAGAGGTGCGCTGAAAACTGCACTGTTCTTACCCTGTTACCCATACGGCCATACCTGGTACTGTAGTAGCAGCAGAACAGTAGTACTAGAACTTACTCCATCTATTTACTGTTTCTTTTGTCCTGTTCCAAAGTAAAAATTTCTTGTTGGATTGAACAAAAATAAGAGCAGCGGCTCACGGCTCACCTAACCGTGGCCCATGCCGTCAATGCGAGGCAAAGTCCTCGAGATGCAGCAGTAGCAGCGCACTGCAGCCTAGGAAGCCGAAAAAGCCTGCGCGTTTCCTAAATCCCCTCTACTCCTGTCGCAGAGCCTTTTGATGCTACCACGGCACAGGCGAACACTCTGAAACGGCAACCATGCACAGAGTGGAGTGGTCATAAGACCGTGGCACTATGGCACTGCGTTGTTGTGACCTGACAATCGCATTGCCATTGCATCATTTGCATGCATCGTTTGGCTGCTTGCCACACGCAGCAGAACCTTGTCCAACAAAGAGAATAGGAGCTCCAAGATCTCTGAAGAGTGCAGAGCAGAAGTGGAAGGCATCTATCTGATCTCTGAAGAGTGCAGAGCAGAAATGGAAGGCATCTATCTACTAGCACAAGCAGGGTAGCATCTCCTAGCAAGTGCTGCATCCTTCTCTTGCAGCATTTCGTTGCGTGATGTGACATGTGTGGAGCTCAGCGTCTGCACAAGCAGAGCAGGGCGGTTTGGTTCTTCATCTTCTTCCTGCTTCTGCTTACCATGTCCCAAGGTGAAGTGCTGCTAATCCAGATACAAAAATCAAAGGTCCTTCCTTTTTCTTTCCCTCCTAAAGCCTTATCAAGCTTCTCTGCAGGCGACCAGGAGCTGGTGCATGTCAAAGAGGACTCATATTCATCACCGGTACATCTCTGTCTCATCATCTCTACTTGTGATATGCTACACTGGTAACACTGCATGTGAGGCCATTGCTGCACTTCCGTTCTCTGTTGCTTGCTGCATGCAGCACACATATGCTGATGTTAGTGTACGTGTGTTCAGATGAGTGGAGGAGGAGAGGAGCAGCTGAGCAGGCTGGGGTCGAACCCGCCGTGCACGGCCGTCCTGCGGGTGCGCGCGGCGGCGGGGCGGCTCGGCCCGCAGTGCTCCAACTACCAGCCCGTCGGCTGGAAGTGCAAGTGCGGCGCCGCCGTCTTCGATCCATGATCGATGCATGGACGCAAACAACTCCTGGAGAATCCTCATTTGCACGTAGGAAAGGTGAACTGGTGATGCCATTGCGATGTAAGTAGAACGTGGATTGGTCTGATGACTTATAATTTAAATATTTGAATTCTGACTGTTCGTGAGAGGTAATACGCATAAAAAATAGTCATATACGAATTTAACCAATACAGCTGAACTCAATATATTTTTTACTATAATCTTTCTATTAATTTTGCCATGAAAAAACATACCATTTAATTATTGTAAACAGTACTAGTATAACAAAAAAGGGAGTGTCTATACAACAGGCGTATGTTTTTTAGGACAAAAACAGTCACATTTTGAGCCGTTAGATGGAGATCCAACGCCCTAGATCATTTTTTTGGAGGGGGTTTGTATGAGTGGATCCGTTGGATGGAGATCTAACGCTCCAAATCAATTTGACTATTTTTGTCCTAAAAAACAGTCGAATGTTGTATAGCAATACTCAACAAAAAAACAGCATAAGCCAACACAAAGGCTGTGTAACTGCATTTGACTCGTACCAGATCAGTATAGCGAGGGCCCAGCCCATTAGAAATAAGATTTTACGGTTCATCCTATTATTGTTATAATACTATATAGTGGGATATTTTGCTTTAGGCCTCAGGCCACTGCCCCGACGGTCCGAGACCCAGCTCCGCCCCTGAGTTCAGAACTTGAGATAGTTTGTCTAGATAAATAACATTTTCCCTCTGCCTTGATTACTAGAAGAAAAAAGAAGAGATAGATCCCTATGCCTCTGTTGTTTATTGGAGATGAAAGATCCCTATGCCTCTGTTGTTTATTGGAGATGATACTCTGTGCAATTGAGCGACCCTGTTTAATTATTGGAGATGTCTAGGCTCTAGACGTAAAAAAAAATAAATCCTTAATTATTTGACATGCATGCATTACAAGTACTAGCGCTGGAATTGGCAAGCTGCTTCTTTTTTGTTCATCTCGTTTGCAATAAATTAGGCCCATGGGCCACCTGGCCCAGGCCTGTCCAGTATGTCTTGTAAACGAGGGGATTAGACCCGGTCCAACTACTGGAGCTCACCTGCCTCACCATCCTTGCTCTCGACTCTCGAGTATCTTAATGAGCATCTTCCCTGAAAAACCATCGCTGTTCATAAATTCAGCAACTTGCTCTTGAGTCTTGACACTAACAAGTGCTCCTCCGTAAGTGTCAGATTTCTTCAACTGGATGAGAGGACAGACAACCACAGCTTTCAAATTACCTGCCCTTGTTTAGGGTGCCTTTGGTTGAGCTTTTGGGAGCTGCTTTTGTTTCCAAAAAACCAAAAGCCAACCAAAGGGGTGGAAACCAGAAGATGCTTTTTCAGAAGCAGCTAATTTTAGGTAGTACAGTTTTGAAAGCACCTTGGACCCTGCTTTTGGCTTTCTGCTTTTTGAAATTGTGAAAATAGAGAGCTGTTTCACAGTTGTTTCAAGGAAAATAGAGATAGGAGGTAAGTTTTATACTTGTTTGAACCAAACAGCTTACAGCTTTTCCACAGCCCACAACCTACAACAGCTTTTCCACAGCCCACAGCTCACAGCAGATTTTTCAGAAACCACAGCTTAACCAAACACACCCTTATCCTCGTAACCATGCATCTTTCCAGTGTTGTCTGGCAGGGAGCACCAATTGGGATAAAGCTGATCCCATGTTCAAATCTTAATATTCTCCTTTGTGCGTGAAAATAGCAAGAACATATTCCTCTCTTTTAACCTTTTCTTGCATGATGCCCTCTCTTTTGGATGAAACAAATCCCTTTACTCTTTTTAAGGCACCACCAAACCCTTTGTCACTCACGTCTGCCTCTATTTGTTGGTCTCTCTCTCTCTCTCTCTCTTTCAAACTAGTATGACCATTTTAAACAAGTTTGAACTGAACTGATGATATGCACATGCAAGTAGGGAGCAAACATGCCATCGGCATCTGGGCAGTACTGCCAGTCTTGCAAGAGCTAGCACTAGCAGTAGATCTTTGGCTTAGTTCAAATGGGAGCACATGCTTGAACATAATGGATCTATCATGCCCAAATGATGCCAAGAAAGTGAAACAGATAGGAGGATATAAAGGCTATGTAATGAAGACTTGTTTGTGCATTTGGTTGGAAGTACATGCTTTTAGCCCTGCACAAGCCAGGTTTTCGTGAAGGATGGATAGAGTAGGACCGCAAAGTCTGATTTGTGTCTCTTTTTTTTGGAATATACCACTCTACCTCTAGTAAGAGAGTAACAGAAGAAAGATAAGGGTTTCTACTTTCTACTGGGTTAGATTATGGTAGCTTTCATGTGTGAAAATCATTGTATGGTAGACTACAGCCATGTGTAGTTCTGTAGCATCCCTGTAGACCTGATGTATCAAGATAGCTGCACCATCCAACGTCGATCCTAAGGGGAATTTTTATATGCCTTCGAAAGTTTTCATCATTCTTTACATACTACTTGTTTTCTCACTGATAGGGTGGGCCTAGGTTATCAGTAAGACGAGAGAGTTTTCAAATATTCAGTGACATATAAAATATAAGGAATTAATCCTTGATCCTAACATCGTCAAGTGGACTGGTCCTGGGGTGATCGGTTCGGCTGAAAAGCTCGTGGCTTATGGCTGAAAACACTGTAGCTGGCTGAAAAAAGCACTGTAGCTGACTGAGGCTCATTTAGCATAATTAAATTTAAAAAAAATTTAAAAATAAAAAACATATGTTAGCCCATTACGTATAATACAAACAAATACGGGGAAAAAAGAACCGGCAAAAAAGCTCAACAAAAAGCCAAAAATTCAGAAAAAGACGAAACTTATGAATAGTGCCAAATAAGCCTCCAGCACTGTAGCGAAGCCACAATGATCGCAGCCCCTATTTGGAGGGTGGGGGATCTTCAAATTTTGGTCATATTCCAATGAGCTTCTACTTATGGCTTCTAGCTTTTTAGTTTTTTTTGCCTTTGGATTTTATGGCTTTTTTTATATTTTTCCCCTTATTTCTTTGTATTGTCTGTGATGATATAACTTTTCATTTTTTTTAAAATTTAATTACGCTGAAAAGTTAATAGCATTTTTAATACATTTTCAGTTGTTACAGTAAAAAAGAAGCCAAAAAGTTGAGCGTATAAGCCCAAATATGCACCGTCTTTATCACTCGCTTAATTTGAAAAGGATATAAATCTTGTTGAGACATGCCAAACCATAAGCGTCAACCTTGGGTTAGCTTGGCTCCCATCTCATAACCATCGCATTATTTTTGAGTTTTGGAACAAATTCATTTCCCGCTTAGAAATTTTACGCCAAACAATTCAGTTCGGGAGCCTCCCTGTGTATAGACTGTGCCCACTTTATTAGTTCTTTAGAAATCATTTTATTAGTACTTTTTTTTGGTACCTGAGGAAAACAGTACCATAACAATGTTACATCAATCCACACTTTGTGGTTTATCCATCAATCAAACCCCAGATGGCCAAATCACAGCCATGCTTTGATGCACACACGAGTAACAAACCACGCAGGACACGGTCACAAGTCATGTAAGAACAAACTGGAAAGGAGGAGAAAGAAACCATTTGACCCATTGGTCCAATCCAAACCTCTCCCCTGCAGCCCCACACGCAAAGGCCAAAACATGGCTCTGCCCAAAACCATTGCACACAACTTGTAACCCCAGAAAAGTTTCCGGAGTCATCTGTTCAGTTCAGGCTACTGCACATTATACTGACCAAAAACCGCTAGTTCAGCTGTCCTCTTTTTCTTGCACTCACTCCCTCACGGGGGAAAAAACTACGGAAGGGCCATAAACCCCACCTATCAAGGCCTTATTCTAGATTTGTGTCACATGTCCATCACCGATCTCAAATTTTCCTTTTCCCCATATCTTATCCCATCTCCCTTCTATTTACTTTCCTTCCTCTCCCGTCGTCGAGCCACCGGTGAGGCCGAGGTTGCCGGGCAAGCAGCCATAGCACAAGGCTTATGCACACAGCCATCGGCCCCGCCGCGTCCCCATGGCACCTTGTGGCCATGATATTGCCACTGCGCGCGACCCAAATCTAGCGCGGCCGCCTCCGTGCCAGCTATGGTCGAGGCTAAGGTTGCCAGGTAGGGCCGCAGGGCAAGGCCTGTGCTCACGCCCATTGGCCCCGCCAAGCCCTGTGGAACCTCGCGACCACGACACTGCCATTATTCCAACCCATATCTACCGCGGCCACCTCCCTGCCCTTCATGGCCGAGGCCGAGGTCACTGTGTGGGCAGCCGTAAGGCAAGGCATGTGATCGCCGCCCCCGTGCCTAGACCCACTCCGACGACCACCTCTCACCTCGATGCACTTCGTCAGATCTCGCAAGTGACCACACTGTCAAGATGAAGCGCTGCTACCTCCCGCCCATACTCCTCCTATTCGTGCTCTCCCTCCTCTCTTCTCCTTCCGCCATCGCCTCCTTCTCCTCCAACCCCCAACTCATCCTATCTCCCGTTGAGACGCTCCCCTCTAAAGACTCCTATCGGCCTCATCGCGATTACTGGACCACAATACCACCGCCATTTCCAGCGACTGTGCCCAGACCCTGCTGTCCAGAATCGATGCCTCGACTAGCTCCGTCCACAGCACCACCTCACCACCGATGACCAACCTGGCCTCGTCAACAGTGAGCCGCACCACCCACTGTTGGTGTCGTAGTCGTTATTGGGGTCGACGGTGACAGGGGAAGGAAAGAGGGAGGAGGAAGAGCAGCAGTAGGATGAGGAGGATGGGCAGGAGGCGACGACGCTTCACCTTGGCGATGTGGTCACCAGCGAGATCCGGTAGAGTGTGTCGAGGTGGGAGGTGGTTGGTGATGCGTGGTGTAGGGAGAATGGGAGATGGGAAGGAGATAGGAAAGAGGCTAGGTAGAAGAAGAACGCCGTCACACGGCAGGCCCCGTTCAAACGACTTCAACTTCTAGTTTATTTTAGCTTATTAAGTTAGAAGCCACTTGAAACACGTCGGTTTCTAATTTTGGTTTATTTTGGTTTTTTAGATTTTTTTGGTTTTTTTGGCTTTTCTTTTTTCCTTTATTGCTTTACATTATCTGTAACGATATAATGTTCTCTTTTTTCTTTTTCTTTTTTCTTCGATAAAATTAATAGATGTTATAATATAATTTTAAAGGAGTGTCTAGGCATCACCCGGATGTTTTCTTCTTATTTATCATTCAAATTTGTGACTCTTGGATTAAAGATCAAGATGCCCCTTGTTTTTGAAGGGGGAGATTTTTTTCAAGGGGAGGGGGGAGAATTCATGACCATTGGATTTCTGATCCAACAACCCCTAGATCTGGATGATAGTTAAAAAAAACATTAGAATAATATTTAACAAAACCCTAATTTTAATTATGAATTAAAAGCTAGATCCAGAAGCTGACACCCCCGCGAAGCCCCCGCGTCGACTTTCGCAAGAACCCAAAAAAGAAGGCGAGTATAGGCACGTAAGTTGCGAGTACCTGTTCTTCTCGCTGCTGTCACGCTGTTTCCGATGCAACGAAATTTGAGAAAATTTTAGGACAAAAAAAGAAGCAGAGAGTGAACTCCTATGAGTGTGTCACAGATGTCCATCAGACCCAACACCAACAAAGGATAAAAAAAAGGTCATAGTAAAAGAGAATCCAATGCGATGTGAAATACTACTGCACTCCAGGGAGACAGAAAAAAAGTTACTGCTACCTTGAAATTTTACATGGGATCCTTCTTGTGCTTCCAAGCCCCAACCATTGTTTCTTGAAGGCACACATTTATTTGTATTTTTATCACGAATAAATACTTGTAATTAGCTTTTGTCGACTAGTATCAGTATTTATTTGTGTCATTGTGTGGTTACAGTGATCAACAACGGTTACATGTGCTTAGGTGTTTTAATCGGCTAAAGCCGATAGTCTTTTATTAGAATTTTTAACTGAAATAGAATAATAAAGTAGCTTTTGGAATAAAATTTGAAAATTGGATTTTGGAAAACATGGATGTACAGGAGGCGACAGAGACCGACCAACGACTTTTAGAAGCGACTTCGAGAAACTGCTTTTAAAAGTTTGAGTTTTTTGAGCTGTAGTTTATAACTTATAGCTGAAAATTTTGAATTCTATATGTTCGCGAAAGAGAGTATGAGAGAGATCCGTGTGTGATTTTGATCAATATAGCTAAAGTCGGTACACTATCTATTACAATTAACTCATAAACTCTGTTTTCAAAAAGTATTTCATTTAAAAGCTAGTTACTGTAGTATGTGGCATAAGCCGGAAGCCAAAAAAGGCCCGAATTGTAAATCAGCTTGCAATTTCTCCAAACAAAAGTCAAAAGTCGAAGCCGATTGGCTTTTGCATACCCCCGATCTGCTGAGCTCTGGCTTTTGCATGCATGCGTGCTTGGCTGCCTCTCTGTGCTTCCCTCCATTTCGAATTTCAAATTCCAAACGCCTCCGTCTTCGACTGCCCAACGCTCTCCCACTCCCACAGCCCACAGGCAGCAAAGCACCCGCGCTCTCGCACGCGCCCGAGCACACACTTCTCTCCCCTCTCTGCTACCCCCACCTGGTCTGGCTCTTGCTCTTGGTCTTGTTCTTGGCATCTCCTCTGCGTTCTTGGTTTCTCCGGTTGCTGCTGTTCTTGGCAAGAACAGGAACAGATGGGAGGGTCCGGGAAGTGGGTCAAGTCTCTGATAGGGCTCAAGAAGCCGGACAAGGAGGATTGTAAGGTGAGGCAAAGCATAAATGGGTGTTCTTGGTTTCTTGACAGAGAAAAAAATTGATCACTTTATTTATGAGCTCTTTTTCCTTGTCTCGCTTATCTTGTTTCTGCGGAAAGAATCGGTTTTTATGTTAGCTCGAGTGGATATCTTGAGATCTATCCATTCCTTTTCGTCTTTGCAGACTGCAGAAATTATAATTTCTCACCCATGGTTAGCATCTAACATAGTTTGCACAATTTTTTTTGGAGTTATGTTATTTTCCCTACTCCCAGATTGGACATATCTATATCTGAAATTTTCCTCAAATGCCCCCCCCCCCCCCCCCAAATGTCTCTTTCATTGTTGTGTACTTGTCTGAAGATGCAACACCATTGATTTCTTTCCTCGTACTTTCCTGCTTCAGAAGTAAGGTTATGCAGTATTATGCTTAGCTCAAAATCTGTTTTCTGTTCCCAACCCATGAAGGTATTCATCCCAAAGTTTATACCCTTGTTAGTATTGTATTTACCCTCAAGGCCTCAAGGTATCCCTCCCCCCCCCCCCCCCCCCCAACCACCACCACCAAAAGTGTTCATACCAAAGTTCCAATCTTTTCCAATAATCGTAACTCAGAGCTGACCTTTTGCCACAACGGCAAGTTTTTTCCCCACAAGAGAGATTTCTACTGAAATAAAATTCTCCTCAATATCACCATAAGTTCGATAAAACTGCAAATTTTATTCACTTTTCTACAGGATAAGTTGCAAGTTCCATCTGTCCATGGAGGAGGAGGCAAGGGCCGGAAGTGGAAGCTGTGGAGGAGCTCCTCCGGCGACCACGGCTCCCTGTGGCGCGGGTCGAGAGGCAGCAACCACCGTTCTGCGGCGTCGGAGGCCTCCGACGACGCCTCCTCGGTGGCCTCTGTCGCCGACCCGTTCACCGCCGCCGTCGCCACCGTTGCTCGCGCGCCGGCAAAGGAATTCATGGCCGTCCGGCAAGAGTGGGCCGCCATACGCATCCAGACCGCATTCCGCGGATTCTTGGTACTCCTCACATCGCAACATCTCTTCTTGGATTGCGCGCGACCGTGCGGTGGAATCAATGCTTGTGTTTGTGCAGGCGCGGAGGGCGCTGCGGGCGCTTAAGGGGCTGGTGAGGCTGCAGGCGATCGTGCGCGGCCGGCAGGTGCGGAAGCAGGCGGCGGTGACGCTCCGGTGTATGCAGGCGCTAGTCCGGGTGCAGGCGCGCATCCGGGCGCGCCGCGTGCGCATGTCCACCGAGGGCCAGGCCGTGCAGAAGCTGCTCGAGGCACGCCGCACCAAGCTCGACATCCTCCGGGAAGCCGAGGTTATCTGTCCTCTATTTACATTATCGTATCGCTGGGCGAAGCGATGAACAATGTGATTCAGAATTTCAGATAGCAATTAGTTCGCATTGTGCAAATTCATGATGAATCATCCTCCTCTTTGCTGCGAGCATGTGTCTGATTGTTTTGTTTGGGCACCATTTGAACGTTTCAGGAAGGATGGTGTGACAGCCAGGGGACACTGGAGGAAGTGACGGTGAAGCTGCAGAAGCGGCAGGAAGGTGCAATCAAGCGCGAGCGAGCTATTACTTACGCATATTCGCAACAGATCGAAGGCGTTACTAAATGCAATGTATGAATCTGCACTTTGTATAATTCCACAAATGTAGTTAGTACGTATGATCTGAATGTGCTAATCTTTCTTGTGTCTTGTGCAGCAACCGAAGCCTAGTTCCAATGGCCGGTTGAACCAGTCTGGGATCCTTCTGAAGCATCAGAATCTCGACAAGAGCAATGGTAACTGGAGCTGGCTGGAGAGGTGGATGGTGGTGAGGCCTTGGGAGAATAGGTTGATGGAGGAACACAACCAGACTAATTCCAGCTCGCCAGACCTCCGGTACTCCAAGAACTGCGAGGATTCTTTCTGTGTTCTTGGAAACTTCTCTGAACCAAATTCAGTGAAAGTGAGGAAGAACAATGTCAGCAAAAGGGTCTGTGCGAAACCGCCAGGACTAACGCACCATCAGCGCTTCAAAGCTCAGTCAATTTCGTCCCTGAGCACTGAATTGCACAATGACGAGAGCTCGGCATCGTCGTCGTCATGCTTTGCGTCCACTCCTATATCGTTCTCCACCTTCGTCACATCAGAGAAGACCGAGAACAGCATCAGGGCAAGGCCAAACTACATGAGCATGACGGAGTCCATCAAGGCGAAGCAAAAGGAGTGCGGTGCCGAGAGAACGACGGCACTGAAACAGTTGGAGGATAGGAAGGCCTCAAGTGTCGATTTGAAGGTTGCTCGAGCGTAAATGCGTAATGTTCATGGAACTCCATGCAGAGATGAAGCCAACTTCTTCCTCCCCCTAGTAGGGCGTTTGTTAGGTGGCTTGCTCCATCCTTCAGTATCTTGGCGCTGCAATATTGAGTTGTATGTGTGTCGCTGGTAACTCTCATGTTCAATTGCAGGATCCTATGACACAATCAGAGGGGTGAATAATTGTTAATGCTTTTTAGAATCTGAAACCAAAACTAAAAGCAGAAGAAAAGTAATCTAAATTATTAGATGTAGATTACGACCATAAGACGTTGGTTTGCTCGCACGTGCTTGATAAACGCTTTGATCATTCGACCGCTCCCTTTAATCGCTCGCTACGACCGCTAACGCACGTAATCGTAATCTCCCTCCACTCGAAGACTTCAATCACTTGAGCGCTTTGATACCTCGAACGAGTACACACCGAAGACAGAAGAAAAACAATGCTAAAAATGTGTCGCTGATGCCAGCAAACTTTTCTTGAAATATATATGATCTATTATTTCTGTATCATAAATGTGGTTAAAAAGTGCCCTCACGATACTTCTGAAAGCTCTCTCAACGAAAGCCCTCTAAAAATCCACACGTTAGCCCTTAGTCTCTCCATGATTTTATAGGCTAATGTCCAACTGTATCCATCTCAAATACGAACACACAACTTTATCTCTTCCTCAAATCAAAGTGCCCGAAACCCTTTCTAGCATGGATTTTATCATATCTTTAAACCTTTCATGACGTCTCCAATCTCATCACGTGATGAAGTCTCCGGGACGCACCTCCTATATCTCCATCATGCATCACCAACTCCCGTGACGAAGCCTCCTGGACCGCACCTCCTGTAGCTTCTCCACACATCATCACATGCTCTAACGTAAGCCCGATCACCTTGCATTACATCCCAACCGCACCGTCTGAACCTCAGATTACCCCCTCCTAGTCTTGGTCCTCCTCGTCACTAACCGTACCCTCCTAGTCCCGGTCTTCCTCGTCACTAACCGTAACCGTCCCCACGCCTCCACGCATCATCCACCTTCGATCTCCACATGCTCCAGCATGATCCCGACCATCTCGCATGACATCTCGGCCGCCTAGACCTCATATTACCCCCTCCTAGTCCCAGTCCTTCTCGTCACCGACCATGGTCGTCTCCACGCTCACCTACACATGCAAAGACCAAAGAAATTTTCTCCATGTACAAGTTCTCGACAACCTGACAGTTATCAGCACACACACACACACTCACACCACCCTTGTCCATCCATAGATAAGAACAAAACCATCCACGACCATCAACCAGGTTGTCCACGATCACACATTCCATCACTTTCCACAAAATAGCTCCAGACAATTCATTACGACTGTTAGCTCAACAAGTACTCGAAAACCACAATTACTCGGAAATACTATCGCTCCGCATAAAATACTCGGGAATAACAAACATCGCTACCGACTACCGAAAACCAAGTCCTTCTGACTACAGAGTACTCCCATTTTCCGAGTACCGAAACCTTTGAATACAGTTCCTCTAAACATTGTTCATCGATCACCGAGTGCCTACCTGGTACTATAGCACCAACCACCAATCACCGACCATCATGCACAGATGAGTCAACCACTGGCCCAACACAAGTACTCGAGGTACTCAAAGATCATAAGAATTGTAGTACTCATATCGACCATGAAGTCTGTGAGTACCGACCGTAAACCCTATGGCAACCGATCACAAAGCCTTCGACTGCCGAAGATAACGACAACAAACAACAAAGTCTACGACTATGAAAACAAGACTGTGAAGTGTATGACTATAACAGCAGTACGCAAAGTCTATGACCATCGACCAGTAAAATCTTCGACTATCGAGTACCGACCAGCAAAGTTTAAGAGTATCGAGTACCGGTCAGTTACTGTAACTATGACCATAAAAAAGTATTGTAGCTACCACCATGAAAAAGTATTGTAGTTACGATTACCTTCAATGGTCGTTCTATCATGGTCGAAGCCAGACATAATCGAAGTAGAATGTGGTCAAAGCCAGATGTGGTCGAAGTAGAATGTAATCGTAGTCGAGCGTGGCTGAAAGTTGCCGTGGTCAAAGTCAGCCGTGGTCAAAATCAGCTGTGTGATACTTCGATGCCACTCGAATGCTGTCCGATGCTCTGTTTCCACTCGAACATCGTACAATGCCTGATGCTACTCAAACACCGTCCGATCCTCCTTGGATTCGATTGAAACTACTCAGACTGGTCCGAACCTACTCGAACTTACCAGATGTTGAATACGACCACTCAAAAATTGTAGTTGTTTATGACCGTGTTGATGTTGATTTCGACTACTACCATAGCTTCCTCTATAGATGTCGATTTCGACCGCTTGCTCGTAGATGACTTCGATCGCTTCCACGTATGACCACAAGTAGCAGTCATAACATTTATCTGCTACAGTAGCGCTTTATCTTTCGGACTGGTCCGAACAGTTGCAACCAGCCGATCCACCCGATCGAAAATCAATGGTCAAAAAACAAGTAATTCTTTGGACTACTCCGATCGCGCGAGTTGGTATTCGGACTGGTCCGAATGTTCCGACGCTGATTAGACCATCAAAATGACTGGTCCGATTAGCTTCTTCTTTGTGCCTCAGACGATTTTTGAAAGCTACGAACTGAGACAGCATGAGAATACAAAATCTTTGGTGGTTCGAATCGCTAATCAAAGCCACTTGGAGCTGACTGAAACCACTCAGAGTCGATGGAAACACTCGGAAAAGACAAAAACTACTTGAACTTGAAATCTTTGACTGTGATCGACCAAAACTTTCATAAACGCAAGATCCAAAATATTCCAAAAATCAATTATTCATCATTACTTTATTTACAACCAGCCACATGGTCTAACTTCAACATCTTGTTGTCGGATTACCCCATCTTGGGGCAGTCCTCATTGTCAGTGGCAGTGTCTTGGTAAGATAGTTCCTTGACTGGAAAAATATTTTGTGGATTTGTGGATGGTCATGATTTCAGAAAAAAAGAGAGGAGAAATTACCTTGTTCTTGGCTTGTCATGATTCTTATTTCTTAGTACCATACTGTGGTCTTAAACAAGGTTTCAAAGCTGAAATCAGTGTGCTGTACACTGCAGTGGTTATTTTCCATCACACATGTTCTCTCTCGAGTCAGACTATCTGTGTGTGTGTGTGTGTGTGTGTGTGTGTGTGTGTGTGTGTGTGTAGGCTAAATTACCTTCTGCATGTTTAGGTTTAGGCTCCAAAACGACCAATTAGGTTCTGATAAAAAAAAATACTACGTTTTTTGCTACCCACAGAAACACCTTAGGGTCAAATGACTAGAATATTTCTGTTTATTCACAGAAACATTTGATCCTACTTGAACAGCTGATGGTAAGCTAGACAAATTAGAAATTTCAGATCACTTAAACAATGGTCAAAAGGCATTTCATTACACTTTGCAATTGCCAAGACCAAGAACACTGCAGCAGATAGCTTATTTCTACTGTGTACTTCTCATGCTTTGAGAAGTAATTTATGCCATGTGGGTGACATTTTTAACTAGTAAACTAATGGTTGGGCTTTAAATGGCCGCAACAGATTCTGCGCAGAAACTGACATGGTTAACCTTGTTTGACCTCCTTGAACTGCTGATGTTTCCACAAACAGACAAGATAGATAATCTAGGTCAAAGAACATTGCTTTTCCAGAGAACAAAGACCCTAGTGATATATGCATCATATGCTAGTAGCACTTTAATAACTAAGTAAACGACCAAAAACAAAGAACAAAATGCTGTTTAAGCAGCTTCAAACAAGTTTTTTGACCTGCAAGGAAAAGACAAAATGCAGAAGAATCAATCATCATGCAATGCAAGGTATAAAAGATGCATCTTCAGAGAGAAAAGTTCAGTAATGCACTATGCTATATGCATCTATCCCTTTGCTAGTGGCAGGGTTTTGAAATGTTGAGATTACTATTTGCCATGCTCACGCTGCTTAGAAGTGGTGGACCTTTTGATGGCTTCCAGGTTGGCCCTGAACTTGTCCCTATACAATCATACTGCCTGGGCAAAAAAATTACTGATTGGGTTCCTCTTGTCCGTACTGAAAGTTCATTGATTGTGCTCGAGGTATCAGAATCTCATTGCACATTTCAGGACCAGTTTATTTGCATCCCATTCAGTCAATCAATGAATGTATCTGTCATAGGGGCGGCCCTACTAACCTGATCAATATGGCTTCAGCTTCTGGCTTCAGCTTATTTTTGCACTATTCATAAATTTCGTCTTTTTCTGAACTTTTGGCTTTTTTTGAGTTTTTTTACCGGTTCTTTTTTTCCTCGTATTTGTTTACATTATACGTGATGGGCTAATATGTTTTTTCTATTTTTAAATTTTTTTAAATTTAATTATGGTAAATAAGCCTCTGTCAGCTACAGTGCTTTTTTCAGCCAGCTACAGTGTTTTCAGCCATAAGCCATGAGGCTTTCAGCCGAACCGATCACCACCTAAATGTGAGCATGACCCTTTCGCACAGAACAAAGGGGATGAGATCACCTCAGTACGACCTCTTCGTATAGAGCGAAAGACGTTGAAGTGCAAATGAATTGCCTGTTTTTCTCATCAGTTTAAACTTTGGATGAACTGATTGGTGCGTACTCAATATAGTATCAGAGCCAAAATGTCTTGAGTTCAAGATTTGATTGGAGTAATTAAAAATAATAATTGCAACCCACTTTTATTCCACACCTTAGATCTAAAAGAGTCTACACGTAAAGTAACGATTTTTGTTTGGGAGATAAAAGATATTTTCTCTCACATTTAAGACCGCTTCCCCTTCCAAGAAGCTTCCATGCTCATCCTCCACATGTGGGAAGGTATCCGGAGTTCCCTTTCCTTACTTTTTAGTCCGTAACCATAACAATATCTATTGACTCGGGCATACTGCCTAGATTGGAGTAGGGGGTCAATATTTTGCGACTCACTAGACAGACAATCACATATATATATAAGTCAACAAAAATGCTAAGCTTCTACATGGAACATATAATGCTAAGCTTCTACATGGAACATATAATTATGGATAAAACTCGTGCTCAACAAAGCAAAACATCCGCCGAGAGTTGGTAGGATAGTTAATTCCTGTGAAGTTTATGTGTTCTAAAGGGAGCTTAAAACTTTACCCTGTGTGTCGTGCTGTTGCATATTCGCATCCTCTCTTGTTACAGCACAGTTACACCTTACCGTCTCGGTAAGTTTTTCAAACTTCTTCAGGTTTCAAAATGGCATGGCAGCAGCAGCAGTGTCTCTCTTGGTGTCAGGATGCATAGCAGATACAGTAAACACAGTAGAGGGTGCAGCAGCAGTGCAGCGAAGGAGATAATGCCTTCACTGTCGCTCCAGAACGGGGGGCGCCTATTCATTCATCATCAACAAGACAACAACCAGTGGGACCAGAAAGCTGAAGCTCCTCTTCCATTGAATGAATGAGTAGGCACCGAATTCGAAGTTACGAAGACGAAGGACACGTGCTTCAGGACTTTCTCTAATAGTTAACAGTAGCATGCTAAGTAGAAGTACCGTCATGTCATGTAGCAGTAGTAGATCAAGGCGCGAAGCGAGGAACACTCCATAGATACCGGTAAAAAAAGAGAGAAAAAAAACTTTTCGGGATCTCAAACGGTAAGGTGGTACTAAGGGCCGGGGCGTTACAGCATGAATTCGCGCCGCTCGCACGCGCGATTGCGCAGGACGGCCGGCGCTGTCGTGGTCGATGCAGGACGCACGTCGCCGTCGGTTGTTGGTACGTGACCGACCGGTGTGATTGTGTAGGATGGAATATGGCTGAGTCAGAGGGAGATGCATGGCTTTTCAAAATCTTTCTCTAAATTTCAATAACAATCACAATGAAAAACTAAAACTAAATTATAGCATCATCAAAGCTAGGGGTGAAAACGGATCGGATACGGACGGATAATGCCTCTACCATATTTGTTTTCATATTTTTTTCCGGATACAGATACAAATACGGATAACTCGAATACGAATACAAATACGAATAATATCGAATACAGATACGGATCGAATACGAATCAAAACGAATACGGTTACGAATATTTATCAGAACATGAAAACCTCTTAAACTATACATCCAAAATTAACGAAAATACGTAAATAGTTCATCTTGTCAAAACATTCATGAAATCTAAACAAGCAATATACCCAATAGTCGATCATAACATAACTACATAAGTAACAACAACGTGCAATTCATGGAATACACATGATGACATGATAGCAATTTGAACAAACATAAGAACATTTCATTCCTCCATTTCATCCATCAAGTTGTAACAGCCCAGGTTTTTATTAAAATAAAAATAAATAAATAAATAAAAATTAATTAAAATAAAATTTAAATCAAAATAAGTATTTTTGTTGCCTAAATTTTATTTTTGGGTTTTGCCCTGGATTTTCTGTTTTTGAAAAAGCCTGATTTGAAAAGTAAATTAAGTGAAAACAAAAAAATAGACATTAAATAAAATGATATTTTGATTTTCTATAAAAATCCTACTTTAAATTAATTGTTTGGAGTTATTTGGCTTTTATTTGGTTTCTTGGATTTTCTGGAGTTTAAAGGTCTACTTTTGAAATTAAAAAGTATTTTTAAGTATGAAAATTAAATACCAACATTACTTGAAAATATTTTTATTAAGTCCAAAATGTCACCAGGAACTTCTGTGAATTTTCCTGGAATGTTTGGAGTTTATTTCATATTTTTCTGAGCTTAAATGAATTTCCTAGGCTTTTCTGAATTCAAAAATCAAAAATAAAAATCAAAGTCCCTCCCCTCCCCTCGGATATCCGTTTTTGTATTATCCGGATAATCCGTATCTGTATCTGTATTCGACGGATACTAGGCTTACTGTATTCGTATCCGTATCCGATAAAAAAATCCATATCCGTATCCGATCCGAGAACTATCCGAAAAAAATCCGATCCGACACAATCCGTATCCGTCCAGATCCGACGGAAACTATCCGATCCGTTTTCACCCCTAATCAAAGCCATACTACAAGAGAGTAAAAACCCTGTAAAATCTCAGTAAAAACCCCGTAAAATCTCAACCTTCACCCGTTAGACCAGAATTACCAACCGGTCAGACCTCTAGCTTAATGGCGGTCAGTCCTCTAACTCGATGGCAATCATGCCGAAATAAACAGTAAAATAAAGTAAATGAACCGTTATTCCAGCATTGTTTCAAATCCTAAAATCACTAGCTTTTGATCAGATAATCCAAATGATGTGAAACTTGGCATGCACCTTCTCTGGGATGTCGTAAACCTATTCCAATCAACGATCGAGAGAATTATTGCCAAAATTGTGATATTTTTCTATTTGAGTGAAGAGTACATCAAAACCGGTTAGAAGAGGAAAACTTCAATCTGTTCTTGTTCGTGAGTCCTAGATGGTCTATTTGATCTGGGATGAGTTCTTACATGTTATAGCCACTCCCTCTCCCCCTATAATTAGGACCCCTTGTAATAGGAGAGGGGCCATTTGTAACCCTAGACTCCCATATGAAATTCACTTGGTGGTTGTGTGCTTCTCCTTGGATCCCTATGCACCCTTAGTGGTCTTCACATCCGACCAGGGGTGGTCGAGAGCGGCGACGTCAGGCCTAGCGAGAGGAGGCGAGCGGCGACGTGAGGATGGCCTAGGCGCGGACAGACGTGAAGCGTGGAGGCAGACCCGAAGAGGGTCCAGTGGGGCCACATGGAGGTGTCCCAAGTAGCACGAAAGGTGCCCCGTGGCGGAGAGCAGTGGCGCCGGGTCCGGTGAAAAGCGGAGGCGGCCTGTGGTGACACTGGGCCCCATCTGGGGAATCGCATCGGGCTGGTTAGAGAGGCGTCGGGAACTAGCTTGGGAAGAAACTACAAGAGCATGGAGGGTAGCCCACAGAGAAGCAAGTAGAAATTTAGAGGACACAGAGACTAAAGGGGAGTGGGATTGGATGGAAAAGATGGGGAGAGGAATTTTGACAAGGAGAGCTAGAGAGTTGACATACACACGTATTAAGGGGCGCGAACCCGGGGGAGGCTAGGGGTCATGAGGAGCACGAACTCGGGGAGATTGAGTGAGGTCGGGCGTTGTCCCCGAGGGAGGCTGGGGATCCATCTCGAGGAGTCCAGGACGGCCACGATGGGAGGTGGTGGCCTAGGAGCATCGGCTAGAGGAGGTGGCCCAGGCGCTGCGTGGGATGCCCCGGGGTGCGCGGAGGTTGAGCCCAGGGCAAGGCCAAGGTCAGCCCAGACCCTCCTGGGGTTGGGCTCGCGTATCCTGCCTGGGTTTGGCCCTGAACCCTCCTAAGATCAGCCTCGCGCAGGGTCGGTCCCACACGCCTCCGGGGCCGGTCTTACACACCTTGCCCAGGGTCAGTCTCGAACGCCTCCGGAGCCAGTCTTGCACACCGCCTGGGGTCAGCCCCGAATGACTCCTGGCCGGTCTTGCATACATCACTCGGGGTTGCCCCCCGATCCTCTTAGGATCAGTCTCGTGTATCTCACCTGGGATTGACTTGAGAACTTGGTTCGAGATATATCTTCCAACAGGTATAGTCGCTTTGAGGTGGTAGTAGATTCAAGATAGCACAGGGACTCTTCACCAGCAGTTCCGTTGGCGATTGGGAGCAGGCAATCGACAAGGTATCGAAACGACATAAATTAAATACGAGGCTTGATTTGTTCGTTTCTCTTGTCTCGACGCATGGATGAATATGCTGGCCCGAGTAGAGTACAAACGGCGCGGTGCCATCTGAGGTCTCACATCGATCGTCATGGACCACAGTCCACAGGGCAAGTGCAAATGAACATCAGGGTGTGATTTGGTTTTTTCTCCATGTCCATGGCATGAAGGTGCGCGCCGGCTCAGTAATCACTCATCAGTAGTGCTCCTCCTGCGCGCGCATTCAATAAAATGTTTCTGATCCGACAGTGGCTTTGACGGTCTGACTTCAACCCTGAACAACGTCGCCAGGGGCCGTTTGGTACCTGGGATTGAACCATTCCATTCTAAGCGATGCATCATTCTCTTATTTGGTTCGCAAGACCGAATGATTCTGAGATTGTTCCATTTAGTTAATTTAGTGAGAAACATTCTGTTTAGATGTTGTATAGCGTCGTTCTATTCAGATGTTGTACTGCGTCGTTCGATAAAATCGAGTGAACCACACCGTTCCGAATAGACCGTTTCATCCAAGTTGGTACCGCGAACCTAACACCATGCAATTTGTCAATTATAGTACTAGAGGGCTATTTGACATAGCTTTTGAAAACGGCTTTTAACTTTTATTACAATACCTAACTTTCAAATGGAGTATTTTTTTAAGATAAGATTTAAAAGTTAACTATAGTACATGTTAAAACTCAATATCTGTACTATCCAAAATCGCAAACGGATATCTCTCCGTAATCTCTATTGCAAACAGCTAAGATTTAAAAAATTTCAACCAAAAATTATAAATCACAGCCATATCAAACAGACTTTAGATAGAAAAAATGTTTTCTTAGTAGAGTGACCGAGGAAGGATTTATTTGCATGAGATCGCGGGTGGAAGAATCATATCCCATGTGATTGGCAAGCCTAAAATAAAACCCAAGGAAATACCAACGACAACAAATAATGTGAAAAATTCTTAAATGGCCGGAGAGAGAAAAACGTGCATGTGCGGTTCCCGCGCTTGGTTGGTGATGTGGCGCGTGACTAGCATGGCGTAGGCCCACAGCTAGCTGCCGAGCTGGAGCTGCGGCGCCAGCACAGCAGAGCGCGATTGGTAACAGTGCGCGCGCGCCCCTCCCCAGGCCACCCCCGCCCGTCCACATCCAATCTTCCCGGCACCACCGCCTCCCCCGCTGACACCCTGGCCCCACGTGCGCATCCCAGCGCATATACGCGTCGCGGGCCGGATCCCGTGCGGCTTGAAGCGTTTCGGAGCCGCGTCGGAGCAAGAAGAACACGTCCAAGAAAGCAACCGCGACCGACGCGAACAAGGAGAAGAACAGCTGCGAGGGTAGCGAGTGGGGAGGAGGAGGAGATCACGAGGAGGGAGGTGGAGACCGAGATGGTGGTGAGGAGGGCGCCGGCCGGGGCGCGGCGGTGCGGCGTGAGGGTGGGCCCAGCCAGGCTGGAGGGCCTGCCCGTGGCGTGGCCGGCCGTCGCGGCGGTCAAGGTCAAGTGGCCCGGGGCCGGCGGGGCGCTTTCGCAGGTGCTCATGGGGAGGTGGAGCGGCCGCGGGGTCACCGCCGTCGAGCCCATCGGCGGCGACGGAGCCGTCCAGTGGGACGCCGCCGACGCCAACCGGTTCCGGTTCGACGTCGAGCCGGCCGGCGCGCGCGGCGGCAGGTCGGAGCGCGGCGTCTTCTTCTCCATCCTCTATGTGAGCACAACTCTGTTCCCTTCTTGAAGCAAATCAATCAGCCAGCCTCTCCTTGGCTTTTTGCAAGATTGTAGTTTTTATGCATATGAATTCATATACAGATTGAACCTTTGCTACGAGTTTCTGATAGTAGTAATACTATTTTTAAGCTTATGAACATGGTTTATTTAAGGTGTTTAATTAAGTTTATTTATGATCCTATAAACATGACTTGCTAGTGTCTTAAAATTTTAAAGTTCATTTGTAAAATTGTTCTTTGATCGAATTATTGTCGATATTTTAGGGGGCGCATTGGGGTAAGGTGTGGACAGCATTTCTTGTAAAATGGAAGTTTGTGACCGTAGTTTCGATGTGGAATGCTTCAGGTCAATGCATAGCTTTTTTGCAAGTAGCAGTCAGCATTAGGGGGAGGAGAAGTCAATGGTTGGGTTAAGCGTGATTTCATAATTCATAACTTGGTGCGGAGTCGAAGAAAAATCACTCTCCTTTCGTCGGACCATTTTGTCTAAAGGCTTATTAATGTGAGGTTTGAAACCGAGCACAAGGGGGGATGGGGCCATGTGGGGCGTTCCTATTGGTCCGCTCAGTTAAGTTTGGTTTTGCTCAGTTGTAGGTAGCGTAGCAAGATCTGCGTTATGATATTGGTGAGTTCTTTTTAGCTGTTGCTGATAGCTTTATGGTTGTAGCTGATGATTTTTGGTCCTAGTATTAATGTGCAAACAAATTGAATATTGATAAGCTACTTCGAAAAGATTGTCTCGATAAGCCGCTTCAAAACGACAGCGGATAAGTCGTTCTATTTATTTGTTCGAGGGAAATCATAGGCAAAAGAACAGGAGCATTAATTTGTGAGGCTTAAGTTTTAACAGTACCCCTCGCTTTCATGTACGTTAAAGTTGCATTTCATAAGTGATGATGCCCTCTGAATCTTTTCTTTTTCGGTGATGATATTGTTAGTTTTTGGTGTGCGACTTCTTTTCTATTCCAATTCTTTAACTGATAACTAAACTTGACATTTTTTTGGGGGAGTCAGTAAAAGTAAATAGTCATTAGCTTCATATTACAAGGGCACGGAATGTTGGAACCTAAGCTCCCATGGAACAGAACCAAAGTAGGAATCAAAGCATATTTTAGGTTCCTTCCAAAGTAGGAACCTTGAGGAGTACAAGATTTACTTGGCAGGGAATTGTTGTTCCTTGAGTGATCAACCTTTACCATTTCAGGGTAATCTTGAAACTTAGTGGAATCAGAGTATCAATCAAGTCATCTTTAGGTCCCTTTTTGTGAATTCGCACGCTTTGGTCATTGAGGCCGGCAATAAGAATAGCTTTGCGATGCAGGGATTCCAAGAACAGGGAAGGGGCAAGGACATGGTGAGGCTTGAGGAGATTGGGACAGCCATGATAAGCCTGGAGGAGTGCTGCTGGGAGATGCAGCTGCAGCAGCAGAAAGGAGCAGCACCACAGCAGCAGCTGGTGGTTGTCCCCATCAGGGTGAGGAAGGATGGATGGGCAAGTGATGCCATACTTTATGTAAGCAATATCTTCTTCTTTTGCACATCCTCCCATCCTCTTGAATTGTCGGCCAATTGCATTTCCAGTCGAATTACTTTGGAATTTGGATGGCAGATGTGATCAGCGTTTGCTGCAATTAACAACCTGAAACTGTTTTGAGTATTAGAATACGAGTATGTATTAGTTTAGGTTTTATTACCGTATTGGTTTCGGTCTAATCTTTTTTTTTTTTTGCCACTGGCTTATTATGAACATCAATGCATCAATTGAGTCCTATTTTCTGAACATGCTCTCAAAGGAATTGCATGATTAACGATTCAGGTTAATGTGGAGCTCGTGGATCTGAACACGCCTGCGGAGATCGAAAGAACTGTTTCTTTTACTTCTCTGAGAACGAACCTGGCACCGACAATGCGAGACGATCGGAAGAGCTTGGAGGCAGCGACCTATCACGAGGTTTTTGATCTGAAGCAGCTGCTTGATCTAGCTGACAAGGAAGACAAGGTGGCGGTGTACAGGAACAAACGAAACTCCGACAGCAGCAGTGTCAGCAGCAGCAGCACCTTTAGCCTCAGTAGTGCCAGCACGAGCGGCGGCGCGAGCCCGGAGCCCGGCTCGACGTCGAAGCGCCGGTTCATCCCATGGAGGAGGAAGAGCAGGGAGTTCGACAAGAGGAGCACCGAGTCGCTCTCCCAAGAGCTGCCCATGAAATGCATGGTGAGCTCCTGACACGATGAAATTAACCAATACTGATCAATTCATCATATGCATCGGCATTGGTAAGGGAATGATCTGTCGAATAATTAACTGCGATGTTTGCAGGATGATGATCCGGCCGGTAGCTGGGAGACGCGCGAGTTTACGAGCAGGGACGCGGAGACGAAGCTCAAGACGCCGGTGTTCTTCGCCTCCATCGACCAGCGGGACGATACAGCCGGCGGGGAGAGCGCGTGCACGGCGCTGGTCGCGGTGCTCGCGGCCGCCCTCCACGCCAACCATCCGACAATGCCCACCCGGCCGGAGCTGGACGCGCTCATCAGGGACGGCTCGTCGGAGTGGAGGAAGCTCTGCGACGACGAGGCGCACATGGAGCAGTTCCCGAACAGGCATTTCGACCTCGAGACGGTCCTCGCGGCGAGGACGAGGCCCATCGCCGTGCAGCACGACAAGACCTTCGTCGGCTTTTTCCAGCCCGAGAGCTTCGCGTCGCTCTCCGGCACCATGTCATTCGACGACATCTGGCGCGAGGTGAGCGGCGGCGTCCGCGAACCAGGCCATTCAGACGTGTACATCGTGAGCTGGAACGACCACTTCTTCGTGCTCAAGGTGGAGAGCGACCGCTACTACGTCGTCGACACGCTCGGCGAGAGGCTCTTCGAGGGCTGCGACAAGGCCTACATGCTCAGGTTCGACGCCACGTCGGAGATGCACTGCCTGTCGTCGCCGGAGAAGGATGAGGCCCTGATCGTCACCGGGAAGGAGTGCTGCAGGGAGTTCATCAAGAGGTTCTTGGCCGCCATCCCGCTGAGGGAGGAGCTGGAGATCGAGAAGAAGGGCTGCGTCGACAGCGCCGCGCCGCACCGGCGGCTGCAGATAGAGTTCCACTTCACCGTCCTGCAAGAAGATGAAGTAAGATGATCAGTGGGTGGTCATCTGGTAGCTCTGGGGTGTTTCTTACCTGACTGCATTGTATGTACTAACATTATGTATATCTATCTACAGTGTAACAGACACAGTAAATTACATCATCACAAGTTACAGTGTCTTCGTTGGGTAGGATCATAGGAAGTATAGTAGGCACAGGGAATTACAAAGAACACAGAGTTCTTGGTTTTTCTTGATGGCTGCACTTGTCAATACCATTTTGTAAGCAAGGTCAGGATTCACTGCACATTACAGTACGAGACGGAGGAAATTACAGTCAGCATTCTCCGCTTCCTTCTTTAGTAGTACATAAATTAATAATTGAGATGCTATTATGTAAAAACAGCTGCACTTTGCATGCAGGCCGTTTCATTATTATTAATTGGTACTAAAATACAATCAATTTCCCCTGTCCTGAATCTGTTTTGAGAAATCTGAGAAACTGAAAAGAGTTTATTCGTGCAATAGTATGTACATGGACTAAAAGGGCGCTGGACAGTCAATCCAGAAAACACAACGATTATCCATCGTCTCCTCCAAATGCTCCATATCCAACCCAAGCTGGCATGGCAGAGTTTTAGCTTTCCTCCAGATGCCTTGCCTTGCTGTCATTCAACAGTTCTTCTCGATAAAATTTACCTAAGTCACAGTTAGACGGCGGCAAAACCCGATGTTGTTGGCACAAGTGCTAGTATCTGGTTCTTTATGACAGAGAGACAATTCTCTATGTCGTTGTAGATTGTGAGGTTCTCTGAACAGCTTGGGCGCAGCATTGAGGAAGCACGCTCCAGGACACCTGCTACGTTAGCAGGCGGACACCGAGATTCGCTAAGTTGCTGCATGCAATTGGAAAAGGAAGATGATGTGAGATTGAAAAAAATACTAGTAACCATAGATTATCGTTGATGGGATCTGCGAATGTTTTACCTTGATTGAAAGAATTGTGGCAACGCAGTTCGATATCAGGTTGGATGGAAGCTCGGCATCATGAAGAGTAGCTTCAGATTCCGGGCTTTTACGATTTGTTGCTTGATTTGATGTGCATGTCTCTTCTTCTCGAGAATTATTGCCGTCTTCAGAGATCGCCTAGGCAACACATCAACACCATATTGAGTGAAAATACAATGTACCTTGATAATGTACCTTGATTGCACAGAAGTTGGGAAGTGCCAGCTAGACTTCAACTTACCTGCATGACTTCGCCAACCATCTGCTTGGCTTGTGAAAGTGAGGTTTGGACAAATGCAGTAATGCACGAATCTAGCTCATCATTGTGACCACTGCTGTTGTTTGAACGACCTCTAGATTGTACAGTGTCATCAACGGACTGGAGTGACTGTAATGGTGCACGTCTACCAATGGTACTCTTGTTGGGTAGCCTCTCGCTATCTACAGTAGATTCAACCTGGGCGAAATACATCAATCATAATTAGCCCTGAGATACTACAATCACGAGCATACATATATAGTAGATTTAACCTGCATAAGAATTATATATTGAACTTTCAGTAAACTCTAATGTTATGCCCCTTAGAAAATAAATTTGGACAGAATAAAACCTTAAGCCGTTCATCTGATGTTATCTGCAGACTTTTGGATGGCTCGGATATGGAAAGTACATTCATGGTATGATCCCAGTTCTCTTTTGGAGTAAGCTTCGGAATGTGCTCAATCTCCAGTTCGCTGTATGCATTATTTGAGAGGGAGGCCTTCTTTTTGAGGTCGTCAGGCAGATTATCCAACCAGTTTACGGGCATACAATCAGTGTCCTGAAAATAAGTTCAGTTATGCATGTCTTGATATGAAAGTACAGCATTAAGCCAAATTATCATCTTGAGATTCTTGAATCTCGACTACATCTATACTCGTGAATTAATTATTAACACATGCTTTCTGAGTTAAAAGCGAAAATGTGACTGAAATGTCATGATTTTCCTTTCCATGATATGAATAACTACTACAAATGCAACACATGGACACCCAGCAAAAATGCATGAGTGACCCCATGCCAAATTGCAGAAAAGCAATTGGTGTGTATTAATTATAAGCTTTTTATGGAAACAGTACAATATGTATTGATTAGTTATCCATAGGAGGCTTAAAGTTTTAATAACATATAGCAGGATTACAAAGGCTGACAGTCTGCTTTGGAGCGGCCTTTTTTTGGGTTAAAACTTAAAACAAGGTCATAGTCCTTAATGCTTATATGTTAAGGAATGTACTACATTTCCACAGGAATGAACTCACAAAGTAAAAAATTACAGTACTCAATTGCAGGGGCGATCTTTAGTGGACTACGAAATATTATTCTTCCTGCATACAGTGAAAAACTAATGGCTGAACTCTTCTGCCATAGAGATAGATGACACACCAAATTATGAGAAAATGCCTAATTGCTTACACAGTGTAACAAGTATATCAATAATTGTTGAAAGAAACTAAAATATCAAATACATACCTTTACTATACCAACACCAAGGTCAGGCCTATCAAACTGGACCTTGTAACAATCCTGCTCCATCATCACCACTTTACCATCACAAAGTTCTCTGGTACTTGGGTGGCGAACAATGACCTGCTGACCAATTGAAAATGGTCGAGCTAGGTCTGCTGGTAGAGAATCCCGCGAACCATTACTTAGCTTAGCATAGTATTTCCTAACATTCTCACGATAATCCTCAAGTTTTTCTTTTTCTACTGTCAGGAAATGACCAGAAAAGCGTCGGGGTTTGCCAAGAGAACTGCAGGTAAAAATTCCTTCAGTGTATAGCACAAAGAAACAAAACATCTACAAAATAAGAATAAAAAGCAATGCTACAACTTCCAGGGTTTGCTGAACAATACCTTCGTATTGTGCTCCACTCAGATCGAGTCAGCCTTGACAGATGGCTCAATTTTGCAAAATCCAAGTAGTTTACAAACTCATTGTTCATAAACCATGGATAGTCAACTGCGCTGTAGAACCACTCATATGTACACCATCTACGAAGTGATTCAGATGACAAGCAATGCAGCAATTTTCTTGCCTGAAAATAGTCAGAGTTAGGAGAAAAGCCTACTATGTATCGTATCTGAATCTGCAGTATTGATTAATTGTCATTGTACCTGTAAATTATTTGCACTTTCATTGCAAGACACATACTTGGTTCTGCATTGTATTTTGGATTTTCTTTTGCTTCTTCTTGGCATATTTATTTCAGGTTTAATTTCCATTGGCACATCAGGGCATACTTCAGCGGAAATATTTGCAGATGATTCAGGTAAATATATTGCTCCTCTTTCAGAATCAGAATTCAAGGAGGGGGGACCCTCAGTGGTATCAACCTGGCGTGCTTCTGGTAAAACTAAATTATTACCAGAAATGTTTTGTTCTTTAGCCAGCACCTGTGAAAAAAAGTATGACAAAAGAGAACTGATATCAGACTAACTAAAGAGAGTAATACTGGAGAACACATCAATGGTGACTGATATTTAAGGTGAACTTCAAAGCAATAAACACAAGAAAACCGTGGACATATCTTGATCAAAATGGATTCCCCGTTAGAAACAAATAAGCAATGACTTTCCAGAATTTTATGAATTAAATGGGATGCAGTGCCATACTAACGTTGAAAATGCAAGAATGGTAGTATCTAATTGAAGAATAAAAACATCTTTCGAAGTGTAACACCGACAGGACGAACGCATGAAGTACAATTACTACAGCTCAGTTACCAACCACCCCCCAAAGAAAATCATTACACTGCCAGGGAAAACAGTTGACTCAAATTATAAAACGGGCATCAATAAATCGAACTCATTGCGATGTTCTAAATTTGGATCCAGATTGTACATACAACAGAGTTCACTATTCACAATATCTTACCTCTTCATCTAATAACTTCTTTCTCCTTTTCTTCCTAGTCTTGGAAGCACTGCATTCACTAACTTGCTTCCCTTGTTTATATTGATCAACTGGAGAAGGCCCTTCCTCCCTTCTGTGAGATAATGCAGACTTATTCTTTCCAAGTGTACCTGGATCAGTACATGAGAAAAAACACGAGCACAGGCAATGAGCGACGCCCCTGAGATAACATATAATGTGAAACAAGGTGAACTAGTAGCTGTGATAATATATGACTAACCTGAAGGAATCTTGGGCTGTGACACTTTACGAGGTACGGTCACCAGACTCTCCAATACGTCTAAGACCAACATCTCATCTGCAAGCAACAGTAGTTAAATATTTTATATTGCTGACAAATCTTTACAATACCAAGCATTACTAATGAGGGTTAATATAAGGTCAAATGAAGAAGTAGTTGAAGCCTTTCGCCAATCACATACGACAAGGAAGCTGCACCGAACAGCAACTAGGTAGAAGAAGAAATTAACTTGATGGATAATTAGACATGGACGTGTTCTCATTCAAGGTGTATTTTGTTGGCCAACTAATGGCTATGTAATGATCAGGTGGCAGATTTCCTTTTTACTTTTTCTCTGGTACTGGGCTCGAGCAGTTACCGCAAGACTTCTTTTGGTTTCTATGCATGGAAACCAGGAGTTTGAGTCTTCTTTATCTTAAAAAAAAGTTGCATAAATCGGTTAATTTTTGTAGGTCATCTTAGAAACATTATCGTAATATTCAAAACTCACATAAACTCCATCCATGATTTTAAATTCCTGAAGAAGTTTCTGGCAATATTTGAAGTGAAAGAAAATTGAGATAAAATTGAGATACTAACTAAGGGCATGCCTGTGAGATCATGGTTTGGAGCAAAAAGCTGGCCATAAGCTGCGAGTAACCTTAAAACCTATTTGTATAATTGCATTAGGTATTAAAAAGTTACAACAGACTTTCCCCAATCCTCAGGCCCCTGCTCAAGGGCTTAAGGGGTGTGTGCACAGGTTCAAGTTTTCCAAATATGGCCAAGAAGGCAGTCAGAAGAAAGTGACAAAGCAAATTTGATGGATAAGTTGTATATGATGACAATAGCAGAGTAACAACTGTCTAGCACCATAAACAGAAAATGGAACTGGAAACTCGTATATTTAGAGGAATGGTAAATGATGAGTTTGTCACTAATGACAGGGGAAGGGACAAAATCATTGTGAAAACTACCTGGAGAAAATATCTCACTAAGTCTCTGATAATCAGCTAAGTTGTTCTCTTCTCTAGCCACCACTGTGGTTCCATGCTCAACTTTACTGATCTGACTTTCGTCCATACCTTGCTCCATTCTTCTCTTTTTCAAATGTTGCTGAGTCTGAGATATCTCTGTGTCTCCAGTTCCTTTGGTTTCCAAGAAAGTCTTACCTTGAACAACCTTAGTTGCTTCTGTGATTCCAGAACTTCCATCAGGAGAGCACCCGTTCATTGCAAAGATAGTGCCGTCATTATTGATCTCTTCATTAGCCTTTTCAGTAGAACTGACAGTGTTTTTAATTTCGGGTGTGGCGTCATCAGCAGCATTGATGTCTGCAGGAACTATAACTGGTACCCGAGGAGTACGTCTCCCAACAGGACGACTTGGGATGTTCCTGACAAGTTCTGAAAAAAAAAACACGCAAAGTTTTCAAAACTATGAAACCAACAGAACATGATATTATCCAATGAAAATGTTTCCCAGTCTGTTCTTTATTAAATTTCATTGTGAGAGCAGCTGAAAGATAACTCCGCTTGTGTAGTTTTCTACATAGCCTGTCCTAATTCAAGAAAAAGATGAGGGTTGTGTTAGACTTGACGAGCTAACATAAAAATCAAGCCACCTTTTCATGAAATGAAATCCAAAATTGATAATTCGTTAGGGCATAACTCTCTTAGCGACGCGCCATATTGGAACCCGGGTGTGGTAATAAATGAGCAAGGACCGGGATGTCACTCTCTTAGTGACACACTATGTCGGCGCCCAGATGTAGTGGAAAATGTGCAAGGGTCTTCGCACTTTACTCGACAAGTGCGAGGGTCAAGGAAGCTAACTAAGGAGAGTAAGATCCATCTGGATAGTTGGAATGTAGGGCCCTTAACAAGTTAAAAGAATTAGTTGATACGGCAATTAGGATATGTGTGAATATCATATGCGTTCAAGAGACTAAATGGATGGGTCAGAAGGTGAAGGAGGTGGAGCGTACCGGCTTCAAGTTGTGGTATACTTCAACAGAACGAAACAAGAATGGAGTGAGCATCTTAATTGATAATCGCCTCAAGAGCGGAGTTGTTGATGTGAAAAGACAAGGGGATAGGATTATCCTAGTCAAGCTAATCTTTGACGACTTGGTTTTGAATATTAGGTCTGGAAGAGTCCGCTAAGAGGCAATTTTGGGAAAACCTAGATGATATAATTAGAAGTGTGCCTAACCGTAAGAAGCTTTTCTTAGGAGGCGATTTCAATGTCATGCCGGTACAACTAGTGGAGGGTTTCAAAGGCCGCATGGGGGTTTTGGTTATGGTGATAGAAACCAAGAGAGAGAAAATATCTTAAACTTTGTCGTAGCTTATGATCTCATGATAGTTAACACCTTTTTTAAAAAAGAGACATTCCCATTTAGTTACATTTAGCAGTGGTCAACATTCCAGCAAAATCGATTTTGTCCTTGCTAGGAGGGAGGACAAATAAGCATGCATAGGCTGTAAGGTTATACCTAGAGAGTGTATTGTCCAGCAACATAATTTGGTAGTCTCCGACTTTCGTTTTAGGATACATGTTTGACAGGCTAAGATCGCCAGAGCCATGAGGACGAAGTGGTGGAAACTCAAAGGGGATGTCTCACAGGCGTTTAAGGAGAGGATGATCGTAGAAGGGATATGGAACGTGAGAGAAGCGAATAGTATGTGGACAGATATGACAACTCGCATTAGGAAGGTGGCTACAGAGGTGCTTGAAGTGACCCGAGGGGTAAGATGCGAACCTAAAGACACGTGGTGATGGAGCGAGAAAGTGCAAAAGGCTATCAAGGAGAAAAAGACATGCTACAAGTACATGCATCATGGTAGGAGCGATGACAACATGCAGAAATAAAAAGCAGCAAAAAAGAATGCAAACAGAGCGGTGAGTGAGGCACAAGGCAAAGCCTATAAGAAAATTTACCAGAACCTAAGTACAAAGGAGGGAGAGAAGAATGTCTACAAGATGACTAAACTTCGAAAAAGGAAGACAAGAGATTCAATCAAGTTAAATGCATCAAAGACGACACTAATAGACTTTTGGTGAAAAACGATAAGATCAAGGATAGGTGGAGATATTACTTTGACAAGCTGTTCAATCATGAAAATAACGATAATATGATTGAATTGAATGATGTTTTTGACGACACCGATATGTGATTTGTTCGAAAAATCCAAGAGTCGAAAGTAAGAGGCCTTAAAAAGGATGACAGTGGGTAAGGCGTTGAAGCCTGATAACATTCCTATCGATGTGTGGAAATGCTTGGGAAAAATGGCGATTGTTTGGTTAACTAATTTGTTCGATAGCATTTTTAGGTTGAACAAGATGCATAACAAGTGGCAAAGAAGCATATTAGTTCCAATTTTCAAAAATAAAGGAGACATTCAAAGTTGTACGAATTATAGAGGAATTAAGCTCGTAAGCCACACAAAGAAGCATTGGAAGCGAATGATTGAGCACCGTTTAAAAAGAGTGACTAACGTGACAACAAACCAATTTGGTTTTATGCCAGGGAGGTCGACCACAGAGGTGATTTTCTTGATACGACTGTTGATGGAGAGGTATAAGGAGCAAAATAAGGACCTTCACATGGTGTTTATCAACTTGGAGAAAGTCTATGATAAAATGCCAAAAAAGGTCATGTAGTGGGCGCTCCAAAGGAAAAAAAGTTCCAACAAAGTATGTTACCCTAATTAAGGATATGTACGAAGATGTTGTGACTAATGTTAGAACATATGGTAGTGATACTAATGACTTCCCTATTAAGATAGGACTACCCAAGGGTCAGCGTTGAGCCCATACATTTTTGCCCTAGTGATGGGCGAGGTCACGCGAGATATACAAAGAGATATCCCTTGGTATATACTTTTCGTTAATGATGTGATGCTAGTTGATGAAAGTAGGATAAGCATCGATAAGAATCTGGAGTTGTGGAGGAAAACCTTAGAATCGAATTGCTTTAAACTTAATAGGACTAAAACTGAGTATATAAGGTGTGATTTCAGTAGCGCTAGGGCAAATGATGGAGATGTTAGGCTGGACAGACAGTAGTGCCTAGGAAGGACACGTTTCGATATTTGGGATCGATGCTACAATGGGACGGTGAGATTGATAAAGACGCGAGCCACAAGATAAGAGCAGGGTGGGTGAAATGGCGCCAAGTATCGGGTGTCCTGTGTGATAAAAAGTTCCTCAAAAGTTAAAGGGGAAGTTATATAGGACGACGATCAAACCTACTATACTATATAGAGCAGAATATTAGGCGACTAAAAGACAACCTATATAGAAGATGAGTGTAGCGGAAATAAGGATGCTGCAGTGGATCTGTGGTCACACAATTCGGGATTGAATCCGCAATGATGATATACGTAATAGGGTGGGGGTAGCACCAATTGAAAAAAAGCTTGTCCAGCATCGCTTGAAATGGTTTGGACATCTCCAACGGATGCCTCTTGAGGCACGGGTACGTAGTGAAATCTTAAAATGTACTAAAACCATAAGAAGAGGCAGAGGTCAACCAAGATTGACGTAGGAGGAAACAGTTAAAAAAGACTTGAGGGATTGGAATGTATCTAAAGAATTAGGTTTGGATAGAAGCATATGAAAGTTAGCGATCAACGTGCCAGAACCATAAGAAGGTTTAGGGGCGGTGTTTTAGGCTCTCAGCTCAAATGGCAGGATGTATGACTTAGGGTTTTAGCACTGTAGGTTTTATTTTAAGACTCCCGTCTCTCTAACTTTGAGGAGATTTCATTCTTAGCCTATTCCAATTTGTTTGGGATAAAAAACATTGTTGTTGTTGTAGAGTAGCTGAAAGAAGATTAAGAGGGGAGGGGAGATAACATATTTGCCATATAATACTTGCCTCCATAGTATCTTTTTTTGAAAGAAGATGAAAATCCAGAAATTCTCCTTCCATGACAGGATTGCTGAGGGTGAGGTGCTTCATTCTCTTTTAGTTGTGCAGCTTCTCCATTGTTCCGTGTCTTCCCAGATGTTCTAACTGTTTGATCACTTTCTTTATGACCTGGGAAATCATCCTGCCATTGAGTATTAATTAGGCTTCATACTAGTCAAAATTCAGAAACTAGATTTTTAAAGCATTATCATTCATCTTGCTTTAACACGTATATTTTCATGTTGTATTTCCTTCCCCAACCTCATGCTCGATGGATAATCACACATTTGTACAAAGCATACTTCAGAGCCTACGAAGTATGAACTACAATGCAATCATTATAATGTCCCAAGCCACTCCAGATTGATTGTTACTTTCAGGGTTAGTAACATCCATCATCACTATATAGTTATATAATATAAAACCTGTCTTAGTCTATGGCACAAACTTATAGGCAACATTATAACTGAACTCGGAAGAACCAGAATAATCAGGTGTGCTCATCTTCACTATAATTGAACTAACCTCTACATGTTAGCTTCATATGGTACAGATATTCACACATGATGAAGAGAAATTACTGCAATTTGACATATCCAGAACTAGAAGTAAACAGTAAGTCAAACATTCAACACAATTAAATCATTATAAGCTTACCACAGCATTGTGATGACCAGTCACCAATGCAATAAATCCCATGGCAGTACCTTCGCATTCTGGAAGAGATAAGAAAGTCTACAACAAGAAATGCCACTCTGTAAATACTTTAAGGTTCCCTTATCAAATTAAACCATGCCAATCTAACCAAAGATCATAGTGTGAAATATGAATGCAGCTGTACTATATACTAGAACCAGATATTTAATATTCATTGAAACATGAACCTCCAGATAAATATTATTTCTGCAATATGATGTCCTGTTCTGTATAAGCAAATTATCATCTTTAGTTTGCCAAACCCAGTAAACGGTAGAGGATGCAAGATGGTAGATTTCGCAAACAGCTAGGACTTATTAACATGAGAGCATAGACTCACCCGATGCACACTATAAAGAGCTTCTACCATGTCTGCTGATTTGCCACCCACTGCTGCGCTAACCTGCAAAGAGTCAACAAACAGCTTTCTCATTATGCCTCAAAAGATATTTGGGAAAGAAGAAAAACCAAAGAGAATCGAAAAATTGAAAATCAAACCTTTTTCCAGTTTTTTCCATGTCGATGGTAGGCTTCATAAAAGCGCATAAGCTCATCCTTGTTCCATTGGGGACCTAAGTCCAACATTTTTCTCTTCTGTGAAATAAAAACATTTTAGTGAAAGAGACAGAGAACAGGTGAATAACACATTATTGCAGAGTGGGATGATATTTTAAGAAAATGTGTTGCTACAATTACTGGTCACCATCTAAAATCTACATATCATACAGTCTTCATATATCTTACTTTTAGTTTAACCGTGCTTGAACTAGTTGGATCCTCATGATGCTGTCGATCCTCATATCCTTTAATTGTGATCTTGGTGATTGTTCGAGAACCTTTTGCTGGACCCATTAAAATCGTCCTTGACTTGATCCAACAAATACTGCTGCAAACAACAGATGCAAGCTCAGTAATGCAGAAGTTAACAAAGCAAACAACAGATGCCTACATGCATTCAGCTACAAATTACACAGAAAACTAAATAAAGAATGCTATTTTTAAGTTCTAGAATTTCCTCCCACCTTCAAACGTTCCACATCATTACTCTAGGAAAGAAAAGAAAATTATACATGTTCCCAAGTCCCAACCCAACGTAAGATCACTGATCTGTAAAGAGAACAATGCTCTTAGTCTTCGTAGTACTACTCCAAAATTTACATACGCAGTGAAAAGGATAAAATAAATAACACCACACTCTGCAACCCATTTAGTAATAATATTAAAGCAAATAAAGTTATCAGCTTCCGAAAAGATAATAAACCATCCAAAAGAGTGGATTTCACTAGAAAAATTCAGAGTTCCAGACATCGCACAGCCGATGCAACCAAAAAAAACTTTCTCAAAAAATTCCACGCAAACTTTGAATGTCGTATCCAAGGTTCCTTCAAATTTACCCAAAAGTTATTAGAAATTCATCCAAAAGTTCAAATATCTGAAATGACAACAAATCCAAAACCAAAGGAAAGATCAAACTGCTGCTCCATCCACATCCAACAAGAAAAAAAAACTTTCCAGGGAAACTCTTACGAAAAGAATGTATTTTGCCGACCCAAGAACCAAAAACCTTTGCTTGTTCGAAGCAATGTATCGAACCAAGATAAGATCCGTGAGTAGATAACGGAATTACGGATCCCCAAACCAAAGGAGAGAAGTTCTGCGGCAGATACCTCATCAGAGAGGTTAGGGGAAATTTTTACGCCAAAGGGAGCAGCTACAGGGAAGAACCCCAAATTCCCACGCCACCGCAGCACAACTCAAAGAGGACAGCCAATCAAAATCCAAGCCAAAATCTTAACAGAAGATACCGGAAACGAGACCTACCAAACATCTCATCGGACAACACAACGCACGAGAAATCTCAGATAAATTCGTGCCAGAATGCCTCCCGGGAGAAACGAAACGACCAACACCCATAAATCTCACAATTCCAAGCGCGCAAACAACTTGAGGCACCCAAATCGTCTGAGAGAGAAGAAATCCAAGCGAACGAAGCAAATATCTGCTCGGACAGATCAAATCATCCAAAACCGCAACTCACGGGTCCCAAATTCCCCATCGAATCTACTTGAAAAGCAACCAAAAAAACTCGAAACCTCCAAACCAAAAACCTCACAACGCGACCAAACATGGGGAGGGAAAAAAAACTGCAAAAGATCAAGCAAACATATGCTCGGGGAAGCCAACCAAACGCCATAAACGGCCGCAAAAGCCGCAAATTTCCCACAAAACCGCCCAAAAACCACCGCAAAAATCCCCATGGCCTCCCAACTCGAAGGCCCCACCCCTCCACCGAAACCATCTCACCAGAGATTGCACCAACCTCCCCGAGAAAAATTCCAACAAGGAATTCGTAAACGAAGCTCACCTGCCTCGGATCTGGGCCAAATCGCGCGCGCGGAGAGCACCACGCCCGCAGCCCGGCGCCGCGCGGCCGCAGCCTGGCCGGGCTCCCACCGCCGCGCGTCCACCAGGCGAAGGGCGCGAGGAGGGGGGGGAGGAGGCCACTTGAGGCTAGGGTTCTAGGGTTTCTGCGGCGGGGCTGGATCGGAGAGGGAGGGAGAGGGGAGAGGCGGCGGCGAGTGGGCGTGGTGGTCGGTTGTGTTTGCTTGCGGCTTGGCGGGCGCAGGATACAAGTAGGGAGGACTGAGGAGAAGGGAAACTGGGGACGGGTGGGGGCGGGTTTGCGAGCTGCGTGGGGTTCCAGGGGTGTATATGTAAGCTTACACGTTTGAAAATTAGGGTGAGGGGTGCTACTTGGGATGCGGTGCGGTGTGGGCTTGGGCCGCCTTGTGGACCCTGGGCCGTCGGATGTTTGGTGAGGCAATTTGGTGTTTTTGCATTGATGTCCCTGCCAAACCTGGTTCCGTCAATTTCATCCTTGGAAAAATATTGTTGTTTCTTTCAACCTGGAAAAGTATTGCATTACGGTGCCTATGGATCCAACAGTAGGATTTCTACAGCGACCACCTCCCGGTTGCATGCGTGCCCTAGGTTGATAAAAAGGAAAAAGTATATGTGATATATTCCTATCTCCTACGATGCACATGGATATCTTTTGGTGTCACCCAGTTGGCCTGAAATAAGTTGACTTATAACTGAATTGCACTATAACTAACTAAAATTACACTATATCTGATAGTAACTTATTTGACGTAACTAAATTTTAAAAAATAAAAGTAGAAAAAACAGGTTAGCCCATCATGAACAATGCAAACGAATACAAAAAAAGAACCGGCAAAAAAGCTCAAAAAAACCAAAAAGCCAGAAAATGGCGAAATTTAAAAATAGTAAAAATAAGCCAGAAGCTCAAACCGAAATAAGTGAGACCTTTGTCTTTTCTATGTCATTTCTAGACGTAAGGCTTTATGGACTTTTTGAGGAACTATAATCTTAAGTTGCACAAAACCACATAGAATAATACAAAATGTGTACAACCATCCGATATATCCAAAAAGGTAAATAAAAAATTCATAAGAGAATAAAAAATATAAAGAACATTATAAAAACAGATCACTACATTTTTCCCAAATGCAAATGAAAATTTGTTAAAAGAAAATAACTACAAAAATGTATCCAAATCTACACCAAACTCTGCCTGCTTAAGCAGCCACTACGCTGCCTCACACCACACTAGAAGCCATGTACACCCCCATCGCTTCGCCACGTGCTCTCTTATGCCACCTCACTCTAGAATAGCATGGCATCCAACGAAGAGGATACACCATTGAACCCTAGGATGAGGTAGATTTGTTTGAAGCGAGAGAGAGAGGAAGAGTAAGTCATAAAAGAAGCATGCTTGATGTGATAGCCCAAAAAAGTTCAAAAAATATATAAATTTTTTCGCAAAATCTCTTAAATTGTTTGTTGTGTTGTTATGAGTTCATTGTGTTTTCCGTGCGCCTAAAATCCTATCTTATTTCCTTAAAATTCCTGAAAAGTCATACAAATTTCTCAAAATTTTCTCTCTCTTAGGTTGTTTCTAGTTTGACTCATGGCCATCTTTCCCCTTGAAATCCTCAATTGCATTATAAGACTTTACCATCATAACTTGTTGAATATGAATGTACTTATTATTGCATATTATATTTCAAAAAATGATCAATATGAAGATGATATACTAGTAGATGACGAGTACTACGATGATGAAGGTCACACGTTCTAAGTCAAGCTTACACTTAAGCTAGCCTATAGTGTGGTCACATTAAGTAATTTTGACTTAAAAACCTTAAAAATATGTAATCGATACCTATGCCATATATGTAAGGCTGCGCATCACTGAAATCCTAGACAGTTACGTGAATATAAAGATTTCTAATAAATCTAGGTGTCTCCACACTTGAGCCCTAAGAGGAGGTAGAGTTGTTTGGAGCAAAAGAGGAAGGGTAAGCCATAAAGAAGCGTGGATGGGAGATGAAAGAGATAATGATGGGAAACTGTAATTGGTTTTAGGCATTTACTGGTTCTTCCTGTTGGAAAACACTTTCCCTATACGTGCAATGGGTGATTTTTCTTTTATGAACTACATTTTTTCTAGGATTATTATTGTAAACTACATTTGGGTGGTTTATGTACGATGAATCATGCTGCATTTAAAACAATCTGACACTAATCTTGCCCTGTACCCTAGTAGGTCACAATTTGCCGTTCCAGCAGGGCTAGATAGGATATATGAAGTATTTCAGGGTTCACGCTGTAAATTGCACCTTTCGTGGTTTTCTGACTGGGCAAGTGGGCCCGTTTGTACAGAGTACTTTCCACCAGTCACCACCATCCTCGGTTTCTCTGCCGCGCCATCTCCACCGCCCAACGCCCATCCACACCGCGTCACATCCGCCGCCGTCATGGCCGCCGCCGCATTGTTCCCCCTCTCCGGCGAATTCCTCCGGCGCCGCCTTCCCCTCCACCACCGCCGCCGCTTACTCGCCATCACGGCCGCTACCCCGGAAGCCCCTGCACCTACTCCCACCCCACCCCAGCCGCCGCCGCCCCCACCCCGCAAGGGCTACTTTCCGAAGCGCGGCGAGACCCTCGAGCTCACCTGCGAGGCGCTCGCATTCAAGGGAAAGGGCGTCTGCAAGGTCGCCGGCTCCACCTTCGTCCTGCTCTGCGACGGCGCTCTCCCCGGCGAGCGCCTCCTCGCCCGCGTCCGCCGCCTCCGCCGCGGCGCCTTCGCCGAGGCCACCAAGCTCAGGACGCTCGAATCCCACCACGACGCCGTCGAGGCCCCTTGCCCCCTCGCCGCCGACTGCGGGGGCTGCAAAACCCAGTCCCTCACGTACGCCGCGCAGATCCACCACAAGTACCTCCAGGTCCGTGACTTGCTCGTAAACTTCGGCAAGTTTGATCCCAAGAACTTGGAGAGCTCGGAGCCCGATGCCATCCTCAAGCCCATCGTGCCGTGCGATGAGATATTTCGGTACAGGAACAAGGTGAGGTTTGGGTGTGGGGATTAGGAAGGGTTTTGGGTGCGAAAGATGACTTTTTTGGTTGTCGTGTTTGCAGATGGAGTTCTCGTTTGGGACGAAGAGGTGGATGCAAAGGGAGCGGAAGGAGGAGAAGGAGGAGGTGTTGAAGGGGGAAGAGAGGGAGGCTGATAGTTATGCGCTTGGATTGCACGCACCAGGGTTCTTCGACAAGGTGCTTCACGTCAAGAAGTGTTTGCTGCAGGGCGAGCCAGCAGATAAGGTGATGAACTGCTCAATGATCATGTATCGGATTCACTTCGTTCAAAATAAAAAGATGGTGTATTGGATCAAAGTGTTTATACTAAATTTAGATTTTAGATCGGTTGAAGTGCGATGGTAGAGGTAGCCCACACTTTTAGCTTGATGGTAGCAGCATTGGTATTTTTCTGGTTGGATTGGTTGGTAGCTTGAAGTGTTAAAGTTTAGCCTTTTAATTTGTGTGAATTTTTATAATACGCAACTGCAGAACAAGGGTGGTTTAGGTAGTGTCTGCTGTTGGCACTGATTAATGAGGTGCATTGGAGTTAAACATTACATTCGAGAAATATGCACATGCATTGCTAGGATTACGTGCAGAAGTATATTGCTGAATTCTTATGATCATTCTGTACTAGAAGTCTAGAACTATGTAACTTAGTGATTGTGTAAATGCCTCAAAGCTTGACTGCTTGTGCCATATTGCATTGCTAATGCTATTGTCATGGGCATAGGCCCAACAGGAGAGATTAGTTTCTATTTAACTAAAAGATTAGTTTCATTTATTAGAGATATGATTAGGGATATGATATTTATTTCTATTTGTTAGATATATGATTCAGATTAGATTATATCTGTTAGGGGGAGCCTATCTATATAAGTGGTCTACCACATGCTATTGGAACCAAGTAAGAAATAATAAAGTCATTCGAAGGCACAAGTTGCCGTGGCTACACAATCTGCAGCGGCACAAGGGGCAGGAGCAATGGGGGTCGTGCCACGACAACGATGCTTCTACTGCTGCTCCTTCATTCAGCATGGCCAACGCTGCTGCGTCTTTAGGCGACACCGGCATGGCATCTTCCAAGGTCGATGCACCAGCTACAAGCTACAACCCGTGATTGTGGAGGCGCTCCTGGGAGAGGCGGCTAGGCTATCTTAGGCCCCTTCCCTTTCCTGTCGCCACCACTAATCCAACCGCCCGGTTCAACCGCCAGAGGCGAGCAGATCGACTACCTGGTTTAACTGCCAGTGTCAGAGCCGGTTCAACCGCCGGTGTTAGAGCCCACGGAGGAGGATGGCACCGACAACGATCGGGATGCCATCGTGCTTCGACCAGAAGACACTAATGCTTCTCACGGCATCCCTGCCAAGAAGCGCGTCCATGCGCCACCGCCCGCAAAGGAGGATGGCATCAACGACGATCAGGAGTTGCTCCGCACAGCAGCAGAGACAAGCCCTGCGACTATGGCGGTCGTGCGGCGTGCGGTTAAGGCCGACAACCTCCGCTCTATGTTCCTCCACTTCGGTAAGCGCGAGGATTGCCGCGTTATCTCAGATAAATGATCTGGCAGATCCAAGAGTGGGAAGACTAGATCTTGGAGGCGAGATTTGACCGGATGGGATCGGGGCTGCGACCAACGGTCTCCGCAGCAAGCTGGAGCAGATGCTCGACGCACAAGTGCGCTGCTACGGTGGAGCCGGTGCGGGAAGCGACTACGCCAAATCATGCCGCAGCAGGGCGAACGACGTGGTAAGTGGCGCCGGCGCCGGTGAGGAGGTAGGGGCGATGGGGAGCGGCGGGAAACAGGCCGCAGAAGGTGGCGGTGGTGGCGGCCGAGCAGATTTGGACGCCCAAGAAGCCAGAGCAGCTGTCATGACGGAGGGCACGCAACCGCGGCATGGCGTCCCGGTCAGCGGCGCTCGGGTTGCGGCGGGCGGAGAAGGACCCAGCTGCGGCGGCGGTGGAGACCGACCCGGCGAGCAAGAAGCTTGTCGTCCACGGGCTCGACTGGGGCACCGGCGCTGACGCATGGGTAAGGAAGAGGACGACGACAGCGGCAATGGCTATGGCAAGGAAGGGGACGGTGGCACCACTGGGTGCCGTGTTCTCACCGGAGGAGATGAGGACGACCGAGGCTCGGGTGGCCGAAGCCGTCGCCATCTGCCGCAGCAGCAATGGAGTGTAGAAGATTAGAATTTCCTTCCTTGGAAGTAGGGATGGGGATTGGAGAAGGCGATGTGTGCGATGGCAGCTGGAAAGTGGTAGAGTAATAAGGGCAAGAGAGAGGACAACACGGCTGTGTTCTGTGCGTTTCATTTGATTTCGTGTGGTCTCATGCGTTTCATGTGAAGACGACTGGGAGCAGACGTGCGGCATAGGCTTTGGTGTGTAGGTGCCAAATAGGGAGTCAGCATGAAGTGTCCTGTCATCAAGCGTCACGTCGGAGTACCAACGGGAGGTGTTTTCTCTGGATCAAGCAACGGTGACCGAGTGCGAAGCCCGGGGAGGATGATGTCGTTTCGGTCCCGGTTTGCCTTTCCTTGTGCGACCTTGGATGGGGTCCATTTACAGATGCGTCAACCTAGTCAATAAGATGGCATAGCAAAATAAGTTAGGCGCACCGCCTAGCAGCTCGAGGGCAAGCTGCATGTCCGGGAGTGGTGTAATGTCAGGGGCGTAGGCCCAATCGGAGAGATTAGTTTTTATTTAAATTAGAGATTAGTTTCCATTTGTTAGATATATAATTAGGGATATGATATTAGTTTCTATTTGTTAGAGATATGATTGAGATTAGATTCTATCTGTCAGGGGCAAGGTTATTAAGTCGTAAAGTCGAGTCGAGTCGTTATGCTACCGACTTGCCGATTAGTCGTGACTAGTCACGACTAGTCGTCGACTAGCCTATTACTACATGCCGGCTGCTTCTACTACTTGCTTCCTTCTACTGCTACTACTACTTGCTGTTGCTACTGCTACAAGAGCAAAATAGAGCAGCAAAAACAGAGTGAAGGGAAATCAGGGGAAAAAAAGGATCTGAAGGTAGAGGGGGAAAAGAGGGGAGGAAGGTCAGGACTCAGGCTAGGAAGGACCGAAAGAGAGGAGACATTACTGCTGCCAGAGGAAGGAGAGGAGAGGAGGGAGTGCTCACCGGTTCGGGTAGGCAGAGGAGGGAGATCCGAGGCGGCGACGGCAGCGTGGACACTGGACAGGGGTCGACGGAGGAGGGAGGTCCGAGGCGGCGACGGCACCACGCCTCGGGTCGGCGAAGGAGGGAGGTCCGAGGCGACGACGGCACCACGGCTCGGGTTGGCGGAGGAGGGAGGTCCGAGGCGGCGACGACGAGGCGGCGGCGTTCACCACGTCTCGGGTCAGCAGGGGAGGGAGGTCCGAGAGGCGGTGGGCGCTGAGGAGGAGGTGCTGAGGCAGGGCAGGGTTGAGGAGGTGGCGGCGGGCACTGTCGGCGGCGTGGATGGGGGTAGCGATGGCTAGGGTTTTCTCCAGGTCGGCATCGTCGCAAAACTGGGGTCTTCGATTGCATCCGAATGGGTACATCTGTACTCTGTAGTCGCCCGCCTCTGTATATGTCTCCGCCTGACTCGGACCGCAGCACCACTGCACCAGTCGCCCGACTCAGATAACACGACTAGTCGCGACTTATCGTGGACTAGTCGGCAAGTCGGCCGACTAGCTTAGCTAGTCGAGTCGACGGAGCTAGTCGGAGCTTCTGTACCGACTTGCTGATTAATCGTGGATTAGTCGCGACTAATCGTGCGACTTAATAACAGTGGTCAGGGGGAGCTCATCTATATAAGGGGGCTGCCGCATACTATTGGAACCAAGCAAGAAATAACAAAGTCATTCTCATCTAGAGTCTCTCTCCCTCTACGCCGATACCGCCCGGCCTTCCTCTCGGCGATGTTTACCCTCTATGAACTAAGGTTCATAACAGCTATGTTGTGGAGTTAATGAGTTTGGATGCATTTCTGGGACCATCCTGTTAACTGGTTGTTGTGGAGGTCAGTTTTTGTTTGTTTGTTCAATTTTTGGTGATTATATTACTGTACTATCATTGAATTGGTGAGCACATAGCACATTGGTTCTTAGTGTTTGATTACAGGTGATGGAATGTTGAATTGATTTTAGTTGCTAATTTCCATAGGTTCTTGCAGTTGTTCAAGAAAGTTGGATGGATCCGTCTCTGGGCCTAACGCCTTACGATGTCCACAAGCACATTGGGTTTCTAAAGCATCTCATGATAAGAACTGGAAGGTATGGTGGCCCCATCTGATTGTGCTTTTCACTTGTTCTACCAGTGATGCTGTATATCTCATTTTTCATGTCTGAAACCTGAATGTACTGTATTGCATTCTGATTCATAATATGATATTATATCTTCTATTTAGTGCATGTAAATTTCATTTGTAATACAATTCTAGACATAATATGTAATACCCCGGCCCTCCACAGGGCCCAAGATACTACCACCACATACTTACCATCTTAATTGGGAGCAACTAACATACAAATATATTATATTAGCAGTAAGCCAACTAACTTCATATTGCACATAACTAGAACATAAACAGAACTCTGAACTCCATGAACATGGAGACCCACCACCTCGGCTCGCAAGCAAACTAAACCAAATGGCGAGCCGCGAAAGACTTAGCACTATATTAAACATAAACACTCAGTGTAAGGCTAAACTGCTATTTCATATGTGCAGTACTAAAAGGACTATCCCCATTCTATGCATGTCGCCATCATTCACTTAAAAACAACGACAAAGTAAGAGTGAGTCCGGAGACTCAACAAGTACACGATAAAACAGTAACATCACTTTAGCAATTCAATCGATTTCATGATTGTAAACTGTAAATAACTCCATGACTGTAAACTGTAAACTGTAAATCCATTCCATGTCTGTAGACTGTAAATCAATTCTATGGCTGTGAACTATAAATTAAGTCTGTAACTGTAAACTATAAACTCATAACTATCTGTAACTATATCACTTTCTCTGTTACTTTTATGCAATGCAATACCATGCAATGCATCTGTAACTGTAGCTTATACCGATATAGCGGAGGGTATACCCGTCGATGTCACCCTCTTCCTCCATCCCGTGGAGGTGCTTACCTCTATATGTCTTATTCAAGAGCACTCCAGACTAGTTATATGACTTTCTCGTAGACCTGGCTTTTATGCATTTTGCATGATACAACATTCTTCAAATGTGAATGTCTAATCATAAGCGGTGTTCATCAAGGTATGATTAGCACATAATCAGATGCATCATCTTATAAATACTATAAATCATGGCATGGAAACACGAATAACAAACATTCATCACAGTTTACTGTTCTACCATGCACTTATCTATTAACCCGGCGGACGGTGTGTGGACGGCACCAGACTCGAACCGCCACCTAAATAAGCATTAACTATTTCAATTCATTGTTAATGCAATAAATTCATATACGAGCAAATGACATTACTCTAACGTCCAATCCAACATAATCAAACCCTGTCCCACCGGGCAACTTCTCATTGTCCCGATGCTTAACCAGTCTGTAAAATTAGCGACTTCATCATTTATACTCACGGATCGAATTCTACACAGTTAATCTCACTTCAATCAGTCACACTATTTAACTTCAATTCATTCTCTCTCTTGTTCAGGCATTCATTTTAATAAACGATATCTAAATGGCCACATGCATCAATTCTAACGATCGGCATAATAATTTATGCACGACTTGGTAAAATAAGCATGGAGAAGGGTTTTTGAGGCGTTACCTTGGCCCTGAACGACTGGATCGGGTCACTACCTATCGTCCCTTGGCCAGATCAAGCGCTGGACGCCGGACCAAACTTTCCTTCCTTTTCCTCTCTTCTTTTTCTTCCTTTCCTCTTTTCTTCTCTTTCGCTTTTTTCCCCAGCCTGTCGGCGCTCCCTTCCTCTTCTTTTCTTTCTTTTCTCTTTCCCTTTTTCTTCCACGGCCGGCTTTCCTTCTCTGTTCTTTTCTCCCTCTTCCTATTTCCTCTCGTCGGTCGGCTCTCCTCCCTCAGCCTCAATCATGTCCACCTCCTCTTCTTCCCCCAGCTAGTGGCCAGCTCTCCCCTCTTCTTCTCCCTACGCGGCACAGCAGCAACCAGCCCCAGCACAGCTTGGCCCTAGGAGCTGAGGCCGACCCGGTGGGGAGCCGCATGCAGCGGGGAGGCGGCTGAGGGCGGAGCGCAAGGGACGGCGACGCCGGTGGCTACCAACGGCGGCGCGCGGGCGACAGCGACATGCGGCGCGTGCAGGGCGTTGTCGGTAGCAAGGGGATAGCGAGGTGCAGTCGGAGGAGCGGCGGCGTGCACGTGGGGAAAGAAGGCGGCAACGCTAGCGCACAAAGCTGGGTGACGGTAGTGCACGCGTGGGCAATGAGCGGCGCTGGACAAGGGCGCAGCCGAGCGGCGGCGGCACCTAGGTGAGCACAGGGGGAGGAGAAGAGCAATTCGGTTTTTGCTTCTCCCCTGGCTCTCTCTCTCTCTTATAGGGTAACACGTGGGCCGGGCTAGGCCTCATTCGGCCCAGGCGTTACATAATAAATTTTAATTGCTAGAACTTAACAGAGGAATGCTATTGATGCAATGGGCTCAAACAAAGATAACATTATAAATTGGATTGATATACATTGCTTTTACAATAGAGCAACAAAATATGGTTTTGGTATTTAAATTGTTAAGTTATTGCCTTTGGCTTCATTAACTGCTTGACCATATATTTTTCAATTGAAAAAAGACATTCTGTATAAAATTTTCAATTGAAAAAAAAAAGTATAGCTGATAGGTAGGGACAAGTTATGTAGTTGTTTCCCACACAAACAAAGAAACTATTCAACCTCTTGTTACCTTTTGAGCAATACTTTTTGCATGATGAGCTCTTTTAAAGATTCTATTTTGTTTGTTATTCCAGAGATGTCAGCACTGGTGCTCCAGAAGTGATGGTCAATTTTGTGACATCATGTTATAAGCCAGAGCTACTGGCACCTCTTGTTAACAATATCACAAAAATACCTGAAGTGGTACATAACTGGAGCCTTCTTGTTTTCACACTAGTATGATGATAACATGATGTTTAAGCTACTTGATTTGCTAATCGTATAATCCATGTAGAGCTCTTCTGCGCGCTAACTGTTTTGATTTTTATGCCAATTAAATATTTCAGTACCAAGATTTGTCCCTCCAATATTGATGTTCCTGTAGTGTTAATGTAGGTCAGTGTCGTAAATAATGTGAACACATCTGTTGGCAATACATCCATTGGTGAACAAGAATATACCTTGTATGGGAAACCAACCATTATGGAGATGTTGAGAGGACTTACATTCCAGATATCTGCCAACTCCTTTTTCCAAACTAATACAAAACAGGTTTGTTTATGTTCTATAATGAATCAATGCACTGTAACATATTTTCCAGTCACTACTGCAGCATATCATGTGATGTGTATCTTATCTTTTTATGTTTGTTTGTTAGTTTAGTTTTCAGTGGATGCATGAAAAGGGCTAAAAAGCAGCATAAGTTAAATAAGAACCACATAAGCAGATAAAAAGAGCTTGCATATTTACCTAGATGAGGAAAATAGGAAATGGCAGAAATATGATTGTCGAAATGAAGTCCTTCGTGAGTGGTGTTAATACTTGGGTGATTGGTGCTCTGAATATTTACAACGGATTCCTGCATGGTGGCATATGAAAGTAGCAAGATTTTCCTGCAGGCTGATGTTCTCTATAAGCTTATTGAGGATTCTGCTGGGCTTAAAGGAGATGGCTCTGAGATTGTTCTTGACTTGTTTTGTGGAACCGGAACCATTGGTCTGACTCTTGCAAGAAGGTAGTTTTTCTTGTAGTGGTAGCTATTGTGAGAGAGCAATTGCTATCAACTGTAAGAGGCTATTTTTTTCTTTGGTTAACATAAAACCATAATTAGTAAATGCTCTTCTGCTTTTGCCCAGGGCAAAGCATGTTTATGGATGTGAAGTTGTCCCTGAAGCCGTTGCAGATGCTCGAAAGAATGCTAAGTTGAATGGTATCAGTAATGCTACATTTATTCAGGGAGACCTTAATAAAATCAACGAAACATTCGGGAAGGAATTTCCAAAGCCTGACATAATCATATCAGGTTTGTCTTGGTTCATTATTGCTATTATTTTTTGTCACTGTAATTTCCAAAGCCTGACATAATCATATCAGGTTTGTCCCAGAAATTAACCACGACCCTTTTTTAATTTTGTATCAATTCTTATTCTATTGTTTTTTTTTCAAAACCCCACTTGCAAGTAGGAGAGTTTGTCAAAAACATCTCAAAGTCGGTCAAGAACCCCACCTGCAAGTTCTATATGGTACGCACACACCCCACCACCATACACACGTGCGCGCACACCCCAAATGGCCAACTTGTTGAAGCTCCTAGAAATTAAGAACTACTAACCTGGTTGGATCGTGTCCAAGTATATCCAGACCATGAGAATCCTCACAACATCGGTGATCACCCTTGATCGTCCTTCTTCCTTGCCTCTATTCTTCTGTTCTTGTGTCACGCTTTATTCTCCCGCGCTTGACTTGTGCCCTACCCTGCGCTAGCACATCTCCCTACCCATATTCCACAAGACTGGTCTACCGAGATTACCATGCAAGCACCATCTTTAGCGAGCCATTGGGGTGTGGGGTGGGGGCGGTGGGGATTTAATCCAACTACATAGAACTTGCAGGTGGTTTTGACGAACTTTGAGATGGAGGTGGGTTTTTGACAAACTCCTCTACTTGCAGGTGGGTTTTGGGGAAAATCCCACTAGCTGCTAACACCACCTTTAGGAATGGAACTTTATTTTAGTGTTACACTTTATTTTAGTGTTACACTTATGCAACAAACATGCTTGAGATTCTTCGAATTTTAGAGAGCTATGATCATCAGTTGGAATTCTAGTCTGCTTTAAGATCTAATTGGCACCAATAAATTCTTCAGATCCTAACCGACCAGGGATGCACATGAAGTTAATCAAGTGGCTGCTAGAAGTTAAAGCCACTCGAATAGTGTACGTCTCGTGTAATCCAGCTACCTGTGCACGGGATTTGGACTACCTATGTCATGGCGTGGTATGTTTTGTCCTACTATTGACAGCCTTGTGGTATGGCTCTGTTGCAATACTTGGCTGCTTTTTCAATGAATTTGTCCGCAGGAAGAGAGAGATTTGAGAGGATGCTACGTGCTGAAGAGCGTAATACCTGTAGATATGTTTCCCCACACTCCTCATATTGAGTGTGTGTGCTTATTGGAGCTGTGCTGATTTTCAGTTTTGTTCAGCTAAAGCCACCAGAAGGTTTTCAATTGCTTTTCATCTTGTCCTAATATTTCCTGACAACTCAATGTTAAACTGATAATTTACTGTTCTTCTTGAGTCCAGAGATTGTCGCATTCTGAAGTTGGATACTCTTTTGTGGTGTGGAGCTTGAATTACACAGCGAGGTATTTGATCTGACATTTCCAGTATGTTTGGGGAAAATATACACTTCTGGTATGCACGCATGCATTACTGAGAAACCTGTTCCCCTTTCTGTTTTCTTTCAGACTGGCCTGCCATCCATGGTGTATTACTTAAGACATTGGAAAGTTACCAGACAACTGATCTATTACGTATTGAAGGCCCCACCTTGGGTTTTATACTAATGCCGTTGATGATGATGTGGTTTTGCTGAATGAATTCTTCGGTTAACTTATCTCAAGCAGAAGAAGGGCTCCCCAAAAAAACAGCAGAAGAGGCACCCAAAGTCATGGATCACTGATTGATCGTTTGTGATTGGGGGCTTGGAGCAACCCTTGCGCCCTACAAAAGACTGGGAAAAATCTTTGACAGTGATGGTCGACGATATGATAGATCTTTGACACTCTGTAAACTGTACAAGCGAATTCATTTGTCTGATCTCTTCAAGTTAGTGTTAAAAAAGTTAAATTGCTTCCGGGACATCCTTGATGTGATTCGTTTTTTACATGTGGCCATTACTGGGTATAGACTGTAGTTATTATGGATGGATTTTGTTGAATAGAAAAAATTAGACACAGAAAGGGTGGTGGTGTAGGTGGTGGAGTTGCTGGGCCTTAGGCCTCAGTCCAGAGCGAACAAACCTGGCCCAGGCTGAGCACTTGGGCTGCAAATTCTTTGACACTTGCGCTTCTAGAGTAAAAAGAAAAATCAGTGGCACAAGCAATTCCAAGGCTACCCTCTTTTTAGTTATGGTTTATGACTTATGAATTTTCCTGAATAAACAAATTAGATGATTTCTTCGTCGCTTTTTTAAAGTAGCTTATCGGAATAGGTTTTTTAAAGCGGTTTACCGGCATTTAGTTCATTCGCACAAGCCCTTGGCTAGGACCCAATTGGTTGTTTTAGACTCTAAAGAGGACTGTTCAATCATCTAAATTCTTTGATCAAGCAGTTTTGATGGTGTTGTGGGAGTGACCCCACCTAGCCCCTTTGACTGGATGAGCCACGGACCCCCATTCGCAAATCGTTGGATCCCCAGGAGGACTCCTGACCTTGGCCGGCCCAGGGAAGGGCTCAGTCCACTGGACGTGGTCCATGGACTGCGGATTGACAAGTGAGCAGGGCTTGATCTGACACAGGCTGGCAGAGGGCGGCCCATGGCAGTAGGGTGGGGAAAATGTCCCTTTTGCCCCTTATACTATAGCACATTTTTAGAGACACATATAATTTGCCAACCCCAAGGGACTATAAATAGGGCCCTATGGGCATCACGTGAGTAGGTTGAACAACTTGTACTCTAGCATTCATAAGTATATCTAGTGTTATTTCACTCGGTCCTCCTCGATCTCATTAGGCTTAGGCCCCCTCCCTTCGGAGCACCTAAGGCTTTCTTTTTTTCTACTATTTGGTTTAGTAGCCACAACAGGTGGGGCTAAGGTGGGGCTATGCAAGGCGCAAAAGGAGGAGAAATTGGGTCACTTGGGATACTTTGACATGGCAAAATTTATGGGTGGTTGGGTTTTTGGGATATTAATATTTTCAATTTGCCTCTTCTTGCAAGGCAAGGATGGAGCGGTAATGCTGTACATACACACTCTTTTTATAGTACATGTGTACAACACTTGGTTGGATGGTGTAGATCAAGGATAGTTGGTGTAGATCATGTGTAGGATTGGGTGATGGGAGCCATTAAAAGTTGAGATCATCTTATAGAACACATGTACTACAAAATTCTCTGGCTGCTCGCCTCCTCAAAACTGTGTATTATCCCAATGGAGAACTTCTTGAAGCAACATTGGGCAGACGACCTTTTATTGATGGTCGGAATGAAAAAGTTAGGATTGCAGCGCACAATGAACCTCTGGGGTTCTATCTCATTATATACCACAATAGTTACAAGTTGATACAACTTACAAGTTACATATTGATACGTTTAAGAAAAGATAAGGAAGGTTTAAACTATATTTCTGTATCAACTACAGTTTGACCGGTTGACTACAAGAGTCGGAGTCCTTATCTGAAACTCCATCTGTACAGGCGCCGAGAGGATTGTTCGTCTGATAGACCCCCTTAATCTCAACCAGGGACTAGTTTGAGATTGTACTATAACCGATGAAAGGATTCTCAAGGCAATGCCTTTGTAAATATGTCAGCCAATTGATCTTAGAAGCTATAAACCGAACCTTCAGTGCTTCTGCTACAACTCTCTCTCTCTCTAACAAAATGAAGAAAGACTGGATTTGCAATGAGATATGTTGCTCCTAAGTTATCGCACTAGAGCAAAGGAGGTCGATTATGATAAATTCCCAGTTCCTTCAACAAAGATTGCAAACAAATCAATTGAACTATTGCATTGGCAATGGCTTTGTACTCAGCTTTAGTGCTAGACCTCAAGAGAGTGGGTTGCTTTCTTGCACTCCATGAGATCAGGTTTGGGCCAAAGAAAATCGCAAACCCCACTCGTTGATCTTCTGTCATCTGGACATCCCGCCCAATCAGCATCAGTGAATGCACTCAAGAGTTTTGACTTCGATCTCTGAAATTCAGCCCAGTTGTTACCATTCCTTTCAGAAACCAAAGTATCCATTTTGTTGCTTTGCAATGTATATCTGTAGGTGAATGAAGGAATTGGCACCCCTTATTCACTGCAAAGGAGATATCTGGATATGTCAATGTTACATACTGTAAGGCACCCACGATGCTTCTGTATTGGAATACTTCTTTCTCAGAAAGTGGTTTGCCTTACTCTTTGGACAGTTTTTCAGCATTTACATTGGTGTATCTGTCGGCTTGCACTCTATCATATTAGCTCTCCTAAGAAGATATGACATATACTTCTTTTGAGTAAGTACCAAGTCATCCTTCTTCCGTGTAACCTCAATGCCAAGAAAATATTGTAATTCTCAAAGATCCTCGACAGTAAAATCTCTAGTCAGCAACTGAATTAGTTTGTCTGAGGCCAAAACACTAGAACTGGCTATTATAATATCATACACATACACAGTACATGTATCACCACTTCTCTTTTTCGAAAAACAAACAGTGAAGTATCTGTTCTCAACAGGACAAAACCGAATTCTTGTAGTTTCAAATTCAAGCATGCATACCATGCAAGCAGCACATATTTTAAACCATATTGTTGTGGTCGGTGGTTGGGTACGGGTCCGAAGACCGGGGATAGGGCACTCGCCCCCATTTAACCGCTAGCAGTGCTCTTTCCTGATGAGGTAGAGAGGCTCTGAGGTTTATTTTAAGAATCTTTATTTATTCATTGCTTTGTTGGGTGACGTCGCAGGAGTCGCTGGCTGTACGGGCAAATGCCATAGGGCAACAACATCGTTCTTGCCCTGAAATGCAATGGTTATGGGAGAGGTGCAATGATGTCGCTGACCCCCACGTGACAACTATTCCGCACCACATCTTCGAAGACACGGTGTCTGCCGGCCACGTGGAGAAGATCGTCGCTGGATAGTGGCAACCTTCCTCCTTGGCGAAAGCACCAAAGGTGTAGCCAAAAACAGCGAAACCTAGAGAGTAATCGTCATTAGTGAAGGCGGTAATAGGACCAATGCTGATGATAGCAATAAGAACGATGATGGCAGTGCCACCATTGCAGTGGCAGGTGTCACCTCTTGCTGCTCCTCCATCTTCGACATGGTCGTAACCGGCGGCGATGACGACTCAGAAAGCACAGCAACATGCTGAACCTTCTCCTCCATCTTGACCATGAACTCTTTCATCAAGGCCATCAAGTTGGTGCAGATCTCGGTAGAGGATAACTCGACATCGGAAGTTATTGTAGTTGGCTCGGTGGAGGCTTGACGTGTGGGTGGAGACGGTGCGATGGTGGTGGCAAAACGAAGGTTGACGTGTTTAACAAAACTTGACCAAGGTTGCACTCCCAACATACACTCTAGCTATCGGTACCACATGGTGGCATTCCCCGTCAGGTGGTGTGATGCCAACCACTCGTTCTCTTCCTCCAGCGTTCGCTGCTCCTAGAAGAATTGCTCAAAGATATTCAACCAACGCTGTGGATCTTTCTTGTCATCGAAGGTTAGAAGCCGTAGGTAGTGGAATCGTGAAGCTTGGACCTTCATAGGATCGAAACCCCTGTTGCTTGCCATTGATGGCAGAGCAGCAGTTGGCTCTAATACCAAATGTTGTAGTCGGTGGTTTGGTACAGGTTTGAAGACTAGAGATAGGGTACTCGCCCTCATCTAACTGCTAGCAGGGCTCTTTCCTGATGGCCGGGTGGGCCGACCGCGGCCGGGCACGCGGGAAAATGGGCAAGGCCCAGGCGTCTGTTGGGCTGATTCGTGGTTACGAATATAGCTATTTTGGCCTAACTAAATGTATATATTATATCTTGTATATAAACTACTGTAGATTCATCCCAGCCTTGTGGCCGACTGATATGCGTCCGCAAATTCTTGCTTCCATCGACGTGCATCTCTTGTAGAACCGTCCCTGACGTGCGGCGCAATTGCCCCAGCTTCTTGAGAGGCGGGCGGCCACCGACCCCGAGAGCCGCCTCGGCGTCGTTGAAGGAGGCGGTGGGCTTGTGCCACCACTCGAAGCGAGCGTCGGAAGCCTCGTCGTAGGGCGCCGCGTCCAGGTTGACGACGCGGGTCCATGGAGAGCCCAGAGAGTTGTAGCGGTCCGGTGTACAGAGGCCCGCGTTTGGGTCGCACTGAAACTCCGCTTTCCAATCTGGGCCACACACACAGATCAGGATGGGCTTCTGGGCCGTACAAGCTGCCTGTCTCGTCCTCTCCAACAATCTACGGGTCTGTTCGCTTTGGACCTTTTGATTCTATTCTTAGACAGAATGTTTTTTTACAACGACATTTACATATTGATTATAATACGTACTATAATAATTTTATTTATATAAAATTAAAATCACAGTTAAAATCACACGTAAATTTCTTTTACTTTACACTTTCTTACAAATAGTAAGACATAAGTGACAGGCAAAAGTTATAAGCTGAAGAAAAAAAAGAACAGGCTATTAGAGTAAGTACAATAATGATCTTATAGCCAAGCTAGTCAGCATTTTTGCTGATGTGGAGGAGAGAAGAGAGGAGAGAGATGAAAGCTTGGCTCTCATGCAAGCAACAAGCTGGGCACGGGAGCCTATGCAGTTGTGGGCCAAGATAATAAATGTATGTGAGGAGGAATAGGAAAGAGAATATGAGACATTGTACCACATAATAATAAAAAATCTTTTGTAGACAAATAGAAGACAAATTATTGTATAATTTGACTCTTATAACTTACTTATAGCCAAACACTTGACTCTATTAAACTTGCTCTTACGCGTAATCTGCGAATCTTTTTGTTTACTGAAAAGTTAACGATCCACTGCATGCCCTGAACAGAAATCTCAAGCCGTGTCTGTGTCTGACATGTATCTTGCTCAAATACAGATGGTTCTCGTACTCTGATATCTAATGCCTCGTAGATTTCGTACACAGAAGAGGAAAGAATGGCCATAAGAAACGAGGAGGATTTCCATGATCAGATGCCCGTTCGGACGCGAATCCAGTGTGAACCAAGAGAAAATTAAAGCTTGAGTGAAATCGGTCTCAGACAAATCATAGAAGGCAATCAACTCGTGCGCTAAAAAGAAAGAAAACGAGATTTTCATTCAAGATAAGAAACTAGCACCGATCAGTTATGTGCTTGGCACCATCGGCGGCAGGTCACGCTTGCAAACAAGAGACACAGAGACGATGATCATCGATCTTCAAATCACTCACATGATCCCTAATACCTGAACCTAACAACCACTCGCTCCTGATTAAACCGCTTTTAAAGCTCTCAAGAAAGATAACCTGGATAGATGGTGCAACACTAGCAAGCTACCGCACCTAAATTGAAGAGAAGGGTAAATTTGTAGTCATCGGCCAACTTCGCCCGGCGCGGCCTAGATAGACAGGTCTGGCCACCCCATGCACCAGATGCCTTCCGGCATCGCCTGCGACACCGGCGGCTGTGGGTGAGGATGCGGCGGCGGAGGCAGAGCGGGAGCAGCAGGAGGAGGCACCGGCGTCGCCGCGCTGGGGCCGCCCAGCAGGAAGCCGCCGGCGAACTGGGCGTTGGGCGGGGGCGCGAGCAGCGAGCTGAAGCTGCCACCGAGGTCGAGCAGACGGCGGTCGGGGTCCATCGCCGCCAGGGGCGCCGGCAGACCCGGCACGAAGGACAGCTCGTACTGCGGCAGCGGTGCGGGGACCGACACCACCGAGAGCGGGGCCGGAGCCTGAGCCGGCGCGGGTGCGGTGGCGGCCTGGGAGGAGCGCTTACGGCGGCTGGCGGGGGTGGCCTTGCGCGTGCCGCCGCCGACGGGGACGTTGCGGAGCGCGCCCCCGCGCGTCCAGTAGCGGCGGCACCCCTTGCAGAAGTGCCGCGGCTGCGCCAGGTTGTAGTTGTTGTAGTAGCAGAACTTGGTGTTTGTGGACTCGCAGCGCGGGCAGGGCAGCCCCTCCGGCTCGGTCCTCGGTCCTCCTCCGCCGCCGCTGCCGGCCGCCGCAGCCAGCGCCCTCCCGGCCTCCGACACCTCCATAGCAGCACACCGAACCATGGCCAGCTACCACCTCTCGCTCTAGCTCTCGGTCCAAGATCCTTCTACCTGAAGCTACGACGTACTGCAAGAACCCAAGACACGCAGGGGCTGAGGCAATATGCAGCGGAGGTAGGGTGGGGGAGGAAGTAGACAACTGACAACAACAGCAAGAGGGGCCGGGAGCGCGCAGTAGTGGTTTGCGGTCAGGAGGCGGTCTTGGGGCGCAGGACATGCACAAGAAGCATCTCTGCACTGTGATGGCGCCGCAGCAGTGACAGTTTGAATAGGGGTTTGATCGAGCTGAGACTTCTATCCCGGGGAAGCGGACAAGCGCGGCAGCGGCAAAGGCCAGAGTTTTGTCCACCTTACCGACCAGTCAAAGAGAGCCGAGGGTGCACAGTGTTAACAAGGAAAGTCTAGAAGATTAAACTGAATATGTTTACGCTATCTTCATGTATATCATAACTGCCATAGGAGTCCTATTTGTATAGCTTCCGGTAGAATCAATCTGTTGTAGATAGAATCATCTTTCTTTGGCAGTTAAAGATATATACATGAGATAAGCATCCTGTAACCTTCTGGCGATTTGTCCAGCCTATAAATAAACTGACGCGGCCTCGTGACGAGGTGAGAACGCTTCATCCATTGCCGTTCTTCACATGGTATCAGAGCCAAACTCTGAAGATCACATCTATGGCGAACGCATCATCCTCCTCTCCGTCACCAGCGTTCGGCGCATCGCTGGCCTATCCAGTAACGGAGAAGTTAAACAAGAGCAACCACATGCTATGGAAGGCGCAGGTCTTGCCGGCAATACGTGGTGCGCAACTCACCGGGTTCCTCGACGGAACTGCGGTGGCTCCGCCGAAGACAGTCGTCGTCAAATCCGGCGACAAAGATGCTGAAGAACCAAATCCTGAGTATGCCAAATGGGTAGCCTCGGATCAGCAGGTTCTGGGGCATCTTCTCTCCTCTCTGTCAAGAGAAATTCTCACCCATGTTGCCTCCATGACGAGTGCGGCCCAGGTGTGGAAAGCAATAGAAGATATGTTCGCTTCTCAAACTCGAGCGCGTGTGGTTAATACCCGCATGCTACTGGCGAGCACCCAGAAAAGCTCCATGACGATGCCAGAGTACTTCGGGAAGATGAAAGGATATGCTGATGAGATGGCAGCCGCCGGAAAATCTCTCGACGATGAAGAATTCATCTCTTACATTCTCAACGGTCTTGACGTCGACTACAACCCTGTCGTGACAACCATACTGGGTCGATCCGATCCCGTCTCGGTGAGCGAAGTGTATTCTCAACTCATTGGTTTCGAAAACCGGATGAATATGTTGCAGGGTACCGTGGGATCGCAAAGTTCAGTTAACGCCATCCTGCGCGGACGCGGCGGTTCACAGCGCGGTCGGGGCAGCCGAGGCAACGGTCGCGGCGGTCGCGGCGGGCGCGGCAATCAGAAGCCTTATGGCCGAGGCAGTCCGAACAGCAGTACTGATAACCGCGTTCGCTGCCAGGTTTGTGACAAGCCGAATCATACAGCCCTCGACTGTTGGTATCGGTTTGATGAGGAGTATGTTTCTGAGAAGAAGACAGCAGCTAATGTTGTGACATCATATGGTGTTGATACAAATTGGTACGCCGACACGGGTGCGACTGACCACATCACTAGCGAGCTTGACAAACTTTCAGTTCGCGACAAGTATCATGGCGTGGAACAAATTCACACGGCAAGTGGCGCAGGTATGGGCATTGAACACATTGGTCGTACTATTGTTCATACCCCTCAACGTAATTTTCTTCTTGATAATGTGCTACATGTTCCAAAAGCCAAGAAAAACCTTGTCTCAGTTCATCGTTTAGTAACTGACAACCAAGTTTTCCTTGAGTTTCATCCAAATTATTTTTTGATCAAGGATCAGGCAACGAAGAGGGTTCTACTTCAAGGAAGATGTAAAGGAGGGCTATATCCTCTTCCATCTACTTCAGTCATGGCACGTAAACAGGCATACAGTGTCATCAAACCATCCCTATCAAGGTGGCATAACCGTTTAGGACATCCTGCCGTTCCAGTAGTTCAACAAGTTGTGAACCTAAATAATCTTCCATGTTCTTTAGATTCCAATAAGAATTCAGTCTGTGATGCTTGTCAACAGGCGAAAAGTCATCAGTTACCTTATTCAAAATCTGTTAGTGTGTCGCATTTTCCTTTAGAATTGGTCTTTTCTGATGTATGGGGGCCTGCTCCTGAATCTGTTGGAAAGAATAAATATTATGTCAGTTTTATTGATGATTATAGTAAATTCACTTGGATCTACGTGCTTAAACATAAGTCTGAGGTTTTCCAAAAATTCCATGAATTCCAAAATCTTGTGGAGCGATTATTTGATAGGAAAATTATCTCCATACAAAGTGATTGGGGAGGTGAATATGAGAAGCTAAATTCTTTCTTTAGAAAAATAGGAATATCTCATCAAGTCTCATGCCCTCATACACATCAGCAAAATGGGTCAGCTGAGAGGAAACATCGACACATAGTAGAAGTTGGTCTATCCCTTCTTGCTCATGCAGCAATGCCTTTGAAATTCTGGGACGAAGCGTTTCTTGCAGCCACATATTTAATCAATCGAACTCCTAGCAAAGTAATTCAATCTATGACTCCTTTAGAGCGTCTTTTCAAAGTCAAGCCAAATTATCTATCTCTTCGCACTTTTGGGTGTGCATGTTGGCCAAATCTTCGTCCCTACAATAGTCGCAAACTTCAATTTCGCTCCAAGCAGTGTGCTTTTCTTGGATATAGCAATATGCATAAAGGCTTTAAGTGTCTAGACATCTCAACTGGTAGAATATATATTTCCCGGGATGTCGTATTCGATGAAGAAGTTTTTCCCTTCTCAAATCTTCATCCTAATGCCGGTGCCAGACTAAAATCAGAAATTCTTCTTCTCCCATCTACCTTGTTAAATCCTTTTGGTCATGGGGGAGAACAAATAGGTGACCAATTCAATGACCCTACTACTAATTCTGCTAATCCACAAGACAATGTTGCAGTGGACGTTGTGCTGCAGGGTGATGATTTAGAAGATACAAGTGGTCTGCATGCAACTGAAGACAGCATGCATACAGGAGATCACGGCATGCAGGGAGATAGCGGAGACATGCAGCATACAGCCGAGAACAGTCCATCCGGAGATAACGGCATGCAGGGAGATAATGGCATGCTCACGGAAGGTGAAGGTGCAGTCATTGAGATGAGTTTTCCCGCTCAGTTTGCTCCGGACACGGCACCCAGTTCGGTCTCTGTCCCGCCCGTACAGGAGACAGCAACTGCTCCCGCAGAGTTTTCAGTTGGACCGGGTGATTCAGCACCTCACGTCTCAATCGGTCAACATCGGCCTGTCACCCGTCTGCAGCGCGGCATTGTGAAGCCAAAAGTCGTCACGGACGGCAGAATTAGGTATGGCTTTCTTACTTCCACCGGTGAACCTGACAATCTACAGGAGGCTTTGCAGAATAAACAGTGGAAGGATGCAATGGATATTGAATATACAGCTTTAATGAAAAACAAGACTTGGCATTTAGTACCATCAAGGAAAGATATGAATTTAATCGACTGCAAATGGGTCTACAAAATTAAAAAAAAGGCAGATGGATCAATAGACAGATACAAAGCTAGATTGGTTGCCAAGGGCTTCAAGCAAAGGTATGGCATTGACTATGAAGATACCTTTAGTCCTGTAGTTAAGGCAGCTACTATTAGACTTGTTTTATCTATTGCTGTTTCTCGCGGATGGAGCCTTCGCCAATTAGATGTGCAGAACGCGTTTTTGCATGGTGTTCTAGAGGAAGATGTGTTTATGAGGCAACCTCCAGGTTATGAGAATAAAGCAATGCTGGATTATGTTTGCAAGCTGGACAAATCGTTATATGGCTTAAAACAAGCTCCAAGGGCATGGTACTCGAGGCTTAGTGAAAAACTGCAGAATCTTGGTTTTCAGCCATCCAAGACGGATACATCTTTGTTTTATTATAACAAAGGAAATACTACTATTTTTATGCTTATTTATGTTGATGATATAATTGTTGCAAGCTCATCCATAGATGCAACAATGGCACTTCTTAGAGATCTCAAGACAGAATTTGCCCTCAAGGATCTCGGAGAACTTCACTACTTCCTAGGTATTGAGGTAAAAAGAACTCAAGAAGGTATACTTCTGACTCAGGAAAAATATGCTTCAGATGTGCTTAAGAGAGTAAACATGCTAAACTGTAAACCAGTAAGTACACCTATGTCAACTTCTGAAAAGTTAACTGCTCAAGGAGATCAGCTTGGACCTGAAGATTCCACAAGGTACAGAAGTATTGTTGGTGCTCTACAATATTTGACATTGACCAGACCTGATATCTCTTTCCCTGTAAATAAAGTTTGTCAATATTTGCATTCTCCAACTACATTGCATTGGACTGCCGTTAAAAGAATTTTGAGATATCTCAAGCATACACTGAGTGTTGGACTTCACATCAGTAAGTCAAAATCCACTCTTGTCAGTGCTTTTTCTGATGCAGATTGGGCAGGATGTCCTGATGACAGAAAATCAACAGGTGGATTTGCAATATTCTTAGGGACAAATCTCATATCTTGGAGTGCACGAAAGCAAGCGACAGTGTCACGATCTAGTACTGAGGCTGAGTATAAATCTTTAGCTAATGCTACTGCTGAAGTAATGTGGGTACAAAAATTATTGAATGAACTAAGTATTGAAAGTCCTCCAGCAGCTAAGTTATGGTGCGATAATATTGGTGCCACATATCTTTCAGCTAATCCAGTCTTTCATGCACGAACTAAGCATATTGAGATAGACTATCACTTTGTCAGAGAAAGAGTTAATCAGAAATTATTGGATGTCAAATATGTTCCTACTGGTGATCAAGTTGCAGATGGTTTTACCAAACCTCTCTCGGTAAAAAAACTTGAAGAGTTCAAACACAATCTCAACTTGAGAAAGTTGTGATTGAGGGAGGCTGTTAACAAGGAAAGTCTAGAAGATTAAACTGAATATGTTTACGCTATCTTCATGTATATCATAACTGCCATAGGAGTCCTATTTGTATAGCTTCCGGTAGAATCAATCTGTTGTAGATAGAATCATCTTTCTTTGGCAGTTAAAGATATATACATGAGATAAGCATCCTGTAACCTTCTGGCGATTTGTCCAGCCTATAAATAAACTGACGCGGCCTCGTGACGAGGTGAGAACGCTTCATCCATTGCCGTTCTTCACACACAGGACACCCGATCCTGATCAGTTTTCTTCACAGCATCATCCTATATCTTCAGTAGCGTGTACCATTGATCCAATGACCGATCATGGCTCACCCAATCCAGCCAAACCAGCAGCAGGGACTTGCACGGCCTAGCTGCCCAGGCCAGCAGGAGCTCGCATGGCCTCAACCCAGGTGGGACGTGGTCGTAGCCTTGCCCCTAGGCCCTTGCGACCTTGTGCGTCCATGAATCACTTCTCTCGACAGCCCTGACTGAAGCCATCGCCCATCACACCGGTCAGAGCGAGAGGACACACCACCCCACGCATCGCCCATCGCCGATGAACTTGTGACGGAGAAGTTGCAGCAACCATATGATCACTACATTGATCCACGTATTTTTATCTTCCGGAGTGCATTTTGGATATATATGGTTGGAATTTTGGCAACGAAGCATCGGTTATGAGGTACATATTGTCATATACTATTACCTTTGTTTTTTTTATCTATGTATGACCGTATATATATATTGCCCCTGCTTTTAGTTAGAAACTACTAAAATTTGTGTACTTTGCTTGTATAACGTGGATGTCAACTTGTTCGCATATGGTTAGAGTTGCCCAAGCTAGAATTTTACCTCATGTCTGCCAATACTAATAGAAACGGTGACACTTGGTCATTTTTGTTCCAGATTCGGGAGGGGACGAGAGGCGGCATCTGCAGAGGGATTTGGTTGCTGGGTTGCTGCAGAATGTTGCAGCAGCCTGAGCCCGTCACACATTTGATTCCCTCCTCCTCCTCATCTCTCTCTCTCACTGCTGTGTGTGGCTTCACTGGCTTGGCCTTGGCCTTGTCCTTGGTCTCTTGTTCTGCAGGCAGGCATTGCAATACTTTGTGATCTGCACACAACTGATTATCTTTTCCGAACAATGTAACGTTTCTACAAGTAAGGGAGAGGAGTACAAGAGTATTATTGCACACAGAGTGGTGTGTGCAAGTGCAACTGTGCAAGGCGTCCGTTCTTGACTGGGGTAAATTTTCTTCGCAAGTGCAATAGCGCATGGAGCGATGAGTCATTCTTTTCGGTTTATAACTTCTCTCGAACAAATAAATAGAACATTTTTTTATCACCATTTTGACATGATTTACCAATATAGTCTTTTCAAAACGGCTTATTAACTTTTGATTCGTTCATATATATATACGTTCAAATTAAATCTAAAAATCATAAACCCGTCGTAAATCGTAGGTGAAACGAAAAGAACGCACCCAACTACTGGCACAGTAGGCTGCCCAACAGCAGCACAAGTAAAATGCATGCCCTTGGATCCATTGCTTGATCAGCCGAGGCAATGCAAATCTTCCCCGAGGCCAGGCCAGGATCTTTTCCTTGTCAGTTGGGGCGAGGCGAGGCGACCGTATTGAAGTGCTTGTCTCCCGCGGCCAGCTGCTAGCAGTGTTGTTTCCTTTCCTTGGGTTGCGAAAACGGTTAGTGCGACAATTCAATAAATTCTCGATCGCTTGTGCAACCCAATACCGCGTTTCATTAGCTAGAATTTTTTGTCATTGCAACAAAAGCCCTGTTTATTTCTACTCAAAATTATTATAATCTAGCTTATAATCATAAGTGGAAACAAACAACCTAGATTATAAGGTAACTTATTATAATCTAATATCCCAGATTATTGTAATCTAATAAGCTCAAAAAAGGAGCTTATTTCAGCTTATAGATCCACCTTTTATCTTAAGGACCATAAAACTTTAGGAATATTACCCACCTTTGTCATTCATCCATCCCCCAACTCCCTTGCCTCTCTCTCAAGGACATTGTAGTCTTTAAACATTCGAATACAACAATCCATAACTCTGATAATCCAGGCTGCCAAACACTTGACAGCTTATTTTCCACCAGCTTATTATAATCTAGCTTATATAATCCCCACCTATAAGCTAGATTATAATAATCTTAAGTGGAAACAAACAGGGCCAAAGACACACACCACTAACTGTGCACACCGACGCATACATCTGCGAGTGCATTTTAGACCCGCTTATTTCAGTCTCAGCTTCTGATTTCTGATTTTTAATTCACTAATACTTTATTTCATCTTTTTATAACTTTTTTTTGTTTTTTGCCCTTTCTTTTTTCCTGTATTCCTTCACATTGTCTATGATGAGATAACATTTTTATTTTTATTTTTAAAATTTAATTACACCAAATAAACTATTATTAGTTACAACGAAAAATATACAGTAGAAAAACTATAAACCATCGACTACCTGAGAGCCCCTTTAGCATATGGCTAAATAAATGCATGCCAAAAATAAATCTACAATCTAACGAAATTCCTACTAAACTATAAATCATACACGTGCGTAGTCTAGAATCTAGCTAGATGCCCGATAAGATCGCTTCACACGGTAGCTAGGATCGATCGAAGGGTGCCGGGTCTGCATCATACTGGTCAGGTCAGTCAATACTAGAGCAGTCTCTTCGCCTCTGCAAATTAAAATGCATGATGCCTTGACCAATCCATCTCATGTTTAGCTCAAGAATCGAATCGAAGAAGCGTAGGATTACCTATAATAGCTAGGCTCCAGAAAAGTCCTGGTGGAGACTGACGAGGAGTATTCGTTTCACACTTTGCAAGCTTCGGTAAACTTCCATGCGATCATCGCTCCACTGTTACTTGACTTTGGACATACACCTACTGGCTAGCAGTATTGATGTATATACAGCATTACAAATGTATATACCTTTGGCACAAAATGCACAACTAATTTACACGGGAATTTCGCTTCTCGAGCAGCAAAATTGCTGTGCCACGAGTCTATGACATGATGAGCCACAAAACTGAAGAATCGGTGTATCTTCTCCTGATGCTGCCACATGATCCCAGATGCACACGTGGTGGCATCTGAGGGAGGAGCCTCACGTGAGACCAGCCCCATAAAAATTCCTTTCCATTGAAACAAAGCCTACTCAATGCTTGGACCAATCAACCGTGCTCTCCACTGGTGCTAGTACATGTCTATGTATCTTCATAGCAGTGTGTTCTGAAGTCCAGATCAGACTCTTAACACTGATCGAACGTTGTAACTGCACTCGCTCACATCTCCACATTGCGACAAAGCATGCATGCAGAGACTGAAACATGAATTACGTACTGAAGCAAAGAAGGTTGATCATCTGAGGATGCCCAAGGAGCTAATGGTAAAGTCCGAAGTCCACAAGGGCGCGCAGAGAGAGAGAGAGAGAGAGAGAGAGAGAGAGAGAGAGAGGCCAAGTACGAAACGTATACCGACCAGGAAGGAAGGCAGCAGGCCATGCAGAAGGAAGGCATCCACAGATGCTCCTCCTCATGCCTGACAGCGATAGGGGTCGTAGGAGTGTAGGACGGTAGGTTTCAGCTGGGTTTTGCAAGACGATCCTGGTAGAGAGAGAGAGAGGGAGGGAGGCAGAGGCAGGGTTTGGACCGGGCAACGGCTGGCTGCTCCCTTGTTTTGTCTCTTTGCATGCATCTCCTGTGCAGCGCAGTACTAGCAGTACTCCTCTGGTGACTGCCACCGTCAGAGGAGACCAGGCCGGCCCCAGCAGGCAGTGCCCACTGGCCTGCAGAGCTGCAGCAGCCAGGGCAGCTTGCAGGGTGTTGGTGGGGGCAGATTGATAGGTTGGGTTGGAAGCTGATCAACTGGTACTTTTGCTGCTGAAAATATATGTTCGGTTCACTGTAAATTCTTCAGAACTGTTCATACATATGATCTTATAGTAACGTTTTTTTTTAATTTTAATCTTCTAGCATCTATTTTTGTAAAAGTGACCATACATATGTTACTTGCCGCGTAGTCGTAGCTCAGCCAGAGGCGTGGTGCATGGCTGGGTGAGTTGACGCGGCGGTGGGAACGTAGTCGTAGAAGCACGCCTCTAACTAGTACGAGTGCACATGCACCCGAAAGTACGGTTAACCAATAGGAAAATGCTTCTACAACCACAACTGCAACAAGATATAGTAGTTAGCAAGGTTTGGCACGCCAGTGGCACGTCGCAAGCTACCGCACAAAAGCCCTATAGGTCACAAATAGAACAACCGAGCCCCAACTGTACATCGAGACCTCTTGAGATTGAACAAGGACTCAATGATATGGATGTAGCTAGGATACACCGACTCTCTCTAAGTCATAGGAAATATGATCCACCGGAATATGAAAAGCAAGAAGCCATTAGGTGGGATCTAACGACATGTGTAGACGCATTTGCTGGGTATTACTTGTACAACCGCAGTCACCCATGTGACACTCTAGATGACTTATCTGAAATGAGATGATAAAATCGGTGCATCATGCTTGCCTTCCAGTCGGATGATAACGAATCGCCCTTTTTAGAATCCTACGCATGGCCCTTAATTTGCATATTGTACGTGTATATATGTGCATTAATCCATCGGGAATAATTAATCTGGATTCTAAGAAGTATCAGCCAAATCACATGAAATCTATTTAGCTCATTAATATCAATTTAGGATGTGTTTGGTTGGAGAGATGGGGTGGGATGGGATGGGATGGGATGGTTCCTTTGACCAAGCCTATCTGTGTGTTTGGTTGGAGTGATGGAGTGGGATGGAATGGTCCAAAGTGGGATGAACCTGTGCAAATTTAGAGAATATTCTTCTTAGATGCTGGACCATGTGGTTCCACTTTTTTTGTGGAACTATCTCATCCCATCCCATCCCTCCAACCAAACACATCCTTAGTTGACCGAACCGACCGACCGATGGGGTGACAACCTGATCAGCAGTGGCGAATCCACCGTGGGTGCTCGAGCACCCCCTCCCCACCGTGGAAGAAGACCCCCCTCTTCCCAGAGTCCCAGTCTCCCACTGTTGAACGTCGGGCGTCGGCATTGCCGTGTCTTGAAGAACTCGGCAGAACTCGAGGGCAAGCCAGGCGGTCTATTCTTCTTAAGGCCCATCACAGCATCACCCTATCCGGCCCAAATACCCGGCGAATCCTGGCCCAAAACCCCAACGAGAACAGTGAATATTCAACAGTAGATCTGTAGATTGTAGATACGAGATCAGATCTGGGAGAGGAGGGGGAGGAAGATCTGGTCGCCGAGTGCCCGAGTCGGAGAGAGACCGTCGCGGAGGGGGAGCCGGGGAGGGGAGGCGGCCGGCGCGGCGGAGGGGGAGCCGGGGTGGGGGAGGGCCGGGAGGCGGTCGGCATCTCGGCGCGGAGTCGCGGAGGGGGAGGCCGGAGGTGGCTCGACGCGGCGGAGCAGAGGGGCCAGCCGGCCAGGGGAGGTGGTCGGCCACGCACGGGCGGCGGGCGAGGCCGGGCAGCGCTGCAGGCTACAGCGGAGTGGAGTCGGGAGTTGCCGTCTTGCCGAGTTGGTCTGTGGATTGGGGAATACCGAATACTGGAAAAGTGGAAATCTGGAATGTGGTGGGGAGATTGTGGTGACTGGTGAGCCTGAGGCAGTGAGGCGAGGCCTTATGGCGTGGACGGTGGACCGCCTGGTGCGGTGACCGATGGTGTTGATTTGCGGCTTGGCACTTGCGCTGGGCAGTGGGCACCAGTGGCGATTGGCGAATCCACCACTGAGCCAGTGACGCACTGACGCGTGACCAGTGGGGACCGACGGTCGACCGGCGATAGTGGAGACTGGATTCCATTTCCCTGATTTGGTAGTTGGTACTTTGATTAATTGATTTACTGTTCAATGTAAGTGAGTGCCCTATTAAGTATTAACCTATTTTATTATTGTTGGTATCATTTTTAATGTTTTATGGGCATTCATAATTTAATATTGTACCACTACATTTGATATTTTTTATCTACAGATCGGTACTCACATATTTATGAAGATTTAGGGGCACATTATCCATTAGCAAGGTACTAAATTTTTTGTATTGTACATTTTCAATTTTGTTCTCTTCCTATTTATGTATGAATTTGATATTCTAATGGCAAAAGATTAGTGGATGTAGCTTTGGTATATTTATGTTGTGCTATAGTCTTCACAGTAGAGCTCCCCCTCTATTTTCATCCTGGATTCGCCACTGCTGACCAGCCCACACACTATTCATCATTATATCAGTGGCCCGTCCAAAGTCCAAATATACGAGCAATTTCAGGAATTAAACCGCCACAAGAGTCAATGAGATCCTCTCTCTCTCTCTCTCTCTCCCTCCAGTCCATCAGATCAGACCACAGTTTGCATTTCTGGACGAAAAAGAAGGAACAGGTCACAGGAATAAGCCGCAGGCCCATAATTCAAGAACCACAAAATGGGCCTTACCAGGCTTACATACATACCGAGAAAAAGCAACATAGGCCTGTTCCATATGCTCAGACATCAGTCAGTGTGGTTTAGCTTCGTTTTTTCTGAGTTCTAATCCATCTGCCTCTGATCAGCTATCATCTGCTCACAGCCAAATGCCTATACGATCTTTAAAAAAAGTACATCTAGACGTTCTTAACGACTAATGCGTCCAGAGTTTTACGTACATGTACAACCAGCATGACAAATATGCAGTCGGCAAAATGCATCGTTCCATTCCATGCGCGAATATGCTTGCATGTATCTCCATGATTTGAGAGACTCCGTCTTCGTCTCCAAGAGGGGGTGAACGACAGGTACACGACGCTGGTAGGTAAGTGTGGCTCGCTTTCCCGTCCGTCGTTGGCACGCACGGAGCTAGCTGGGGATCGATGCGACGGCGCCTGAAAGCTCACCGCTAGGTTAGCTGCAGGCAGTAGGGTAGGCAGGATTGGCAGGCACAGCACAGGACTGCTTGCTAACAAGTTTCTTCTATCAGTTTGGACTTTGGAAGCTTGCAAACAAAAACCCGTGTTTGTCTTGTTTCTGTTGCCCTAACAAGTGTGCTTACAGTTACTGGGAGGAAAGTCCAATGGGGAGGGCCTCATGTGAGGCCTTCTCTATCCACCGTTAATCTGACGTGAGAGCTATCGGATCAACGGCGAACGGAGAGAGACTTCACGGGAGGCCCTCCCTAGAGAAAAGTCCTTCTGCTTGCTGCATGAGGTGACAATCCGTGGTTCGTGGAGGAAGAAGAGGCGGCTAGAGACATAGCTAGAGTGGTCGCGAGTACGAGTTGACTTGGAAGAGGTGTACTGTAGTGGGTACAAGTTGATTCCGGCTCTGGCGGGGTTGTTAGTTTTTTAAGTCATTTATTTAAAATAAAATAAGAATAAAATATCATTATATTTCTATAAATAATATAAAGAAACAAGAGAAAAAAAAGAAAAATATTGAAAAAAAGCAAAACAACTGAAATTAAGAAGCCGATATATTCATTCTAGCTTCTGAAAGCGAGAAGCTAGAAGCCGAAGCTACTTAAAGCAGAGGCTAACACTAGCTACTCCAAGCAGGAACCGGATTTAATGTTTGACTTGGAAGAGACGTACTGTAGTGTGTATTGAGTTGTACTGTAGTGTGTATGAGTTGAATTGGACAAACAATCAGCACTAGCTACTCTACTGATAGGGTGGGTTCTTCTCAGTTATGATTGATATTTTTTAGCTTTAGCATAAATTTTATATAAATAAACCGAATACCGATAAGTCGATTTGAAAAGACTATTCAGATAAACTACTTAAAAAAGCAATAAAAAATCATTCTATTTATTTATTTTTAAAAAATCATAAACTGAAAAGGTCTGTGCCATGCTTGATTTGATTCTGCTTCTAAGGTAGGAAACGTTTTCTGCAGGATTAATTGAAGAATAGATGTCTGATACTAGACAAATCCACGTCTCACGATCCAAAAACAAAAGAGACTGCAAAAAGAGGGGATTTTTCTTAGAAATAAACAAAGATTTGCTAGCATGTTTAAGATTAGCTTGTTTAAGGGCTTCAGAAATAAATGTTAGCTTGTTTTTAAGATTAATCATATTACTAATTACGTGCAAGAATTATCTGCGAGAAAAAGACTATTGGCATTTCAAACAGCAACATGAATTCAGTTTGTAGGACCATGCCGGCAATAAGAGCGAGTGAATAATTCTCGAAACTTTTTTCCTAATGGCATTCAAAATATTCACTCAAGTAAATATGAGAGTCACCAAGTTCAGATTACATCAACTGCTACACAAAGCAAAGTTAGAGACCTAACCTAACAAAAACAACATCCTTCTGCCTAAAGCCGGTCAGACTGCTATGGATGAATCGGTCTGACCGCAGGGCAAAGGCCGGTCAAATTGGTGGGTCCGATCTCACCACAGGTCTAGGACCGGTCTCCTGTTTCCATATTTGAAAATCTCTTTGGACAAAACTTAAATTTTAAGAACTAGCTCAATTCTCATTAAACACTTTCAAATTTTATATGAGATTTCTTCAAGGCATTAGGAACCTAAACGAATTAAGAATCAAAGGTTTTTGGGCTCGAGTTCACTCAATTGAATAGAATTGAATATAGGTCTAGGAACACCAAAAACCCTAAAACTCAAATTACTTCTTACTCATAAGGATCTAAGGCATAATGTCTTCTAGATTTATTCTCATATGTTCTAGCAAGGTAATTTAAGCAAGAATTCGAGCTAGAACTCTCACGAACACGAAATCGCAAATCTTACTCAAGAATAAGCAAAGCCAAGCAAGAATGTAAATAAAAACATGATTGAGATAAAATTTTGATCTATTTTCAATAGAGGATGAAGTTTGCATACTTATGAATGATTAAAAGGTACAGCAAAAGCACCAATCTTTCCTCCCTTAAGTTTTCCCTCTCACAACCATAGAAGGAGACAAATTTGTAGAACAAAAACCTAACTCTAAAATCCTTGGATCTAACACCTCCTCTCATTCTCTTTAATAACCATCAACAAGTCATAAAAGGTCCAACCCATTAAGCCTATCAGGAAAACCTGTTTACCCTACTAACACGGGTTTTACACACTCACGCACGTTTCTTAAAAGCATTTACAAGACTCAACTCACTAGACCATTAGCGATTGATCAACTTGGTAATTCCAGCTCTCCTTGACCTAAACCATTTTTTCTTTGTGCCTCCCCGTACCGCGTTTTTGATCAAGACACCAATTGGGTATTTGGTCAACTATCAAAATATCCTCGATGAAGCTTCCAGGTACATTCTCTTCATTGCATCTTCACCTTCACCTCAAAGTATCTCTACATACTTTGATACATAGCTCGTAGTGTCCAATGAATAGTTGTCACGTCTTCACACATTCGATCTCCCTCGAACCGTCTCTACGTACATTGGACTTGTCACTTGGCGTACCACATGCACCAACTCACCTATTCACAATTGTTGTCCTCTATGTGCTTCCTGCTTGAGCCATATAGCCTCACCCGGAGACGACCGCATGGACCTCTACTCCCCGCCTACTTCTGGTCCATTGCCGTCAACCGCTAATGTTCTCTAAGCCAGTTGCACATCCAAAAACCATGCAACTATCTCAAGCATAAGTTTCATACACATGACTCATATTAGTCAAAATAATGCATCATGCAACTCAACATAACCCAACAAACAACACCCATACCGTACACATAATCATACAACTCAAAAATACAATTTCATCAATACCCCAAACATGTCTTGGGTAGCCCAGGCATGTCTGGCCCCTCCAAAAACTCTTTAGACACTTTAGACATGTCTACCCTCGAGAAGCTAGTTTGACCGCCGTGCCACAGTCGGTCAAACCACCTAGCACCTGTTTGATCGCTCCCCCCCAATGGTGGTCAAACTGTCGATCACCGGTCGGTCAGATCGTCTCCCCTACGACGGTCATATCACTGGGCATAAAACCCTGACCATCATCCCAAGTCTGGTCAGACCATTTGAAACATAACATCAACTTTGAAATCTATTTTTTTTTTGAAATTTTCGCAAAATCCAGTTTCAACTCAACTAAAGTACCAATTATTTATAACAAATATATTTTAGACATTCATATGGTCTCTCAAAATTAATCATCAGATAACTGGCTTCCTTATAATCCTGTTATTTTTACCCCCAAAAGTGTAGTCATTTCTGGCGACAGTTTACTTTTCTTGCGAGGGAACAAGGAGAGATGATATTATAGCAACAGCAGGGTTACAATCATGTTTAATACAATCATGAAGAAAATGCCTAAATCTGCCATTTTTTTGGTGCTACCAGAGCCGTGTTGTTGATGTTGCTGACGTAGGTTAGCCCCAAAATCTTATCATTTGTTCATAATTGCGTTTTAACCAAGCAACGTGAGATTAAACAATACATCACTTAGACAAACCGTTGTTTTTTTTTTCTTTTCATATAGCTAACTGGCAAAACTAGCGGCTAAGTTTTGATGCTATTCTGGTGTTTAGGAATTGTAATTTGTAGGTTCTTAATGTTGGGAATTAGTCCATGAGTTGAGACTCATTTTTCTTTAGAAATTTAAAAGTATATATAGTTTAGTACTATATTGTCTAACCAAGTGGAGGGCGACAATTTATATGGTGGAATCCTTGACACTCTTTGAAACATATGATATATAGCATGAGGATGGCATGAGGAAGATTTTGGCTAAATACACATGCGTGCACGCGCGTCTTTGTGTATTTTCATGTGACTTGAAATTGTTATTTTGCATATTTTCAAGTAAAAAATCATATCGTGTCATAACGCGTCTGCTGGCACATTAAGTCCACATTTTATTTTGCATGAATCATGCATTATCTCTCTCGTTTATTATGTTTAAATGTGATTTAAATGCAAGTTACTAGTGAGTTAATTTGTTTAAATTGAGTTAATGCCGTCAGTTACTAGTGGGTAATTATGACGCGTCTTTATAAGGACCTGGAGACATTCAAGCCTGAGGATATCTGAATTCTCCATTCCTCTCACACTTTTTCCTCCTCTAGTAATCTATGTTGGAGTGTTGAGTCGTCGAGCTTCGTTACCCTTTCTTCTCAGCATGCAGCGGGAAGGAATGAGAGTAGGATCTTCAAACCATTGTCATAGAGAACACTTGCATCAGATGGTAATAAGGTTTCTGGGCAGTGCACATCTACGTGACTACTTGCTTCGCTGCTCATCTACATTATGCACTGCATCGAGTCTGCGCTGCTTTTAGTTTTTCATCAAGCCCAATTGTAAGTCGTTCGTATGACCGATTGACTCTGTTATATAATGTTCTTGAGCATAGTTCAAAGTACAATTTGTTGCCTGCTGTTACTATTGATTTATACATCACTAGTTATTTTGTGATATTTGCTACATAGTAAAATCTGAAATTAAAATATTGCACATATTTCCCACACTTAATGGAAAATTTAGTGCAAGAAAGATGTACTACATTTCAAGAAACAATTATTCACATCCCGATATTTCATTAAGCTTTTAGGTCTAAATTACATTTGTAAATTCAGTTATATTTTTATATTATAAATGAATTTTAAAAGAAATTTCCAATCTAAACAAGTCGAAGTGAATTTAACTTAGTCTTATGTACTACAATTTATACGACTTAAGATCAAAGGATTCCCGATATATCTCACTTTCATAATATATAGTATTGCTAATAGTAGTATTAGTACTATTGTTAGTTTATGAACTATTAATTTTGGTGAGAGCAAGAACTTGTACGTTCCAAAATCCAAACGGCACACATAATTATAAGATTAGGGCGACGAATTTTTGCTACAATTACAAGTGATTCGACAACCCAAGTATCATGTCTTTTTGTGGATTAGGAGGTGCATAATGATCCAGGCACCAAAGAACAACCATTTACTAGAATAGCTCCTCTCGTTCATTGGCAAGACTTCTCCCCCAACACTTCCTTCTTCCTCAAATCTCCCTCCACTTTCGGGCCCCCTCCCCTATCTCTTCCCCAGCTTCTTGCCAGAGTCGAGCAGGAGAGGGTCCCATCCCCTTTTCTCCACTTGTAAATTAACCTAGTTGTAGATCTTCTTTCTCCCCCATGGTGGTTTTTCACGGTTCGGCAATGACTGGCACATGGGCGGATCCAATGGTATTCCTGGGTATTCCCGGGAATACCCAACTTTTTTGGTGTAATCTGTAGTATATATGTATGTATACTTATATATATAAATGTATAATGATGTATTCTGTGATATTTTCGCTATTCTAGCCTACTAGCACCAATTTAAGAAGCCTGTAAACACAGAATTGCTTATTTGCATGGCTTCATTCAGTCCTATTGATTCATTTGCTGCTTTTGACAAAGACAAATTAGTTAAGCTTGCTGGATTTTATCCTAAGGATTTCTCAATCTTCCTCCTCAACTCAATTTGTACATTACTGATATGCGCACTGATGAAAGGTTTAGAAATGTGAGAAGTCTTGCTGAGCTTTCCATTAAGCTTGTTGAAACAAAGAAGCATCTTAGACATGAAGTTATTTACAGGCTTCTCAAATTGGTGCTAGTGCTTCCAGTAGCAACTGCAAGTGTTGAAAGAGTCTTTTTTGTCATGAATTATGTGAAGAACAAATTGAGAAATAAGATTGGGGATCAATACTTGAATGATTGTTTGGTTACATTTATTGAGCGGGAGTTCTTTCTACAAGTTAAGGACAAAGACATCATCAACCGCTTCCAAGCCATGAAGAATCGCAAGGTTAAAGCAACATTATAGTATTTTGTAAGTTCTCTTTATTACTTATTAATTTGTTTCATGCATATTTTAGAGCGGAACAATTTGTTATTTGACTATTTTTGTGACTTTAATTATCGATAACGTACTACTCTGAACTATATTTTAAATCTATGGATTGGATTTTTTTATGTGGGAATGGGAATACCCAAAGTTGAAATCCTGGCTCCGCCACTGGACTGGCATCTTGCGTCGGCGACCTATAGGAATGGTTCTCGTCGTGTTCCCTATAGTGGAGCTGGTCTTCGTTGGCCACTAAGACTCATGGGTTCAGCTTCCTCTTTTGGATCCCCTCATATTTGGATCTAGAGCTGGCTCCTCTTTGGTGAAGCTCACATCAGTTGGGCCTGTGTGAGTTCTAGCTGGAGAGGCAAGTGAATCTAATTTTCTCATGGTCGACGTTCCCCTTCTCTACACCTCCTTACTGCCACCGCTGTGGAAGCTCAGCTAGTCAGTTACTGCATCATGATGGTCTATTTGAGGCCGTTGTCTACCTCTTCTTTCCGATACACGTGCGGCGCCTAGAAGAGGTGGTATCAGCTTGCCTGGGAGATCCTGACCAAGACTGGTGTGTGCTTCCCAGAGTATTGCTGTGGCACCGTTTGTCGTCTTCCTCTGGGTGATGGTCCTGTACATCTACAATGCGGCAATGCTCAATGAGCCTCCCTTAATAACCAGATTCCCTATGTGGACTTGGCATTGATCGTATTTTAGCTGGCGTGCCGCTTCTCTCCTGCCGTTGTGTATTTATCCCCCTTCTTTCTAACTTTGGATATCCCCACCCGCTACCCTCTAGTGTCTATCGCTATAGGTACCGGGACTGACGATCCAAATATCATTCTCTCCTTTGGAGCTTCACCAAGTCGATCGCCAGTGTTTCTCGCCATCGCAGATCCTACGGTGTCTCCTTCAACCTCCAACCAAAGGAGCCCCCTTTCATCCTCTAGCTGCCCAGGATCGTTGGCAAATGCATAGCAGGTAGCGAAGCTGTGGCCATATCGGATCATTTGAAGCAAGGAGGTCAACGAACGGTGACTAGAATTCCAACTGTTCAAGGACTTAACTGTAATTTTGTACTTCTTTTTAGTTCATTTTAGCCTGTGCCAGGAATTATTGTTTAATATGCTATATTTGCAAGGCCCCTTTTGTAACCTTTAGGGTGGATGTACCTTCAACCTCATATTAATCCAGAGTTAATGGGCTAAGTGGCCATATTTGCCTTCAAAAAAAGGTGCATAATCAAATGGCTGGTCTTGTATTTAGTGAGCAGAGATTATCACAGGGGCATTCTTAATTTGGGGATGCTTGGCATCTCAAACAAGAAGCACAATTCTTTACTAGTGTTCAGATTTCAGGGCAACCTCCGTGAATAGCAACATCTAGACAAGTCCATGGTTACAACCTTATTGGGCTGACAACTATTGTTTAATCGCTAGCATTTAAGGGTCAAACACATTACTAAATTCTCACTTAGTTCTAATATGATATGGTAGATGATAGCACTCCAGGGAAGCCTGAGGTCTAGTTCTAATCTGATATGGTAGATGGTAGCACTCCAGGGAAGCTTGAGGTCACCTTCCAAAGAGACTCTGACCAGAAGACTAGCCGGATAGAAGTAACTTGTTTTATTGCTTAATCTCCTCAAGTTACATTATCTGCTTTAATATAGTAGATGTAGAAACTAAAGAAAGAAGGGTTTTGTTAAACGTCATCCGGATGTTTTCTTCTTAACTATCATCCAGATTTAGGACCATTGGATTAGAGATCTAATGGCTGTACCTCCTCCCCCTTGAAAAAAATCTCCCCCGTTTAAAAACAAGGGGCCTCTTGATCTCTAATCCAAAGATCACAAATTTGGATGATAATTAGAAAGAAAACATCTGGGTAATGCCTATACACTCTCAAGAAAGAAAGACATATCATATATAGTAAACGAAATAAGAATACTATCCTAACAGTAGTATTTAGAGAAGGAAGCTAATCATGATGGACTTCCTCTTCCAAGTCGGCAGCTTCCCCTTCCGAATTCTGTGCAGCCAACGAACTGGACGCCCTTGCCGTTGTTACTGTTTCCAAATCAGCTGATACTGTTTCCGATCCGGCAATCCCGCGGCTGCTATCAGCGAGACGTCCAGGCTGCCGACGACGATGGTATTGCTTCCCAATAAACGCGTCTATAACATAATCAAATGCAGGAAGTCCATGATCCGTTGTCATCACGTATGGCAAACACTGCTAGTAACTCTTGGAATTACTCAGTAAGCACGCGCTCACAGCCACGGGCTCCCCATGGCTCTGAAGATTAAACAAAGGGTTAGGAGATAAGGAGCACATCTGTACACACGATCGCGAGCCTGCTCTGCATCTGCCAACTTCCTTCCATCAGCCGGTGAAAGGCGACAACTGAAGGCTGCTTTTGCAGGCGGATTAAGGGGGAAACAGCTGTACAATGCAGTGCACATTCCCTAGCTCAAGATCACACTAGATGGAAGGGAAGAGAAAGATGAGAGAGCCTAATCATTGACAAACAATTACGGTTCCTGTTTGTAACGCGGACATTTTTTTAGAAACTTAACATTTAGGGTGGTGATCGGTTCGGCTGAAAAGCTCGTGGCTTATGGCTGAAAACACTGTAGCTGACTGAAAAAAGCACTGTAACTGACAGAGGCTTATTTAGCATAATTAAATTTAAAAATTTTTAAAAATAAAAAATATGTTAGCCCATTACGTATAATACAAACAAATACGGGAAAAAAAGAACCGGCAAAGAAGCTCAACAAAAAGCCAAAAGTTCAGAAAAAGACGAAACTTATGAATAGTGAAAAATAAGCCAGAAATCAGAAGACGAAGCCGAAGCCGAGTTGATCAGGACATTCTCACTGAACATGGGGTTTCTGACGAAAATTGCTAGGACCATCCTACGTACCAAAGCTTAATTTCCCTCCTATTTTTTTTATATGATTTGAAGCTAAGGATTCTGGTACTCACCTCTGAACCCTCTCGGGCCTCTCCCACATGTTTGACATTTGAGTGGTTTCACACTAGTATATTTACTCGCATTTGCCTATATATACACCCCCACACATAGTAGGATCACCACACCCTGCCCTGCCTTCCTTGAGCTGCCTTCGCACTGCATTGCATTGCAAGCTTGCAAACCTTAAAAGAGTCGGTCTTCTTGCATTGCTTGTGGAGAGTGCGAGGTAATGGGTGGCAAGTTGTTGCTTGCTGCTTGCCCTGCGTCGCCTCCCCTGTCGCAGGTAGCAACCTCCGGCGCCCACGGCGAGGACTCCCCCTACTTCGCCGGGTGGAGGGCCTACGACGAGGACCCCTACGACGCCGTCGCCAACCCGAATGGCGTCATCCAGATGGGCCTCGCGGAGAACCAGTGCTCCTTCGACCTCCTGGAGGGGTACCTGAGGGAACACCCGGAGGCGGCCGAGTGGGGAGGCTCCGGCGCCGGCGCAGGAGTGGCCACCTTCAGGGACAACGCCCTGTTCCAGGACTACCACGGCCTCAAAACCTTCAGGAAGGTAAAGAACACACACAAGAAAGTGCTCTGTTTTGCTTGTGTCTAGCGTCTGCGTCATGGACTCACTGAAGCTACAAATGCGACGTGCTGATGGTGTCATTTGCTTGCAGGCGATGGCGAGTTTCATGGAGAAGATCAGGGGCGGGAAGGCGAGGTTTGACCCCGACCGCATCGTGCTCACCGCCGGTGCGACGGCGGCCAACGAGCTGCTCACGTTCATCCTCGCCGACCCAGGAGACGCGCTTCTGATCCCTACCCCGTACTACCCGGGGTAAGCAACCAAGCATGCACCAATTAGTGCTACCGATACATTGCCACAGTGCTCTACACTTGCAGCCTACGAGCAGAGCATTCCACTAGAGCTCTTGTGCTGACATGCATGGTGGCTCTGCTTGGTGCAGATTTGATAGGGACTTGAGGTGGAGGACAGGGGTGAACATCATGCCGGTGCACTGCGACAGCGCCAATGGGTTCCAGGTCACGGTCGCCGCGCTCCAGGCGGCGTACGACGAGGCCGCGGTGGCGGGGATGCGCGTCCGCGGCGTCCTGCTCACGAACCCGTCGAATCCGCTCGGCACGACGGTGAGGAGGTCCGTTCTTGAGGACATCCTCGACTTCGTGGTGCGCAAGAACATCCACCTCATCTCCGACGAGATATACTCCTGCTCGGTCTTCGCCGCGCCGGACCTCGTCAGCGTGGCGGAGCTCGTGGAGTCGCGCGCGCGCCGCGGTGGCGGTGCGGACATCGCCGGCCGCGTGCACATCGTGTACAGCCTGTCTAAGGGCCTGGGCCTCCCGGGGTTCCGCGTCGGCGTGGTGTACTCGTACAACGACGCCGTGGTTACCACGGCGAGGCGCATGTCCAGCTTCACGCTCGTGTCGTCGCAGACGCAGAAGACGCTCGCTGCCATGCTCTCGGACGCCGCATTCGCCGAGGACTACATCCGCACCAACCGCGAGCGCCTCCGGGAGCGGCACGACCACGTCGTGGCCGGGCTGGCCCGCGCCGGCGTGCCGTGCCTGCACGGCAATGCTGGGCTGTTCGTGTGGATGGACATGCGGCGGCTGTTTGCTGGCGACGGCGAGGCGACCGTCGCCGGCGAGCTGAGGCTGTGGGACCGGATGCTGCGCGAGGTGAAGCTCAACATCTCGCCGGGCTCGTCGTGCCATTGCTCTGAGCCCGGCTGGTTCAGGGTGTGCTTCGCCAACATGACCTTGGCCACGCTGGATGTTGCACTCGCGAGGATGAGCCGCTTCATGGACAGGTGGAACAAGGCAACAACACAGCAAGAACAACATCAGACAAGTAAAATTCTTTTTGGGGGGTAAACTAATTACCCATATTAATCAATTGAGAAAGTAATTAATCGAGCTTGGTGAGTTACTTTTTTTTATTGATGGCAACATAAATTTTGTAAAGGGATTTGTCTCAAATGGAGAGATGATATATATAAGAGTGGTTAATTAGCTCATGTAAAAGCTTCTCCACGCTTTTCTTTTTGTATTGTTTGCTTGTGGGGTGTGATTCTGTGTTCTTCACTTCTTCAGGTGTCAAGTAATATGGCCGTTTTTCTTCCTTAAATAATTTTTTTTACCTTTCTATTAGAAAGGTCTAATTGAGCCTCACAGCGTTTACTCTAAAAGGACTAAGGATCCAATAATATTGTAACTTTAAATCTTTTAGCAATAAAGATGCCAGTGTGCTTCCATGGTTGCTCAACTTACATCTTAATTTACTGCATTTTTTTAACCTTTTCTTTCATTGCTTAACATGGTATCTTAGTTTGCTTTGACTCCTATTCATTTATACATTGTATGATTGAGCTGTAGTTACGAAAACTCCAATAACTATTCCAAGTTCTAACAAGAAAAATCCATGAAAAGAAAAGAGAATATATAACTTCCAAAGGTCAACCCACCCATAGGTTAAGTCGGTAATCTTTGTCAAACCAATTATATAAGGGTAATCTTTGTTAGGATAACAAAAATTATTTTGTTGAGTTCATCACTTTGATGTAACTTTTGGAGATGCACAACATTCAAGTTCTTCTGCCTAGGACACCTCATGACATGATGATATTTATTATCGTGCCGTCAGCATTTTAAATCTTTAACTATTAATGTACATAAAATAATTTATATTTATCACATAAAAATGATATTAATATATTTTCATCAATAGTACTTTGATATCATTATATTTGTAATAATCTTTTGCCAATATATAATTAGAAAAAAGATTGAACATGCATATTGGAGACCATACCAGCGTCCAAAACAACGAGCACAATAGAACTGAGGGAGAATGTAGGTTGTTCATCGCTAGGTTTTTAAGTCTAAGATGGCCCCGTTCTTTTGGGTTTTAACTTCGTCTTTTTCGGAAGTTGAAATAAATGGGGTGGTTTTTTGAAGCGGATTCTTCAAACGGCTTCTTGAGCTCAAACCGTTTCCCGTTCACATCGGTGTCTCTGTCATCTGCTGCTATCTTAAAAAATATAGACAAAACTCATCAACTGCAATCCAAAAAATTGCAGCAGAGAAGGAAGGCCGTGAAACCTCAGGTTTTTTGAGTGGTTCTGATTTGTAGTTTCAATTTTGCGCAGTTGAAAAAGTTGTAGATCGGCTATTAAGCATCCAAAAGAGATAATTTTCGTCGACACACACCAATTTTGTTAGCAACGTGATTAGCACGTAATTAGAAAATTGGTAGTATGTTAGCATGAAAAAGTGGTACTTAGCCTTGTGTCGCACGTCAACCATCACGTGGGATGTGCTACCTTGTGGTACTGATCAAGAGTTCATCAGACTTGTGGGTAGAATTAAGCTCTAAGGCTGACATAAGTCAAAGTTAATTTGGACCTCTTTCGTTAGGTTAATCTAGTATTTTTTAGGGTCGCCATTGTTTACATAGGCACATGCGCCATTTATGTATGGGCTACTTGGCAACCAGAATGACTTGCATAGTTAGCATGTAACTCAGACATGCAGTGCGAAGCATGAGCAAGCAGAATATCAATAGATTTACTTTTCCAAATTCTATAAATTCAAAAAATTTCAGTATATTAATTTCGAAATATTTAGTTAACATATGTATGACTTATTTAAAGTTCTGTGAAATTGAACCAAAATAGTTGTAATTCAAGAAATATTATGATTATATATAGAAATTAGATTTCAAATTTCATGCATTGTAATTTATAATTTGGTACTTCAGATTTTAGATGGAACATGTTCTAATAGCATTGTACATTTGTACCATTTTTCTGTGCAGATGCCAATGTGTTCCTTATTTATAAAGCAGTTCAGTTTATTGCATCGTACATGATGCTTTTTACTATGCATATAATCAAACCCTACACGCCGTGTTACTCCCAACTTTATTGTGAAGTCTATTTTATTTCGGAGAAGTATTCCTGTAGCAAGTCATCCAACAATATTAACAAATCAGTTATCCTCCGTGTACGAATTCCTGGTTACATCACAGTATCACTTACTTTCGTACTTATCGATCATTGTTATTTCAATTATTCTTAAAAAAATCATGAAATTTCTTGCACTATAACAACATACAACGATCGCAAACTCTTATTACGAATCCAATAGATCATCTATCATTCATAATATACAAAAATCACAAATGGATTAACCCACACTATCTTTAAGAATGGCTTGTTTGCAGTCACTGCACAGTCAAGCGACTACAATTGTAGTCGCCCAGCCGCTGGGCTACAGGCTGCAGTTACCGAAATATTGGGCGACTGGAACCTGTCGCCCAACGGCCCATGGACAGCTCGCGTGTCGTGCGGCCGTTGGGCGATGGGTTCCAATCGCCCAACGGTTCGACGAGTGGAGCCCATTTTTATATAAAAAAATATTTACGCGGGTATATTACTGTTATTTTGAATAAATTATGGATTATTTATACAAAAAATTCCATGAAATGACATAAAATGAGACCAAAACCCTCAGTTTTCTAGAAAATTTTATAACACATAAAATTGTGGAAAGTTTACATAACCAAGTATACTGTGTAAGGGACCCTAAAAAAATTTCGTAATATTTGGACTTCATGTCCTATGTTAAAAAATTCCAATAAATAATACACTTACATACATTTTTTAGAATAATTTATAAAGGTTAAATTTATAAAACAAATTACACAAGTGAGTAGATTATGTCAAAAGGCTCAACAAAAAAATTATAATTTTCTAATCCCATTTTCTATATTGTTGCAGAAAATTGTCTCGAATTAGTGGCACTATAGGCCAATCTCAAGCGGTCGGGGCCACCCTCCTCGCGTGGCCCTTAGAGCAAGTATAATAAGAGGCTGTTAGTAGGCTGTATGCTGAGGTGGAGGAGAGAGAAGAGAGGTGGGCTGTAAGAGCAAGTCCAATAATAGAGCCAAGTGTTTGACTATAAGTCAAGTTATAAGAGCCAAGTTATACAATAATTTGTCTACAAAAAGTTTTTTATTATTATGTGGTACCATGTCTCACATTCTCTTTCATATTCCTCCTCACATACATTTATTATCTAGGCCCACCACTGCATAGGCTCCCATGCCCAGCTTGTTGCTTGCATGAGAGCCAAGCTCTCATCTCTCTCCTCTCTTCTCTCCTCCACATCAGCAAAAATGCTGACTAGCTTGGCTATAAGACCATTATTGTACTTGCTCTAAGTTTACAGCCAGCTGAAGCACAAGAACCAAGAAACTTTGTGAGAGAAAGGAGTGGGTTATACAGCCTTCAGCTGGCTGTAAACTACTATATGAATGAGCTGATAAGTGGACAAGGTGGGATGGGATGGTCCTGTCCCTGGTTTTGGGATGGGATGATCCTATTTTTTGTTTGGTTGGGGGGATAGAGTCATCCCTGTTTTTTGTTTGGTTGGAAGGATAAAGTGGGATGGAATGGTCACATCCTTTGTTTGGATGGAAGGATGAAGGTGGGACATGTGTGACATTTGAGTTTTTTTTTTAAAAAAATTGAAGGCTATTGTTGATATGTTTCTACACATAAGCCTTTGAGTTTTTCTAAAATTTTTTTTAAACAAAACAGTACTTAAAAAACAAAGAGGTGGGATGACTCTATCCCATGTGGGATGACTCCGTCCCATGAAAAAAAGAGGATTGCCTGGTCCCGGATCTACAAGGAATATTCCTAGTGGGATGTCCTTGACTCTGCTTGTCTCCCATCCAAACACCTACAAAAACGGGTCCATTCCATCCCGTCCCACCTAGTCCTTGCAACCAAACATATGGTAAGTATCCATACAGCCAGTTGAAGGCTGTATTAGCCTTGCTCTTAGCCGCGTCATCTCCTCGCGAGGCCACAGGCTGCGCCACTCCTCTAGCGCTGTTCCATGCGCACCACGTGGCCTGGCGTGGTATCCGAGGGGTCATTTTCGGAATTGCTAGCACGAGGGGACTATAGCATTACGGCGCCGTAGGGGGCCACTTCGGCCGAAAATTCTTAAGCTGCTTAGGCCAGTCTCAGTGGAGGTTTCATGTCCCAGTTTCCAACACACCTATATTTTGGAAACAGTGCAGAAGAGTTTCATGGGGATGAAACTCTCTCTACTCCTATGAAACTTTTATCATCTCTTTCTTCATCAATACAGTGCCATGTCAGCGTATTTAATGCCCATGAAACTCTATGAAACCCCCACTGAGACTGGCCTTAGGCATGCACATGGCAATTTGGAATGCATGGTCGGATGGGTTTTGTAACACCGGCTCACAGATCAATCCTATATATATCCATGTGTTTTGAACAGAAGTAGTGCTAACATAATGTCATTTACATGAGGTATTGCCACTATATATTGCAGTTTTTACAAAAACAAACAAACAAATTGATCTGATCCTATCTAATCAATCGTTAGAAGTACTCCTTGATTGCCATTGGCAAAGTCCAGGGAGACGTGCTCCTTGATCTTTCCCCAGCTTGGCTGGACCATAGATCGACAAGAGTAAGGGCATGTTTGGATCGCCTAGAACTAATTATTAGTTCACTAGTTGGTAGACTAAAAATTAGGTGATTAAATTTTAGGTGACTAAAAATTAGTCAAGTGCTGTTTGGATACATGGACTAAAAGGTGGTGGCTTTCATGGGCAAAGACACTTATGCCCCTAGATCTATTAGTGTGTTGCATGTGGAGTCGTGGAGAAAGGATAGCAGGGGCATTCTCGTCTTTTGCTGTTTGGTACCACCTTTTAGTCCACAATTAGTCCACATTTGCCAACTAATGAACTAATAGCTAGTTGAAGATGAACTAAAAATTAGTCCTCCAGGTATTAGTTCACCTGTTTGGATAGACTAGACCTAAACTTTAGGTGACTAAAAATTAGTCCAGTGATCCAAACAGATCCTAAGACGAGAAGGGCACGGGAACCAAAGAGATCCACTCGTCCAAGACACGCAGCACGTAGACACACGTTGTCATCAGCAACAGTATTAAGTCCTGTTAGCAGACTTGACTTCTATCTTTTATAATTTCGTTTTTTAGCTTTTTTTTCTTCTTACTCTTTTGTATATAACTCTATTTTTAATTTTTAAAATTTAATAACTTTGAAAACACTAACGGTCGTTATAATATATTTCAACCGCTGTAGTGCAAAAAAAACTCAGAAGATTAGACTTATAAACTCATTGTAACACCATCTATTCTTATTTGAGAACTGAGCATGGCTCACTTGGCTACCCAAGATTTGACGTACGTTGCTCATCACCTTCACACACATATACAACAACAAAGTGTTTTTATCTCAAATAAGTTAGGATAAATTAGGAATAAAACCTTCTCAATATTAAAAAGGCGAGAGTCTTGAAATAAAACCTACAACGCTAAAACGCTAAATCGTACATCCTGCTATCTGAGCCGAGAGTCTAAAATACTGCTCATAATATTCTTATAGTTCCGGTACGTGGATCACTAACTTCTATGCGCTCCTATCCAAAGCTAATTTTTTACTAATTCCTTAAGTTTTTTTTAACCACTTCTTCTCACGTTAGTTTTGGTTGACTGACACACACACACACACACACACACACACACACATATATATATATATATATATATATATATATATATATATATATATATATATATATATATATATATATATATATATATATATATATATCCACACACACATATGTGTATGTGTTCAGTGAAAAATTACTTGTCTGTGTTCCATAAGTTACTAGATAAATCTAAAATTTATCTAACGGTCTTCGTTTTACACCTAACGTGTATTTGATATACACACGCGTTTGTGATATATGGAGTGAGTGTTCCTTTGTAGTTATGAAACAATATCCTTATTCTTGGCGCCATCTGACTCACAAAAAGTGCCTGAAAAACCATATGCGCGCGCGCCATTGGCCGGCACACCAATCACGCCAGTGACCAAGTGTGGCAGCATCTGCGCGCCAGGTTGGCAATGAACATGAACAGAACACCCCCCCTCATTTCTGTCCTCCCAACAACTTCACCGCGTCACACCCATTTACACTCGACACTTCCTTAATAAATCTGTAGTTAGTGTCATCTATACCACTACTAGCACATTAGGGCATGCATGTTAGTAGGTCGATCTCAAGTGTCGCACGATCTAGCCAAGCCGAGCGGCCTGATTACATTAAGGCCTTGTTTGGAATGCGGGAATTTTTCCCGATTCCTGCGGGAATTGAACTGTTCCTGCAAAATTCCTGCAAAATTCTTGTGAAATTCCTCTGTTCCAAACAGGCCCTAAGGGGATACCGTTGGAGAAAAAAGCAGCAGAGAATGTACAATCAATTAAGCAAGAAGATGTTTGCCGGAGTCAGGATATTGCTGCGCTTAGACAACGGCATGATTGATCAATGGGCCACTCGGCTGTTCCAGAGCGGCGGGCTGTGTACTTGTGCAGGAATCCAGGTTGAGTTTGAGCGCATAGGCTTTTGCCACTTGCAAATCAAGTTGCAAGCTGAATGAAGAGTCTGGCTTGAACTTTGCCAAGTTTTTGCGGCGGCCGAAAAGCTTGTAGGCCCGCTCATTTCGGTTTAAGTTTTTAGTTTTTGACTTATTTTTTTACTATTTCTAAATTTCGTCTTTTTTTGATTTTTTTAGTTTTTTTTGCCGGTTCTTTTTTTTTTGTATTCGCTTGCATTGTCCGTGATAGGCTAATATGTTTTTCTATTTTGAATTTTTTAAAAATTTAGTTACGTCAAATAAGTCACCATCAGCTATTGTTTAATTTCAGTCAGGTACAGTGCAATTTCAACTATAAACTAGTTTATTTTGGTCCAACCGAGCGGCATCTTAATGCACTGTATCTAATCGCAAGTTAGTAACTACGAGTTTATGCATGATAGTGCACTACGCTGATTTGCATCAAGTTGCTCGTATTTTATAGAGGGAGCTAAGAGATCCTATGATTTCCTCTTATTACCGTGTGCAAGTGCAGCAAGTTGCTAGTAGTTAATGTGTCCTTCTTGGGATTGGAAGGAATGTGAGGAATAGTCGTCGTGGGCGAACAACAGACGACGCATCTGAGACAATTTGCCACTAGAAAACTGGTTAATTAGAATGATGCAAATAATAGGTAGTTGACTAACTTTTCACGCTTATAATTCACAGCTGGTTTATCACAAGCTAAGAAAGGATCAAGTACAAATAAACACAACTCCAATTACCCAATAAGACAAAAGTTCGTGGCAGTCACACCCAACGCCGACAAGGATGACGAACGCGACTGATAAGCACCAACACTCAACCTAACACGTGTTATCGTCACCACCTGTCGCGCCCACGATCCGGCTACTCCGACTTCACCGCAACATACCTTGTGGCAGCACGCATCAACATGGTGACAACCTCATAGCAAAGGGCCCTACTGATGAACGCTAGCTAGAGCCGTCGATGCACACAGGCGCCACTCGCCGCGCTGCCCTGACACTAGAGCCGTACCATGCTACCCTACCACTCGGGCAAGGAGTCAGATCTAGCAAGAAGGAGGGTAGATCTAGCTCGAGAGCCGAGGTGCGAGGATAGCCCAATCACAACCAAGGAAACAACGCTAAGATGATAATGAGGAGGGTAGGGTAGGTGGTCCAAAGCAACACCTCCAAGGAGGGAACGACACCGAAGGCATCGCCGTCACCCAATCTGGCAAGAACCAGATCTAGGGTTTTCACCCAAGACAAATGCCACAAGACCCCGCGTGACTGAGAGAGAGCCAAATCTAGGGTTTTCACCCAGAGCACGGCACCACACCATACGGAGCAAGCCCATCACCCGCCACAGTCTGGGTGTGACCGCCTCACAAGGCCGCCCAGCACAAGAACATCACCGCCTGCTGGCCTACATGCTAGTATCTCCATCCACCTTCGCCAACTAACGACCACACCACCGACCGTCTGCTAGCCAGACACAGGCCCGCCCGGCCATGCAGCGGTCGGCACCTGATCCAACATCGAGTGGGCCCCCATCATAGACGATGTCATGGCAGCTTAAACGGTGAGGCCAGCCTCCACCACGCAGGCCACCGGTGGCAACCGGTTGGGAAACCCACATCGGCCAGTCACCACTAAAGAGCACTGCCATGGCGGACCTCCACCAGACGGAAGCACCAGATCCAGATTGAGGGCGCACACCACCACAGACTAGAGCTACCACTCCCAAGGAGGGTCAAGCACCACCGTTTGCCAGCTGGTCACAGCCCCGCTCGACCATGCACCGACCGGCCCCCGATCCAACACCGAAGCGGGGCACCCACCGTAGACGATGTCGTGGCGGCTTCAACAGTGAGGCCGGTCTCCACCACACAGGCTAACGGCGACAACCAGTCAGGAACCCCACATCAGCCAGTCACCACCAAAGAGCGCTGCCAAGGCGGATCTCCACCAAACAGAAGCGCCATATCTGGATCGTGGACACACATCGCCGTAATCTGGAGCCGCCACTCTCACGGTGGGTCAAGTGCTACCGCGCCGCTAGCCGAGCATCAACGTCGGCCGCTGAACCCAAAGAATTGCCGCACAACCCTTGCGTTTCAACCACGCGCGGCCGCCATGGTCCGGCACACCGCCACCTTGTCTCTGGCCAGATCTGCTAAGGAGCTGGGAAAATCCGGGCCGATCTAATGGGAAGGGAGCAAGATCAAACTAGATCTAGTGGAACGCTGCCCACGCAGTTAGCTCACCGAGCCAAGTAATTCTACAACCGAGCCAAGTTATTGTACACAGTGCATACAGTACTGCAGTGCTGTACTAGCTACCACCTATTTGTTCTTGTCTTGTGTAAAAGTTAATTTTGAAATTTCCTTTAGTTGGCATCGTTGAAAAGTTCAAAGATGAAAATGCACTTAACCCTAAATTAAGTTCGGGACAGAAAGCTGCTCGTACCAATCAAAATACAAAACTGCCTTGTCATCGGGACAGCTGCTCATACCAATCAAAATACAAAACTACCTTGTCCATCTAATTAATTACATCGATCTCCTTGTCCTAGCTAACGGGGCCACATAGGATCAACAACTCCACTGGCATCTTCCAAAAGGATATCTCAACCTCACTGCAAAGCACGCATGCATACGTAAGTATATACATAAGACTGATCTACAAGCTAGTAAATTAGTTGAATATACACCATATTGGTGTCATTTTTCACTCCATACATACATACGTAGGCCAGGTTTTGACAAGAGATGCGTTGACATTGGCAGGATAATGCAACCGAAACATCTTATTCTAGCGTAAATCGAACCAGCTAGCTGCCCATCTTCGCTAGTCAACCCTCAGATAAACCAAAGTGTCGATCTCACCTGCAGTTGTGTGTCCTCCTCCGGATGGAATCAAAGGGTTTGGTTTTCATTTTTAGCATTGCTCGCGCCACAAGTAAATCACTATTCTAAATTACAAAGTCAAATCGCAGTTTATTTATGTCAGATGATGATGATGATAGCCCAGAAACCTGCTTTTGTGATTTCATCTCCTGTATTCCAGGGCTATCTATATAGCTGCGTAGAATTCTGTGGGCTCTCTCGCTCTCCAGTTTTGGTTTGTCTCCGGCGATCGAACTGAGTAAGATCGCTGACGGCTCTCTTCAATCTTGATGCAAGTCAAATTGTACTTTTTCTGCTTTAGACAACTGAGAATGCTTTTGTAGCTTGCTCCTCGATGATAATTAACAGGACGGTGCATATTTAGAGCAACTCCAACTGGTTCTATATCCTGCTCTTCATTGTATATTTACCTAATATGACTCAAGAAATGGACTCCAACCGGTTCTTTATCCTCCTCTTCATTTTTATCGAGTCGCTATTTTCTCCCGGCCGCTAGCTAGATTTGGCGAGCGTCTCCTCACTCGCTTCTCAAATAGCTAGGCCATTGGAATGCTAACTCAAATAGAGAGCTGAAAATAATAGCTAGCCTCTTCATCCTAGGAAATAGAGAGGGAGAAATGACTAATGGGATGGAGTTGCTCTTAAGGCTTTATGATTAAGACTTTTATCTATGATTTGATTCAGTATGCTAAATCAATAACTTTCTTTCCAAATTAATGTCTTTTTGAATTAATAAATGTTCATGGGTTTACCTGATATATTATATAGCATTACACTTGTACGTATCTAAAAGCAATCCAAAGGCAAGAATGCTTATATATACACACATAGTATAAATAACAGAGGCACTATGGTGTCCAGGCTCTATGATTGAGACTTTCCATCCATGATTGATTCAGCATGCTAAATCAATAACTTTCTTTCCAAATTGATGCTAAATCATTACACTTGCACGTATCTAAAAGCAATCCAAATGCAAGAATGCTTGATGTCCAGACATCATGGTGCCCCCATTTCAGCGTCATACACACACATATACATATACATATACACATACACATACATATACATATATACATACATATACACATATACATATACATATATATATGTGTGTGTGTATGTATGTATATCTGATCTGCGTGTGAATATTTTTGTTGCGAGCAAGAGATATTTGTGTGCGGGGTTCATAATTGGGGTGAAGGCTAGGATCCTATTCTTTTAGACTATGGTCAATGATTTTTAGCTGTAGCTAATAATTTTAATAAATAGTATCAGCTAATAGTAAGTCAAAGTCAAAACTGATTGAAAAGCCAGAAAAAAGGGGCTAGACCATGCATGCTATAATGATTGAAAATACTGGTAGCCGTCAACTATGTTCTTACATCGACTAGTATAGTGCCCGTGCTAACGCCACGGCGGCATTTTAGGGATGCACACGAAATCAACCAAACGAATTTTTGAATGGCCATACATGTGTACCTTCGTTGGTCTGGCGTGACATTAGTATTGAGTTCAATTACATAGTCATCAAGATTTGGAATAGCTCCAACTCTGTTAAAGGTCTGTACATATGGGTATTGAGTATTGAGTTAAAGATTTGGCGTTAAAGATTTGGCGTGACATTAGTATTGAGTTCGACTTGGAAATCAGCAAGGCATACAAAGTAAACTCGGGTTCGCAGCGTACCACGAGTATATAATAACAATTTTTACGCACAGCATGAGCCTTTCATGATAAGGATAAATTTTCATATGTAGCAGGAAACAAAAAAAACAGAATGATTGAGGGTACACCTTTGGATGATCAAGAGTGAACATGGCTATTTTATTATCAGCACCTCCTGAGATTCCACCATTGCATAACCCATTAATAGCAATGGATAAAGCTGCACACCTGAACCTTATTAGATCATACATTGTTTCATTCTTGAAGACAAACATAACTATTATTGGAGAAGGTAAGTTAATCAACTAAAAATTAAAATTGAGAGGGGATAGCATGAGACCTGATTCTGAATGATATTTCACTGAAGATAAAGGTACCCCAGGTTTCCGTACATCCCACCAAAGAGTTCTTCCATCTTCATAACTATTAACCGAGTTTTATTAAAAAAAATGACCCATTATTTGAACTGGAAATTTTGACATAACTTCAATGAGAACAATTCAACTGGTGTTAAAGCAAAGGAATACTGTTAAACAAAAATGAACAAGAGAAAAAGCTTTCTGTTGTGAATAAAATATAGAAGTCACTGTGACCAACCCCAGATGCATAGGATATGGTTCTTTATTAGATCAAGTACTTAGCTTGCAGCCAAAGAATGAATCATGGAAGTGTTGATAGCAATAGAATGAATCATGGAAGTTCTGACGGTCTAGTCAAGAATGAGATACTACTAAAACTCATTATTTGACTGGTTAGCAACTCGCTCATACTAATGCTTGAACCCTTGAAGTATGTATGCCCGCTCGCTTCAATTAATGGATTTATTGATCTTCTTTCCATATTACTGGAGAATTAAGTAATTGAAACTTGTTTTGTTGTTTCAAAACACAATTAATTCAATTGCAAAAGTATGTTACTTCAACTCTTTACATGTGAACTGATCAACTGAACATGCATGAGCAATACCACTTAAATATGTGCTGCACAAATCCATTGCAAGACATGCAATAATGGTTAACACTATGAAACAGGAAAGATTCTGTACTCTGTAGAGAGTCAATAGCTGTAGAATTATAACTAACAAATAATCTTGTCAAGTCAAATACAGAAATGATATAGAGCAATGCCCAGGAAATCTTATCATCCAAGGCAAAGCAAAGATATCCTTGTCCCGATACAATACCAGCAACCAGCCTATAACAATGTCCACTATTGCGGCTTTTTAATACTATCACCAAGTTTCTGCTTCCTCCAACAGTCTTGAAAAACCAACAATATAGTAGACAAAAAATGACACCAGCAAACACTACTATAACAAAGGAAGTTTTTAAATATATAGCAACGCACGGGTATTCAACTAGTAAGCTTATAATTGTACAATCATAATACCAAATACAGAGAGATCAGGTTAGGTATCAGAGCATAGCAATCACCTCTTCCTTTGTGCTATAGTATCCCCATTCTCTGGAATCTACGCTTTCAACAAAAAGCCTTCATGCCTGAAAAGCCAATACCTATTATAGTGTCTACCTTTTCCGAGATGACTGACACGGATGGATAATTTCTCAATCTCTGTTTCAAAGTGCCATACCTACAAATATATTGAAACTTAGTAAGCACAATAAATATGCAAATCATAGCCAGTGACAATAAAACATGTCTAGAATTCACAGGGAGGTGCATTGCACATGGATGTTTCCTATGAGGAGTTGGGTCCTCACGAGATGCCATTTCCCTTCTATCTTGCTTCGAGAAATATTGGTCTTATCTTTCCATAAGTATCGCATGATTTTTACAATTTTTAAATAGTGTGGAAAGCAAGGTTGAAGCAAGCTTTCCATCCCACAAACAGAAAAACACGACGCTCAAGACAGATAAGAAGGTGAAAAACACCATAGTAAGGTTCACAACCTGTATGTTTGCGGAAACACCGGAAAGGGCCTAATAGTATAGGTTTTCATAATAAAACAGAGAAATAGTTCACTCATCTTAGCATACAATACAATTATGGGCCATGAAGAAGAATAATAAAATGGAAAATGCAAATTTCTCAATGCAAGTTAAAAGAACGGATTTGGCAGCATACAAGCGAATGCTAACATTGGGAGTTATGTTACTTTCTGTAAGTTTACTTTTTTCAATATTTCAAATGCCCTTTTAATAAGTCGGGACAACTTGCAAAACATGGATCATACAAGCTTCATTCAAAACATTTTATTTTAGGTTACTTCAAGGCTGTCTAAATGGTCTGCCATATATTGACAAGTACAAAAGAGTAAAGCAAAGTGGTAAAACCTTCATCTAGTAGTTGAATCCACCATGGTACTCAAAATCACCAGACACGGGAAAAGAATCTCAAGAAAAAGAGAAAAGCCAAATTCCTTTGAAAATCAGCTGATCCAGCATATTGTGTCATTAATATTGTTTCTTCTAAAACCTTCAGGTTCAGCATATTTTTTCGCTAGAAACACCCACTGTTGAAATTACTGCAAAAGCTTTTTCGCACACATCTCCTAGTAGTATTGAGCCCAATCATGCATAGAGGTGATTCTTCAAGACATGGATATTGCAACATCCATGGTTCTTTCTATACAACAAATTCAGCATGCTCAATTAAAAAATGAGGTGTATATTGCTTAAACAAACAGGTAGCCAAGAATATATATAGCTCATAGATTATTAATGCATAAAGTATTATAGTCTAACACCCCTCGAATTTACGGAAATCCACCAAGTTAATATGTTTGGCATGTCTTTAGATGCTTCAGAAATGTATGACAGGCCACAAATAACGTCCTACATGTGAGTTTTACAATACGAGCTGCATCAGCACCAAGATATAACAGACAATGTATCAGCAGACCAATACATTTTAGTGCCTAGAATCACACATATGAGCACTTCCGAAAAAGAATCAGGTGTTTAATCAAAATTTATGTATGTAAGCTTAAGGTATATAAGCTTTAGGTGCTAATCCAAATTATATGATACCATACATATTAGATAGGATTGATGAAACTTGGACAACTCGAATTATTGTGAAAAGATGCAGTAGGACTAAAAATTGTGATGTAGCAATGAACTTTGGAACCTCTTACATACGGCGTGCAGATCCTTGATACAGTTAGGGGGGAATTTTCTCACCCAGTCCTCGCTTCGTCGCGGGAGGCGGCGGCCGGGAGTCCTCGCTTCGCTTCGGGGGAGGCGGCGGCTGGGAGTAGCTTCGGGGGAGGCGGCGGCCGGGAGTAGCTTCGGCGGAGGCGGCGGCCTTCGGGGGAGGCGGCGGGCCTTCGGGGGAGGCGGGGGAGGCGGCGGCCTACCCAGGAGACGAGGAGACGATCCGCGGGTCTACCTAGGAGACGATCCGTCGCGGCGGCCTTCGGGGGATGCGGCGGAGGCGGCGGCCGGGACTCGATTCGGGGGAGGCGGGGGAGGCGGCGGCCGGGACTCGATTCGGGGGAGGCGGGGGAACCCAGGAGACGGGGAGGCGGGGCCTTCGGGGGAGGCGGGGGAACCCAGGAGATTCGGGGGAGGCGGGGGAACCCAGGAGATTCGGGGGAGGCGGGGGAGGCGGGGGAACGCAGGAGACGGGGAGGCGGGGCCTTCGGGATCGACCTGCATGCATGCAAGCTGCGAGCGTCAGGGACGTGGGAGGGGGTACTACAGATCCATTGAAGGATGACCGTCGGATATGGTTGAGTAAGGAGAGAGAATGGAGGAGAGTTAATCTGGTGCAGATGTTTTTAGGATGGTGTAATTATATGTGCATATTGTGGGGTGAACGTAGTTAAGGTAATGACTGTGGAGCAGGTAATTGTTAGGTGGATGTAGGATAATTTTAACTGGTGGTTTATTAGTTTAGATTGAGCAGACTTTTCGATTTTCTAGTCACATTTTTGTGGTCGTTTGCCTCTATCGCAACCGCGATTTATGGGCCCGCCTATGGCACGCACACCCTCCCTATTAGGCCGCCTCCGCGTGGGCCTTGCTACAGACCATTTCTCGCGGTGAAGATGTTTTGCGTGGACGTGGCCTATTTAATTGTACGCCCTTTTTCCCATGGGCTATTTAAATGTTCAAACGCGCACACTATTCATGAGGCGCCCCGCACAAACCAGCTTCTCTTTTTCCTTTTTATTTCTTCCTTTTCTTTTATTCAGTTGGAATTTTACCATAAAAAGAAATGTTAATATTTCATAATTAATATTTTAATTTATTCAGCTGTTCATCGCTGTTGTTCCATAATTTTATTTTTTTCGAAAAAGTAGACAGGTAGGGTGATAAAATAGGATGATATAATATGCTCTAGTTGATAAATAATGTTCCACACATTTTGTTTGAATGTTTCAAAAATTTCATCGATTATGTTCCATTAGTTTAAGGACAATGTTTCAATGCATATTTTTTGAATTAGGTAGGGGGATGAATCGGGTGGGTACTAGATGTCCAGTAGTTAAAATAAAATATTTCATACATTTTATTCCAATTTTTCAACAATTTCATAAATAATGTTGCATTCTAAAGGGAATGAGGCAATGTTTCATGTGTTTGATTCTAATGTTCCAATAGTTTATTAACGATGTTCTAACAGCTCATCGACAATGTTCCACGCATCAAGTTCTAGGGTGAATGGATCAATATTCTACATGTTTGATTCCAATATTCAAACAGTTCATCGGCAATGTTCTATCAATTCATCGACGATGTTCCAATGGTAGACAAGATGAATTGCCCAAAGTAGGAGATAAATCAAGGCAATTAGCTGAACAATATAAAAAAATTGAATAATAGTGGGGGGAAAATGATGAAGAAAAAACCTACTATAACATTTTGGCAAAAAACTACAACTAAATTAAAGAAAGAAAGAAAGAAAGAAAGAAAAGGAAATGGAAAAGCAGCGAATTGCAAAGATGGACTGCATACACAGCAAGCCCATGGATCGGTTTACTGACTTCTTGCATGCAGCCCAGCATCAAGCTCAAAAGAAGGACGCCCACCGTAATAGGGTGTGGGCCTAAGCAGGTCGAAGAAGGAGGGTCGTGGGCCGCTCACGCAGCATATAGCATTTCCGTGTTTTATTTGTGTCCCGAGGGGGCCATCGGCCTTTTGGGTAGGGTATCTAAGCATAGTTATCGAAACCGGGCTTTTCTCAAAAAAAAAAAAGTTATCGAAACCGGGCCGATCAAGGTCTCGGTTCGCGGTTCCTGGTCCAACCGATGGTTCAACTAGTGAGCCATTTATTCACATATAGTACTTGAATAATACAATTTCTATGTTAGACACACCAAACAGGTTAGCCTAGTGGTCAGCACGTATTCTCCCATGCCTCGCCATACCTCAAGTTCTAGGTTTGAACCCCATCCTCCCCATCTTTGCCCGAGTTCTTTTCGATTTATAACTTCTCTCAAACAAACAAATAGGATGGCTTCTCCGCTGCTATTTCAAAGTGGCTTATCGGTATTCGGTGTGTTCACACAAATGCCATAAGCCGCACAAAAAAAAAAGAATCCACCCTTTTTATTCCACAAGTCAACATTTTATCTCTCTACCTTAGCAAACCGGTTGAACTGTGTCCGGTTTTTAGGTGGCTCCTTGATAAACCGCTTGTCCAACATCGCTTTTCATCTGGTCCAACTGCTTAGCTGATCCAATAACAAAACCAGACCAGAGTGACCTTTGGTTTCGGTTTTCACCGATTGAACAGCTGGCCTGGTCCAGTTAGCCGATCAATTTACAAAACTAGGCTAGAATGGCCTTTGGCTCTGGTTTTCTCCGGTTGAAACGTTGATTCGGTCCGATTTTAATAATTATGATTAGTAAGTGCACATACGTTGCAACGGTGTCACAAAAAGGATAATAGATATAATCAAACGTGAATGCTAGGGTTTGGGGGTGTGCACGTGGGTGTCGAGGAGAGGAGTGGAGGCGTTTTGGCTTAATCAGGGAAGGAGAAGCGAAGAAAAAACTGAAGAGGGAAGTAGAGCTTAATTGGGGGAGGAGGAGCAAGGGAAAAAACTAAAGAGGGAAGTGGGGAGGAGAGGTGATTCGATCGTGAGAGAGAGAAGGGGAGGGACGCGGGACAGATGGTTTAGATTCTATTTTGTGGTCAGATTGAATGGCTACTGAGAGGAGGGAAAAGACAGACTTACGACCAACCACTTATATTTTTAACTAGTTGAGAAAATATCGTCCAGGGTGAAAAAGACCAGAAACCAAAAAGGTCTGCGTGAAATGGCCGGACTACCGCTGAATGCCATTTTTCTACAAGTTTGCGATGCTAGTGCATTCATTTTAAAGCTCACGTCCTGGATTCAAATCCTAAATGAACACAGTGGAAAACCTACACACTGATAGCATCTTTTAACAAAGCGACGCAATATATTACCGCGTTACCATACCAAAATTCTATCATATGAAAGTATGTGGAATGACGAAGGAGACTAGACGAATGTTCGATCAGATAATACGAAGCAGGCCAAGCCCCATTCCTGCATGCATGCTACGGGTACTATTCAAGGAGTGGGTTCTTTTGGACTAAGTTGTTTAGCTTTTATTTATGGTTTTTGAATACTAATTACGCGTTAGAGAAAGTACGTGGAGAAAAACAGTTGTATATGATTTTAGCTGATATAACTAAAATCGATATAGCATCTGTTATAATCTACTTATAGCTTATACTTTTAAATATATATTATTTAAAAGTTAATTATTGTAACGATAAATTAAAGGAAAAAACCATGTGCAGGATAGGGAAAGAAAATAGCAATATCGTGCTGCAACCTACATGTCAGATCATCGCTAGCGTACTGGCATATACCTAGCATTAATTAGCATACAGTGTGGAATATTTTAACACAGCGCAATAGTGTGCACGATCGCCTTCTGCAATCTGCATGGCTTGTCGGTGGATCGGTCGGTCTCTAGACTAGCCAGTAGGAGGGAGGAAACAGTAGTAATAACTAGTAATAATCAAAGCCAACCACGAGCCACGCACGTACACGAATGTGAACTACTGCTGCCGTGCAGCCTCTGCAGGGTCCACATCTAACCACAATAGTCGATCTCTGTCGATCTCAAGAATAGTTCCTGAACATTATTGCAAAATAAACACCGAATAGATCCTTGTTTAGGTGGTGATCATTTGGGCTTTTTTTAATGACTTATGGTTGAAAAACACTGTAGCTGAGTGAAAAAACACTTTAATTAAATTTAAAAAAATTAAAAAATATGTTAGCCCATTACGTATAATACAAACAAATACGGGAAAAAAAGAACCGGCAAAAAAGCTAAACAAACAGCCAAAAGTTCATAAAAAGACGAAATTTATGAATAGTGAAAAATAAACCGGAAGCTAAAAACTGAAGCTAAAACGATCACAGCCGGAAGCTAAATTATAATCCCAGGGAACTGGCTTTGATGTATGATCGATGGGAACGATTTGAGTTAGCGTGCTGCTGTTAGGTGGTATAAGAATGCCTATTGTGACTTCACTCAAGAACATAATAGCAAATTGATAAACTGTGGCGTCTAAGCAGATGGGAAATACTAAGTGCTCTTCTTTTGACATATCAGCGATTAGTCTCTTTGTGTTCGCTCTTGCACCCATATTACCTAATATCCTATACAGATGGTGTAAAAGAAGCAGATAATTTCCGTCTAACCTGAGCGAAACTAGAACAAAATGACCAGAGTTCACCACTTCCCTATACATATAACAACATATATAATTTTTAAGCAATATTGTGCTAAACAATAATATGTTTGGTAATTTTTAGCATCAATACTTCAACATAACTGATGACAGTGTATGATGATAAAGAAATAGTAATCAAAATGCTTACCAATATGAAGAATCCCGATAATAATATTAGTTAGTTGCAGCAAATTGAAGGAATTGATGGCAAAATCACAGACAATAGTTGGTCGGCATTGGTAAATATATCATCTAACCTCAATGGCATGTTAAAAAAGAATAAAATTACTTAAAGTTTTCAAGTAAAAAACAGCAAAATGATCAAATATAAGTTAATGCATTACATTTTAGTATTTATGTTCTTTCAAGTTTATAAAGCGATGAACTAAACATTATTGGTAATTTTCATCAATTCTTGTTTCTCCGTATAGCAAATAATTATATCATTCATGAAATCAACATCAATTAATTGAAAAAGTCAATTAGATATTTGTATGTTCAATAGTTTAGAACACAATATAATAGAAAAAAATATGTCTAGTGGCTTACTTAACATTATGGTCAAATACTACGATTTTGCATCTAATTTGCAACAAGCTAAGTAGGTATATTCAAATCCTAAGTCTTAACTCTATAATTCAACAAAAAAACAATCAACAATCATTACATTCAAATCTTAACTCATAAATTTAGCTCCTATTCTTGAAATAAATCAAAAAAATTAAGAGAAATTTAGAGTAAAGTATATACTGATCGGGTGGATCTAACCTTTCTTTGGCCGGTGAGGGTGTGAGACAACAAGGACTAGGCGACGCCTCGGCGAGATGGCAGACGAGGGCGGCTGGTGATGTCGATTTCTCCCATTCTCTGGCAATTGATCACTGCCTGGTTGGGTGTGGGCTGTGTGGCGGATGTGGTGCACATCTCCTAGCTGACCATACGAGAGAACATGCGTCAAGGGTTGCTACGAGATGACAAGCTTTGGGATCGATCAAATGGACGTCGTAAACTGTTATGGTCATTTCTCTTAGGCTGGCTCGGCTTGCTATAGTTGCCTCATGGGCTGAGGGAAGCGAAGGCTCCTCGTGAATTGCTGTTGCTACTGGGAATTTGGGTTGTTGTGCCCCTTTGTTGGGCTTCAAAGAAGAAACTGGGTGCACTAAGTTTGGACTGGGGGCAGGGGCGGAGCTACAGGGTGGTCCCTGTGGGCCGCGGACCACCCTGCGCTCGGTCCAACCAAAGCCCATTGATAGAGTCCGCGCTGGAGAATTCAGTATGTATGTCGCTTGACGCTTGGCCTTCTGCATTCTGCCTTCAGCCATAGCCCATCGCGAGAGACCGAGAGTTCGCGTGGCCGCGTATTCGCGTCAGACTGCGCCCGTTCGTATTCTTCTCCGTGCGGCCGTGCGGTGCAGCCGTGGGGGCGGGCGACGCTGCGACGGCGAGCGCGGGCGCGGCCATCGAGCATCGGCGCGACGACTCCATGAGGACCATGACGACAAACGCTGAGCAGTGAGCAGCAGCCAGCAGGTACGTACATCAAAATCCTAAGATGAAGACTCAATTGCTAAGCCTAAGCCAAAGCCCTATTCTCCTTTAGTCACATACTCTGTACTCACGTTTCTCCTTTTCCTTTCAGCTTCTCTAATTTCTCCCATAGCGGCTAGCGACTAAGCAAAATAGAAGCCAGGATCAACGGTGATAAGCCACGAACAGGAAAAGTGCACAGGCCCACATGGTATGTAAAACTGATTTAATTTCAATTATATGTTAAGAAAGCTATATTCGTCTATTTTATGAAGTTTGTATGTCTTTTTTACCTTAATTGCATTTCGTAATTCATATACTTGTGTACCGACATGTTAAATTTATAGCGGTTAAATAAATTTTAGACAATGGACCACCATAGCTACAAATCCTGGCTACGCCACTGACTGGGGGATTCATACATAGGTTGGAGGTGCTGATCCCTACTAAAAAATTTGGAACTAGTGTCATGTGACACCGGGCCTCCTAACTTGGTTTTGCCCATGCGTCTAACCGATCGACTGAATGCTTGCGGAGTAAATACGAAACATAGAAATAGGTATTTGGTAATATCTGTGTTTGACTCTGACTCTAAGAAAAAACATAATATCCTATCCATATCTGCTCAAATTACACCTCAACACGGAGCTTAGTTTGACTAATTTGCCAATAGCAGTAGAATACAGAAATACGAAATCTTGGGTTCCAATCGTAAGGCATGATAAAATAAATTTGAAATCATCATAGGATTGCGCTCCATGTGCCATACAATCATAACTAGCTTACCTAGATCTACGTGTTGCAACGCCTGGTAGTTTGCAACGAATGCCCCTCAAATCTCAACATCTAATTCTCTACAGTTGCATAAAATAGCGGGAACCATTCAGGCGTGAGGATCCATTATACCGAATCGGGGAGTTAATTTGTTTCACGTAAATTCTTGCATTCTTTTAATTTTCAGATGGACAGAAATAGTTTATTTCAAATAAATTTAGATGCTCCTAAAATCTCGTTTGGAACGTAGAAATTAATCTATCTAATTGTGATCCAACGGGGACCAAAATTATGTAAAATCCTCCATTTCCCCTTTATTCCAAACAAGAGTTGGCCCTGTTTCGAACACGAAATTTTTACGGGAATTTCACAACAAACATTCTATATATTTCTTGCAGGACCATCACACCGCGACTGATGCGTAAATGGCTCCTCCTGGATTTCTTGCAGTACATGCAGGAGCACCGGAGTAGGTGGCTCAAGCGCCAAGAAAGCCACTGTTTATCTGTGCAGTCATAAGAATGGACGAGCTATATACCGATGGTTTCCTACTGGCATGCACAGTGATTCACCTGCATGCCGATGTGAACGAGGATGCATCAATGAACGATGCAGCCATTGGCATTGCCATTATTGGGTGGCCATGGTTGCTTAATTAGTTGAAGTGACCTGTACTTGCTCTACCAACCGGCTTGCAGCTGCAGCAGCATGCTGGCAAACTCTGCGGCAGAGCAACAGCATATGCTGCTTTGTACTCACCGACAGCTCAAGAGGTTAATAGGTTTTTTATCACATGGAGAAAGCAATACCATTAAACAGGTCTTTTGTAGTTAGTCATGTGCTTATGTGTGTAGGTCTTTGCTTGCAGCCTCTTGTTTTTACGCCATATCTTATCGTACTTCTGGTCTGTCTGACGGCCAGGGTGTTCCCCTCTAATTCTTACTCTTCTGCTGGTGTTAATAGATCCGGTGCTAATTGCTTATAGTATATCAGGCGTTGGGTTGAACTCAAATATTTTAATTAGGTCACTTTTGTTCCGATTAGAGAAAAGGTTGCCCAAACTAAGTGATGGTCTTGCCTCGTCCGTACCACTACTTTGTTAGTACTTTGGATCTGCTGGTCAAGCAGCAGCCGGCTTAATTGGTTGGTTTTTAAAGGGCAAATGAAGTCTAGCTAGTCAATTGATACGTACAAACCCAAGAGATTAAACAAAGCAGAAATCCAGCAGAGCAACTCAGAAAGTATAACATTGTCCAAGAAGAGAGTAATGACAAACAATACATACGTACATACATAACCAGCTGATCGATTAATCTTTATTCAGTGATGAGATTTTGGTGTCATGTATTTTGGCGTCCTGATTCATGAGTAATCTTCTTTAACTTAGTGTAAGGTTTATTGATTGCCAATTTGATTATGATGTTAAATTCCATGCGCATGTTGCATGGATGGTAAGATTGAGTTGCTTTCATGATAAACTTCCGGGATCTGTTGACGACTACTCGTACGTGAAAGTGAAGTTGCTCTCACCTGTCATAGCGAAACTTTCTCCGCTTTTCGATCGACAAGAGCCAATCAAGGCGGCTATTGCTCCATTCTATTGATTTCGCTGTCACTACATAACTTTTAAGCTATTTTTGACAGAAAGAATCGTATCTGCTTCTAAAACCCCATTTTCTATAGTATATGATTTTTTTTACAGTGTATAGATTTCAAACGAAGTATCTTTTTAAGTAGAGTCTATCGGTTGATAGTAGTAGATATTATAGTAACTTTATTTATATCAGGTAAAAACGTATATATCTTTTTATAAATTTTTCTACAAATTATTACTATTTATCGGCTAAAATAAATAACCATCAGCAAAAACAAATATGAACTCCCTTGTACGCCTTCTTGGTTGGCTGTAGATCTAACAATTAATTGAAGTTACTGATCGACCTGAAGTAACTCATGCACGACGATCTTTAATCAAACGCAGGATAACTTGGTTCAATTCTAATAAGAAACAAGAAACACCAATACAAGCACTGTCCAAGATGGACAAATAGTTGATGAATTATTGATACCTAGGGTTGCCGACAAAACATGGTTGGGAAATTTGTTGCTTAATGCACTGTGTACGAACGTACACACATGGATCTCAGAAAACCTAACCTTAATGACGCAAACAGCTGGTTCTCAAAAGTATTCAAGTCAATCAGCATTATTCATCAATAACTAGCAGTAGTACTCAAGATCTCAAAGACTCGACACATCGAGCGTGTACTCGTGTGAGAAATTTCTTACCACTAGCAGTAGACCAGTAGTACTCCTGAATCGCCATTGATGAAGGGACAGTTAATTATTAATTCCAAGCCCAACTGTGACATGCTCTTAGAAAGTTAGAATAGTGTAAACTAGTACTGCAGCACTGTGAGACAGATGCAACTGTGTTACTGGGTCAATTTGGTAATCAGGCCGACCGACAGTTTGAACTATGGTTTTTGGTTTATCTACTGTAATCAGCTTTTAAACGGAGTCCTTTTTCAAGATAGAGTCTACAAGTTGATTGTAGTAGACACTATTCTTACTTTATCTATATCGGCTAAAATGGCATATATATGAGTTTCTCTCCGTACTCTCTTTCGTGAATAAACAAAATCAAAAATTTCTAGCTAAAAGTCATAAACCATAACCGAAAAAAATCCACAGCGATTAATTGCTGTGACCCACGTGTTTTAGGGTAGAGGTTAGGGCTATCTCATTTTGGACCGCGTGCCCATTGTCTCGACTTTGTCAAAGTGGCCAACAGCAACGTGTGTGCCACCGCCATGGGGGAGCATGCACCCAACTCGACAGCTCACCGGCCCGTAGTAGTCACCATCCTTCAACAGCAATAGACCTAGGGCGTGCAAATGGAGCGAATAATTTTCGTTCGACCGAAGACTCATGGAACAAATACGGAAGGGGTAAATGGTTATCCGGCACTATCCGTGTCCGATTTCAACTCCGAGAAAAAAATACAGAATAGGATACATGTTAAGTGATATTCGTTCGTATATATTTGTATGTCAAGTTATATGAGTAAGTCTGTTATGACTTCACTTAGGAACAAGATAATAGATAGATGGATTGTCGCATCTAAATCCTCGAGGAATACAAGTGTTCTTTCTTTGACATCTTTGTGATTAGTCTCTTAGTGTTCACTTTGATTATATCACTACTGTTCAATGTCCTATAAGGGTGCAAAAGAAGTGGATAATTTACGTCTGACAGACCGTCCGTAGTCTTGTGGAGCAAATATGGAATAGAAAAATAGATATCCAGTATTATCTACGTCCGATTCTGAGTAAAAAATATAGAATATGATACAGAATTAGCGATATCCGTTTGTATCTAATCTAATTACATTCTAAACGGAAGGGGGAAAAGGGAAAATAAAAGGTGGTGCCCACCGCCATGGGACTTGTGTGTCGCGACGCACAGCTCGCCGTCTTGCTTTTTTTTAAAACAAAATTGGCAGGTCAACCCATGCACCTAATAAGATCGATCTCCAATTCGGCACATTCTTTTTCTTCCGCTTAAACCATACCGATTCGTTACTCCCAAACCAGGTGTATTTTATTACTTACATATAGGAGTACCATACTTTAAGCATGTGTTGGAGAGCAAATAACCATCTAATTAAGTTAGCAACGGCTCAACTTTCTGAAGGTCGGATAACCATCAACAATTCAGACATGTATTAACAGTGAGCACCCATTTATAATGCAGGAATTTGCAAAATTACTCAAATGAATCTAGCAAAAATGCAAAAATATATTCTTGTTTTCAAACAGACCATGATTATTGATTGTATGCAGGGCCGTGCTGAGGGGCGTGCGAGCGGTGCAAGGGAACAGGGCCCCCAATTTTCAGGGGCCCCAAATTCTGATGGATCCACCAGCTGTAGGCCATCACTCCATCATTAGTTCGTCACCAGGTGCATGCGAACTGCTACCAGCTAGGCCTAGCTAGGGGATCAATTCAAGCCCATGCCATTAACTTTCGTGATGGATTATTAGCACTGAACGGAACGCAGACAGGCATCAGTCAGAAGTGCAGGAGCAGGACCAGTACGCCTGGAGTCAGCGACAACTCCTAGGTAATTTAATCTTTTCCTTCAATTTGAATCCTTTTTGTTTCTAATTTGAATTATTTTTTCGAGGACATTGAAGAATTCTACTGTCCATATCATTATATGAACTATAATTATCCTTCATATGATCCTTATACAAAAAACTATCTTTCGTATGATAGAGGATTTAACTTAGCTTCAGAAGTGCTATGGATTGATAATTATAAAAGAATATGTACGATTCTTAATATTTCTCATTACTATGTACGTAAGATATGTATGTAGAATTGATAATTACTGCAATCCTATTTATCAAAGGAAAAGATCTCATTTTATAGTTTGATACAGAGCTCTAAATTTTGCCGGCACGGCCCTGATTGTATGATTTGCAGCGGAGCGTGCGGTGGTGAGATCAATCTGCAGATGGGGTTGTTTTACGTAGATCCCATTTATTGGGCTGTGGGCGCTGATTACAGTTAAATGCCTTCCATATGATCTAGGGCTATTATGCCATAGTGAGATCTTCTTCACATGCAGATATGTGTCCATTTGTCTTGCAACGTTTTTATATAAAAAATTGCTCTTTCGTGCCAACGAAAAAACATGCCGAAATATAATGGTTCTGATTTAGCTGGAGCTATCCTTTGCCTTCCAAAAAGTTGGCGAAGACAACCGAGCAAACGAAGCTCTTATCTAGCATTGCTTTGCTGTATGTGAAACAGAGAAGATTAGACCCAAAAAAAAAAAGAGTAAGAAAAATGTTGTTCGGGTGGGACCGTGGGAAGTCGACCAAACCGAAGACCTCACTAGCTTCTGACTTCTTGATTTTGTCTTTTTTATCTCTTTTCTTTTATATTATCTGTTATGATATAATTTTTTTATTTTTTATTATTTAAATTTAATTACTTAGAAAAATCTAGCAGCCGTTACAATATATTTTCAGCCGCTGCAATAAAAAAGACAGAAACTACAGCTTATAAGTCACATTATGCAGGGCTAAACTTGACAAAGAGTCTAGTACATATTTATTTATTTATTTTCAAAATGGTCTCCAAAATATATATTGCCAGCTATAAAAAACCCATGTCAACGTCGAAGTCACATAAAAATTATACCTCTTGTTAGTTTGCATACAGTCTAGAATTTTCTCAAAATCATTTACACTTCACATTTCCATTAGTTTATCTTAGTTATCAGCGAGAAATAGCAAAAGAAAAACCTAAACACAAAAGTGAAGTCCACGTTTAAATAACCATATTTATAGATATAAAATAATCAAATAAGCTTTGAGACTAGTATATGGGCCTGTTCTTTTTGGCTGCGGCTTTTGGCTTTTGGCTGAAATTTTTGAATTTTAGCTGTTTACGGTACAGATTACGGAGAGATCGATACTCACTTGCAATTTTGGTTGGTACATATGTTGGACTTTTAACGTGTACTACGTTTAACTTGTAGACCCCGTCTTGAGAAAATACTCCGTTTAAAAGTTAGGTACTGTAGCGGCTGCGAAAAGCCGGTCGGCTGGAGGCCAGCCGAACAGGCCCTATTACTAGTCTCATAGGCGTGGCGTGACGCCGCGCCAGCCATTGTGTACACCGAAGTAAAAGATGCGATAATTCGTGAGGAGTTTTTTAAAAAAATCGAAGACCTGTACGTAATATAAACGAAGTTAGAGGTCTTTTTGTAAAAAACCGAGGACCTGTACGTAATAAACAAGGACCCGTACGCAATTTAGGAAACCGCGGGGGGCTATCCTGCAAAGTGGAGGGGTCAAAAAAACTGGCAGAGACCTTTTTGCGAGAACCAAGGACCTCAACGTAATTTCGGAAAAGTGCAGGAACTTTTTCACAAAATTGCTCCCCGGCCGTACGCAAAACCTGGCGACACGCGCCGGCCGGACGGAGCGCTGGGGGACGTGGATGCCCTCAGCGCGCGCGGTTCCCGCGGGGTATATGAATGAAGGTTATGATTTCTGTCATGAGCATGAGGCAGCATGGGTTGCATTACTCCCCAATGACACATGGACCCACGCGGCGCGGCCAATCAGGAGAAGCCCATGACGCGTCGGGACCCCACTCTCGAATGTTCCACGTCTACCTTTTCTTAGACTGAAATGTGGGACCTTGTCCAGCTCAGCCTGACGACGGGGCGCTCCGGTCTGAGCTGGCGGCCAGAAAAGCACAGCAAATTCTTTTTTTTTGAAAGGGAAAAGCACAGCGAATTCCGCTAGGCAAAGCTTTTCATGTGCCTAACTCGATGACATGTGGGCCATATCCTTTGGAACAACAAAGAAACCAGGCAATATATCGCTAGATTGAATTTTGTCTAGGAGATCAACTGCATAAAGATAGCAAGAGTACATAGGAATTAACGTTTTGAAATCCAGATCAAAATGAAATGGGGAAGTCTTTTGAATAATCTTATACTTTCATTTTGAAAAATAATGGCTCACTTTTAAAAGTTATTTCAATTTAAGTTTCATTGTCTAACTATTCTCAAAATCCTTTTATGTACTTAGACCTTGCCGTTTAGTACTACTACGAGGAAATTTTTTTCAAACCTAAAAGAACCAATGTGGCAAACTATCAATGAAGACCTTTTATTGAGCGCCCTCACCAAAAAAAAAACGACAAAAAGGGCGAGGCATCTTACTTGTTGAGCTATGCCATGAGTTGCAAATTTGTAATGCCTTTCGCGAGGACGAAGTAGCGTGCCCATAGCAAGCGACCCTTTGTCCACGCTGTCACACCGGCAGAACAGAGCAAAATGCTAGGCCCACAGGCCAGTCAAACGCGTAGCCCAGAACAGCCAGTGACAGGTGGGCCCGCCAAAAGGGCAAACAACGAGTGGATCTAAAACTAATCTACAGTTTCGGAGTTTCCTCCTATCTGGTCACCCTTGGTAAGCTCACCGCCGTCGGTGGGAGTTTATTCGGGGCAGCGACCTGCGCGCATATATGTACGCGAAGAATTTTGGAGAGGGGAGGCAGGGAGAGGGGGGAGAGACCCAGAAGGCGGAGGCGAGGAGGAGGTTGGTGGCGGGGGAGAAGCTTCTAGAACGCTCCGGAAGCCGCCATGGGGGACTCGAGTGGGTCGGTGTCGGTCGACGTGGAGCGGATCTCCTTCGGCGGCGAGGTCCGTGCTCGGATTCCGCTTCTCGATTGCTTCTCGCCCCCATTTGGGTGCATTCTTGTAGGGAGCTTTGATTTGTGATGGGAAGCTTCGTAGGGTTTCTGTTTGCTCTTCTTTTTTGGTTTTTGAGGGTGGTTGGGTAGGGGAACTTGTTCTTGCAATTTTCTGTTGTTTTATTATTCCTGTTCTTAATTAGTTGCAATGCATGCAAATTGGGGATGCTATGATTTTTTTTGTTACATTGATTGGGACCTTGTTTGAATTAGAAACATTAGCTTCTGCGTGATTTTTGTGTGTGTGTTTGTTCTTACAGTTCATAGTTATGTTATGATTGTAATGTCGTTCAGGAGTAGGAATAAGGGTAAAACACTCACAAATTTAAATTTTTTTTTATTGTTGATGCAAGTATGCAAAACCCAAGGTTACTACTATTCGTAGCAAAATGAAGCAATGGCAAGAAGCGTGTTCATGTGATTTTTGTTTCTTTAAGAAATGAATTGTGGTGGTTTCACGAAGGGAGAAATAGCTATTTGTCAATTGGGGACTGGAATCTAATGTTCTAAATCAGAGTAGTTTGATTATACTAACGCTCAAACAGGGTTCTCAATATGTTAGATATGTTCTTGTGCCATGTGCTTTATCAGGAGCATCGAGTGAGAACCAGATATGGCTCTGTATCTGTTTCTGTATATGGAGACGAAGACAAGCCCGCGCTCATAACATACCCAGATGTAGCTCTAAATTGTGAGTGCCGTCATGATCTTTAGGTTTGTTAATAAAGATTTACAAAGTTTGCCATATCAAGGTAGCAATTAACTCATGTGCTATATTCCTGTTTGGTAGACATGTCTTGCTTCCAAGGATTGTTCTTCTGCCCAGAGGCCGCGTCACTGTTGCTTCACAATTTCTGTGTGTACCACATCACTCCTCAAGGGCATGAGGTCAGTCATGATGGTGCTTTCTCACCCTACTTTACATGATCATTCGATGCTCCTGTTAGCTCCGGTTCTTACATGGTGAATTTTCACCTCATCTGTTAAGGGCCCTACAGTTGGGAGCGGCTCCAATTTCATCTGATGTGCCCGTGCCATGTGTTGACGAGCTTGCAGATCAGGTTGCCGATGTTCTTGATTTCTTCGGGTGTGTATCTTGACACTAGCTGAATTGCTCAATTGCGTCTTATTCTACTGGTGCTTAAAGGAGGCCTCTGATGTGATTGTGGCTTTGCTCTACAGTTTAGGGTCTGTGATGTGCTTGGGTGTCACCGCTGGTGCCTACATTCTCACCCTCTTTGCTGTAAGTTGTTCCCATGATTAGGCCTATCAAAGTTTGCCTTTTGAGCTTGGGGTAAGAATGCTTTTATACATTGTCACAGACAAAGTACCGGGAGAGGGTTCTTGGCATAATGTTAGTTTCACCTCTATGCAAAGCCCCATCTTGGAGCGAATGGTTGTATAATAAGGTGCTAATCTACACTTAAATTTCAGTAATGATTTTATCACTTTCTTGTTCCTTTGTGTGGTGTTGGGACTGTTTTCTGTATTAACGTCAAAATCTCATGTGTCAGGTATTGTTAAACTTGCTTTATTATTATGGGACACGTGGGCTAGTGAAGCAATGCTTGCTTCAGCGGTATTTTAGCATGGTATATTTGGTCTTCCATTAACTTCTTTTGTTTACACTCTTGTACCTTTGTAAGTTTCACAAAACATTTTTCTGTGCTATGTGCAGGAAGTTCGTGGGAATGCACAAGATCCTGAATCAGAGATTGTGCAGGCCTGTAGAAGTGTTAGTCTTTTGTCGCCTTTCCAGCTTTCTAGTGTTACTTCGATGAGAGTGGCAATTATATCTACTGTTTGAACATAAGGTTGAAGCCATGTTTTTTTATGCAGTTACTTGATGGGAGGCAGGGAGCTAATGTATGGCGATTCCTTAAAGCAATAAACGAGTAAGTGGACAATATCTTTGCTATGAATTACCTCAACATACTTACAAATGGGATCTGAATGCACTCAATTCAACCACTCAATCCATCAGGAGACATGACTTGACCGAAGCATTGATGAAGCTTCAGTGCCGAATGCTGATTTTTGTGGGAGAGAAATCACAGTTCCACACCGACGCTGTCCACATGACCACAAAATTAGACCGGAGATACTGTGCTCTAGTTGAGGTACTGCACAATTTAACAATTGATGTTGTAAGCTGATCCATACCCAGAGTAAGGCAGGTGCTGAGGAGACTTTTGTGGGCAAATTACAGGTCCAGGCATGTGGGTCACTTGTCACCGAGGAGCAGCCACACGCAATGCTGATTCCGATGGAATACTTCTTGATGGGATATGGGCTCTACAGACCTTCCCAGTTCGACAGCAGCCCTCGCAGTACACTAAACCCATTTTGTATATCGCCTGAACTTCTATCACCTGAGAGCATGGGAGTGAAACTGAAGCCCATCAAGACTCGGATCTCGCTTAATGTTTAACATGGGCAAATCTTGGGATGGCCTGACAATACAGCTCATGAAAGTGAAGACTACTTGGGCTAGTTGGAACATGGGTCATTGCCACACAAGTTTTGATACCTTCCGGTACCTGGCATGCATAGATCGATACGCTATTGGCAGATTTTGTTGTGGATTACTGTAATCTATGTTCTGGGGGAGATTGTAGGGGTGGAGGATGGCTGTCTGTTCATATGTTTATAGTCCGCACACATGTATATCTCATCACATAATTTCATACAGAAAAGAAGAAAAATGATAAAGCAGAATCCTGTTATCAAGTCTCAGAAACTTTGCCTTACTACAGTTTAGCCTGACTGGTTGTGCTCTGTCCTGTTGGTGTCGTCTGTGCGAGCTTCTGACGAGCACATTGCTGTATGCGTCATGAATTGACTGATTGGTGGTGGGTGTAATTGAATCTGGGTGAGTGGCGGATTTACCATTGAAACTTCAGATTCTTTCTGCTATTTTTAGTTCCTTGTCACTTTCACTACCATGGAAGACATTCACGTATGGTGTAGTACGTATCAAATGTGATCAGTTACAAACTTGCAATGGTGGATCGAACGAGACTTTTCTTGCATATGACAGATACAGGGATCTCATCAGCTGGAGGCCCTGGAGCACTAACAAGACTATCTATAAATGGTCACTGGCGAAGATGGGAAATCGTCAGGGGTGGCGATAGACGCGGACGTGTTTCAGAGGGAAGATAATGGTGCGGGCGAGTGCACGGAGCTAGGGGTGTAAAATGAATCTGGAAGGTCCGTTATATCCGATATTCATATTTGTATGTTAGCGAATGTGGCATGAATAGCATTTGTATTGTAAAATGAATAAGAATCTGAATAGCATCTGGATTTTTTTACCAGATACAAATACAAATATGGTATCAGAAAATGTAGCAGTTAATCTTGGCCTCCCATGAATCAGGAAAACAGCTAAGCGAGTTAGAGCCTGTTTGGCAGAGCTCCACCACTAAAAAAATGAATCTGGAGCAGTAGATCCACCAAAAACAGCTTCACCGTGAATCTGGGATCCCACCATGGAGCTAGACAAAACTGTTTGGCTTGCACAGCAGCTCCAGATCCACGAAACTGAGTTTTTGGTGGGAATGACCTGTTTTGCCCATGGGTTTTATGGTGGTATGGGATGAGGTGTGTAACCAGTGGCAAAAGGTGGTAATTACCACCCAACTCCACGAGTAGATACGAAACCGAGCACCCCTTGAGGTGCTCCATGGATTTCATGAATCTGAAGCTAGATTCAGTATTTTGGTGGATCCAGATTTCGTGGAGATGGAGTGTTTGGGTAAAAATTTGTGAAGTGAAGCTGTTTTTGGTGGATCTGGAGTTGGTGGAGCTCTGCCAAACAGAACCTTAATCTGAGATTACGAAGGCCATGAATCATCGCTAATCGCAAACAAAGCATGACTGGTAATAACCAACAATAATAGCACTGGAGAGATCTGAATCAGGGGCCGCAAGATCAATATGCGGAGAGCCGCACGAACGACCACCTCGAAGAGAGCGAAGAATCAGGGCGGGGAAGTCGCATCGGCGAGCAGCTCCGTCGCGACTCCAGGCCAGCCTCGTGTGTATCAGACGAACGCTGGATGAGAGTTCGCCTCGGGTTGTCGATGGCCCGCCCAATCACAAGTACGATACGAACGAACAAGATCGCGTTGGATTGGAGGGAATTGCACGGGCGCGGCAGGGCAAGCGGCCCGAGGAAAGATGGGCCTCCCTCCGGCCGGCCCGGGCCGGGGCACTGGGCCTCTCCACCGTTCAAACTGCGTCTCTTTTGGGCCCGTGCGCCCAACTCAGGACAGAGGAGAAGACAACTCCTAATTGTCGACGGCGGCGGCTTTGGGCGCGACCGCGTGCGTCACCTTGCTCGTGTAATGCCCCATGACATGAAAACTCCACTCCACATCACCCCGCGTGCTTACTCTCTGCGGCATATGATCCATGTGGCTAATCTTCTCGTGCATTATTAGCACCTCTCCTATCAGGGTTCAGGATCTGGATGTTTCCGGCTCAAACTTGGGTTCTGACTCGCTTCAACTCTCTCTCTCTCTCTCTCTCTCTCACACACACACACACACACACACACACATGCAGACATGAGTCCCATGTGCTGTCTTAACTCTTGTGTGGCCATAATTAGTATGTGTTTTTTTCGATGAAAGCTGCATCGCTTAAGTATGTATCTATGGTGGTGTGGTGTGTTTGTTGTTACCTTTCTTGTGCTCGGAAGTTTCCTGGAGATGGACAGATCTGGATGGCAGTTTACGATAATGCAGCAACGAATGCGAACCATTTAATCGCTAAGGAAACATGCGTATGCGTGTTTGGCTCAACCAGATGGTTCAATTCTGTGTGTTCAGATCTATCCTAGCTTCATCTGCCTCTTTCATACTACTAGGAGTATTTCCTGGCCTCAAGTTTGGTCGGAGGACTCGGAGCTCAGGTCACTACTTCGAATGTTTCCAATTGTTAGGCCAGGTTCAGGGACTGTCAGATAGTCTTGGCTGACTGGCCAGCCGGCTAAAATAAATCCGCTTGAGGACATACCAGGATGCATAGCTCGCCACCGTACAAGTTTGGCTTCAAAGTCCAAGCTAAAATTTCCAAGGATGAGAAATCTTGCATCCGTCTTGTTTGTCCCTGCTAGCTGTATGTACGGTTTGGTGACTGTAGGCTTTCACGGCCGGTGCATTGTTGCTTGCATGCCATACATGTGTGTGTAGTGTGTGTGCTGCTGTGGTTTTCTTGGTCGTATGGGTTGAATTCATCGACCGGTATCAGGTACGTACGTACTTGCTGTACCACATCACTTAATTTTACCATTTCCTCCGCCCAACGCCGACCCGTTCCATCGTTTCCATGGACACAAAAACTGCAGCAAGCAGCAGACGCAAAGGAAACATCACAAGTGGTAGAAAGTGAAGAAGAGATTGTTTTCACTTCCAAGGTCAAGACAAGATGAGCATGCGATATATCTGCAGTACGAAGCAATCTGATATATGTCCTTTGATGCCTTTCTTGTCATGTAAAACAGTCGAGTTTGTCTGGGGAGTGGGGACGCTGGCACAATGGTTTTTCTTCAGGATCGATCTTGACCTTTCAACCGGCAATCTTGACGACTCTGTAGTCATTTATATTGACTTTTATTGATGGATTTCGGTTATAACTTATAATTTTTGGTTGAAAATAAATAGCAGCGGTTGAAAGAAGTAATTTTTAGAATAAGAGAATGAGCAGTGCAAAAAGCGATTGGAACGATACGTGCGTGTGACTAAAGTGAGAATAGGGTGGGTGATACACCTGTGACCCTGTGTTATCCCCGGAGCGAGACGGTAGCGATAAGAGTGGAGAAGTCGCTTCAAAAAATCGAGTGTTCGAATTAGCTTTTAGTTTTTCTAAGCAGAAGTTAGAAACAGAAGACAATTTGAACAACCTTTAACCTACTATGTATATTAATTGTGCTGTGATGTTTCAGTGGGCGAACTATGTTTTGATGACGATGTCAGTAGATATCAAGAGAATGGTTTGCAACTAGTACACATTTGCCTTCAATTGATCATCTATTTATATACAAGTACATAAGTATGAACACTCTTACATGTGAGTACTAAGTACTATCTCTAATGGAAACATCAATACTAATGGAAATACTAAACAACAGTGAAAACACACACTAATAGAATTACTAAACATTAGTAAAAATACAACTATCCTAGTTGTTTAACACTCCCCTTTAATCACAACCGGCGAGATTGAGATCATGCCATACGAACTTTAGTTGTTGTATTCCAATTAGTTTGGTGAAACCATCAGCTAATTGATCTTGTGATGATATGAACTGAATCTCCAATGCAGAAGGTCGGTGGAATATTTAGACTAAACAAGGATGAAATCTTCCACTAATCAACATACTTCGATGCCCAAGAAGTAATGAAGATCACCAAGATCCTTGAGAGCAAACTTCGACTGCAAGTTCTAAATCCATATATGAATAGCCTAAGGAGATAAGCTAATGACAATAATATCATCAACATAAACTAGAATATATATGATCACACCACTATGATTATAGATAAACAAGGACATGTCAACTCAGGAAGGAACAAAACTATCGATGTTTTAATACCGATTTTACGTATGATTTATTTGGATTCGGAGATTTTCTCAAAAGACTAAGCTATAGTCTTGCGGAATAGGGACACAAAAATTTTCATCTAGGTTTGGGCCTTCTCCTAGGAGAATAATAACCTTATGTCATGTGTGATTACTAATCAAATGAAATGATTACAAGAGTGTAATGTAGAAAAGAGTCTACACTATCTCTCATTTGGCTTGGCTCTTTTTTCTCTCTCCTATGACGTAACCTTTAAATAGGTGGTGAAGTGACGACCATTGTGCCATACTAGAAGACGTCTTAACGCTTCGGGTGATAACCGTTTGATGGAAGTTATTGTCAGAGAGACATAGTGGCCTGCTCACCATACAGTAGTTGTTGTCAGAGAGAGACTCCATCTTTTGTCAACGCCACGATTAACTGGGGCAATGCTGGATCTGTTCCTTCTACGAGACCAAGCCACTGTACGCCGTGAAAGATAGAAAGAACCCGCGCCTTCCACAACAGGTAGGTGTCGTGAGACCGCTTCACATTGATATGATTACCAAAGGATGGATGACCAGTAGATATCAGATTTGAGTGCCGAGCGATCCTGAGATTGATGATTATAGGCTAGCAGATGTATTTGCAGATGTTGTCATTGGATGAAAAGAGTAGGCTCCGATACCATATCAGAAGATATCCAGAGAATGGTTTGTAACTGGCATATATTTGCCTTCTATTGATCATCTATTTATATACAAATATATAGATGTGAATACTCTCACGTATGAATACTAAACGTTACCTCTAATGAAAATATTAGTACTAATAGGAATACTAAATAATAGTGTAAACACACACTAATATGAACTAAACAATAGTGAAAATATAGCTATACTAGTTATTTCACATAGGGAAATGTGACCACCGAGACTGTTCACGGCAGCTCAAACATCCATCCCAAGACAAACATGCAAGAGTAGGGAGAGAGATTATAGGATCAGTGGTGACGTCACATTAATTTGGACACGACCGAATGCAGCTGTCGTTCGATGTATCTCGTAATTAACTGATGAACATAGATGCTGCAAACACATATTGAAGGCCCTCTTTTTATGTGTTTTTATTGGTGGTTTTTTATTATAGTGGGTACATCTAATAAATAGTATTGATGATAGAAACTGAAACAAAAAATAGGCTGAAAAGCTAAAAAGAACTAAGCCATTGTATTTTTATAGTGTTTCTGCATGTTCAGCATTTCGTCCTATGGAAAAAGATGATAAGAGGCTTGTTCTTTTCAGCTTTTAAAAGTTGTTTTTCAGCTTTTCTATAGTAACGGAGTATATTTTCAAAATAGGGTCTACTAGTTAATTATAATACATACTGTACCGACTTTATTTATATCAGTAAAAACCGCACGAGAATTTTTGTTACTCTGTAATCTCTCGTACGAACAGTTTAAAAGTCATAAGCTTCAGTCAAAAAGATCAGACCCAAAAATAATTTAAAGGGCATAAAAGGGCAGCTGAAGTGTACATGTTTCATGTGTTTTTGCTATCCGAACTGATGTTCCTCCTACTGAAAGTCCAACGGATTGGATTCTTCTCCAAAAAAGAAAAGGCGAGAAGGAAAAGGAATTCTTCAGGACGGGTACTGCATGCAGTAGGAGAACTAAAAGATGCAGGATTCTGTTGCTGGATATCCGTCTGAATTGTACTAGTTTAGCTCCTTTGTAATTAATTCACTGAGAAGCACATCTCGCACTCACCATCCGCTTTGGATTTAGATGCCCCTCCTACCTCGTGACAGCCTCCCTTTTCGTGTGTAGTCACTCACAAGGGCAGAATCACTGAAGAAAGAAGACATTGTTGTGTCCTGTCGAACTCAGAAGCTCAAGCTGATACTCTTACTCTGCAGGAACAAGGTTGGTGCCTCGGTGATGGATGGATTGCTGCACGGAATATTTATGTTCTGTTTCTTTGGGATGATGAGTCTACGAGAGGGCATGGCTAAGGGTAAAAGCGGATGAATACAGATAGATAATATAAATATGGATATTTTGGGTATAAATATAAATACAAATAATATTGAATATAAATATAAAGCGAATACAAATCAAATTAAATATGGTTATGAATATTTCTCAGAACATGAAAACCCTTTAAACTGTACAAACAAAATAAATAGGAAACCATAAATAATTTATATGATCCAAACACCGTGTTTTCTATATTTTCAACTTTTTTCCTATTATTTTCCCTTCCACTATATTTAAAAGTAATGCACTAAAGTCTTGGCCAAGCTATTAATTATTGTTTTTTATTTTATGCTGTTTTGCAATGATGTTCCATGTAGTACAACATTTGCTAACATGTGGGGTCCTACATTTCCTTCCTAACTCCATGTATTGATGTATATATTAATGTATAATGGGCTACTAAATTATCATGCAAAGAGTTGGCTGAAATAGAGGATATATGATGTGGATATCTAGCCCTTAAATATCCAGATAATCTGGATCTGTATTCATATTCGACAGATAGTGAGCTACTAAATCCGTATTCATATCCAATAGAAAAAAATATGTATTCATTTCCAATCCGATAAATATCCGAGCCGACAAAATCCGCATTAAAAAATTGTCTAGATCGATCGTAAACTATCCGATCTGTTTTCACCTCTAGTAACCGCATTGAGATTTTCCCATGTCATTCTCAACTTGTACAAATTGTTTTGTTAGGAGCACTTGGCAATAAATCAATTAACCATATCGTATAATACCATTAAGAGTACACCAATAGAATTCAAATAGCATCTCGTCTTGTACGAACGGAGAAGGATGTTTCACAGCATCACAGGAAGTGTTGTTTTCAGTACAGTTGATCCTCTAATAAGTACTTTAGAGGCGCAGTGCTTGTGCTTCTTCAAATCATCGGAAGGCTTTACTTTCAGCAGGGTATTGTAGCATATGCACGACGCCATTTTTCGAGATAGTGGGATCATCTGGCTAGTGCAATTATCTTACGGTTTACAACTCATAGGTCATGGATTAAAATCCCAGAAGAAAGTCATCTGCTAGAAAAACAACAAGGTGTCACACCAGCTATGCTATCCTACGGTTGGCGTACGCATGATGCCGTCGAGAACTTGAAATATAAATGAAGACACACAAGTGGCAAGATTTTCCCATGTATGGTACAGCCTAAGCCTCAAAGGACGCTGAAATATCGCTGTTGTCAGTAAAGCACAAACGCGCTTAACTGACCCATAAAGCCTGGATTGCGTCCTTTTGTATGTACTACTGAAAATTTAAATGCAAGTGAACTGTTAAGCTGAATGGGTCACCTTCCTTTCGCTACTTTCTTTAGTTTACTGTGGTTTGGTGTGGATTACAACAAACCTTCTTGTTGTCCATTTGGAGTCATCTGAAGATTAAAGGGTGACCTGTTGCTGGCTACTTGGGTCGGCCAATGAATGGGAAGAAAGATGGGAGTTAGCGAGAACATAGAAAAATGGAACTACCAAAAGTTCAGTGCAAACACAGCACAAATGTGTCTAATAGAGTAATACTCCATCCGTTTCATATTATAATTCAATCTGGATATATTTATAATACGAAAGGGAGGGAGTAGAAGTAGAAACAGATGTCCGAATTTTTGTTTGTTGGACCTAAGAAACTAGCACATAGTTTCTAATATTATGTAAGCCTAGAAGGTACAAGGTATTGGCATATCTCTATTATGTGTTTGTTATAGTGATGACCTTTTTGTCCAGATCTTGGACATTGGCACCTAACCTTGATAGCTATGCTTGCTTGCATGGTAAGGGCACTTCGCTCTCACTTTCATCTCCTGTTAATTGGCCAATGTCCTTGATCCAGGAAACAAGAGAAGCTATAGAACCGCATTAGAAATCTTTGCCAACACCAACTACTTTATATTCTGTTTTTTTTTATCCAATCCTATCCCATTAAATCTCCTCTTTAATTTCCTTATAGATGCATTAGAATATGAGATTCCAAGTCAAGGTGGAGAAAAATAGTATCTCTCTTGTTTCTTGTATGATGGAAATGAATCTAATTTTTTTCTTGGGCAGTTAGGTTAGGTTGAAATGTCTTTCTGAATGACCATATGAGAAGTTCTAGGATATTATTGCAATAAACCATTACAAATTTTGTAGAGTGATGAAATAGTTTTGCAAAGATTGTATTTGATTTGGGCTGTCTTCTGCAAGTGTCAGGAAAATCAAAAGTACCGCAGGTATAAGTGCGGTAGTTCTGTTTGGCAGATGTACCGCAGGTATAAGTGCGGGAGTACCGATTGGAGGAAGTATCAGGTTGAGTTGCGGTATAGATTTTTAACGTGCGGAAGTACCGCTTTGAGGAACGGTAGAACCGTAGAGCAGAAGTACCGGTAGTACCGCTTTGAGGTACTTTCGACCTTCCCAGAAAAATAGGGTTTTGGGGAATTGAGCCATGGATTAAGTTGGGTTGACCTAGGTCATTGAATTAAGGGTGTATGATGCATGTCTTGGCTAATGTAGGTCAAGTTGTGAAGAACTTGTGCCTGAAAAAGATTTCTTTGTCTTTGGATGTGCAAGGTCGCTTGGAGTTAACCGTGGTCAATGGCGAGGAATGAGGCTAGGCTCATGGAGGAATTGAGACGGTGAGACAGTTGGGGATGTCGGGTGAGACGGTCGAGGATGCCGGGTGAGACAGTGAGATCAAGCATGGCATAAGAAAGGCGGGAAATATTGAAGGTGAGTTCGAATGGTGGGATGACGCTATGTAGCTTGCACGGACCAAGTGAGCCGTGGTTCACTCGAACCGGGACGGGAGAGACTTGACGATGCATGACAAGCTAGTGGTGCACCTACACATGGTAAGCACGACGATTGCTTGTAGTGGTTGGTGATGACCAGGTCAAGGAAGGTGTCGATGTTTTAATATCGACCTTACGTATAATTTGTTTGGATTCGGGGGAACTCTTAAAAGACCCGGTGTATGCACATGCGGAGTAGAGACACGGAAAACTTTATCCTGGTTCGGGCCTTCTCCTAAGAGAATAACAACTCTGCGTCATACTCTAACAAACTGAAAAAGGTCATAACTTTGACCATGATTTTTATGATCGTTTGTTGAAATAGATTCTTGATACCCTAGAGTAGATCTCTGCAAAGTTTCATATCATTTGGATATACAAATCAAAAGTTCTCTCATTTTTGTTTTTGAAATTGTACTGGAAATACTATTCATTTGCCTGATTTTACTGTAGCAATGGTCAGACTGCCCTTATACTAGCAGTTAGACTGCCAGAACGGTCAAACCGCCATTTGGAGGCCGGTCAAACCGCCTAGAAGGGTTAGGTTCAAAGTTTTGTTGTCTTAAGCTGGTTGGTTTGGGTTTTCAACTGAGAATTCTATGCTCTACATCTCTGTAAGTGTTTGATGATAGAATCTTGAATACTTCGGAACCATTCAACCCCCCCCCCCCCATCCTTTGTTGCCATATTTGATCTTTCACTTTCATGGTGATTTATTGATTTACATGAGCCGACAAAATAGACTCTCCAATTCCAATCACTCTCATTATGTTTGCTGATCTTGTGGCACTCCATATTGGATGAAAGTATGAAACAGCCTACACTAAGCTTGTGGCAGGAAACAAAAGAGCATAATGTTATCAGGAATCAGGGTACAGTTTGCTGCTGCTCTATTATTCCTTACATTCATTTGGATTTTCTTCTCTCAAGATAGGCTAGCAGTAGCACAAATATATAAGGACATTGGATCAAGTTTACTGTTCTGGATAATAACATCAGCATACAGTTCCCTCCAAAAACATCAGCATACATCTGAGACATTATAGTCTACCTTCGCATCTCAACATGAGATATCTTAAAGTAGTATATGACCTAAACTATGATACTAGCAAGGATTAATAAAAACTCCAGAAAATGACTCTCTAACAAACTGACAATTACTAAATCCGATCCAATCTCTAAACAATTTTGACGATATCGACGCCATCCTTCCGCCTCTAACTCAAACAAGAATCATTATCTATCTTCTGTGGCATGGCACACACGTTCAGTAATCCGTAGTTCCGTACATCATAATAAAGGGTATTTTTGTAATACAAGCTATGAGGAAACACTGGCCTTTTCCAATCAGTTGACTCTGTCGGAATAGAAGGCAGTGGCAAATATGCTTAAGCAAAGGTATAAGATTCCTGATATGAATCATACATACAATTAATAACATATACAGCATGACAGTGACAGCAATAATATTATTAGCAGATTCCTGTGGATTCTAAGTGCAGTTAAATAGGCCAGCATGCTCAGCATCTCGATTGAATTGTCAATACCATAAAAGGAGATGATGCCAATATGTCCCCTTCCATGGCACAGGTGTGAGCTCCCCAACAATTAACTAGTCCCTTGCCACATCTTTCTCCCTTATTAAGCCACCCAGATGCTACATCTTCACAACATCTTATCTCAAGGCCATAGAATTCCTTGCCTTCTTTCTTCTCTCCTCCACCTTCTTGTTTCCCTGTGCCAACAGCATGGCTAGGAAATGTTCTAGCTGTGGAAACAATGGCCACAACTCTAGAACTTGCAGCGGGCACAGGAGCCTGGAGAACAGCGGCGGCCTGAGGCTGTTTGGGGTGCAGCTGCACGTAGGCTCTTCTTCCCCTCTGAAGAAGTGCTTCAGCATGGAGTGCCTGTCGTCGTCGGCGTCAGCCTATTACGCGGCTGCTGTTGCTGCGTCCAACTCCTCGCCGTCCATGTCGTCGTCGTCGTCGCTTGTGTCGATCGATGAGACCGCCGAGAAGATGACCAACGGGTACCTCTCCGATGGCCTCATGGGCAGGGCTCGAGAGAGGAAGAAGGGTGAGTTGGTTAATAACATGGTGGTTTCTTGGACAGTTCATTAGTTTGATATAGCACGGTTACATACTTGATTTGCTATGCTTTAGAAGTTATAGTCTGTGACAGTGATATGATCATCATGGAGTCTAAGGTTTAATTAGGAAAAAAATTCTGAAGATTTTTGTAGATGAGTAGTTATTTGACTTGTTTGGATCCTCTTCTCCAGTTTGCCATAGAAGTCTATTTTTCCTTCCAACTTGGTGCAGGGATATGCATAGCTGACATAGAGTAACTTCGTAACATTCAGATTGTTGACTCAGGGCAGGGGTTGCAACTTGAAACATTCACCTCTGCCACAAACAAGGACTTTGGCCTAGTTGTCTTAATCTTTGCTTTCAGAGTCTTAAACTCTTACTGATGGATCTTTCAACTATCAACGACCGTACTAACATATATACAACCACCCCTTCAGTTTGCTTGAATTAAATGCTTTGTTCTACCTCTGAAGATGTAAAAATTACATCCATTAATAATCTTCAAAAAAATTGCATCCATACTTAACTCCTGAGTGAATTGTCATCAGGGGTTCCATGGACCGAGGATGAGCACCGGAAATTCCTAGCAGGCCTTGAGAAGCTCGGGAAAGGCGATTGGCGGGGCATTTCCCGGCACTTCGTCACGACGCGAACCCCGACGCAGGTCGCCAGCCATGCTCAGAAGTACTTCCTCAGGCAGAGCAGCCTCATGCAAAAGAAGAGAAGGTCCAGCCTCTTTGATGTGGTATGTTCATGTCATGAAACATCTATGAGACATCATGCATGTGTTGTGAGTTGTAGTATAACCTTGCCATGTATGAACTCTTCCTTTTTTCAGGTTGAACATGGTGAGAAGGCAACGAGTGTGAATGAACGTTTGAGACTGAAAGAAGAGACCACCCCTGTGTCTGGAATGGAATTCCCTACTCTATCTCTAGGTATCAGCAGGCCAAAGCCAGAAGCTGTGCTGCCTCCATGCCTAACTCTGATGCCAAGCTGCTCATCAGCGGTGAGCAGCACATCACCAAATCTTGCACCGAAACTCCCTCCTGCCCTGACGGCAAAGCCTCAGGTGCACCTCCAGACGCCTGACCTGGAGCTGAAGATCTCGACATCCCGGCAGGCCGATCAGACCGGTTTGTCGCCGAGGACACCGTTTTTCGGGACTATCAGGGTGACCTAATCGAAAGACCATGCCACAGATGATTGAAAGATTTGTTCCTAGAAGAAGAGCTTTTGTCAGTGATGTATGTGTGTGTCCTTGGCAAAAACAATGCCATCAATCATGTATCATCGGAGGATGAAACTTTACTGGCCTAATTTAGTCATGCAAAATAAAGAACGGCTGCCACTCCCTCTTGCCGTCACCTAGGCCTCTCTATGTTGACACAAAGGCAATGCAGAGTGGGTTTGTTTTTTGGTCTGGAGAAGGTGAAAGATGAGCTCACAATATTCACTTATTCAGTTTGCAGTGGATACTGAGAACGACAGGCAATCACTAGCCTAGCTAGTGCACAAATCCTTTTCTTTTCTTTTCTTTTTTGCAACAGTGTGATATGGGTGTCTTTAAATTAAGGTAGGAGACGGAGCTAAACTTGTGACCGAACACTACGCTAACCGCTCGGTTGGACTAAAAAGCTGTGGTTTATGGCTGAAATTGCATTGTAGCGATTGAAATTTCATTGTAATTGAAGATGACTTATTTGGCGTGATTAAATTTAAAAAATTTAAAAATAGAAAAAATATGCTAGCTCATTACAGACAACACAAACAATACAAGAAAAAAGAACCGGCAAAAAAACTAAAAAAACTAAAAGTTCAGAAAAAGACGAAATTTATAAATAGTAAAAATAAGTCAGAAATCAGAAATTGAAGCCGAAACAAGCGGAGTTTTAGTACCATGTTGATGTTCGGCTCTTATCCAGAGAGGATTTCGCGTATCATATCATAGTATACAAATTTGGTTTCCCCACTATCTGATCCGGACCCGGTACGTTTTCACTCCTTAGTCCTGATAGGATGGTTCTTCCGTGAGTTACCAGTCAGGTCTGTGTCATCAAAGATCGGATAGAATTAGGATCCTGGAACAAATATCTGATTACTCGCCCAAACTGACAAGTGGCAGCCGTGAGTTCGTTGCTTATGTCGCACGACAACATCGGTGGTTGGAGCTCGCGACATGCGTCGCTTTCCCGAATCGATGCGTGCTCAGGGCGCACACACACAAGTCTTCTAATTCTCTGGGTCTCATCATGTAATTCATTGCTTGCTTTGATAATGATCAGGCCATTTACCTAACAAAGCACACTTGCGTGCCGATTTGAGAGTAAAATATTGGGCCATTAGGAGGATAGAAAGACAGAAGATTATATTAGGATATGGTGTTGAGAGTAAAGACAAAGGCTAAGATACGAACCGCGGATTGCAATTGGAGCTGCACGTAGCCGCCTGCACATGCTGGAAGAGGATTGTTAATTAACATGTGAAATGGTTGGCGAGACAAAGGGACGCGTCAAGAAAAGGAAAACAGAAAGCTTAAGCTGGTGTGCTGCAATCTTATCGTTGATCATTTGATCCACAGAGGATATGGAAGGATAAGTTTCTTTTAGGTGTTCTTCTGACCTGATATCAAAGCTAACTCCAACACGTAGAGATTAGACAGCACCACTCGTGTTAAATCCGATGTTCCCAGTAGCACAACTTAATATTTACAGAAATATTACATATATGTAGGATCACAACAGCTCGAGTTGCAATCAATATACCTGATTCACAGACTTCAGCCGTTATAAAATCTGTTGTAATGACTATGGAACCTCATCGTCTCAACTGCAGCGGATCCCTGTCCCTGGCATAGCCACGTTAAGAACACCAGAATTTATCCTAAGTTCCATAGAAATTGAACTATGTTTTAAATGGAAATCTTGCGAAGCTCCTCCACTTCAATTCAAGCGGGCCCTAGGGTTACGCATATCTGCCATCAGCCCGAAGTCACGGACGGTAGGGACGGCGACTCGAGCGGCGCGACCTGGCCAAACACGTTCGCACGGCGTCAAATCAAAGCAACCGAAGAATCGAGGCATGGCCGGAACACCGGTCATCTCCCCATTGGTCACTCGGTCTCTCGCAGACGTTACTGCGCAAAGCCACGAACTGACCGGGAGAAAGAAGCCTTCCGAGAGGAGAGGAGCGACCAATCGGGCGACAAAGGCTCCCTCCAAAACTGCTTTTCGCTGACGTCTTCTAATCATAATTGTTGATTTTTTATTTAAATAGACACTATAAGAGCTGTTAAAGTAAAATGAAGAAAAACGAGGAAAAATTTAAAAAACCATTGTATCTCTAAAGATATTAATATCAAGGAAAAAAGAAGAAAAAACTATGTTAAAAACCAACACATTCAAAACGGTTTCTAACTTCTGAAAACTAGAAGACAAAAGCTGTTTTAAACGGACCAAAGATTGCGTTGTACATCCTATTTTGGTACACATAGGTTTCAAGTTTGGGGAGACTAGAGAACGATTTACCGTTGCAACTGTATAGCAACAGGTTTTATTAATTTTTAGGAAGTTTCATTAAAACATTTGAAAAAGGCTTTAGGTTTCAGTGAGTTTTATATGTTTCTAGAAGAATCTAATAAAATTTTAAGACCAAGTTTCAACAAGTTTTAGATTTTTGAACTCAAGTTTTAATAGGTTTCAGCTAAAGAGTTTCAAGATTTCAACAGGTTTCGCCAAGTTTTAACCCCAAAGTTTTTAAGAAATTTTAACAAATTTCAACAAGCTTCAACCCGAAAGTTTTAAGATGTTTTGGCAAATTTCAACAGATTCAACAAAATTTTCAAAGATTTGGACAAGTTTCAGAAGAGTTTCTTGCAAGTTTCACCAAAAATCACACCGATTTCATAAAAAAAAATCATCAACAACAAGGAATTTCTAGGGATAAAGAACAAGACTAGAATCGGCCTTGCCAAGGTTACTAGCAACATCACGAGTTTCAAGCCGAAGCTTTAGTTTCACAAGAGTATCATACAAAGTTTCATGTAGAAGCTACAATTTTCAGAAGGGTTTATGGTGAGTTCCATATCAAAGCAGTCTCAAAAGAAATTCATATGCGAGTTTCATGACAAAACATCAAGTTTCAAAAAAAAATTAAAGTGAGTTTCACTTGAAAAATTCAAGTTTCAAGTGGATTTGAAATAGTCAAAAACTCCTATTTTCAAGAGAGTTTGAAAAAAATCTTCAAATGTTAAAGAATCGGTTTGGCCGTTGGAGTTTACCAGAGGCAATTAAGATGAGTAGGAGGTGAGTTTCGAGCACACCATTCATCACCGTGCTTACTCATGGCCGCTAGCCATCCATCTCATTGCCATTGCTATGCAATCCTGCTACCACTCATCGCCCATAACTGCCCGTTGCTCCAGGCGAGCTCATGGCCATCTACCACCATGCTCAGTCAAGCCTGTAGTCGTTGTGCTCACCCGCTAGTAGCTACCGCATGAACTCTCGCCTGACTGTGCACCACTGAGATCACTCATGATGGCCACTCACGTACATGACACTCCCCACGGCATTGCTCGTCGCACGCACACACCTTGCACACTAGCAATTGCAGGCAAGAGGAGAGAGAGGAGAGGAACGAGAGAAACATAGGTGCATGCTAGCAATTGAAGGAGAGAGAGGAACGAGAGGAATATGTGGTGGAGAATGGTTGTGATGCTTCATCCTTATCCCCTCGTATGTATAAAAAAATAGATGGTTCAGTGTATATTTAGAGGCTTGATCGGATGGACATGTCCTATCCCATCGATTTTGAGTTTTACGGTATAACATTGTATAATATTTCTCTTCAAGTTTGGGTCTTTTCACGCATGCACTTATCACTGTAGAAAGGTAGATTCCTTTCTCTCAAAAATTCCCTCTCGAAGAGCAATAAAAGGGTGGTAGAATAATGCCTCATAAAAAAAAGTATAACCAAAATCAGATAAGCCAACTTTGTCTCTTTGATATTAATGGGTGGGTTCGGTAAGATTTTGTTTATACTTATGCCTCCATTTGCTATAATAACTAATTTTTAAACGATATGTTTTTTTAAAGCGATATTAACAGGTAAATTATACTACAAACTATACCGAGTTTAGTTATACCGGCCAAAATTACATGCGACTATTTTTCTCTACATACTGCCTCTTGCGAATAGTCCAGAATTCAAAATTTTAGACATAAAATATAAGTCACAGCCTAAAAAATCCACCTATTGTATGACCTGTAAGACTTGTTGCTCTGTGATATGAATTGGGGACGTGGTCAGGTACCTAATTTTGGGCAAAGTCTTGGGAAGTGAGTGAAGCAGCTGTGGCTGTGAGATCCACTGCTTTGCAAGTGTGTCACACGGCAAGACTAGACAATTTTGTTCAGGAAACAAAGTATCCAATTGTGACTTGGCATGTACAATGATTGCTTGCTTCTTTCTTAAAACTACGTCTTTTGCAGAAGAAAAACAGATGCCTGCAAGCTCATGCTTGACTTCTTCCCCCTTCTTGTTTTGTGTTGCTTCGACATTTCGATTGTCTATGTGTTAGTTGCGTCTGCATTTGAAAGATAAATTGACTTGATGGAGGTGAACATATTGTTCTCGTTTTTTTCGGCGCATGCTCGTACAGAGAACGAAATTTGGATTGACCCTGCGTACAAATGAAATTGCTACAACCCACCGTTGAAAATACAGGGCACGGTACTCCATTCTGTGCTCGAAGAGAGGAGACGTATCAACAACTATTTCCATTTGCGTCGTGGAAAGTTTTTGTTCGTATGTTAAATTAAGTTAAGATTCATGCAGAGATAAGAAATTTGATGGCGACAGTTGAGCAAAGAAGCCGTGTACTAGGGTCTGCTCGTCAGTAAATAGTCAATCCTTAGTGTTAAATTCAGAGTAGTACATTTCCTTTAGCACAAGGGAAAGGTGATACATCAATCTTGTGTGCACGAAACAAGACGACTTTTCAAGGATTGGAACATCTGAACCACTGTTGTTTTCAGGTTGGTTGTTACTATTAAGGAGCAACAGGAGGATGTATAATGAGCAATACAAAAGTAGAACGATTGATTAGTGCCTAAGACTGGATATGCCATGATCAGTCTGTACTCTGTAGCAGTATTGCGAATGCAGATTACTGTCAATTGTGCAACAGTAACTGGATAGAACCACCCATGTTTCAAGAATTGGCATCAGCAAGTGACAACAATTTTTATTGCAACTTGAAATATCCTACATCCGAGCTGAGACTCCAGAGATGCAGAAGTCCATCCTTATTTCAGATCAGTGATACAAAGTGAATGCAGAATGACTGAAGAAAGAATTGAAGTGCTCGCGAGTTGATAAATCTCCTAAAAGATCGAACCACCATCTCAACTTTGCAGGGAAGTACTGCATATTGCAACCCAAAATATGTGAGAATTTAACTCAGATATAAGCATTAGTCAACAAAAAGAATTCCTTAAAAAGATTCAGATGGAGGAAAAAACCTTCTCAATGAGTGATAGGTAGTATGGCTTGACCTCATCACACCCTAACCTTGCTCTTGCCATACAAGTCATACTTACTGCACACACAAAAAAACAAAGATAACAATAATGGCTATAAAACTGCATTGGTTTCCTATTGTGGAACGAAACATTTTTTTTAAATGTGTGAGCTATCTGGCCTGTAATTACTTGAACACATGTAGCCACTTGAGGTTCTCTTTGTCCTGATTGTTCATCAGGTGCTAATATGCTCCATCTGTGTAATGCTGAAAACAGCAAACTGATAGATTAGTTCCCCCCTTGCAATTTTGCAGTACTAAGTGAATGCCAAATGAAACCTAGCATTAAGCTTACGGTAGAACAAATGGTAGCGGATGACGAACAGGGCAACAGAAGGCATGGTTGTTTTGTTCTCCTTTTAGCAACCTGCTAGTGACAGAACTAACATGCAGTTGCAATGCATTTCTACACTCTTACCGGATACATGTAGTCGTCATGCCCGGAAGACATGAGCACATTGTCGAGCCCGCATCTTTCAGCGTAAACACCGGTTTCGCTGTTGTGCTTGGGATTTCTATTGTCAGGGTTCTCCTTGAAGACTTGAAGTACTGCGAGAGTGCAGATAGACTTACCGTCCAAAATACGATTTTCTTCATGTCAATCGGCATTGATCAAATGCTTGTTCATACATCATAACTTGTGACGGACATTGCATTCGTTGAAGTTGCAACCGACAGGGAATGTGTCGCCTGGAAGAGGGATCGCAAATAGTACAGATTGTGAAGCAACGCAGAAAAGAAATGTGCCTCCAAGAATTCAGGAGGTGAGAAGAACATGTTCGGGGGCTGGGCCGGGAGAGACCGACTCAGCGTTGTGATTGCATGCGACTGCGAGTCATGGAGACGAAGGCCTATGCTGGTACGGCGCTATCCGTTCTGACCTGGGTGACTCAGCTCAAGTTTGTTCTGTATGGCAGGCTGGCTGTACAGACTTGCACGGGAGAGGGGATGGGCCGAGCCCAGCACGGTGCAAGCTACAGAAAGGAAAACATGCACATGGGCCGGCTAACTTACGTATAGGCCTCAGCCGAGTCATTTATTTATTTATCTTTAAAAAAAGTCTTTCTTTTGTTTTGGCAAAGCTACACCGACGAAATGTACCCACTCGGAAGTGGTTGGTTCCATTTGCTCCAGTCACATTTCAAGGGAAAAGCACCAGCCACTGTTGTGTTGGTAGAATGGTAGGGCTGTTCAAAACCGGTTTTGACCAACCCGGCCAACTTATCGAGCGGCCGGCAAATGAGAGCACCAGAGCAAGAGTCACGGCGAGCCGGCCAATCACTGTATACTTCCGGTTTTCTTTAACCCGTTGGAAACATCGATCGCTAGTGCTGCTGGCTTGGGTTGGCAGCGGTTATTGCACGCGACCTTGTGCATGGGCCGATAACTCGCCGGCCGATTGAGAGTTGTTAGGAGCACTTACTCCACGCCGGCGGGGCGGTCGCAGTGTCTCTAGCCGGGAAGCAGGTCTGGTCGGCTACGGCCGCGCCGCACCCATCCGACTGTGCGGCGCAGCTTACCGCACCACGGCCTCCCTCGCCGACGATCCATCCAGCCTTTGTTTTGTTTTCCCAAGTACTCCTCAACAGTTAACACACCACCGCACTGTACGCCGCGACGTGTCCCGCGCATTTGCTCCCCCTTCGACTTCACGTGCTCCGCGCTCATGGCATGGGCCGACCACCGCGCGCCCACCCGCGCCGCGCGCGCACGTAGCCCCTGTGCCTGCGTCGCGCGTTCTGGACGTTCCCTGTCCTCTCCGTCCTCGCCTTCCAGAACCCCTACGACGTGTGCCGCCTCGCCTCGGTCGCACATGAACTCGCATGTGATGTGATGTGATCCCTGGTCCGCAGGCCGCAGCACGTACGGCCTGTCGCCTCCCCCGACTCGCTTAGCTGCTGACTCACCGCATTACGTGCTAACTAATCAACTGTAGCCAACTAATCAAACTGTCCTAAATTGACCAGCCTCAACGGACCACTGACCCTTCTGTTTTGATTGCCCCTATTTTATCCTTGTATACAGAGACGTGGCGGCTGAACCAGGATTAATCTAAAGCTTGGGAGAAAAGGTGGCAATTAACATTTCCATCGATCTGCAGCTAGCTAAGCTTGCCGGTTAACTAGATTTAATTTTGGCGCAGCAACCTTTTCCTTTTTGTCTAAAGATGGATGGATGGATGGATCATGGGTCGATCCCGTGAGGTTGAAACTCCGGCCGCTTTGCTTGGATTACAATCCATAATGCGGCCATAATGATGCTTTATTGCGAATTACTACTAGCCCATGACGATGATTAATTGGGGCATTAGGCTGCATAAACAGAGGCTTTTCTGCGCCATGGATGTTATCCGGAACAGAGCATGGGCACACATGCGGTGCCTCGTTGGCTGGGATGTGCTTTAAGACCCCGCTCGGTTGGGCTGAAAAATAGTAGTTTAAGCTGAAATTACATTGTAACTGACTGAAATTATACTGTAACTAAATGTGGCTTATTTGGCGTAATTAAATTTAAAAATTTTAAAAATAGAAAAAATATGTTAGTTCATCACGGACAACGCAGATGAATACGGGAAAAAAGAACAAGTAAAAAACTCAAAAAACCAAAAAAAATTAGGAAAAAGATGAAATTTATGAATAGTGAAAAGTAAGTCAGAACCTAAAAACTCAAGCCGAAATGAGCGAAGCGTAACTCATCGGTTTTTAGTAGGAGTAGGTGGGATTGACTTGTCAGGCGCGAACGGATCGACCGGCGAGCAAGCCGTCGCCAACAAAAGAAGATACAAAATATCTCTAGGGATAGGGAAGCTGACGAGGATAAAAAGGAAATTATCGAGCGGTTTGTCAAGATCAGACGGTGGCCGGCTTACGAGATGGTGTGTCCAGTCCCAAATGTCCTTGCAACACAAGGATCATCTCGATCTTCTATTTCAGAGCAGAGCACGTCGTTTAATTTGGACCGGTAAATGGGATTTAAATCCGATAACTTACACACACCACACAGTGATAGGGAATATACGCTAACGCGACGAATTATTGTGCCTAGTTGACCTCTACCTTGCGGAAGTAAAATACTGTACGTGCGCAGGTGTTCTCTTGCAAAGTCGACTGCTACACTGTCATGTCGAGCAAGCATTTTTCCGTAGCACTGTATATCTTGTCGTTGCAGCTAGCTAGCTTGGGTAGCTTACCAGTACAGTTGACTCTCTATTTGATTGCTTCCTACGTCGTAGCCGACGGACCTAGTATTTCGTCGCCTAATGTTGAACTCTAATATGTTAATACCTACACTACTGTCCAAAATTAACTACGCTATGCACTACTAATATTTGCACGTCCCGTGCTAAGCCTAAAGCTTGATCAACTCAACTTTGGCTTCTGACTTATTTTTTACTATTTATAAGTTTCGTCTTTTTCTGAACTTTTGGCTTTTTATTGAGCTTTTTTGCCGGTTCTTTTTCCCCGTATTTGTTTGTATTATACGTAATTATGCTAAATAAGCCTCTGTCAGCTACAGTACTTTTTTCAGCCAGCTACAGTGTTTTCAGTCATAAGCTATGAGCTTTTCAGCCGACCCGATCATCACCCTATTCTGCTAGGGCCTGATTCTGTCCCTGGTAGTAATCAATTTTTTGAAAAAAACACGCCTTGTCCCCAGTGAACGATCACTGCTTATCCCTTAAGGCAACTTGCCTAATCGTGAATTCGTGATCAAGACGAGCGTGATGCGGCCACGTCAGCATGTCGCTGTTACTTGATCCACTATGAAGTGCTGAATTAGCCATCACCTCAGCTCCTCCGTGCTGCGAAAAGCGGCTACAGTAACAGCAAAATTCCCCGTAACTACATCCATGCTCCATATGATTGCGTGCACAAATGGAGGCAGCCATTGGGCACGAACTTGGACTTCGCATGCTTGGATTTGACACCATAAAACTGATTAACTATACATAACCACCGTGGCCCATAACGCCCTAAATTACGGGCTTTACTTTTATTAATTTAATCGGATCGAGACGCACGCAGATCGGCATGTGTTCGTCCCATCTTCTCAATGGAGAAATGTTGCAACTTGCAACGATAAAACAACTCGATTTGTTCTGTGAAAAGTTCAAGCTACCACTAACAGAAAATCTCTTTTGTTGTACTCCTAGCTTGTTAGCACCAGATCGAAGTTCTCGAAATAAAAAGCACCAGATCGAAGAGCGGCTTTCGTCCCTCTAAATGACTTCAGTTTCTTTTTTTTCTAGTTTATTTTAATTAGAAGTCATTTAGAACATGTCGGCTTCTAATTTCAGTTTATGTTAGTTTTTGATCTTTTTTATCTTTCTTGTCTTTTTTAATTCCTTTATGTTGTCCGTGATGATATAACAGTTTTTTATTTCTTTTAATTAAATAATTTTAAAAAATTAACGGACGTTATAATATAATTTCATATAAAAGTTAACAGTTGAAGTTACATGGGAAACCTTAACCTCTTCAAAGAGGGCAGTTAATTTGCTCACGCACTAACTAAAGAGATGGCTTTCCACTAAGCCATCGTGTCATTCAAGAATCAAGAGACAGAGAGTACTACTCAGTATAGTATTTATATGAGTTTGCATGGACCATAAGATAGATATATAGACCACTTATACCAGGATGGAGGATAAGGAAGAATCTGCAATCTACCCATCTGGGATATAAAATAGTAAGCTAAACACCACATGCCGTGCACACGTGCAGCTCCAGAATCTCAAAGCGGAAGCAAACCACTGCACCCAGCAGGTGAATGAATGATTTCGGTTGCGACTTGGACCTGCGAGCTTAGTAGTAACCGGTACTGGTGCTGTACACTAGTACTAAACAAGGGATGGACTGTTTGCCTTGCGAATTTTTGCCGTACATAACTTATTTTAAATTTACATTTACAAAAAATAGTTGTATGTGTATGTAATAGCGCTTCTATCATTGATCATCGGACGGTAGGTGTCTGCCACTTGGCTATCAGACGGTAAGTGGTCTATCGCCCGGTCAGTAGACGGCAGGCCAAATGGCAGGTGATTAAGCTGACTTAATTACCTGTTTAAATTTATAATTTTATGCTATAATTATTTAAAATTTAAATATAGCAAATGAGCTCAAAAAATTACAAAATTTTATGCACAGCCTCTCGACGTAACGTACTTCATTGTGCAAATTTTTGACAATTTTATCCACTCTGATTGTTGCTCAAAAATTTGTACAATTTTGATATTTGTAGGAGTTGTTACATATAGCAAACGGGCTCCAAAAATTACAAAATTTTAAGTCAAACCTCCCGACACATTTGACCTAATTGTGTAATTTTTTAGAAATTTTACGTGCTCCGAATTTACCACGTTGATTCGTGTTAATTTAATCATAATTAGCGATATGTAATGTTCGGACATCTTTTGTAGTGCGTGAACTCTGTCCTTCGCACATATGTCAGCCCGTTGCTGCTATCTTTCCTTTTTCACTGCATTTTTCGCACAATTGTCACTCTATCCATGTCGTTCCCCTTCGCGAGCTCCCTTGTCCACACAGATGTTGTTATGTCTGTGCCGTCAACCCTCGTCCGCTCCCTCGTCCGCACAGATGCTGTTATGTCTGTGCCGTCAACCCTCGTCCACTCCCTTGACTTCACATTTGTTAGTATTACCATGCCATCTTTCCTCACCTGCAGTGCTATCCTTCGAGAAGGAGTCCTTAATTTGTGAGGTGAGCCCACAGGGTTCCCTTTTTACTTGGTCATAAATACGAATATCTCATAGTTGGTCTTTGGTCATCTCAGTCGTTGATCGCAAAAGCCCATTCTCCCTGTCGTTGCTCAAAATTAAGAGTGCATAGCTAATTATTTTGATAATGTAGTGCATAGTTCATTAAGGACACGACAGTGTTGATTGCTTTTCCCGAAAGATAGGTAATTTTTTATCACATGCTTTTAATGTTATTCCTGTAATCCTAGTTAATTAGTGTTATTTAGTTAGTCGTAATTAATATAGTTTGTATTGTGGAGGAAGTAGGTCGTAGTAATTTAGACATAGTTTTTAGTATTTTTTAGTACGTACGGTACTCGTAATTTGTTATTATATGGTAGTGTATAATTAAGCGGTCCTAATTAATGTAGTGGAAATTAGTTAGGATTAAATAATGAGTTAGTGCTAAGTAATTAAGTGCTAAGGATGACGGTAAAGAATCACTTGTAATTTTTTGGATGGGTAATCAAATTGTCGGTAATTAATGAATTATTCATATGTAGTTACACACATGTAGTCATTAACTTGCATACTACTTGTCATCATTTTTTATTATAACGCTTACTGCAGATCTAGTTGTTGTGGCTTCAGATAGTCGTAGACATGGAACACTTGACAATATTCTACGATGATGATCTTGTACGGGCTGGATTCGATGGATTGGATCTATCGATATGCCAATACAAGGTGCTTCGGGCCGAAGGGCTCAATGTCATGAATATTCATGAGCTACGAAGCTGCATCCGAAGAGAGTTCGCCATGGAGGTAATGGCGTTAAAACTTGCTATCGAGGGGACCACCTATAACAATGGCGTGTGGGAGCTCGTGATGGTGAATGGCACCGTAGCATGGAGGCAGTACATGCAAATTGTCTCCCAGCCCGAGGCGGCCATTTACGGGAGGCCAATGGTGTACCTGTGTTTAGATGAGTGATTGTAAGAGCTCCGCATTTGAAACCAAGCAAAAAGAGACCTCGGTGCATTGCCATCGGAAATTATGGACGCATTGTTGACACGCATCACCGCGAGCGACAAGGGACAACATGGTAAGAGTGACATATGTGCACACGAGGAAGCGGGCAAGGCGGGACGACATGGACAGGCTAACATATGTGCAGGCGAGGGAGCTGGCGAGGGGGGCTGGTATGGTCAAGCCAACACATGTCCGAAGGAGAGAGCAGGCAAGGGAGACAATATAGATAGACTGACATTTCTATGGGTAAGGGGACAGAACCAAGCGGGGATATCCCTCATCGCATATCAGTAATTACGATTAAACTATCACGAATTAACATAACAAATTTGTAGCACATAAAATTCTCAAAAACTATACAATTAGGTCGATAGTGTCGGGATGGTTCATATAAAATTTTGTAATTTTTAGAACTCGTTTGTTATATGTAACAACTTTTACAAATATTGAAATTGTACAAATTTTTGAGCAACTTTCAGAGTGGATAAAATTGTGAAATAATTACACAATGAAGAACGTTGTATCGGAAGACTACGCATAAAATTTCGTAATTTTTTTAGCTCATTTGCTATATTTAAAAATTCGAACAAATACGACATAAAATTACGAATTTAGACAAGTAATTAAGCCAGCTAATTAGCTGGCTTAATCACCTGTCGTTTTGTGGGTATACGGCAGGCCACCTGCTATCCGGTGGCCGGGCGTCAGGCGCCTGCTGCCTGGCAACTGGACGGCAGGCGCCATGTGTCACCCTTGGAATGCTGTTGTCCGATGACCGGGTGGTAGAAGTGCTATTTTTGTTAATACCACACATATATGATTAGTTTTGTAAATGCAAATTGAAAAGGTGCTAATATATGGCAAAAATTCTTGCTTTGCTCAGTGTGTTATACACATGTAAATTAAGCATGCATGCAGGGACATGTGATGCGCAACGAGGCCAAAGACCAAGCAGATCTTTATCGACTGCTTGGAAGGAAGGAACCGGTCAATCCTTGAGCTCTAAGCACCTTGGCAAATCTCCAAAGCGAATGCTCCACAACCTGTCATACTTTTTGCATTTGGTTCTGGAGTAGTAGGGATTAAGCTGTTTAGGATGCAAATCTGCGGACGCCCGCTGGTCAGGGAATCAGCATTGAACAGGTGCTTGCTGAAACCTGAAAAGGCACTGCCGTGTCGAACTTAGGACATCTCCAATGGTCTGAGTCAGTTAGCTATATGTATGTACACATCAGCATATATTCTATATGGAGGAAAGAGAGTATGCAAAAAAAACCGAGCCAACTCTTCCTTAAGCACTAGTCTATAACGCAAAACGAGGCAGCATCTATAAATGATAGTCATTTTCTGTATGTGCATGTAAGTATCAAATAGCTATCCTTATAGATAGTTCTTTAGAATGCTAGCTTTTAGTGTGTACTATATCATCTCCAATGGTTATAGCTAGCAACTAACTATAAGACTTCCACATCATCTATATAGTACACACTAAAGTTAGCATTCTAAAGAACTATCTATAAGGATAGCTATTTGATGCTTACATGCACACACAGAATTTATGGAGGCTGCCTCGTTTGGCGCTATAGACTATTTCTAGAGCTGTAGAGAGCTGCGTTCTCTTTCTTCATTTAATATCTTCCACGTAGGACAGTTGATGACATGGACTCTCTTGTAGAGAGCTGCTATAGACCCATTGCAGATGCTCTAAATGATGTGGAAGTCTTCTAGTTAGTTGCTAGCTAGAACCATTGGAGATGCCCTTAAGCCCTAAACCTTTAACAAAAATCCAAAATTGGATGGGCTTAAAAAATTGTTATGCATGTCAACGTGAGCCCATCCACGCCTACCAAGGAACTTGCATGGACTGATGGACCAGAATGCACTCGGCAGGGTCCTCGGGTAGGGAGCTACGGTTGTTCTTTTTTTTTTAGTTTTGGTTTGTGCTTTAGAGCAAGTTTAACAGTGTAGATAGCTGCTACCTCCAATATATTTCCATGTCATCAAAAGGTAAGATGCAGCCAACTCATACAATAAGCTGGCTATAAGTTGTCTCTACAAGAGCTCTCAATCATTTAATATATACATGGGTATTGGTCATTTAATACATGCATGGGTATAGCAGTTAGTTCTATTGGTACATGCATTGATAACGCCTCTTTTCCTGTGCTATAGCCTGACTCTTGCATGAGAGCCGGCTTGGCTCTCTCTCTCCTTTTCTCTCCCCTCCACATAGGACTATGCTGACATGGATTCCCTTATAGCTAGCACAGTCAGCCTTATTAAACTTGCTCTTAGGCCAGTCTCAGTGGGGGTTTCATGAAGTTTTATGGGCATTAAATACGCTGATATGACACTGTATTGATGAAGAGAGAGATGATAAAAGTTTCATGGGAGTAGAGAGAGTTTCATGGGGATGAAACTCTTCTGCACTGTTTCCAAAATATGGGTGTGTTGGAAACTGGGACATGAAACCTCCATTGAGACTGACCTTATAGTTACAATTTATGATTTTTAAATATTTATGAGAGAGAGTATGAAGATATAAATAACTCGTGTGTGATTTTAGCCGATATAAATGAAGTCGTTTCAGTATGTACTACAATTAACTTATAGACCCCACCTTAAAAGACAATCCGTTAGTGCACCCTTATCAATTATGTTCCCCGTCTATAGCAGAGGTGCTAATGGATGGATTTCTAAATCCAAATAGCAGAAGTCCAACTTAAACCCAAACAGAATTGATTCAATTAATATATAATCCAAATTCAAATGGATCTGTGCAAATATTATTTTAGGTGAGGACGTAGGGTCCATTTGTGTGCTTGGGCCTAATAAGTCGCACAAAGTAGCCCCTCTACATGTTGAAATATCTCCATTAATTTTATGTAGGTTTTATGAAACTTTTATAGTATGAACGTAAGTTAGACATTCTAAATACTGACCTTTTTTCATAAGCTTCCTATAAAAGCTCGTAGGGCCCACCTGTGCACATGGGTCCACCAATTTGCACAAAGTAGCTACTTTACATGCTAAATCATCAACAAATTTCGGTTGATTTCGTGAAAATTTTATGTTGTAAATGTGAGTTAGAAATTTTAAATACTAAACTTTTACAAAAAAAAAACTTCCTATAAAAGCCCGTAGGACCCACCTATGCGCATGGGCCACCAATTTTCACAAAGTGGCTCCTCTACACATCAAATCATTTTCAGTAAATTTTTATCAATTTTATAAAAAATTTATGATGTGTACGTGAGTTAGAAATTCTAAATAGCGAATTTTTTTTATGAAAACTTGATTTAGAGGTGATGCCCATTGGTTAGCATATGATCCATCCAATTAATATCAAGTATTCAAAGCCTGTATCGGACTTAACTTTGGATATATCCAGATCCAATCCAGTGAGTTCCAATACCTGCAAAATAAGTCTATGGACTCCTAAAGTCTAATCCCAGCTCTATACACAATGAATTTGGAAATTTGGGCACTGTTGGACCCTTGTTTACTCAAAATTCCCGTTTTGGCCTCCTGTGCAAAAAATTCCCAAATTTGGACCCCTGTTGAGCGCGTGATTGCCAGGTGCTGCCACGTGCCCCGGTCGTGCGGTCTGGTACCGCACGACCGGACTGTTCACCGGGTCGTGCGGTACCAGACCGCACGACCCGCCTGCCGTCGCCCCCAGCGCGCGATCCAATCGCCCGAGCGCACGATCGATCGGCCGACCGCGCGTCCTCCCGCCCGGCCGCGCGACCTGCAGAGCCGACCGCACGATCAATTCGCGGAGCGCGCGATCAATTCGGGGGCCCAGAAGGACTACTAGATCTTCTTACTTTTTTGTTTCAGTCTTCTCACATAATTGTAGCAAGAAAAAGTACAATATGTTTGCTACGTAATCTCACTGTCGGAGCGCGCGATCAATTCGGGGAGCGCGCGATCAATTCGGAGGCCCAGAAGGACTGCTAGTATCTGCATGCATGGATCAATACTTGGATCGTCAGTACATACGTACGTACGTAGTAGCAGCAGCAGCAGCTTTCTGGTCAGGTTTGGAGGCTTTCTGACAACGTAAAATTTGCACCAAACACGTCTCTGCTGCTACTTTTCATTCCGTTCTAGAAATGTCTACTTTTTCTAACTTTTCATTCGCGCGCTCCGCGAATTGATCGTGCGGTCGGCTCTGCAGGTCGCGCGGCCGGGCGGGAGGACGCGCGGTCGGCCGATCGATCGTGCGCTCAGGCGATTGGATCGTGCGCTGGGGGCGACGGCAGGCGGGTCGTGCGGTCTGGTACCGCACGACCCGGTGAACAGTCCGGTCGTGCGGTACCAGACCGCACGACCGGGGCACGTGGCAGCACCTGGCAATCGCGCGCTCAACAGGGGTTCAAATTTGGGAATTTTTTGCACAGGAGGCCAAAACAGGAATTTTGGGTAAACAGGGGTCCAACAGTGTCCAAAATTCCTGAATTTGTACATCGTCAAAAAGCAAAATAAAAAGAAAGAGTAAAAAGTCCTTTGGTTTGCAAAGTGAAACTATATATTCTTAGTAGGTGCCCTACGTCTACAAAAAATTAGGCCACTTATACACAAATGTCATGAATCCATTCTACTCTTAAAAAGTCCTTGATGCATATTGCATAAAGGCCCTCTCCAATCCTCTCTCCTATCATCGCTGTCTAGTACTGATCAACAGATAATGACGAACAAATCTGGGCAAGCATAGCTCGAAACTGAAGACTCAGGTCATGTTCTTTTCAGCTTTTAAAAATTATTTTTAGTTTTTTTATAATAACTAATTTTTAAATAGAGTATTTTTTTAAGAGAGAATTTACTAGTTAATTATAGTATATATTTTATTAACTTCATTTATATCGCTAAAAATATTGTAATCTCTTATACAAATAGACAAAAAAACCATAGCGAAAAACTGTAAACCACAGAAAAAAAAAAGAACAGACAGTAAGGGTTGCTCACCCCACTTTGAATAAAGCAGGCGCAGGAGCAGAAGCACTGTACTTGGATCGCCCGATCGGTTCGATCTGGTTTGGTGCGTGGTCCGCGTCCATCTCCACCGCACCGCATCGCGTTGCAGTGCATTGCTCCCGGTCGCAGGTACGCGAAACACGGCGTCGCGCTTATCCAGACGAGCCAGTACGCCGTGCATCGCATACCTAACGGCTTACGGCGCGGTGGGGCACCGGCCATGTAATGCTGTCTGGTGCGTGCACGCACCCTGCATTTCCATGTGACCAACAACCATCCTGTAATGCAGTACTACTAGTGGAGTATTTGCCTTGTTGAGGACCTGAGACTGATGATTGGTAGTTCAATTTATGCCGGAATTTAAAAAATTCCCGTGTTTCAAATAAGTCTTCATGTGACGTTCTACAGGAAAGAAAAAAGAAGAATTTAAAGGTTCGTGATCTATCGCTTGGTTACTGGCTGGCTACCTTCCTGAAGCAAGGAAGAACGTGCGTGCGTGGTGAACAAAGCCGGAAATTTTCCCGAACCGTCCGGGGAAAGAAGATTCCGCAAACTCAGCTTCAGAGCAAGCGACAACCCCCTGCCTGCCTGCCTGACAGCCTGAGTGATTACAGTACAGTTGCCTGAAACTACATATGCGCTCCTGTACCGTCACCAGCCTTAGGTCTCAAGCAGTCAAGCTGCAGATCGCCGATCGGTGCATCATCGTGCAGCTGCAGGGGATAAAGGGTGGATTTGGACTGGTTTTGATTTTGTCTTTTATCACTTTTTATTATAGTAACTAGTTTTTAAATGAAGTATTTTTTAAGATGATATTTACAAATCAATTGTAACAGATATTATGGTAAATTTAGCTATATCAGTCAAAATCGTATATGATTATTTTTTTCATACTACCTCCTATAAATAATCAGGATTTAAAATTAATAACGAAAAACCATAAACATTAGCATAAGAGGACACATTCAGGCTGAAACGAGATAGATGCAAAGGGAGGGGAGCTCAGATGGGCTGGAATGATGATGAGTACCCGCTAAGGGTTTAGCTAGGGAATGAGGGTACAACCTAGGCAGGGGGCAAAACCATCCAAGCCACGCAAACTTGTTGCCGCTGGACAAACCTACGATTGCAATTATTAAAAGCGAACAGATGAGTACCGGCAGCGCTGTAGATGGGAGCGGTGTGTGTGTAGTGGCGCTGGGAGAACACGTCTCGACGTGTCGGGGCTCGGGGGAAGTGGTCCCAGGGCTCCGCAGGAGGGGGGCCGCGGGGCCCAGAGGCAGTACCCCGCGCGCGCCACATCTCGCGATGAGCCACGCCGCGTGGAGCGACGTCGTACGCCTTCCCCGGCCTCAACTCCCATTGATTCCTTTCCTTTTGTCGCCTCTCTGTCTATCCCTCACCTTTATCCTCTCTGCTCTAGATCTCCGTCACAGGGACATGTACAACGTAGTCCTTTGGTCGGTGCCTCGCTGGTCTAGACACGAGGCGGTGGTTCGCAGGTCTGGAGAGGAGCCTCTGTCTTTCCGACGAATAACGACGATGACGGGGTGAGCAGGGCGGGCGGCGAAGGAGATCTACCTATTTGGTATGCTGATGTTAAACTAAGTTGATGGAGAGGAAGATCACACTGATATTGTTACAGTAGACTAGGGTGGTACGATGAAGTGGACTATATAACTCCATGAGCAATTAGCGCAACCAACAGGTTTCAACGACGTTGTTTGCCATGGCGCAGTCTTTGGCCTCTGCACTTGATCGGGAGACGGTGTACTGCCACTTTGACGACCAAGAGACGGGGTTGTCATCGACAAAGACACCGTAGCCCGAGGTGGACTTGTGTGTCTCAGGACAGCCCGCCCAATCAGCATCGGAGTATACAACTAGCTCAACAGGTGAAGTGCGATGAATTAACAAATAATGCTCAAGAGTCCTTTAAAGGTACCGTAGGATGCGCTTCACCAAATCAAGATGTGACTCACGTGAATCATGCATGTAAAGACACACCTACTACACAACGTAGGCAATATCAGAGCGAGTGAAAGCCAAGTACTGCAAAGCGTCGGCAAGACTACGGTAGTGAGTCAGTTCATCAACTGAAGCGCCATCACCAAAGAGCTTGGAGAAGTGTGTGTCAATAGGCGTGTTGCAAGGCTTACAGGCGGACATCCCGACGCGCTCAAGGATGTCTAAAATATACTGGCGCTGGGAAAGAAAGAGAGCACCTTCGTAACGGTGGACTGACATCCCAAAAATGGTAAAGTTGATCGAGATCCTTCATGGGAAATTCTTGTAGGAGAGCTGAGATCGTTCGATGAAGAAGAGCATCAGAGGAGGCAGTCAAGACTATATCATCCACATAGAGCAATAAGTACACCGTGTCAGCACCCCGACGCAACACAAAGAGTGATGTGTTCAACTTGGCCTCCACAAAGCCAAAAGATAGGAGATGTAAGGCGAAGCGACTTTAGCATACACGAGGAGCTTGCTTCAAGCTGTAGAGAGATTGTTAAGCCGACAAACATGGCCGGGTCGAGCAGGGTCAACAAATCCAAAGGGTTGCACACAGTAGATTATCTCAGATAGAGTGCCACGCAGAAATGCATTCTTGACGTCAAGCTGATGAACCAGCCAGTCTTGAGATAGTGCCAATGCGAGCACAGTGCGGATTGTAGCAGGCTTAACCATGGGACTAAAGATATCATCAAAATCAATGCCAGGGCGCTGTGTGAAACCACTTATAACCCGACGAGCCTTATACCAATCAAGAGAACTATCTGAGAGAAAGTTGGGCTAAAAATCCATGTTCTGTCACTACATTAACTCTAGGTGGACGCGGAATGAGGTCCCAGGAGTTGTTGGTTTGAAGAGTGTTGTATTTCTCAGTCATAGCATGGCGCTAATTAGGATCAGCTAAGGCATCCTGGTGTGTTTTAGGCACAATGGAGAGCACTGTAGCCTAAAGATTGAGCCATTGAACTGGAAGATGATATTCAGACTTTCTATGCATAACCATGTCATGATCATTTGATGTCGGTATAATAGGGACAACAGTCGGCGGGCAGGAGGTGGCGTTGGCTCCGCTGGCATCAACCAAAGGCATGGAGCCATTAGGGGTAGCAAGGCTGGCGGAGTCACCCACAGTGGCGTATGAGAGTGCGGGAGCCGAGGGCGACACACAATCAGTGCCAGGTGAGCTAGCGGTTGTTGTGCCGGGATGAGCCAGCTAGCCGGCCGAGCACAACCATGACCTAGTGTGGTGGAGCAGGCGGGGGACGGCACCACTGGGGCAGACTTTGGGGTGTTAGTGCCATTAGGCGAGGGCCGGCGGCAGTGGCCAGTGATGGCCAGCCAACGCTTAGGGGAATCTGCCGGTACCTGGTCCTGCAACAACTTGTGATCCTATTTTCAAAGATGAAGTGCCATAATCAGATAAAAAATCAAGGTTAGGGAAGGCGCAAAAGAGGCTTCTGCAAAGGGGAAGGACTCATCAAAAGAGACATGACGGAAAATGATGATTCTATTGGACGAAATATCAAGACATGGGTAACCTTTGTGGTCGGACGGATAGCCAAGGAAGACATACAAGGTGGAATGCGGTGAAAGCTTGTTTGAGGCCATGGAGGTTAAGTTGGGGTAGCACTTGCATCTGAAGACGTGAAGATGCGAGTAGAAGGGGGCAACACCGTAGAGAGCAAAGAAGGGAGTAGAAAAATTAAGAGTTTTGGTAGGATGGCGATTAAGGAGATAGGTGGCAGCATGGAGGGCTTCCACCCAAAAAGTAGGAGGGTGGCTAGCATGTATAAATCACCTTGAACGAAGTTGTGGAATTCCGCCATCATGTATAAAGCATGAGTCTCTTTGTTGCTAAGGAATTGGTGCTCGAGATTCGTCCACACAATGCGGGGTGTAGTGGTGGGGGACATGACGATCTTTGAGAGGTTCGCAGCAATAGTGCCATCAAGCCAAGACAAGATCACACAGTCCATGCGTACCCAATCCGCCTGATCGGGAAGGGGGCATCATCGGAGAGGACGTGGTCTGTCAAGGCATACTTGCCGAGCATGATGAGGAAGAGGCCGCGCCACTTGCCATAGTTAGCAGAGGTGAAGTCAAGGGTGACCAGGATGAGGGCCTTGATGTTGAGGATGCCAACATCTTGGGCGTGAAAGACGGCGATGGTGTAGTTCGGTTGGTTGGTGACAACATAGGCGAGATCGGTAGCTAGGGCCTGCTGGCAATAGACATCTTGTGCCTCCTGGCTCGTGTGATCGATGGCAGCCACAACGATGGCCTGAACCTGACGGTCCTCAGTGGCAGCGGCTTCGGTCTGAGCCACGTGGGCCACCAAAGCAACCTGCTCGGCATGAGCCACCTGGTCGGCAAAGAGGTCGGTGGAGCCGACCATAGGGGAGAGAGAGAGAGGGATAAATCGGTCGGAAGATGGAGGATGATGGCTAGGGTTTGCGAAAACGTACGGCCACAGGAGCGATCACGTATGATACCACGAACGCGTGTAGTGTTTTGGAGAAATCACGCACTGAGTTGATTAATGAATCAAGGGTTACATATATAGACCTCTTCTTTTGATATCTGAACAATCGGTTTATAGAAACAATACCTGGGAGATAAGGAAGAAAGAGACTTGAAAAAATACGCGTGATCCGTGGCACGTAACGACCATGGCAGATCAACCATGACAGGTCGACCCTACGACCGGTTTGTTGTACACCTGTTGTGGTCGATGGTTGTATGTAGATATCTAACAAAGCTGGTGGCGAGGGTGGAGAACGGATGCAGTGACTAGATCTGATCAGGGAGTGGCGACGACATGACGATCGGAGGGGAGACAGTGGGATTTGAGATAGGGAATTTTTGTGGGGGAGAGAGAAATGAGGTTGGGGAGAAAAATGCGGGTGGGGACTTTAGTGTAGACTGGCAGGTAGCACGAGGTGTGTGTGTAATATACCATTGTGTTCTAAGGTTGTTATAGTAATATTTCAATAAAAAGGTAACTAAAATAGTATAAAATCTGAAATAGAAAAAACAGAGGGCTGAAATGCAAATTATTCATGGGTCCATTTGAAACAACTATGTATTGGATGCGAGAGTTTCAATAATATCCTTAGTAGTAAGTGATGTATTTGAAACCATCACTTTAAGACACACATGCATTATACATGCGCCATCTGCAGGCCGTTACTGGCGAGCACTGTAAATCAGGATAAGACAGCACAGCATGCCTCCTCTCGCTGTGGTCCGGACGCGTGCGGTGCGTGCTACACGTTCATGTCCGACAAACATCTCTTCTTGCTCGATCATTTTTTTCCCCATGAGACGATCTCGCCTTTCACTCGCTTCTCTTTACCGTGGACACTGCTCCTTTGCCCGAGCCCCGTCGAGTGTCATCATTTTTTGGCGCCTGTCCCCTTTTTCGACGGGCTATGTGGCGTTTCGGGCCTTGCTGTTGCGCGTCCGATCCCCTTGCTTTGCTCACACCCATCAATGCGTGGCGCCAATGTTTGTTGCGTCGGTTTCGGCCGGAGAAGGCGCCGCGCCCGCACCGGGACGATACGGTGCACGGCACCGTATGTTGTCGCTAACACACAAAGCGTCCGTCAGGGGCAGTTTGTCTGGGCTCGCTCGTGCATGTCCACGCCGCGTCACGACGTTTGGTTGGACGTGTAAAGACTTCGAATCGATTTCCTTGTCCATTTAAATGAGCCTTATACTTCACTCGTGTTTGGGTACTAAAACATTGCCGACATCGACATCAAGGGTGGAAAGGTGACACCAAACTTGTGTTTCCGTCCCGCCAAAGGTAAATTGGGAGAGAATCCTCGGATGAGAGACACGATTATGCTGGTATTGGACTTCAGTTGGAGCGTGCCGAAGATAGTGGGGTGCTCCAGTGGACTTAAGAAGTTTCTAGCTCTTTAATTTCTTTTTCTGTTTTTTATTTTTATTTCTTTATATTGTCTGTGATAATATATTTTTTTAAATTTTAATTATGTTAAAAAAGTTAATATTAAAAAAGTCTTGACGGTACTAAAAAGTCAAAAGCTTGAAGCTTTAATCCCAAGTGAACAGGGTACTTTACTAGTGTTTGGTAACTAAGACATTGCCAACATCGAGGGTCGAAAGACGACACCAAACTTGTGTTTCGTTCCGCCAAAGGTAGGTAAATTGGGAGAGAATCCTCGGATGAGAGACATGATGTGACAACCCACATTATTAATTAACCTTAAGCAACGAATTACAACGTTAAGCATGATTAATTATGTAATTAAGAATCTAAAAATACGAGGGAATTTAAAATTTTCTACCTAGTCGTATAAATTGAAAGCAACAAGCGATAAAATAATACGTTGTTTTACTATTTCATCGACGAGGACGAATATTAAACTGTATATACTAAAGCGAGAAAGAAATTTAGTTGCGCGGCTATTGGAGGTAGTCGACTCAATTGAAGTAGATATAGCAGTCGTGGTAAAGCAGTAACAAATTACAATCTACATATGGTAAAATCAATAATATCCATTGAACAACAATTAGGACGGATATCAAGTCAAATAAAAATATTACGAATTGCATTACATAATAGCGACAATCCGAATTACAACAAATATATATACAATTCCATATCTCAACCAAATAACCCTTTTCAACAATTAAGAGTTTACAATACAATGGTATTCCGTTAGAAAGTATATGATTTGATTTACACCAAGTCCATCTCATACATAATTATTACAATAGAGAAATAAAGAATAGAAATTACATTAAATTGTATACCTCAATATTAAGAGAAAGCCCTATTACATTCAGATCATCTTATACATTAGAGACTATCGTCGAACGGCCACCACACCGTTATTTCATTTGTGAGTGAACTAGTATCTGTAATACCGAAAAAGACCGAACAAAAGAAAATAATTAAAAGAAGAAATTGCCGTCAGAGCCCTAGCGATTAACTTCGGGCAGGGTAATCCGTTCACAGAGATACCTGACCGTCCGGGGGCCAGTCGGCACCTCTCACAACCATAGGCTCATCACACGGTATATATATATATACAAACCTGTTTTGAATATAGGAATCCAACCAAGGCAAAGACTAGGTGAGCACAAATCATTCCAGCCAAACCCACAACAGAGAAACCACCTGTCAAAGCCCTCACCATGCAAATATCCACCACAGTGAAATAGATAGCACCGGGCCAGAGCAGCCACGCCCAGAGGGCATCAGCAGCCAGCAAGCCTCGCGGGCAAGCCATCCAACAAATATCCCACATTGCATACCAGTAGCCAAACCGAGAGAATAGAGCACAGAGGGACAAAGGAAAGGTAAGGTAGACTTCCCCACCACCAGCCAATCCCCAGACCGCGGAGGCGTTCGTCACCGAGTGGAGCCGAAGGTCCAGGGAGGGGAGAACCGACAAGCTGAAGGAAGATGGGGACATGACGGCCACAGGAGAACCGCAAGCCAGCAACCATCATCCACCACCGCAAGCCAGCATCGAGCATCAATCACAGCCAACCGGCCACCACCCCAACCCCAAACCCTAGCATCTCTCACAAGCACCAGTGCAGGTAAATCCCCACAACTCTAGCCATCCATGTAATGCCATTATCAAATCCATTCAACATAGACTAGAAACCATAAGCATTCATCCACAATAGAGCACATGAACCATTTAGGCATGTCAACCGAAATAGCAGAGGAGAGAAGAGGGTTACCAGGGAGGGCGGCTGCGGGTGTGCGGCCGAGCCGCCAGTTCACCGCCACCGGTACTCCCCGGCGTGCGGCGACGGTTCACCGGCGGCGGTCAGCCACGGTCACCCGCCTCCCAAAACCGAACCCTAGGCAAAACCTCACAAGTTAGTAAATCACAAAATTATAAATCAAGCAAGAAATGGGGAAAAATGAGGAGAAAGCATTAGATCGGCCAGATCTGGTCGTGGAGCTATGCGGCGCGTCGGGGAGCCGGCGTGAGGGGGGACGGCACCGCGGAGAGGCGCCGACCTTCGGCCGAGGCGCGGGCGCGAGAGAGAGGCGGCGCGTGAGGGGAGCCGAACCGGGCGGCGGCGCTGAGACGCGAAGGCGGGGGAGAGGCGGCGTGAGGAGAGAGCAGGGAGGCCGAGAGAGAGAGAGAGAGGGGGGGGGGGGGGGAGATAGAGAGAGGGAGCCGGCGGAGTGGGCGAGAAAGGAGGGAAAGGAGGGGAGATGGAGAGGCGTCGGCAGAGGAAAAAGGAGAGGGGCGTCGGTGGAGTAAAAGAGAGAGAGGAGGCGTCGGCAGCCGAGAGAAGCCGAGACCAGTGGGAAACCAAAAATAATAAGGCAGTGACTACAAAACCAAAAAGGGCAAATATAAAAGATGCTAACAGGGGTATTAGTAAGAACTTAGGGGGGGTTAAATAGACTTCATGATCAATTGCTATCAGATAGAATAATTGTATGCATGTGCTGCATATTATTAAGCTAATATTGCCAATTTCGCCATTAATTAAAATGATTCATTAGAATGCAATAATTGGTAATTGCTTATTCTTGCATTTAATTTGTGGACACTATTAAATTGAATTGGAAACTATTGCACTCTGTTTAAAAAGGAAGAAAGGAACAATTTGCGAGTCCTGAATATAATTAATAGAAATCTTATGACGACCCAAAATTGTATAAATAATCGAACCGTAGATTAATTAGCGTCTAATTAGCAGGAAAGAGGCTGAATCTTCAAAGGGAACCATATCGGGGTAACGAGGAGACTCAGCAATTTAATATAAACTCAGGCAAGCATTCCTTTGATCAAGTCTTTAGCGTATATTGCTCAAAACAAGTATTTTTGTATTAATCTAGTATCACTTGCATGAAAGAAATAAAAAGGGTTTTAAATCAAGCAAGGGCTATATGTGAATGGAAAGGGTTAAATGGCAACTGAGGAAGCAGTTGGCCCTATTATGTAAGAAGGTGGGCAGAGGTTGCCAGGGCAGGTAATGAGTGGGAAGGTGTGGGACCTCTGCATAAGAATAGAATATAAGAAACCTACCAACTTCATCCGTGTGAACAGACCGTACCACACCGTATCAACCAACATTCCGTCTTGACGGACAGACTAGTAGCTCTATCAAAGTATTATATTCTCCACATGGGTAAGTATTAGTTAGGGAGTGGAACCCACAAGACTGGTTCGTTATCAGCAAGGTGGGCTATCCACAGCCTCGCGCAACCCAAGACTGGTTCGTTATCAGCAACGGGTGAGGCGGATCGCAAGAACCCAAGACTGGTTCGTTATCAGCAACGGGTAAGCGATGGGCGATATATTACGCCGTGGAGTGTTGGGAGATGGTCAGGAACCGCCCCAGCCAACAGTTAATGTCGCTTTCGGTGGGTCTGCGTGAGGGTGGTACACCGCTCCAGGCTACCGATTGTGAGTAACTGGGTGGAGATATAATTACTGAGATAGATGCAAACGTACTGTACTCTGGTCTGGGCACCGCTTCAAAGGAATTGCGGAATAACCCAAGAGCCAACACGATCAGAGTGATGATGGGTAAAGTGATACAAGCTTGCGCAATGCTATCCAAATCATGAATTCATGCCTGTCTCCGGGAAAGGAGAATTACGGAAACTTATGGGGGTTTTTGCTGTTCATGCGTATGTTCAGTAGTTTTCTAAATTAATAAATCGGACTTCTTTCAAAACCAACAAACTTTATTTTCTATGTCATGGGAAGGAAATTGAGAAAGGAAAAGAGTATAAAAATGAGTAAGAAATTGAGAATAGGAATTGAGATTCCTAAATGTGGAAAGGATAAGCATGTTGTGCATTTCTGTTAATAACGCTTGCTGAGTACTTCTGTACTCACCCTTGCTATAAATCTCCCTTTGCTTAGGAGCATGACAATTCAGGGAATGGCTAAGATCAGGAGAAAGCTACCTGGATGGAATACCGTGGACTTGGATGACAGTGGGTACAAGGTGGACACTCCGTATGATCGTTATTGAATAGAAAGTAGTTAGAATATTTTGTCAAAATATTGTAATATTTAAGCCCTGGAGGCGTTGTAATAAACTTTAGCCCTGCGTGGCGATATTCTTTTAATATCATAATGTGTCTCTAATTATTGTTCTGCTGCAATACTCTGATAGGCTTATTATTCGTTAGAGCGATGTTTTATCGGCTAAAACGAATGATAATCCGTTGACTAGCGTTATTACCCCATGGTAATAATGCGGGTCGTCACACATGAGTATGCTGGTACTGGACTTTAGTGAGAGCGTGCCAAAGATAATGAAATGTCTTGCTGACAATTACGCGTCCAATCCGTTTGATTTTGTTCCTAGATCACAGACTCCCGGGGAATCATGCGACTCCAGAATTTCTCCACCTCCTCGTCCACACGGGGCCCACCTCTACCCCTGTTCTTTTTTCTCCCAAGATTTCAGCACCAGGAAGGGAGTCGTTGGCAGAAAGAAAATCCAATGGGGAAGAGTCTCATTCCAGTTGAAGCCCTCGCCCTCCGCTCTCGTTCCGTTTATTTTGATTTGAATTTCTGATTTTTAATTTATTTTTTACTATTTATAAATTTGGTCTTTTCTAAATTTCTAACTTATTTTGAGTTTTTCCCCCCTTTTTCCGCTGCAGAAAAGCTCTTCTGATTTGCATTTGCAGAGCTGGTGGCCACGTAGCCGACGGCTCGCGCGCGATGGTGTGGGCGCGGTTAACGTGGCCACCGTGCCCACGCGGCTCGTGACATGCCCAACCGGGGACCACCGTTGGATGGTTGCCGATTCCTGTTCCGCTGGATTGTGCTGCCATTTTAAGTCTTTATTTTTTAAAAAAAAACTCTACAGCAAGACACAGAGAAAACAAATTCCTTGTACAAATTTCGAATATGTTATTTACCTCTGACTTAGTACATGTTTATCTCAAATAAATCAATGCATCCTTCTTAAAAAAGCTTGAGTAATTAATATAAACCAAGAAAATGTTCTGGTAAAATGAAACCTTACTATAGTCAGTTTTGTCTTAGTAACTTCATAAACACCGACAGCCTTGAAAATTTATCTGGCGCCCTAATGTTAGTAACTTCAAAAGGGAAAAAACAAGAAGAGTAGATTAGATAAATGCTATATAAGATCAAATTTGCCTAGTCGTAAAAGTTTAAGAACAATCCGGAATTTTCAGTTAACTCCTGATGAAAAACCACCCATGACGACTCTAAAAACTGCACCCACGACAAACAAAAAGATCAGAGTGCGCTGGCGGGATCATTACCCCAAAGTGAAAGTTGGTACTCCGATTGTCCATTACTTCCCTTGTGTACCAAGTTAAAAAAGTTGGATATTGCCATATCGGGCCTCTTCATTTTGGCTGAGATTTATAGTTTTTGACTGTGACTTATGGCTTTTGGACTATTCATGTGAGAGATTACAGAGTAACTGAAACTCATGTGTAGTTTTACCTATATGAATGAAGTCGGTACAGTATGTACTATAATTAGCTAGTAAACTCTATGTTAAAAAGATATTTTATTTAAAAACTAATTATCGTAGAAAAATTAAAAATTGAAACTAAAAGTTAAAAAAAACATGCATATCCCAAGATGGGGAGATGCAGCCAAACACGAAACAAGCAGCAGGGAAAGGCTGGCCATAGAGCTGCATTCCGCGAATCCACAACTGCACACCCCGCAGGCACTGCATGCGTCCAAAACTCCAAGCAGAGCCCCAGCCCCTCCCCCAAGGTTTCTAGAACCTACACGAATCTCTTAACAGGACAGACGGACACAAAGGCCCAATCCACCCCCAAAAAAATGGCGCAGGGGCCCCACACCTCACGACGTGTCCCAGATCCTGCGCCCCCTCCCTCCACCTCGCCCTCCGCATGCCTGACACCGTCCCTCCACGCCCTCCACGCGTCCCGCGCCAGTCCAACGTTTCATCCCCGCGTCCATTCGGTTTGTGCCACTGACGGGTGGCCAGAAGTACGGTGGGACATGGGTGTCAGTGAGACAAATGGAGTAGCTTTTGCGCGCCGAACTTCGTGGAGGGGCGCGAACGGCGTCCGTTACCTGCTACTAGGTACGACTCCGCCGTGTGCGTTAACTCTGGTAGAGTTTTAGTCTGACCGTAGTTATCGTGGTGACCAGGGTTAGCAGAACAGTTTATATAAACGCGCACCGCTTCGCGTTCGTCTTCCCATTCCATCCCAAACCCACACAAACCTCTCGCATAAGCCGAGACCACGAGATCTCCCATAGACCAGTAGAGGACAGAGACAGACACAGGAGAGAGAGAGAGAGAGAGAGAGAGAGAGAGAGAGAGAGAGATCCCAGCTGCGGCAGCCATGATGATGATGGGCGAAGGGGCGAGTGTCCCGCCGTGGGGGAACCTTCCGGTGAGCGGCGTCGACGTCGGCGGCGGTGCAGCTACCGGAGACGAGATGACGCCGTACCTGCTCGCCGCGCTGCGGCAGTACCTGCCTTCCAACGACGTCGTCGTCTGCGCGGACGAGGAGGAGGAGGCAGCGGCGATGGTTGCCGCGGTCGACGCGTACGCGTGCGATGAGTTCCGCATGTACGAGTTCAAGGTGCGGCGGTGCGCGCGCGGGCGCAGCCACGACTGGACCGAGTGTCCGTTCGCGCACCCCGGGGAGAAGGCGCGCCGCCGCGACCCGCGCAAGTACCACTACTCTGGCACGGCGTGCCCGGACTTCCGCAAGGGCGGCTGCAAGCGCGGGGACGCCTGCGAGTACGCGCATGGCGTGTTCGAGTGCTGGCTCCACCCCGCGCGCTACCGCACGCAGCCGTGCAAGGACGGCACGGCCTGCCGCCGCCGCGTCTGCTTCTTCGCCCACACCCCGGACCAGCTCCGCGTCCTCCCGCCGCAGCAGTCCAGCCCGAGGAGCGCGGCCTCGTCGCCGCTGGCCGAGTCATACGACGGCTCGCTGCTGCGGCGCCAGGCGTTCGAGAGCTACCTCACCAAGAGCATCATGTCCTCGTCGCCGACAAGCACCCTGATGTCGCCGCCCAAGTCGCCCCCGTCCGAGACCCCGCCATTGTCACCGGACGGGGCCGCCGCCATCCGTCGCGGTTCTTGGCCCGGCGTGGGGTCGCCCGTCAGAGGCGTCCTGGCCTCGCTCCGCCAGTTCCGCCTCAGCAAGGTGCAGTCGGCGCCGTCCGGCGGGTGGTCCTACCCCGCCTCAGCTGTCGCCTACGGGTCACCCAAGGCCGCGGGGATATACAGCCTACCCTCCACCCCGAGGGCTACTCCGGCGACCGTGACCACCACCTCCAGCTTCATGGCCAACTTGGATCCACTGGACCTCGGCCTCATCGACGAGGAGCAGCCAGTGCAGAGGGTGGAATCCGGGAGAGCCCTCCGCGAGAAGGTGTTCGAGCGGCTGAGCAGGGACGGTACAGTCTCCGGCAACGCCGGCGCCGCCGGAGCTGGAGGCCCCGACGTTGGCTGGGTCTCCGAGCTCATCAACTGAGTCGGCGGCAAATCGTTCTTGGAAGTAAGTTTTGTGAGTAGTAAAGATGGCACGGAGAAGGTGGCGGTAAGAAGAAAAGAATGGCACAAAAAAAAATCCTCCAATTCTATTTTTGTTATTTCCAGTTCCTGCTAATTCCTGTACATGTCTATCTCCATGTAAATATTCTTGGTTGGGAGGGAGGGAAGGAGGGGTGGATTTGTTTTGGGGTTCTTGAGGTAAGTAGAAAATACCCAAAAAAATAGAAAAAGGGTGTGCAGAAATGGAAGAATTTGGAGGTGGTTGTCTTCGCTGTGCATAGGGTGTGGTGAAGCATGGTATCTGATGGCGACGATTGGAAGATGTCGCCGGCTGGCACGGCGGCGTCCACCGGTGGTGCGTGCTTCTGTGATTCAGGAGTATCCTAGTTTGATGATGTTTATCGTCCTCTTTTGTTCATCATGGACTAGCTGAAGATCGACCGATTTCAAGCCCCGGTTTGATTTCCCATTTAATGTAATATTTCTTTAAGGATCCCCCACAGCATATTTTGTATCCTAGCTGCTTAAATCTTTTCCGATTCATCTACCAATGTTGATGATCTCCCCCATGTAATGTTTGTAATTATTTTGCCCAAGTAAATGATCTTATCAAGTGGGTGCGTCCGTGTGTGGATGGTTGGGACTTGCAACGGTGTGAGCGATGAGTGAGACCGGCGAGTGCGACGGTAGCGGAGTTGCCGGCAGGTCATTTTCCTCGGTGGTGGAGGGAGAAGACTGGCATGGCCGCGGGCGCATTGTCCTTGCCGCCGTTGCGCATGCGCTGCGGCAGTGCCACTGCAAGTCCGTCACACAAAAATCCCTTGTTTACTCGCGAACTAGTACAATTTTTTGTTTTGAGCGAGTAGCAAGAAGGAATTGCTAGCCAGTACGGTTAGCTTTGTCTTTTTAGGCAGTTCATTGTAGAATTTTTTATTAATTAATTTTTAATTAATATTTTGATGTTAATCTATGACGAACTTTATTTTTAATTATGACCCATTTGGCCTAGCTTGAGGTGGTTAAACGTTCTGTTATGTCATCCAATGAGGCAGCCAAAGCTGCCATTGAAGGCTTGAAGCCTCCGATCGTGTGCCGTGCTACGGTGCTAGCGCAGATAACTTGTGTAGCATTTGTCACGTTGTAACCTATGACGTGATAACCTATTGTCGCGAGACTTGGGGTGGCTTAAGTGCGGTCATCGGTCTAGTTTTCATCTTTTTCCATGCTCTCTTTGTCCTAATGCTCTCTCTCCTCTCCCAAATCCATCGTCGTCGTCAGCTACTGTAGGCCCCGCTGCTCGCCTCCAACCCTGTCACCCTTCTCCAGTCCTGCCGGCCTTGCCTTTAGCCCCTCGCACGCCTCCAGCCCCGCCTTTAGGGGAAGAACCGATTTTAGGGTTCATGTTATGGTTTACGATTTTCATTGTATATCAGTTTTTCAGACTAAAAAGACATGATTATACGAAGCATGATGTGACAGCTCTTTGCAAAGTAACACATGGCAACATTGTCTTGCCAATTTTTTAGATCGACTTGATAACATTGATCTTAGCATTTCAGACCGAAAAGACAGGACTGGAAAACAGGACGTGACAACTCTTTGCAATGTAAAACGTGAAATACTTTGCTTCGCCAGCAACTTTTAGAAAGACAATGCAACACTACCTCGCAGGCTACTAATATGAAATTAACCACACCACACCAACTCTTTAGCTTACAAAAGGAAGTGGAGGAGACCTGTGAGAGAATACTACATAACCAAACCCAATACTACATCATAGTTTGCTTCATCACATTGGAATGGTCAAGATGCAGAAGAAGTAATGAGGCAAGATGATGCAGCAATGAGATGAGACCTGTGAACTAGCAAGATCTGCTACGGGCCCGCGACGAATAAAAAAGGGCTACTGCGGCCTGGGACGAATATGCGGAGTGTGCCAGGAGATCACCTCTCGCAATGACACCCACTGTAGCAGCAACCCTGTCCTAAACGCTCTAACTGAGCGTTCACCGCAACCACCCGCCCGAGGAAGAGACGTCGCCCCTCTGTTGGTGCAGGGACCCATGCAAGTTTTTCAAGTTTAAGCAACGGTTCAGCCTAAACATGCGTTATTGGAGTTGTGCGAATTACTCCTCTGACTATTCCGACCGCCGTTGGGACACGAGCAGCTATCGGCAGCCAGTAAGGACTAGTTACAGTATGTTTCCCTACTATTTATCTTTCAAAGTACACACTATCAACCTCTCCTGTCTGCCCGTAGTGCTCGGAACCACTAGTTGCTACTGTAAGTAGATCGACCTAGAGATCCACCCATATGACCAATGGACTCTCAACTACGAGGAGTGGGATATCAAAATGGCTTGTGAGATTCAGGAGGAAGAGATGAAAGCTCATCTCGAGGCATGCACGCGCAGGGAGCACAAGGCTTGCGAGATGAGGAGCTCAAGGCCAAGGCCAATGAGGCCGTTGAGGAGCTCAACGCTGAGCTCGCAAGAAAGGAAAAATAGCCTAGTCTACGCATTAGGTTGGGCCGTTCTGAACAAGTCCCTCGAATTTTTGAATTTATTTCTATTTCAAAAAGATGTATATGTATCGTACGGGTACTTCAGTTTATTGCATCATGCATGATGTTGTTTCTTATACATGTAACTAAACCCTATGTGCCTTATTATTCCTAGTTTTATTATAAAATCTATTTAATTTCATAACTTCAAATCCCATCGTCCTTTTTGCATTCAATTCTTCGCGCAGCAAGGTATCCAGCAATATGAAAAAAACGTGTTCTAGAAGTAGGCACGGAATGTCTACGCATCTTTTATGAGCGGTACTATCTAGCATATGTCCATCCTTATGCCTCATGTTATATCATAGTTCACATATTAGTCATTTTTTTAGGATGCAGTACATGTCTATCTCCATGTGAATAGACATGTACCATGCTCCACCACACCCTATGCACAGCGAACACAACCGCCTCCAAATTCTTCCATTTCTGCACACCCTTTTTCTAATTTTTTTGGGTATTTTCTACTACCTCAAGAACCCCAAAACAAATCCATCCCTCCCTCCCAACCAAGAATATTCACATGGAGATATACATGTACATGGGATATGGCATGACTACTGCCATGTAAGCCTCCATGCTGCATGGCCAATGGGCGAGCGTGACAGCACGGTTTGACCACGCCGCGAGTGGTGGCGAGGCTAAAGTGGTTCAAATTGAAAATTACTTTAAAATAATTTTTTAAAAAATGATTAAATAATAAAAAATTCTTCGTCGTATGCCTAGTGGTTTTGTGATTTTGTCTATGCTAAAATCTATTACGGTGCTTACTCGTATAAGTTACAAACTGCGATGTGTACACGTACGTGCATGTGCAGCTCCTGTTGTGCGTCGTATGTATGCTCCTTGTGCATCATATACCGATATATACACAAGCACCTTTTAACTGTGGAACGGTCCAGATGGCAACATGTTAGCTGTTGCCTGTGCTGTCGCTGTTGGGCGTACGAGAATGCGGCGAGGCGAGGCGTAGAAGGCTACTAGTCGTCGACGGAGACGGCGGAGGAGATCGAGTGGGGTGGGGCCGGATGACGCCGTGTCACCCAAATCGAATGATGGGGCGAGACTCAACTCGAGGGAAAGTAAAGGAATAATATGGAGCGGCGGTGTGGGGTGGGAGGGCGACGCTCCTGATGTGACGTCTGGATCACGGACGGCCACGGCGATCCTTCTCGCTCGCTTTCTGCCTGTGCGTAGACTAAGACCCTCTCTCTAGCCTCTCCCTACTGGCTACTGTTGTGTTGTGATCTTTAGGTGATTGGTACTTGCGTTTTGATTTCACTGTACTGTGCTGCACTCGATCTGATCGGATCGCTTGGCTGCTTGGCGTGAGGACTTTTGGGTGGGTGGGTGGGTGGTGGGTCTTCAATTCTGCGTGCTGCGGTGTCCTTGTGTGGAGGAAATACCAGGGCCTGTCCGGTTCCACGAGACAGGGGGCGTCTTTATTTTATTTTATTTTATTTATTCTTTGTATCTTTTCCTCTCTCTCTCCTTTGTTTTCTTCTTATAAAACTGCCCTTTTCGATCCTTTTTGTTTACGTCATGAACAATCACCTCGCTCCCAGATTGCCCGCCGTTCATTTGGACTGAAATTTAGTGATTTATAACTAAAATTATATTGTAATTGATAGTAACTTATTTAGCATGATTAAATTTAAAAAAAATAAAATAGAAAAATATGTTGGCTCATCACGTGTAATGCAAACGCATACAGAAAAAAGAACCAGCAAAAAAGCACAAAAAAACCGAAAAGACAGAAAATTGAAATTTAGGAATAGCAAAAATAAGTCAGAAGACAAAAATTCAAGCCAAAATGAGTGGGACCGCATGCATACACCGTTCCCCTTTCAACAAAAAAGATTGCACACACCGTAGTATTCCCTGGAAATTCATGTTAGAATATCAGATCACGGTGATAAAATTTTCGTATGAATCTAATGTTTCAAAAAATATGACTAAAAAATCACCTTCCATAATATCAACTACTTAAAGGAGTTATTTGTGGTGGTGTTGTTTTCTACCTCTATTCAGCGAGCGATTAGACCGCCCATCCTGGTCCGACTAATGATTCTTGCGGTTAGTCCAGCCAAGCGGTCCAACCGTTCCCTGCTCGGCAGTCAGACCGATGAGATAGTTCGTCTCGGGTGACTTTGTATTCTTTGGCTCTTGGGCTTTTGGATAGCTTGTAGGGTTAAGTTTTCTGTTACATTGTGATGCTAATATCAAGAGAAAGATTTCAAGAAGTCATTCACCTCTCTGAGTCGCCATACCCGACCTACAGAAGTATCATGCGTATCCTTCTAATATGTAGGATTTTTTTAAATCCTGATAATGTGATAGCAATCGGATGGAATCACGAAATCTTTGCATCAGAGTATAGTTAGTTGTAGACTTTGTGTCTGTTTTCTGGTTTGTGACTTTTGGCTATAATTTATTTATCTAATAAATAGTTATTATTAAGAAAAAATACCGCTTGAAAGCCAAAAGGTGCATAACCTTTATCCCATCCTATCAATTTTTTTTAAGGATCCACTCTGTCAATTAGGAGTACTATGTAGTATATCTGGTTCAGTTACTAGCATGCGCATGTGTCTTACTTTCTTAAGGTTCAATGAATCATGCGTACGTATTCAGCTGCATATCGTAACATTTGCGAAACAAACTCGACGGCGACAGTTCTTGCGGTTCAACGCATCGTTCGCATGGAGGTGGATGGGGCACTCCTCGGGTTGTTGCCGTTGGTATGAGCTGGGATCAGCTTATAAGCAGGGAGCTGGGAGCAAGGCAGCTTATTTCCCTTGATACACACGTCCAAGGTTGTCAGTATTGTAGCATATATTATAATATCATATGATCCTACGATTCTATCGGAATTAGATGATATAAATCGCAATATAGATCAAAATCTAATAGTATCGTAGTGGAATCGTGATCCTACCCGTAGAGTCTTTATGATCGAGTAGAATCGTAGTAGGATCATAATGAGATCGTGATCCTAATAACAAACTATATTAGCATCTAAAATTTGATAGTACCTACCGCTAGTTTAAGTTGCAATAGTTTAATTTACTTTGTTTTGTTGTTTGCATGTTGTTCTAAAGTAAAAAAAAAATTATCTTTAACATATTATATTTTTATATTATTGGTTTATTAAAAATAATTAAATAAGTTTCAAAATCAATCTTAATTTAATATAACATGAATAAGTGTACTCAAATTATAAAATTAAATTTAAAAAATACACTATAGTCTTGCAGATTTAAAATTTTAATTTACTTTTATATATAATATGTACGTTTTAAAAATATAATAGAATTATAATCATACGATCCGATTTCATCAGACAAAACAATCGGGCTCACTCTGCAGATCGATCGGTAGGCGCTAGTAGGGTAGGCGTACTCTTTCGATTCGTGCCCAAAATATCTTGCCTGATTAGCAACTGTACTCAATCTGAGGAGTACCGCGATGACCATTCCTGGAGCGCCAGCAGCGTCCATGGCGGTTTTGTCGCCTTGCGTAGACGCATGCACGGACAGCGCCGCGGCCTGGATGGGCTTTCCCCGCTTTCTTGTGGATAAGGTCGGGCAAGCATGGCGATATACGATCAGAGTAGTACCCGTACTCTCCTGTGGATACTGGATGATCATGTGACGTAGTGTACGGCGTCCGTGACAGACACGCACAAGAATACAAATCTTCCTTGGCGTTGCTGCCGCTGCTGTTGCCACAGCGTACGGTTACATACATTGCATGGGCGCAGAATGGATGGCGTGCGCTGAGCTGCAGATTCAACCGCAAGCAAGGCTTTAGACAGTGCCGCTAAAATAAGTTAGTTTACAATTAAAATTATACTATAACTGATTAAAATTATACTATAACTAAAAATAGTGAAAAATAAGTTAGAAATCAGAAACTCAAATCGAAATGAACAGGCCTTAAGGTGGTAATCGGTTCGGCTGAAAAGCTCGTGGCTTATGGCTGAAAAACATTGTAGCTGGTTGAAAAAAGCACTCTTATTTAGCATAATTAAATTTAAAAAAATTTAAAAATAAAAAATATGTTAGCCCATTACGTATAATACAAACAAATACGGGAAAAAAAGAACCGGCAAAAAAGCTCAACAAAAAACCAAAAGTTCAGAAAAAGACGAAACTTATGAATAGTGAAAAATAAGCCAGAAGCCGAAGCCGAGTTGATCAGACCAAAGGGAGGGAGGCAATCGGTGTACGGAAAACGGGGCGATGCAACGGATATCAGAAGTTGGCAGTTGTGCCATGCACTAGGGCCTGTTTGGCAACGGCTGCAGCTTATGGCTTTTGGCTGAAATTTTTGAATTTTGGCTGTTTACGGTACATATTACGGAGAGATAGATACTCACTTGCGATTTTGGCTGGTACAGATGTTGGGCTTTTAACGTGTAGATCGTTTAACTTGTAAACCTTATCTTGAGAAAATACTCCGTTTAAAAGTTATGTACTATAGCAAAAACCAAAGTCATCAGTTTCGGTGAAAAAACAGGCCCTTTGCATGCTCTGTTCTGACTCGCGATATAAAAAAAAAGGGGGACGCAGCCGATGTCTGTATTACGAAATTTTGAAGCTGCAAAGGTAACTGAAACTGTGGATCATGTGTGCATTCCTTGGCTACTCCGCCAAACCATCTCAATCCAATGGGTTTAGTATAGTCTCACAGCATTTAAACTAGGGGAGTAGAATACGTACACGCAATCCAGACATAAGAACCAACCAACCTTAAGAGCAACTCCAATCGGTTCTTTATCCTGCTCTTTATTGTATATTTACCTAATATGACTCAAGAAATGGACTCCAACCGGTTCTTTATCATCCTCTTCATTTTTATCGAGTCGCTATTTTCTCCCGGCCGCTAGCTAGATTTGGCGAGCGCCTCCTCACTCGCTTCTCAAATAGCTAGGCCATTGGAATGCTAACTCAAATAGAGAGCTGAAAATAATAGCTAGCCTCTTCATCCTAGGAAATAGAGAGGGAGAAATGACTAATGGGATGGAGTTGCTCAAATAGAGACCAGTTTTGGGGGGTTGTTTTGAAGACAACCACAAAAATTTGAACGAACCATGGGCCTGTACTGCACCCTCAAGTCTGCTACTGATAAAATACTTTCTAAAATTCGACCTTACCGTGAGATCCCAACCAAACCGGACAGGCTGGGTTCCTTGTTTTTTGAGCCTCCTCTATCAAATCGAACGGCCTTTCGCTGTACAGTTGCAGCACCCAAAAGAAACCATCATATTAACATATCGCTAGCTACCAGTAGCATTGCATTGCAGTAGTGGAGCTGCAGACGCATCGTAACTGCCCCCTACACATGAACAATGCATCTAGACAGCACCCAGAATTACGAGAACCCCCAGCCCTCGCATAGGCTGCGGAGCCCGCTATAGCACAGGCAAAAAAATTTTAAAAAATAAAAAGTTCTATCAGCTGGATAATGTAAAAAAAAAGTAAGAAAAAACCAAAACACCAAAAAAACTAAAATAATCTAAAATTAGAAACCGATACGGTCTGAGTAGTTTCTGACTTAAATAAACCGAAAATAAAAAATTCAGTAACTAAAGCGGTTTAAAACAAGGCCATAAATAGTGTTGGACGCCGCGGCGGCTCACCCACGAGAAAACAATCAAACACAAGGATTTATTTACTTAGTAAGTCTGGCAAAAACCTATGTTGCTAGGGTCCAATCGTGATGCGAAGAGTTTCTTTCCGGAGATCAAAGTTATAAGAAATCAGTTTCTTTCCTAAGATTAAAGTTATAAAAAATCAGTTTCTTTCCTAAGATTAAAGTTATAAAAAATCATTGCTTATATTTATAGCCCAGTTACACATCACTTTCTTTTACGAGTTATACACAGTAGGCAGCAAGCAGGTTTGCAATTGTATATGGGATTCTGGATATCTAGGCATGTTTTTTTAGGTTGTATCTTTTAGATTTTAACTATAATTTATTAGTCTAATAAATAATGATACTGAAAAGCTAATTGATAGTTATGGTATTGTTAAAACTTATCTCTACACGAATGCCGGCAGCTAAAAGCCTGAAACCAGAGCAATCCGAAGAAGCTGCTCTGGCTTGTTTTGCGTGCATACAGGCCCGGCCCTGAGGGGGGGCGAGCGGGGCGGCCGCACCGGCCCCCAATCCCCCATATACATATTATATATACTATGTATACTATCCGTCTATGAGTCTATCCGTCTTCCGAATTCCCGGTCGGGCCGACTTCTCGTCTTCGGTCTTCTTTCTGAAATCTGACTTTCCGACTTCTTAGTTCTTCCGTGATTCCGTCTAGCCGTCTAGGGCACGTCACACGCCGCGCCGAGCTGCGGAGGGTGGCCGTCTCTCTCTCCGCCCGTCCGCCGTGCTAGTGCCGTTAAACGGTTTGGCAACTTTATATATTGAGAAAAAATTATTGGTTGAGATTGATATCAATACCATCATCAATGACTTCGCATCTAGAAATGTTAGAAGAAAATTTTAAGGTAATATCTATAAACTCTTTGATATGAATTTTTCTTTAATACATAACGTATTTTAAGTGTTTGTTGGTAAAATTAGATACATATATATGTGTATGTAGATTTATATTTAGATATTTATACTAGGCCCCCTATTTCTAGTTTCGCCCCGGACCCCTAAAATCCCAGGACCGGCCGTGTGTGCATAGATATTACATGAATTTTAATTATAAAAGCTTTCTCATAGATAGGTTAGTTTTGGCAGGAATTCCGTGGAATTATCGCGTTTCAAACTGAAAGAAGCAAGTAGAGCAGAGCATCCATAGACAATGAGGAAGCCAGAAGACGTTTTGTTTGGTCTCAACTCCATGGAATGGAGGCGTGTGTAGTGCGATCACCCGGCACCGGCACCGGCAGCTCTGCTCTCGCGTCACTCCATGAGGCGCGAGCAGGTCACATACGTCGGCATCAACAGAAGCGATAAGTCTTTGTCGCTTGGTTGCTTCTTCTTCGATTTGGGCGCACGAACGTCGGCAGATCTTGGCTCTTAACCAAAACCTACTGCCGCAAAGTCGCATACAAGCAGACCTAGATTAATAGATCAGGTAGATGAGATCTGTCTCTGTGCTTGTCCCTTTCCTGTTCCAGTGATCCATGTCATTTTTCTTGACTTTGCAGTATGTGTTTCTGTATCAGCCAACGAGCACATCGGGGGAGTAAGGTCACAGTCTGTCGGTGCTCCTGTGAAGTGCCTATCCTGTTGCAACATAAATAACACAAATTTTGTAGGTATTTTACGAGTAACAGTTCTATTTGTATGAAAGTAGAAAGAAATTTCTATTTATGTAAGAGATTTGTCTAAGTGCAATTGATAAAACGTTATTTAGAAGTAGAAATTCCATGTCAAACAGTTCAAAATTCTTTCTGTGACCCAGGAAATTCCCGGATTTTCGTTCACATATCCCAAGAATTGTGTATTCCGTTGGGGTATTGAAGGATTATGTGAGAATATCCTAATTTATGGTGTGATGAACTATTACAATTTAGGATATTTAAGAAGAAGAATGGCAATGTTGCTGGTTGGTCCGGAGAAAGGCCGGTCAGGCTGGCATTCTGCCATCGGTCAGACCGGCCACGTGTTGGCGGTCTGACTGGTTGGTCTCACCGGTCAGACTGGCCAGACAGTTAAGTTTCGGCCAGAATTTTGATCTTGTGATTTTGAGTTGCAAAAATGAGTTTTAGCGTGGAGGAGCCAAGACCCAGAACAATCGAGGATATTGAATGAGATCGTAAGCTCAAGCATGATACGAGAAATGCGAAAAATGTTGAAGGCGAGTTCGAACGGCGGGATTACACCATGTGACTTGGATGGGCCAAGTGAGCCGTGGTTCAATGGAACCGAGACGGGAGAGACTTGACGATGCGTGGCAAACTAGTGGTGCACATATATGTAACAAGCATGGCAATTGCTTGCAATGAATGGTGATGATCGGGTCAACGAGGGGTATTTTGGTAGTTTGATCAAAAATACCAGAAACCACCGTAGATGAAAACCACGACGTATGAGTGGTGCTTAGAAGAATGATTTAGGTCAAGGTGGAGCTGGTTTAAGCAAGATGGATCAAGACTAAGGATTTAAGGAATTCGGGCTTATACGCTTTGAAAAGCGTGTATAAGAACATGTGTGAGTAAAACCTCTGTGAGGTTACCGGATTTTTTTTCTATTGTGCTAAGTTGATAGTATCCATTAAGTAGTTAATGTGGCTGGCTAGCCCATCTATAAAAGGATGTTGGGATGGATACATATGGTTAACCATCCAACCCACCTCTCATGTGCTCTCTTGTTTTAGAGTTATGGTTTTGAGTTGAGAGATTGGTGTGTTGTCTGTCCTCCAAGGTGGAGTGCCTATAAAACTTTCCTTCTCAAGCAACAACACAATCAATTTTTGATATTCTCTATGGCCCTCACTATTTGACTGATTTGCGCTTATTTTGGTTGATTTTTTTTCTCTCCTCACCCTTTTCATGATCTTGCAGTGCCAAGTACGTATAAGAGATGGAGAATACTTTTGGGAATCATCTTCCACCCATCTAGGCATGTTGGTAACAAGTTCATCAAGAAACTGGGTTTTTGCGTATTTTTTATCTTCCAAATGACATCTTGATATGAGGGTTTTTGGAGTGATTTCTTCTGTGTTCTTACTTGCTGTGACATGTGGGAACATAAGCAAAGCCATCTTGGCTATCCTTTGCCCATGAGTAAGTCTTAATCACTAATTTTAGTTGTAACGAGGCATCGCCCCAAACTCTGCGTCCACCAAAGACTCTGCTAATTAGCCGACTTAATTGCTTGTGCTGACTGGTGGCAAGAGGGTGAAACATGGCTCTATGTTTATATTGTCCATCATGAGAGTTGGACTCGTGGCTTTTTGGTTGGCCAAGGGTGACAGGTGGCTTTGTGCATGCTCTTGGAGGGGTGAATCCTCTGGTATGGCTTCAACAGGTAAGGAGGTAAGTTTGAAATGCCAGATGATGAACATCTAAATACGTGAGATGGTGACGATTGGCCCTGGACAATCCTGGTATCTCTATACGCGTTTTGCTTAAGTGCAAAAATTATAACCCATATTTCTAACGACAATTTTACTATTTAATTTCATCTTAGTTTCAATTGTCTTTTTGTCTAACTATTTGATACAGGTATTTTGGTGGCTATGATGATAGGGAGTTTTTGATGTAGTTTTGATGTAATTTCATGTTTGCATGTCTTTGTTGTATGAGATGAATTTCCAAATATTGTAATATTGCGTTGTAATATTTATTCTTGTACATTTGACAATTGAAATTATGTCTGTGAATTCATTTGTGAGTATTATTATTGTAATTGTGTTCTTTTTGTAAGTTAGATTGTTGATTTTAATATATTCTCATTTGATTTGTGCAAATGTAAATTTTATTCGTTACTTTTCCTTTTTAAATGTGAATGCTCTTATTGACATATTAATTGTCTTAATAGTGTGCTTTTGGTTAATTTATTTTGAGGGTTCTCACATGTTATGAGTTAATAATCATTTGTGATAGTATGTATCACAAACGGTTTAGAACTGTTGGTGATGACCTCATGTCATTAATGACCTATAAATTCAGATGACTTATAAAACTATCTATTATGACGTTTTTGAACTGTCTTCGATGATCTTTTCTGTAGTAGTGAGACGTGTGCGGTGCGTCCACACATCAAACCAGCGGTGCGTAACATCGAAGAACGAATGGAAGTATGAAACTACAGGCGTGTGCGCAGAATGATCATAGCTAGCATATCACATAGGGTGATGACCAATATCAATATGCACCTAGGCATTCTAAGATCAGATATATATCATATGTCGATACAAATTATGGTGCCGGACTCCAACATTGCAAGACCAAATATAAATATGGTGGATGCTTTATTGGCTATTGCACTAATCAAGTGGAGTTGAGTAAGGAAGCTCTCGGAGAGATGCAATTCATGCATGAGAAAGATGTCCACAAGGCATAGTACACATCATGCACAAGGACTGGTCTATAAGATGCCGAAGCAAGCACGGATTAATAGGTATGGAAGAAAATATTCAGTTTCAAACAAGATGTAGATCAACGTCTCGAAAGCTTCCTTCGAAAGCTGAGCATTATGGTTGCATGACATACCATTCAAAGCACGCAATTGTGGACTATGGTTGCAGATGAGTCAATAACTGATCTTATGGTTAGGCCACAGGAAAATGATCGCATTAAAATCGAAGTATTAAAAATACTATATATTTATAAAAGATTATAATAAACCACGTATGAAGTAATATAATGTTTTTTTCTCCGTAGTCAATATAGGATTAACTTAGACACGAGTTAACCATTATTTTTACCACAATATAATTATATAAAAAAAGAACATGGAAGTATTAGTTACAAGATAAAATTAAGTTTGATTGTACTCTTGCTACGAAAAAGAAGAACTTGTGATCAATAGGAGTAACGATATATCCCACAAACAATATGCCTATACATAATATATTGCCGCATAAAGAAATATCTTAAATTTAAAAAAATTCAGGTTATGAATTGTATTATAATGGATGTAAAAATACAAATAAAAACATTATAAGACTAGTCGCCAAGCCACTCGTCTAGTTGGATGTAACAACCCAAAACTCTGGCCACAAGCGTCATTGTGCGATCGATCAAATCCCGGTACTAAATTAAATTGACGAGCAAGAGAGAAACAAACAGATCGAGGAAAACGACTGGTAGTACTAGGAGCAAGTTGGTTGGCAAGTGCTATCCGGTCTTATGTCCAGGCAGGGATACGTCGACAAGTTTGGACTATCCCAGCTTGGCGTTACTCGCAGAATTCTATGATGTCGGCGACAACTGAGTAAACTGCACAAACAGCTATGTTTTACTATAGTGAGATTACGAGAGGACATAGTTTCATCTCCACAGCTGCATAGTTTTTTTTTTAACGATCAGCAGGAGACTGCCTTCAGGACAGAGTGCAAAAGAGTAAATAGAAAAAAAGAGAAAAGAAAATGTACAAAACTAACGGAAGCCACACCCTAGGAGGGCTAATAAGGGACTAATTGAAACAAATGTTTAGAGTCTGCGTCCATTCAGGAATAGATTTTATCCTTGATTGATCGTAGGAGTATATTATGAGGACGTCCATCCTGCTGAAAAATTCGTGCATTTCTTTCATTCTATAATCCCAAGATGATGGCCAGTTAACGCGTGATTTGTTGCCAAAAAATCTTTGGATTTTGGCAGCTGAAAAAACACGAATGAAAAGTGACATGCCACGAAGCGTGCTGTTGGAAGCACACTTGGAAATGGCCTGTATAGCCAATGTTGCAAGATCCCATCTCGTCCTTTTTTTTTGACATGGCATGGCGTGCAGTAATGGTAGTACAAGCTACTCTGCCCGCGGTGGCGCTCCCGTCGACGTACGTCCCGTCGCCGTCGCTTTCCGGCGAGGGTCAGGGCCGTGGGGGCTCGCTGCGCGCCCCAAAGGCATCAATGATACGGGAGGCTCCTGTAAGTCTTAATCTAAGTCTATACATAAACATTAGTCTTAATCCTAGGCTCTAATCATGAACACCTAGCATTAACATTAGTGCGGAAGCATCAATGTACATACCCGAACTGGATGACGCCATGAGTTTACTCGGCGGTGACGGTGATGCTGAGGTGGCCGACGGTAGCGGAGGAGGTCGCCGGAGTTGCGGTGGTCGCCGGGGACAGAGTAGGAGAAGAGCTTCGGCCTTCGTCCACCACAGCGCCCGTTAGAGATCGGATCTTGTTAGGGTTTGTAAGGCCTTTAGCAACTTGTCATTTTTTTTTCTGCCGAAAACCCTTGTCCTTTTATATGGCGCTGGGTGACCGGGACCGAAACCAAGAGGGGTTAGTGGCGCTTCCGATCATGGCGCGATTGGTGGAGTTGCCTCCCTGAAATCTCGGGGTTAGTTAGCCGAGATCAACCCAACATTCTCCCCTTTGATCGTAAGGCTAACATCATAAGCCCATTCTCGATAAAATAGCATAGCAAGGCAATGTGTTGCATGGCCAATTAAGTGTCGTACAACCCCAGTACCTATAGTGTACTATCCTATCTCGAAATGGATATACATTAACTTTATGGGAGTTGGTTTGCTTTAAGGTCCTTTTATCCAGAATCAGAGCTTTCCAATAAACCCATGCCGGCAACATGATCACGTAAAATTGGGTGATAAGCCTTTTGTGAGCGGATCCGCAAGCATAAACTTAATACTAATATGCTTGATACTTATGGTTTGATCCTGGATTCTATCTTTCACAACATGATACTTAATGTCAATGTGTTTGGCAGCACCACTTGACTTGTTGTTATTTGCATAAAAGACTGCGGGTTCATTATCGCAGTATAAGGTGAGTGGTTTAGAGATGCTGTCTACCACTCTAAGTCCCGGGATAAAATTCTTAAGCCATACAGCCTGCCCGGTAGCCTCATAACATGCCACAAACTTAGTTTGCATCGTTGAAGATGCCGTAAGGGTTTGTTTGGAGCTATTCCACGAGATAGCTCCTCCAACGAGTGTGAAGATATAACCTGACGTGGATTCCTTAGTATCAACACATCCCGCAAAATCTGAATCTGAATAACCAATAACTTCAAGGTTATCAGAAAACTTAAATATGAGCATGAAATGCTTAGTAGCTTGCATATAGCGCAAAGCTTTCTTAACGGCTTTCCAGTGGTCCGGTCCTGGAATTGACTGATATCTGCCAAGCATCCCGGTTACAAAAGCTAAATCAGGGCGCGTACATACATGAGCATACATAATGCTTCCGACAGCTGAAGCATAAGGAACCGACTTCATCTGATCAGTTTCATATTAGTTCCTTCGACATTGAAATGTCCCAAACTTATTGCCCTTAACAATAGGAGCAGGCGAGCCAGAGCACTTATGCATATTGTATTTCTTCAGTACTCTGTCAATGTATGCCTTCTGAGATAAACATAATATTCCTTTGGACCTATCTCGGTGAATTTCAATGCCAAGAACATAAGAGGCATCACCGAGATCCTTCATATCAAAATTAGATGAAAGAAATCTCTTGGTCTCAAACAGCATATCCTTATCGCTGCTGGCCAATAAGATATCATCCACATAAAGTACTTAAGATGGTGGATTTACTCCCCTTGAACTTAACATATATGCAGTTATCAACTTCATTTTCCTTAAATCCAAAACTCATTATCTTATCGAATTTGAGGTACCACTGCCTCGATGCTTGATTTAAGCCATAAATTGATTTCTTAAGTCGACATCCCATATGCTCCTTGCCTTCCACGACAAAACCTTCTGGTTGAGCCATGTAAACATTCTTTCGCAAGTCGCCATTAAGAAATTCCATCATAACATCCATCTGATGCAGCTCTAAATCATAATGAGCTACAAGTGCCATAACAATTCTGAATGAATCTTTAGTTGAGACAGGAGAAAAGGTGTCATTATAGTCAATCCTCTCTCTGTGAGAAGCCTTTTGCTACGAGCCTTGCTTTGAACCTTTCGACATTTCCCTTAGAGTCACGCTTAGTTTTGTAGACCCATTTACAGCCTACTGTTTTGACTCCGTCAGGACTTTCTACTAAGTCTCATACATCATTAGTGCTCATAGACTTTAGTTCATCCTCCATAGCTTCAAGCCATTTAGAAGAATGTTCACTCATTATGGCCTCTTTATAAGAGGTGGGATCGTCTACCTTCCCTATATCATTAATATCCTCATTCACATAAACAACATAATCATTTGGGATGGCAGATCTTCTCTCCTGCTGTAATCTTCTAAGATGTTCATTAGTTATTTCAGGAGACTGCTGAGTTCTTCATTAGGTATAACATCAGGAATTTCAGAAACCTCAACAGTGGGTGCAACAACAGTATTATATACTGTAGGTGCAACCGCCTTAGGCACAGGAATAAATGTCTCTGAGATGAGCGGTGAAGGAACATAAACCCGCTTCTCCTCAAGATCTATTTTCCTGGGCTCCAGGTCCTCATTATTTTCACAGCGTCCCTTGTTTTAACAAACTTAGTTATCCTATCAGGACAATAAAAGTGATACCCTTTAGATCTCTCAGGGTACCCAATAAAATGGCAACTTACTGTCTTAGGGTCTAATTCCCCAATGTGTGGATTAAAAAACTTAGCTTCAGCACGACAACCCCACACTCGTAAAAATTCCATACTCGGTTTCCTCCCAGTCCATAATTCATAAGATGTTTTAGGTGTTGATTTACTGGGAACCCGATTAAGAATATGTGCGGTTGTCTTTAGTGCTTCCATCCACAAGCCAATTGGTAAACTAGAACGACTAAGCATATTCTGTACAATATCCATAAGTGTACGGTTGCATCTTTCAGCTACACTATTCCGCTGAAGTTCGCCCGGCATAGAATACTAGGCAACGATGCCATTTTCCTGAAAGAACTTAGCAAAAGGGCCAGGTATTTGCCCATACGAGGAATGACTTCCATAATATTCTCCCCCACAAACCGATCTTACTACTTTAATTCATAGGTTGTGCTGATTTTCAATTTCAGCCTTAAATATCTTAAATTTATCAAGTGATTCAGATCGGTCTTTAATGGGAAAGATATAACCATAACGGGAGAAATCATCAGTGAATATGATGAATGTATCAAAACTATCCACTGATGTCACAGGGAAAGGACCACAAATATCAGTATAGATTAATTCTAATAGTCCTGTGCTGCGAGTAGCTCCCTTCTTTGTTTGCTTAACATAATTTCTTTTAATGCAATCAATGCAGTGGTCTGAGTCAGAGAAATCTAATGGGTGGAGAATTTCTTCTTTAATGGGACGCTCCATTCTCCCCCTCGAAATGTGGCCTAAACGACAGAGCCACAGTTTCGAAGAAGTCTCATCATTATTTTTACGTTTAGCATCACACACAATCTTTCTGAAATGCCCTGGCTGCTTGCAGAAAAGACATTCCCCCCTTTAGATGCTCCGCCGGGAGCAACATAAGGCTTAGGTGCATTGTGCACTTTAGGCCCCGACTTGTCTAAGTTAGGGGAAAATTGCAGCTTTTCTTAGATTTGAAGTCCACTTAGCTTGGAACTTCCTTTTGTTAGAGCCACCAACATGAAGAGCAAAATCCTTCTTTTCTGGTCTTAATCTCTTTTCCTCCTGGACACACATGGCGATTAAATCGCTCATGCTCCAAATTTTTTTATTTCTGAGTATTGTAATTAATCTTAAAAGCCGCGTACTCAGAAGGAAAAGAGGTCATAAAAGAATGGACGAGGAAACCATCAGATATTGCCATGTCCATGCCCTTGAGTTTTTCTGTCATATTGGTCATCATCATGATACGCTCTTTTATGCCGCCGAACCCATCATACTTAGTGGTTAAGAGCCTCTGAATTAAAGTACTGGCATAAATTTTAGTGGAGTCTTTAAATTTCTCCTCGATTAGAGCCAAGTACTCCTTAGCATTTTCGGAATCGGGGATTGCTCCCCTAATCCCGACTGAAATAGAGGTCTCCATAATCATTAATGATAAGCGGTCAAACCATTCCCATTTTTCAGCATTAGCCTCGTAAATTTTTCTTTTTCTCATCATAATTCTCCTCACCTTCGGTGGGAGGAATGGGAACGGCTACCCTTAAGGTATAGTCAAGGTCCAAAACATCAAGGACAACATGAATTCGTTCTTTATGGCGGCAACGTTTGATGCATTAAGTGCTAAATTTCAAAATACAGGGCAAAAGTTAGAAATATCATAAATATATATTGCATGTAATTAACCCGACGTTGGTCTGATTAATAACATGCAAAATACAGTTCCAATTCATATCACCGTTGGGCAGAAAATGAAAAGGAACTCAATAATTTTATATGGCGACACATGATTACAAACAACGTTGGTCAGAATGTAATCATATGCATACATAATGCCAAAAACATAAAAGATCTCCAATTAAAATATCTCGTTGGTTCAATTTTAATTAGAGACAAAAACATAATAATATGGCGACATATGATTATAAACAACGTTGGTCAGAATATAACCATATGTATGCATAATGCCAAAATTAATCATAAAATCTCAAAATTAAAATATCCCGTTGGTTCAATTTTAATCGGAGATTATACATAATTAAACGGTAATGATATATCATAATTTGGACCACCGAAAATAATTAAAAACAGTGCATAAAGTAGACTTAAAACATAAGGAAATGCACTAAAAAAATAGCACTGCTGTAGTCGGCCCAAAATAAAATTCGGCCGAAACATGCATTTGGCCCACAAAAGGAAACATGCACGCGGGGCCCAAAAGACTCTCCCGCACGGGAGAAAAATCCCGCACGGGCCAAAACCACCAGCGCGGCCCACAAAACATAATTAGCCCGTAAAGAAAATCGCGCACGGCCCATAACGCGCGCGCGCCGGTGCTCCAAAATCATGCCCGCAGTCCAAAAAACGACGCGACCCAAAAGTCCCACGCGCGCGCTGCCGTCGGATGATCATCATACGGCTGGGAATACGCCAGCCCAACTCATGCGCGCGGCCCGTCGGCAACACGCACGCGCCGTTAGATCGCAATCCGACGGCCGAAACGGCGCCCCAGCTGAAACAAAATCCCCGAACCCTAACCCTAATTCAAAATGCCGGCCTCCACCCGAAAATTGCGGATCTGAGCGGCGGCAGCGCGCGCGGCGCCCGAGCGGAGGCAGAGCGGCGGCTCCCAAGGCGTCAGCGGCGGGCGTGGTGGCGCTCGGAGTGGCGCGGAGCGGCGGCGGCTTCGCTCGGGGCGGCGAGCGGCGCGCCGGCGACGGCAGCGGCACCGCACGGGAGGGGCGCTGCACGCGGCGTGCGGAGCGACTGCCCGGCGGCTCCGGCGATGCCCACATGGAACGGCGGCGCGACGGCGCCCACATCACCATCGGCGGCGGCGGCAAACCGTAAGTTCCCGATCCCTTTTTTTTTGTTCTTTGTTCTTCCCACTCCGATCCGAAAAAAATATACTTTTGATTTGGGGATTCTAAGTTTCGGGTGAGCAGTCAATGGGATTTTCATTAGATTTGCAAAGGAAAACAATCACCTCCTTCTAATTTCTAAAACCGAGCCAATTAAACCTTAGATCCAAGCCTTAAGATCCGAGTTCGGGGAATTAATTTAGGGTTCATATCAAGTCTAGGTTGCTCTGATACCAAATGTAATTCTTAATCTAAGTCTATACATAAACATTAGTCTTAATCCTAGGCTCTAATCATGAACACCTAGCATTAACATTAGTGCGGAAGCATCAATGTACATACCCGAACTGGATGACGCCATGAGTTTACTCGGCGGTGACGGTGATGCTGAGGTGGCCGACGGTAGCGGAGGAGGTCGCCGGAGTTGCGGTGGTCGTCGGGGACAGAGTAGGAGAAGAGCTTCGGCCTTCGTCCACCACAGTGCCCGTTAGAGATCGGATCTTGTTAGGGTTTGTAAGGCCTTTAGCAACTTGTCATTTTTTTTCTGCCGAAAACCCTTGTCCTTTTATATGGCGCTGGGTGACCGGGACCGAAACCAAGAGGGGTTAGTGGCGCTTCCGATCATGCCGCGATTGGTGGAGTTGCCTCCCTGAAATCTCGGGGTTAGTTAGCCGAGATCAACCCAACAGCTCCCTGTGCTCGTGGCTGCCCGGCCGGTGCCGTCCATTTGTGGCCGGGATCAGAGGACGCATGCACCCCGATGCAGGGGCGGATCCACATCCTGAATAAGATAGATTTTAATTTAGAGTGTAAAAAATATCTAAAATATAATATAGGTAAATTTAATTTAATTTAGATAATATTTTTATGATTTAATTTAAATAATTTAAATTATTTCATCACTAAGTCTGAAACGTAACTAAATTCTGATCCTACAGTATCTTAATAACCGAGTAGGGTACGAAGCTGCAGTACACTTGCAATAATTCCTGTCCTTTTTCTAACCTGCAGCAGCTATTATACTGATATGTCAGATCATTGATAGTAATAATCCACTTTATGTGCAACGCGCGAAGACAAGCTATGCAGACTGCTTACAATGGGAAGAATTCGACTATACGGCAATTGTCCACGTCCCTGTACTGGTTTAAAGGAACTACAGATCACAGGTGTTCTCAGCGTTATGGGGAAGAGCATTTTGCTTCCGACTTCACGAGAGAATACACAAATTATACAGACCTTGATAGTTATTGGTTGGTTCGTGCGGGAGGATAATGTGAGAAGATTCAAAATCCTGCCATGATAAAGCATTGTAAGTTTTGTAAAATTGTGAAATAGTTTTATAAATATTGTATTTGATTTGAACTATTTTCCAGAAGTGTCAGGAAAATCAGAAGTACCGCAGATAAAGCAGTGGTAGTTCCGCTTGGCGGAAATACCGGGTTGAGTTACAGTATGTTTTTCAGAGAGCCTCAGGCGAAGTTTTCAGCGCGCAGAAGTACCGTTTTGGCATGAGGTAGTTTTGTATTGAGGAAGTACCGGCGTGTTAGGTGCGGTACTTTTGATCTTGTCAGAAAAAACACGATTTTGGAAATTGAGTTATAGATTGAGTTGGGATAACCTAGGTCAATGGATTAAGATAGTACGATGTATGTCTTGACTAATATAGGTCAAGTTATGAAGAATTTATGTCTAGAAATAATTTCTTTCTTTTTGGATGTGCATGGTCACTTGGAGTCAACCATAGTCAATGGCGAGGATTGAGGCTAGGTTCATGGAGGAGTTGAGGCCCAGAAGGGTCGAGAATATAGGGTGAGACAGTGAGCTCAAACATAGCACGAGAAAGGCAAGAAATGTTGAAGGCGGGTTCGAACGCCAGGAAGATGCTATATAGCTTGCACGGGCCAAGTGACTCGTGGTTCGGTGGAACCGGGATGTGAGAGACTTGGCGACGCGTGGCGAGCTAGTGGTGAAGCTACACATGGCAAACACGGTGATTGCTTGCAGTGGTTGGTGATGACCGAGTCAAGGAATGGAATTTTGGTAGTTTGACCAAATTATCGGAAACTATCTTGGATCAAAACGTGACGCATGGGCAGTGCATTGGAGAGTGGTTTAGATCAAGGTGAAGCTGATTTGATCAAGTTGGATTAAGGCTAACGATTTAGCGGATGCACTCTTATGCGGTTTGAAAAGCGTGCAAAAGTGAGCTGGTGAGAGTAAAGCCTATGTGTGTAGGGTTAACGGATTTTCCCTATTGTAATAGTGGATATGATTTGTTAAGTGGTGTAGGTGGCTGCTTGCCCACCTATAAAAAGAGGTTGGCTTAGAGATATTTGAGGTTAACCATCCAAACCCTCTCTCATGCTCTCTTATTTAGAATTATGGTTTGAGATTGGTGCACTTGGTGTGTTTTTTATCCTCCAAGATGGAGTGGCTGTAAAATTTTATATCTCAAGTAAGTAATACATCAATCTTTGTGTATTTCCATAGATCCATTATGTTTTGATTGATTTGCTCTTGATTTTGTTGGTTTGTTCTTTCATCTTTTCTTTTCTTGATCTTACTGTGCCAAGAACGTGTAAGAGATGGACTATCTCTGAAAATCTATCTCCACCCATCTAGACACTGTGATAGCAAGTTTATCGAGAAAACTCGGCTTTGCTTGATTTGGGCTAAAAGTGTGATTTCTTGATCCGAGGGTATTTGAGTTAATTTCTTTGGTGTTCTAACTTGATGTGACATGTGGGAATACATTTAGACCCATCTTGGTTAGTGTCCACCCACGAACAAGTTGTATTCATCGATTTTGATTTTGACTCGGTTTTGTGGAACCTTCTAACAAATTGAAAAATGGTCTCAACTTTGGCCATGATTTTCATGATTATTTGTTGGATCTACGAATCAAAAGTTTCATCGTTTTTTTGTTTTGAAACTGTGCTGAAAGCGGATTGCTCTTCTCTGTTCGTACGAATTTTCGACCACGTTCAAGTTTTCAACCACATTACTTCTTTTTGACCACGTTGGGTTTTTGACCACTTACTGGTCATCGATTTCACTGGTCGTATTTCGACCTGATTCGACGATGTCAGTTTTAGACTACTCGTTGGCCTTTGATCACGTTGGTTTCGATCACATTGATTTTTAACTATTTTGGTTTTCGACCACTCTCTGGTCGTTGACCTCTCAAGTTGAATTTCGATCATGTTGGTCTTCGACTACGTTGGCTTCAACCACGTTGGTTTTTTACCACTCTCTGGATCACTCGAGTCAAATTTTGACCACTCTGGCTTTCGACTACATTAGTTTTCAACCGCTCTTTGGTCGTCGACCGCTAGAGTTGAATTTTGACTACATTGATTTCTGACTAGTAGACGAATTCTGATCACAATTGATTTTTAACTGGTCGTCGAAATCCGACCATGTTGATTTCTAATTAGATCGCGCTTAGCTCGTCGTTTCTCTAGTTTTCAAGTAGAATTTCTAACCTAATGTTCATAGTTCTGTAGCTGTCGAAATAAAATATAAGTGAATACGTAGAAAAAATTTTAAGGTACCATTCATGCTCGCTCTATTGACTATCCGGTCCTACACATATTTATACTAGCATGATTTAGGCTCGTTCTTTCCTGCTTTTCAGTCGATTTTTGGTTTCGATTTTTATCCGCTGATACTATTCACCATTGACCATAGGAAAAACAAACCCTTAGACATGGACCAGGAGCATATGTTTGGTCGCCGTCTATTTTTATGTGCCGCTACTATTACTACTGCCGAAATTTCTATTTGCAAATATGGTGAAGTTGTTTTCGCGCTGATAGTTGTTGCGGAAGCAGATGGAGCCGGGCCCGGGCTATGGTCGAGCGAGCGAGAGGGACAAGAAGAACCAACAGCAGCGCTCGCCGGATCTGCGGCGGCGGCGGCGAGTTACCTCATGTGGCGGCGGGCGGAATCTAGGAACGGCGAGGCAAGGCGAGTCGCCCCGCGTGTGCGCCTCGTTCGCGTGGACTGGCTGTGACCGGAGATTGCATGACGGGCTGTTGGACGTTGACTCGGTCAACGCTTTATGGGTACTTGGCGGCCGTTCATTTCTTTTACAAACGAAATCACTGCCAAAAAAACTCGAAAAAAAATCGTGGATACGGGGAATACTGCGATTCAACAGTCTAAAAAATTTCAGAGTGTGCACGGTTCAGGGAGAAATTAAAAAAAAAGAAAAAAGAAAAGAGGATTTGGATGAATAGTAGCGTTTGACCTTTTTATTTTCAAAAACTTGCCAATTGAAAAACTTCTGGTACTAACTTTGTTGCAAGGATGAGTTTTGCATTTAGCTAGTTTGTGATTGAAGATTTTGAAGTTCCTCTCAGAGTTGTAGGCTTGTAAGGTGAGGAAACAGAACGCGCGAGCGGAGCCCAAAATTTCGGTACCTCGTATCTGGGATTCGAGCCCACGGGCTCCGATCAGGTGGGCCAGAAAGCTCACACCGAAGCTTGATCTGTTAGGCATTTCTAGGCCATCGAATCCCCTTGCTACCAAGCAGCCCGCCGGCCGCCGTGGACGGGAACGGCAAGACAGTCGAAGACCACGTACATCTGCGCTGCACTGGCAAACCCGTCCGCGTCTGCCTGCCGTCCGTCCCGCCTCTGCCTCCACCGGCCGGACACGCTTAAGGTGAGCGATCTGCCGGAGCCGTCTGCCGTCGCGGCGAACCGCCACGCCGTCCCCACATTCGGCGTGCCGCGCTATTTACAAGTTTAATGAGGGTGTTTTAATGAATATAATAGTATGTCTCTTAAGATTATTTTTAAGACTTTTAACTTATCTAAATATAGTACTAGAGGTAACCACTTTACCAGTAAATTATTTATTTAACTATTTTATACTATTTTTATCATAACTTTATATCTCGCACTCTCTCACAATTTGCGTTGATTTGCATACTATGATCTTTTTTCATAAGAAACTGCATATTATCTTTCCTCGCTTCTCTCTGTTTTACTTATTTAAAATGGTGAAGAGATAACTAAAATACTATTATTGAAGATGCTCTAAAACAATAGCTAAGGCCCCGTTTGGCACAGCTCTAGCTTCGAGATCTATGTTGGATCTGTAGTTTGTTAACTAAATTAAAGTGATTTAAATATTTTTATTTAATATATAATATAAATAAAATGAGTCATGTAAATGCACTTAACATGCCTACAATTCTAGATCCAGGATTTCCTAGAGCTACAGATGATCAGCTCTAGAAAATCTACAGATTTTTTAGAGCAAGAGCTCTGCCAAACGGAGCCTAAATGTAGTAAAGCATGTCTAGACATGTGAAAAAGATGGTCGCTCTAGTGGTCTCGTTCCCTGTCTGGCTCTTGTGCATCATTTTATTTGTGACTCGACGCCCAGATGCCCAATCCGCACGGCATGGGAATATACTATCATTGTTGAAGCCACTACAGCGAGGTTTTGTGAGGAACCTTCGGCTCGCATTAAATAGGTTCACCTTTTGCAGGGCTGTTCTTGTCATCTTGGAGGTCCTAAGGTATAATAAAAGTGAGACCTTTATTTTAATATAAATATATAACAATACATTTTATATCAGTTATAAAAGGTAAAGTTCAATACAGTAACCATTAGACAGTACGTCACAAAATACAAAGTACTTATTGGTAACATTAGGCTTAGTACATTACAAAATACAAAATACTCATTGTCAACAAAATGCATGTATACATACTAACATACATGGGCTAGAGGCCCCAAGTTTTCGTGGGCCCTAGACGGTCGCCCTTGTTGCCTAGGCCTAGGGCCGGTCCTAACCTTTTGTTCTTTTTAGTTTTCAGTTTATTTAAGTCGTCACTTAAAATACATCAATTTTTATTTTTGTTTTTTTGTTTTTTTTGGCTCTTTTCTTTTCATTATCCGTGAAGATATAACTTATTTTAATTTTTTTTATTTTTCTAAAAAAACTAATAACCGCAACAGTGTAATTTTAGTTAAAAGATAAAAGTCATAGCTAAAAGCTAACTGAAGCACCACCTACACATTTGGTGCAAAAGGAACATAGCCTTCAGTCCCACAAAATAAAACTTCCACGTTTGCCTCTCCAACTAGAATATTAACTTGTTCCTTTTAGATTTTTATTTCTCTCAGTAATTATTATTTATTAAACTAATAAATTATAACTAAATACTATAAACCGCGGAAAAAAACCTATATCGTCTGCTTATTATTATGCGTAATTGATCTAGCCAGTACTCATCTTCCAGTCGCATAAAACACATCCAGGCAAACAACACAGCCAAGCCATTAGCATCATTGCTACACAAGCTGGTAGCTTTCTTCTCCCGTGAAAAGTCTTGGGACGAAACACGAGACGGAATGGAAATGACCCGGCAATTTCGTGGGCCCACCACCAAACCCTGGAGCGATGGAAAAAGCCGACGCGGCCGCGGCCCAGACGTCAAAAAAGGCCGACCCTTTCACCAATCGGGCCCGACCACACGACGCCCAGCCCTCTAGTGATCTTAGAGCATCTCCAACAAATCTTCTAAAGTGCTTATATCCCCTATATTTTAGAAGAAAAGGTAAAAAAAAGGTTCCAACAGATCCCCTAAGAGCATCTCTAACAATGTCATCTAAATCTCATCCCCTAAATCCCTTTTTAGAGGACACAATCTAGAATATAGAAGACTAAAAATATGAAACCTCCAACAAGTCCTCTAAATATGGTCCCCTAAATTAAAATCTGGGTCCACAAAAACTACCAACCAAAGAATTTAGGGGATCGGACGGCGCAGAAAGGTTGGGACCGATTTAGGGGATGGTGTGCGTCCACCATATATGGGGGACGAAAAATTAGGGATGGAGTCCTCTATATTTTTGGGTACCACTTAGGGGATCTGTTGGAGCCCTTTTTTTACCTTTTCTTCTAAAATATAGGGGATATGAGCACTTTAGAAGATTTGTTGGAGATGCTCTAAGAGCATCTCCAACAATGTCCTCTAAATCTCATCCCTTAAATCACTTTTTAGAGGACACAATCTAGAATATATAAGATTAAAAATATGTAACCTCCAAAAAGTCTTCTAAATATGGTCCCCTAAATTAAAATCTGGGTCCACAAAAACTACCAACCAAAGAATTTAGGAGATCGGACGGCGCAGGAGCGTTGGGGCCGATTTAGGGGATGGTGTGCGTCCTCCATATATAGGGGACGAAAAATTAGGGATGGAGTCCTCTATATTTTTGGGTACCACTTAGGGGATCTGTTGGAGCCTTTTTTTTACCTTTTCTTCTAAAATATAGGGGATATGAGCACTTTAGAAGATTTGTTGGAGATGCTCTAAGTGATACCCAAAAATATAGAGAACTCCATCCCTGATTTTTCGTCCCCCATATATGGAGGACGCACACCATCCCCTAAATCGGTCCCAACGCTCCTGCGCCGTCCGATCCCCTAAATTCTTTGGTTGGTAATTTTTGTGGACCCAGATTTTAATTTAGGGGACCATATTTAGAGGACTTGTTGGAGGTTATATATTTTTAGTCTTCTATATTCTAGATTGTGTCCTCTAAAAAGTGATTTAGGGGATGGGATTTAGAGGGCATTGTTGAAGATGCTCTTACGTACGAGCAGGTGTGCAACCCCACGGATTGGAATTTGGAACGGATATCACTCCTCTTATATATTATACCTATTTTTTTGAGTCTGAATAGGATATAAATAATACCGTATATCTATTTTTTATTTTATATTTATTCTGCAAGTCTTCGACTGATCGGCCGAACAAAAATTACTATCTTCTTTTGCTTTCCTACATAAGGCATTAAATAGTAAGGTGCAATCGAAAAGACTCTAATTGCTAAAATATCTATGGAAAAGTACTTAATATTTCCTGTTTGCTCGGTTGCAACAATCCATCTATCTATTATATTGCTCCTAAGTAAAATTATAATAGTCTTTCTTATATCATGTGATAGTGAACACATTAAGATGAATATCGCTCATCAGTATTATATTCTAATTTTTTATACATGAATAATGATAATTATTTATTTGCCGCGCATGTTGTGTTGCCATCGGGGCCATCCGTTCCCTGGCCCGCCAGTTTGCACGGCCTGCAGAAACTGGGCCCACTGTTTCGTCTTTCTTCCTTTTGTTGCACTGAATTTTAATTTTCTTGTCATAATCTTTTGCCTTTCGGGGATCACTGCCATGGCGATTAAGTCTGCCTAATCATGGTCTCCATGGATGACACATTGGTCCCGAAGTTATCTAGGTACTGTTCTCTTTGTTTTTGAATATATTTTATTCAAGCTTTTAAATTTTGTTCCCAAATAAATGTCATTCTATAATTTTCATGACAATTTTAATAAAATTTTTTTGCATACCCTTATCATTCATTATTTTTAAGGTATTTATTACTATGGATTACAGTAGCTTATATTATCCAAGAACGATAAATTAGCTAATAAAGGAGGAGGATTTAATCATTTCTACACGTGACTGGTTGAAGTGCAAAATCCTAAAACATTATCTGACCAGGAACGGAGGGAGTAGTTAAAAGCACTGTGTGTGTAGTATGGTGTTATCATTTCGGATGATCTGGAAGTAAAAAAACATGGCTTTGAAATTTGATGACGAGCCAAAAGTTACTTCAAATGCTGGGACTATTGGATGATTCACTTGGGCGTGCCAAAGAGCAAAAGATGAAGGAGCCACTATTAAAAAAAATATACTTGACGTCTTAGTATAGATGATTTTTTTAAACTGTCTGTATTATAATTATCATAGACGGTTTTACAAACGTGCTTCGTGTACCGTTTGTAACCCTATTATCACAGACGGTTATTAATACGAACCATTTGTGATGTCTATACTTGACGTCTCATCACAGACGATTTCCTTGAACCGTCTGTGTTATAATTATCATAGACGGTTTTACAAACGTGCTTTTGTGTACCGTCTGTGACCTTACTATCACAGACGGTTCTTGTTAATAACCATATGTGATATTTCATAGACGGTTATTAATACAAACCGTATGTGATAGTTCACAGATGGTCATTAATATAAACCGTCTGTGGTAGTTGTGTATCACAGACTACTTGTCGTTGGAACCGTCTGTGATATGCTTCCTCGCCCCGATGCACGCCTTCGATCGTTCTGGCTCCCTTCAATCGTTTCGGCTCCCAGATGCGTCTCTTCGTCTCACGAGCCAGATATATTCCTTGTTGTATAAAATGATCATCTGCAACCAAAGATTAATCCTGTACGAGCACCTCGCTAGCCGGCTATCTTCCTTGTCTTTCTTGTCTCCCAAGCACAAATAAATGGCTCCCTATGTCATATGTGAGGTATCACAGACGGGCTATATTTAAGAATTATCTGTGATATCTGACATATCACAAATGGTTAATACTAAAAACCCTCCGTGATATGTCATATTGTGTTGTAACTTATCACAGAACCTTATGTGATAACCACCTGTTATCACAAATATATAAATTCAAACGGTTTGGAAACCGTCTGTGATGATGATTTTGAACCGTTTGTGGTGACCTTTTTTTTATAGGAGTGTGCTCACAGAAAGTGCAGTGCTATAGAATTTAGATATGCAATGCAAGCTTACATGCAAAAGGGTAAGCTAACTCTTTCGGAAATCTTTTAGATACAGTTAGTTAAATAGTAGGATAATAACGAGAGCAAAACGGGATTACAAAAACACTATCAAGTATATATCAACCAATTTGCAGACTAAACGGACTCAGTGGATGGACGGTAAAAATCAAAATCCACCTGGTGATCGATCGATGAGGCCCAACTCCTCACAGAATTACCAAGATAGACGATGCTGCATCTCCGTTGTGTTGGTACGTACGATATGGATGAACGAACAGAGGGGATACGCTCGTATCCAAACCGAATGATGGATCTCCCGGATGATGAGACCACGTTCATTTGGTCTTGTAGCGGTGACAAAACTGTGCCTGCCGGGTGAGGTACAAAAGCTGAAACCGCAGACAGGTTGGGCCGTGCCTGCCAGGGTCTCCAAACAGTACACCATGCAGATTTCATTTCTTGAACTCTTTTGATTCTTTGCCCTAAAAACCATCTCTATTCCTCATTTGATATTGAATCCTGATCCATACTTGTGCCTCCAACCTCATTTGCTCCCTCGTATTTGACTGCTTCAGTACTGGAGTAGTACCAGACACAACAAAGACAGAGGTTAAAATAGCACAGAGGCCTTTTAATCCCTACAAAACATGGGTAAAAATTAGCACTGCCTGTCAGCAAAGTAACATTGTTGGTTTGGTATGGTGTATTCTTGTACCAATCACCAATTGGCTCCTGTTAATCTTTGCCTCAACTCCAAGGACAAATACAAGTAGTAGTAGCTAGTGCTACTTGACTTGCTCCCAATACAACAGCCAGTCCTCTCGTACACTCTTGTCTTCTCTTCTTGCGCGAGGTACAGATAGGAACAAAGTTGGAAGCAGCGAAGGGGTTTGTGGTGTGGTGTCCATGGGGAGGTCGCCGTGCTGTGACAAGGCGGCCGTGAAGAGGGGGCCGTGGTCGCCGGAGGAGGACGACGCGCTGCGCGCTTACATCGAGCGCCACGGCACCGGCGGCAGCTGGATCTCGCTTCCCAAGAAAGCCGGTGAGTGCTAGTTGATCACTGGTCCTGCCATGCCATGCCTTGCATGCACGATGCACATACACCCCTCCTGTTCTTGATGGATGTGCCGCATGTGTTGGTGTAGGGCTGAGGAGGTGCGGCAAGAGCTGCAGGCTGCGGTGGCTCAACTACCTCCGGCCAGACATCCGGCACGGCGGCTTCACCGATAAGGAGGACGCCATCATCATCTCCCTCTACAGCACGCTGGGGAGCAAGTAAGTAGCTAGGAGCACTCCTCTCTTGATCGATCACCAGGCAAGAAGCAAAAGGAGTTTTTCTTTTCTTGGCATGGCCATGATGACCAAGACGCGCGCTTTTGCGCTTGCAGGTGGTCGCTGATAGCGTCGCAGCTGGAGAGGAGGACGGACAACGACGTCAAGAACTACTGGAACACCAAGCTCAAGAAGCGCCTCGCCGCGGCGGCCTCCTCCATCCCCTCCCCGTCCTTCTTGCCGCTGCCTCTGCCGGCCCCAGCGCCGGCACTGGCGACCGTGCCCACGCACCCGTCGCTTCTCCCGCTCGCCATACCGACCGTGAAGACCGAGACGTACACCTGCGACGACTTCCTGGTGCCGGCCGAGCTCCAGGACCCGTTCGCCGGGTGCGCGGACGCCGACGGCTCGACATCAGCCTCCGCCGCGTCGTCGGCGTCCAACTGGTCGGCGGACAACGGCGCTGCCGACGGCGGCAGGCTCTTCCCAGACCTCTGCATGGGCTCCGATCTCGGCGCCGCCGCCGCGGCGGACCAGTTCCTCGCTGACTACTACTATCATAACGATCCGAGCTTGCCACTAGTCTAGTTTCTGTGTTCAATTAAACAGTAGTAGTAGGATCAGTGTATGTGTCACATGTGCATGTTTTTGTGATAGATCAAACATCTTTAGCCAAAGTACGTATTCGATCGGATCGCTTCTTCCGATGCTGCATGCAAGTGAAATGTCTTGTCTTCGTGATAAAATTCTGGTGCAAATTTCGGTTGCTGCCAGAAAAGAAAAACTGATTCTTGTGCTTCAAATGTGGTGTACATTTCAGGTCGTTAATTAGTTTAGTTCAAGCCACCTCCCAGGTGGTGCTTGCTTAATTTGCTTGTGTTCTCATATGGTTTGCATTAGCAAATTTCAGGATATTTATGTTCTTGTGACCACGCTATTCCCTAATTAACTTGTGTGTTTTGAATCTTGACCAGTTTTCTCAGCTAAGCATATCCAGATCATGTCCAATTAAACCTTGAAAAGGAGACCTCTAGCTTTGAATTGCCTCAGCAAGGATTGCTTAATTTTTGTGTCCTTGTGTGTGAAGTGGTTCCTAGTTTGTCAATTTGAGTTTTTGGATAGCTTTGAAGCAATCACTCTTCAGTTTCTTGGGCATCATTCAGGTCCAAATTTGGTGTCCTTTAGCCAGTAGCTTTGTGGAAATTGTGCTAAGAAAGCAGGGTTGTTAATACACGCTCGTGCTTGATATGGTTATCTTCATTTTGTTTCATCTATTTTATTCTAGCAGCGCATGAAGTGCTACAGTGCTTTCATACCACTTCGGCCCGTTTGGCAGAGCTCTAGCTCTAGAAAATCTGTAGATTTCCTAGAGCTGGAAATCTGTAGATTTCCTAGAGCTGGTCATCTGTAGCTCTAGGAAATCCTGGATCTAGAGTTGCAGCATAGATAAAAATATTTCATTTATATTATATATTAAATAAAAATATTTAAATCACTTTAATTTAGTCAACAAACTACAGATCCAGTATAGATCTCGGAGCTAGAGCTTCATCTCGATTGGGAACTGCGCTGCAAAACGATTGGTTTGGTCTAGTAGCTCTTCAATTTGCGCCTAAAGAACTGGCCCCGTGCTTGTTCGTATGTGTAGCACGCATGTGAATTGTGAAAGGTGGTGCTAGCTCCTTGCACGCAGTTTCCATGGGGAGCGAGCGAGCTAGGCTGCTAAAAGATGATGAGCCATGGTCGATCTGAAGATTCGCTTTCGAGCATGATATGCAACGATCTCCAAGTGGGCAATAACAAAAGGTCTTAAGAAAACTTGTAAAGCTGGACAGACAGCAGTGGCCCCCACATGAGGAACAAAATTGGATGGATGGGGTCCATGCAAACAGATAGTAGGACTAGTAACAGTAGTATATGGTTAATGAGGACGCTTGCGTGATAATAGAGGGGAGACTTTCTTATGGTTAGCAGGATTAGCTTTGATTGATCACACTTTTTGTCTGTATCAGGTGGTGAGTAAAATTTTGGTTTTTAAAGAGGGCCTCTTTTTTTATCCCTGCTTGACTGACAGAGCCATGTAGAGGAGAAGAGAATGACATCAACAAGATACCACCATATTGGAGTTGTTTGGGGAGTAGAGAACTGATCGATCAAGCTGAACTGAAAAAAACAGCAAAAATCTCTTGGTAATTCGGGGTCTACTTGGTATGCATGGTTCATGCATTCTAGAGGAGCAGCATGGGCCAATCAGTACTGGCGCCGTTCCGAACGTGTCAGAGAATCATTTTCGATCAGAAGGTACGATCCTCATCTCTGCATCCTCCCCCTACTGCGACCAGTCCCTGTCGACGAAATCGCAGGCGTCCATCCAGTGATGAACGGCTGTGAGCCGTACTTAGAGCAACTCCATCCCATTAGTCATTTCTCCCTCTCTATTTCCTAGGATGAAGAGGCTAGCTATTATTTTCAGCTCTCTATTTGAGTTAGCATTCCAATGGCCTAGCTATTTGAGAAGCGAGTGAGGAGGCGCTCGCCAAATCTAGCTAGCGGCCGGGAGAAAATAGCGACTCGATAAAAATGAAGAGGAGGATAAAGAACCGGTTGGAGTCCATTTCTTGAGTCATATTAGGTAAATATACAATAAAGAGCAGGATAAAGAACCGATTGGAGTTGCTCTTACGTGGTCCTCCACCACGAACACAAAAAGAGCACACGCCCTTTCCACGTCTGCAGGCTACACGCTAGAGCACACTTCCCTTCCTCTGCATGCTGCCACGCTATGTCCTAGACTCTGTATGCATATCTAAGGTGCGTGATTTATAGCTAAATTAAAATATAGCTGGCTCAAATTATACTGTAATTGATGGTAACTTATTTGGTATAACTAAATTTTAAAAATAGAAAAAATAGGTTAGTCTATCACGGACAACGCAAATGAATACGGAAAAAACCTATAAAGAAGCTTAAAAAACTGAAAAGCTAGAAAATGACGAAATTTAGGAATAGTGAAAAATAAGGCAGAAGCTCAAGCCGAAATGAACGGATCTAAGATCGCTGTTTGGAAGTGGTTTAGAACAAAGGAAAGATTTATCAGTATTTAATTTGTTTATATAAATATTTATATTAAAATTAACAGATATAAGCTGCAGCTATAAACCGCGACCGCCGAAAGGAGGCATTCCTACCTTCGGCTCTTCACCACGTAATCTCTGACGATGATCAGGTGCAGTGGTTTAGGATGTGTTTGGTTGGAGGGATGAGATGGGGATGTGATGAGATAGTTTCACAAAAAAAGTGGAACCACATAGTCCAGCATCTAAGAATAATATTATCTAAATTTGCACAGGCTCATCCCACTTTGGACCATTCCATCCCACCCCATCCCTCCAACCAAACACACAGATAAGCTTGGTCAAAGGAACCATCCCATCTCACCTTATCCCTCCAACCAAACACCAAGTCACGGACTACACGCATTTCCCATAGTTAGATGGTGGACCAAACGGACTACACGCATTTCCATAGTTGGACGGGATGGAAAATTTTGAGGGTAGATTTTGTTTTTTTAAAAAACAAATGAGTCTGGCAATTAATCCGCGCTGTCGAATGTGCGGTTTGGTGGCTGACTCATAAGGTTCGATCATACACAGCCCTCTCGTCAAGTGCAAGGGGACAGATTGAGATTACCATCGCTGCCTTACAGTTTCACTTTTTCTCATTAATAAACCCCTTTAATTGCTTATTCTGTGTTTCCAAGATTTCAGAAAGAGAGAAATCAGAGAATGGAAGAAACAAATCTTGATCATCAGCAGAAAAAGAGCCAGCGGAGGAAAGTCCACAACATCTACCTTCGTTGACTACTCTACCAAATCTGACCTTTCGATACGGCTACTCGTGTTTCTCTTTGAAATGCGTGTAACTATTACTAATTTAAGATCCATTTTCTCATAGATTAGTACTCATGAAGCGAGAGCGATTGATGCCCCAGGGAAAAAACAAATTTACAAGTTATTTTACATGCAACCAAACAATCCCATTGTTCAGAAGTTCGATCAAATTACTAGCGCCCACATCCATCAAATCAATAATCCTTTTTTCGAAGGAAAACCAGATAAGATGATTGATCTAAAAAATCAAATAGCATAACCAATAATTTTGATTCTTGGTAGCATGTCCTTCCAAATCCCCTAATCCTATGGCACACAAGGATAGAGAAAAGACGCACTGCTTTAGTTTAGGTGTTAATTAAGCAAACGACTTTGCTTACTCATGTCGACAGCGAAGCTTCACCGCAGTGTTCTTGTCCCGACGCTGGTTTTCTGAATATTCCTGCACGAGACAGCGAAATATCAGTTCTTAACAGCTCACTGCCCGACTAATTACGCATCAAATCATTTTAAATTACAAGTCATAGCATATACAATTCCGTACAGATGGAGACTTGCAGCCTGGTTCTACTGTAGCAGCTCTTGGCTGCTTTCGGGGTCAAATACGATTATCTTTTCCCTCGAAAAAAAAATGATCATCTTTTTGTATCTACTTGATTTTCATCTATTTGCACTAAGTGAGCGTTTATAGGTTCCACTATAAATGACTTCTGTTGTGGGGTGGTCCAACCCTCTGTGACTGGGCCATGCAACTAGCATAATGTGTAATTGGCTCGATAGTGTAGAGGAATATACTCATGTAAATATACCAATGTACCCTCATCCCTTGTAAGTACTAAGGAGTAGAATAGAGATTTCTCATTCTACCCCACTTATATATATAAACCCTCAGGAGGGGCAAAGAGGGATCCTCTCATTCTGACCAACTCTTCCATAGATCTGGCTCTCCTCTTCCTCTTCAACTAGTCCCCTTTCTCTACTGTTTGACCTATAGCCACAACAACTTCTGCTTTAGAATCTTGCCCATCCATCGATCTTTTTTGCTTGTTTTAGAATCTGTGTAATTTCATCTCAATAGTTGCGATATGTACCTTTGGCTGAAGTCCAATCAATCACAAAACTTTAGTACTTGAAATAGACTGCCTACCTAAAGGTTCAAACTTCAGACTACCTATAGTTTTTCGAAGTTGCAATGTAGGCTATATAATATACTTTGTGCCCTGTTCGATCATCACCCTAAAAAAACACACTGAAGGAATCTGTCATCTTCGGCCAATTGCTAGCTATTGTTTCGAAACTTATGCATGGATTTTGAAAGGTCGAATATAATTTGGAAGATGATTAAGTCAAGGATGAGGAACCTTCCAAATTGACGAGAAATTCCTTTTGTCCGTTGCAATCAGAAGAACATATTAAAGTCGGCCGGAGCCTGCTGCCTGGCTTAGCCTGCAGAATGATAAGATGGGAGCAATTTCTTAATTAGATTGCGATCCACTTTGTTATGACATTATGTGGGCGGGATAACAGGATAAGTAGCTTCTTGTGGTGTGTAATATATAAGTTCTTTTTTATATACTTAGTATATGCAGATTCCTGGCCTGCATGCGATAGCTAAGTATACATTACATGCGTGCGTATATACGCACAAGTTGCACGTAATTTAATTGGTTTTAGTATTGTGTGAGAATTGCGTGTATGCTGGTTTTCCGGGGGGATGCATGCATCAGTGTACATAATATGTTTCATAAGGATGACTTGAGCTAATGATTGTTATACACTCGGTACTTCGTCAGAAGTGTTTGAAGCAAGTGACGGGCAGTTTTTCTGGAGGCAGTGGTGGTGAAAAGAATTTTATATGAGACGTGAACTGTTTCGGTGAAATTCATACATTTCACGGTCTCTTGTATAAGACTAAGGCCTCGCTTAAAACATTTTTTGACTTCTAATTTTCAAAAACTGAAAGCCGTTTTGAAAGTGTTAGTTTTTTAATGTAGCTTTCTCCTTTCCTTTGTATTGTCTATGGAAATCTAACAGATTTTTTCTTTATTTTTTTTAATTACATAACTCAGCTAAAATCTAACAGCCACATAGTGTCTAAGGCCCTGTTTGGATCCCATGGTCTAAAGTTTAGTTGTCTAAAGTTTTGGACTAAATTTTAGTTGGCTAAACTTTAGCCACTAAACTTTAGTCGAAGGTCTTGTTTGGATCCTGTACTAATTGATAGGACTAAAGTTTCAAAAAGACCATACTACCTCTCCTCGTTTCGTGCGTCAGCCATTAAATGGGAGGTGAGAGACCAATATGCATGGGTAAACACGTCTTTGTGCCTAAGAACCTGAAACTTTAGACCACTTTAGTTCACTTTGGTGGACTAATGGTCTAAAGTGTTTTTTAGGGGTTAGCTAAAGTTTAGATCTAACTTTAGACCACCTGTTTGGAGACTTTAGACCTAAACTTTAGTAACTAAACTTTAGATGGAGGGATCCAAACAGGGCCTAATTCAGCTAAAAACTAAAATCCATAGTCAAAGGTTATAAAAAAAACCGTTATGAACAGAGCCTAAGAGCATAACGGCCCACTCACATCAACCCATTAGATTGCTCATATTGGGGGCCCAAATGTAAGGTATCGTAAACGGCTCGCCACGGCGCATGTGAGCGGCACGCAGGCAGCACAGTAGGCCGAGAATTCGACCGTTGAGGTCTCCGCCCAACAAATCTGCGATCCCAAACCCCCCCAATTCCGAACTCGCCTGCGCTCCCCCTCACCCTCTCGCTCGCCTTCTCCCCTCTCCCCCTGCGCTCCTTCGCTCCACCGGCCATGGCGATCTCCACCGATTCGCGCCGCGAGGAGAAGGTATGCCTGCTCGTCGCCCTCCCCCGCCTCCCTGGCCGGATCTTTCTGCGGTTCCTGCGGTGAAACTTGGGGGGTTTTGGTGCGCTGTGCTGGATTCGTGGGGTTTGACGAGGGATTGGCGTTTTGGTGTTCTTAGGGTGTATATATTATCGTTTTCTTGCTCGAATTGGTGGCGATTTGGTCCCGTTTGGCAAATCCGGGAGCTTTTCCTCTCATCCCCCCCCCCCCTCCATGGGTTCTGTAGCTTGTGGACGCGACACGGTCCACAAGACATATCTGCTTTCCTCCATCTTAGCCGCGTTCCTAGGGTTCTATCGAAGACATAGTTAGGGTTTGCATGTTTATCTCAACTGTCGCAAGAATCCGTGTCCTTTTTTCTTGTTTGGTAAAAGATTGCATCTTGGGGTTCAATAAAGTGATTGAACGCATCAATTATGGCATATATTTACGGTTCACCAGATCATCTGATTAGTATTCACTATTCAGTGCTTCATTTTCCTCTCGATCTGGTGGTTAAAAATTGCATCTCGAGGGTATACTATAATGTAATGGAAGGATAATGATATCTTTTTGTTGCCTTGCTGTAGGCTTCGCCGCATTCGCAGGAGGAGAAGCGGTGGGTATTGTCTGATTTTGACATTGGGAAACCACTTGGGAGGGGAAAGTTTGGCCATGTTTTCTTGGCCAGAGAAAAGAGGGTAAGTAAGATGTTTTAATTTCTTCTCTCATCAGTCATCATAAATGATTATGTTCATTATTCTACATTTGTTCCTTTTCCTATGTACTAGGCACTGATTAATTCAGTATCATAACTTAAGTGAATTAGCTCAGTATCATAATATGTTAAGGTCTACTACTGTATCTGATGGTGTAATTATAACTCAAATCTACTTGCTTTACGATTAAGCATAGCATTGAATTATATTGCTGCTTTATTGTGCCTTTTGGGTTTGGAAGTAGGAAGCACACGTTTATCTACATGTACCTGTTTTTCTTTTTCCATCTGATTTCAGAAGCTTAATATTTGCCACAATGAAATAGTTGAAGGAGAAACAGACTCCTGTCTGGTTTTCTTGTATAAATTTTGATGCTGTATCGTGCATAGTTAGGTATAAGTCTAATGGACATTTTTCATACTGCTATTCCATTATATCGTGCTAAATATACTCTTAAAGATGGCAGGAACGTTATGTCACTGGATACTGCTGCTCTTTCCTAATATCATAATATGGCCCTACCTGGATCATAACATGTGAATGTGAAAGCTCTTTGATGTCGTCTGCAATTGTTAATATTTGTTACCTAAAAAATGCATGTTTCAGAATGCTTGTCCATTTATGCTTTATCTAATCATTCCAGTGATCAGTGAAGACTTACACTATTTCTTTCCATGGACACAGAGTAAACACGTTGTGGCTTTGAAAGTTCTTTTCAAGAGCCAACTTAAGCAATCTCAGGTGGAGCATCAGCTGCGCCGTGAAGTAGAGATACAGAGTCATCTCCGGCACCACAATATTCTACGCCTATACGGGTACTTTTATGATCAGGTTCAGATAGACACATCTCTAATACAGAGAATTATTATTTCTTCATTTTGTCCTCTCGATTGGTCATCATTTCTCTGTCATGTGACTTCTGCAGACCCGTGTTTACCTAATTTTGGAGTATGCTGCAAAAGGCGAACTTTACAAGGAGTTGCAGAGGTCCAAGCATTTCTCTGAAAGACGCTCAGCAACTGTAAGTAGATGCTCTGCACATATATTTGGAAACTTATCTTCTGCCCATTTATACTCCTCGAAAAGTAGTAATTGAGATTTTCCTGATTTTTAGTACATTGCATCATTGGCGCATGCGCTCATCTACCTTCACGGGAAACACGTAATCCATAGAGACATTAAACCAGAAAATCTTTTAATTGGAGCCCAGGTACTTATATTATTTTGTTTTGGTCTTGATGATCTGGGGCTGTATGCTATCTGGTATTTAAATAGCTATTTGCTTCCATGAACAGGGTGAGCTCAAAATTGCAGACTTTGGTTGGTCTGTCCACACCTTCAATCGAAGAAGGACAATGTGTGGTACATTAGATTATCTGCCTCCCGAAATGGGTACTTTGCTTTCCTTTTACTTCCATGTCACAATTCATTCATGGCTAAAAAAATGCCACAACTGTTTTAACTTTCTAGTGCCTAGCGGCTTTCCTTGGCTCTAAACTTGTTGCAATTTGTCCAGTGGAGAAGACAGAACATGATTACCATGTCGACATCTGGAGCTTGGGGATCCTGTGTTATGAGTTCCTTTATGGACTCCCACCTTTTGAAGCAAAAGAACACTCCGAGACATACGGAAGGTAATTCATGATGAATTCCAGGATGCAGTAATTTCGTTGCTACCTTGTCCATATGTGTCTCTCTTGACCCAATGTTATCCTTATGAATCTCACTGCCTCACTCATTTTAGATGTTGTTTTATGTAATATATCTTCTGACTTATGAGCTATACCCTGTGCTAGTTGGTGTCCTTTTTTCAGCTACGCATGGTGTTTGTGTAGGAGAGAGACCTGCATTGAGCTTGACAGCTAGATATGCTTTATTTCCGTGGTTTCTTCTTGTTAAGGGCATTAGAGATAGGGGTATTAGAGATAGAGTTTGTATTCTATTCCATATATGCCTTATCTCTATATGGCATATCCCCTTGTACTCTCCTATATATATGACCCTTTGGGTCTCATATCAATACACACAATATTCATAACACTTCTATCCATCACTAATAGATTTGCATGTTATCATAAATACCCTTCATGATTGAAAGACTACTATGCAATTCCACTTAGCTCCCATTTTAGCTTCTTGTTAGTGACTTGTAAGCTCCTGTTGTTTCTGAAAACTGTCAATATTTCAGGATAGCGAAAGTCGACTTGAAGTTTCCACCGAAACCATTTGTTTCTCCTGCTGCTAAGGACCTTATTTCACAGGTAAGAGATTCCTGTACCATTTTCCACAACAAGAAATGGTTACTAGGTGGGGGGGGGGGGGTGTATTTCTGAACCTCACAAATGTTTTGATCTGCAGATGCTTGTGAAGAACTTGGCGCACCGCCTCCCCCTTCACAAGCTCCTTAAGCACCCTTGGATAGTTCAAAACGCCGACCCGTCCGGAGTGTACAGTGGGTAAAGTTCCGCGTGCTGCTTGCACTCTCCTCAATTCAAGGGGAGCTTGATTCTTTCCACTGTTGTTATGGCTTCAGCCGTGCTTCTGTTCTCCCTTCCCAAATCTGTAGTTGTCTGCTCAAGCTTCAGCTTTCCTCAATGAAGATTTGAAGCTACATGGTAGAGTGTATGTGTTGTGATGCCTGGGGTTGTGGTCTATATGCAACTCCCTGTACTAATTGTATTTCTCATTGGACAATCATCTTATTGGTCTATATGATTTTAGACCTTGTTTCCAAATACCTTTGTAAGAAAGTTACATTTGCTATGTGCCTGTGTTGTCTACTATTATCCCTTATCCTAACAAATTATCCTTTATCCTAACAAAGTACTCACATGAAGCTCAGACCTATTAAAATACTTGGCATATTGGCTACTCAGATTTAAAGATGCTGAGAACATGGATTCCCAAGGATACTATTAAGGTTGTTGCAATTTGCAGCATGTGCATGTTTGTTGCATACTGTTTTTATCGGAACTAAACGTTTCAGATGTTGAACGATCTCTTTTGCAACAATAAAATGTATGGGATTAGTGAAGACTTGGCAGTCTGACAAGCTTGAGAGTTTAACCCTTGTTGAAGTAATGGAGTCTTAAGATTGATATCACTGACATGTGACATGCGACGAGATCGGGATAAGTTAGCACCTTTAGGTAGAACTTCTGGTCAATGCATGGTGAGTCTAGCACATGTCCCAGCGTGGCAGCAAGTGGCAACCAGGTGAAGCGGGCATTCGGGCTGGACCGGTTTAAACTGCTTCACCAAATTGGTCGGCCCGCCCCGCCTGCATCCCTCCCCATTGGCAAGTGAACCAGCCGGCTTTAGGAGGCGTTTGCATTTAGTTGCCACTGATATCTTTTGGCTAAAAATAAATAAGTAGTGGTTGAAAGAAGTAACTTTAAGAAAGAGGATGCGAATGGTGGGGAAAGTAATGGAGATATGTGTACACAAGACGAGAGCAAGAGGAGTAGGGTGCATGATGCGCCTATAACTCCTTACCTTATCCTCGGAGTGAGATGGAAGCGAGAGAAGTAGAGGATCTGCTTGAAGAAGCCAATGTGTTTATATTGACTTCTGACTTCTCCAAACAATGACCAGAAGCAAAAACTAATATGAATATGCCATTAGCTTACACACACAGCGGCACAACTCACAACCACATAGGGGGTGTTTGTATTGGTTGCGGCCGATGGTTTTTTGTTGCGGTTGATGACTTTTATCTAAAAATAACTATAGTGACGGAAAGAAGTGGATTTTAGAATGAGGAGGCGAGCGGTGGAAAAAATGTAAGAGAGATACGTGCAAGAGACAGAAGCAAGAGGAGTTAGGTGCGTGATGTGCTCATGACACCATGCCTTATCCTCAGAGCAAGACGGAAGCGAGAAGAGTGAAGAAGCCGTTTTGAGAAGCCAGGTGTTCATATTTTCTTCTGGTTTCTCTAAACAGAAGTTAAAAGTAGATACTAATATGAACATCATAGTCGACAAGGTGTCAAGTCCTGTGACTCTACCCTTTGCCTCGAAGCTTCTTCCCGTTTCGAAATCATCTCGCTAGCCTCGCCACCCTCCTCCCCTCCACTGAGCGCCTAAGCTAAACCCTAAGCTCTCCACAATTGAGGAGGTGATCCTGGCTGTCGTCGTGTTAGGGTTTGGGTTTGAGGGGCCTCAGAGTGGTCTTAGGGTTTGGGTAGGGCAGGGCAGGCCCGTACATTAGCAGGAGCAGTGTGGGCAACTGTTCAGGGCCCCCAAAATTACAGAGCCTCCAAATTTACATAAGTAGTAATTAGCAATAGTTAATCCTTGAATAGAAAAACTAAGATGCAGCCAGGCCTGCAATCACTGGTTTGTTAATTGGAGTATTGGCCCAACGTAAGGCCCATGGCCATCCGCTATGCCCACCAGTCTGCTTGGGTCCTTGACTCCTTGGCTTCCCATGCGTACAGAGAATTGGCCGGCGACGTTTCGTTTTCCCCGTGCTGCAAATCCGATTCTCGCGCTGCTGCTAGGACTGCGCTACGCTTCTACGGCACGCCGACGCCGGCAGTCCGGCACCGCGCCACCGCCTACCATCGCTAAAAGAATACTAAAAGAATGATGCCTTTCAGTAGAACATAAGGTCAGTTTGTTGCTTGAGTACTGCTTTTATTGTTTTAGCATTAAGATTTGATATGTTTTTACTTCTTAGTAGTGTAAGAACAACGTATATTTTGAAGCTTTATAATTAAGTAAAAGTATGTTTTCGTTATATTATTTTCTCGAATTTTAGGGTCACATCACGTGTTTTATTCAGGGTCCTCCAAATCGTAGGTACGGCCCTGGGGCAGGGTTCCTTGGTGGTGATCGGTTCGGCTGAAAAGCTCATGGCTTATGGCTGAAAACACTGTAGTTGGCTGAAAAAAGCACTGTAGCTGACAGATGCTTATTTAGCATAATTAAATTTAAAAAAAATAAAAATATTAAAAATATGTTAGCCCATTACGTATAATACAAACAAATACGGGGAAAAAAGAACTGGCAAAAAAGCTTAACAAAAAGCCAAAAGTTCAGAAAAAGACGAAACTTATGAATAGTGAAAAATAAGCCACAAGTTAGAAGCCGAAGCCGAGTTGATCAGGGCCCGGCTTCGAGTTGTGTTTGTGTTCGATCCTTGCTGCATGATTGGTTCGATCCTGGGATTGTATAGGGCTGGTGATTGGTTGCGGTATTGGCGGTGTTGGGGTTTTCGTAATAAGACTCAGGGTGTTAGATGCGCTTCCTACCTGTTGGGTCATAATCCTGTTTACATGCGATAATTTGCAATGCTACTATTTTGAGACTTACTACTGTGACTGTGCATTCGACTATTGTATTTCTTTTATATGTTTTTTGAGATATTGACTGTTGTATTTTTTTTTTGAGACCATGGATTGTCCTATTTTTTTATTTTATTTTTAGCTCTTTTTCTTCCTCTTCGCTCAGACAATGGACTGTTGGGTACTTGTGTTCTTTTGCGTAGACAATGAACTGCTGTATTTTAGCCACCTCGGAGATAACAATTAGAATCGCTGTCGCTGTCTGTTTTTCCTTTTTTATATAGATTATCAATAACTAATCGTCCGTTAGTGAGCCGTGTGCAGACCATGAACTGTTGCAGTTGAACCACTACCAGGCCTCGTCAAGTATACTAGGGACTTCAACATATGGTATATGGGCTTATTTTAATTGAAACTTAGGCCCCGCTCATTTCAGCTTGAACTTCTGACTTCTAGTTTATTTTTCACTATTTCTAAATTTCATCTTTTTTTGGTTTCTTTTTGGGTTTTTTTTTTGCCTTTTTTGTATTCATTTGCATTGACCATGATGGGTTAACCTGTTTTTTCTATTGATTTTTTAAAATTTAGTTACGTCAAATAATCCATCATCAGTTGCAGTGTAATTTCAGGCATAAGCCAACTTATTCAGCCCAATCGAGTGGCACCTTAGGCTGCTGATGGGCTGCTACTTGGGCCTGAATTCAATCTCAATATGCCGTTTATGGGCTAAAATACATACGGCCAATACTTGGACCATTAATGGGCCTATTTTATTCGAAACTTGGGCCGTTGACCGGTTGCTACCTGCGCCTGAATTCAACACCATGGGCCGGTGTTGGGCTCAAATACAGCCGGTCCAATAATGGGCTATTTTATTTGGAAGCTAGGCCATGTTGGGCCTATTTTGATCGCATCTTCGGCCCTTGACGGGCTGGGACCTGGGTCTAGCTAGGCCATACCTGGGCCTTGATCAGACTTAAGTGGGTCAAACAGACTGAAATATAAAAATTACGCAAATAAGAGGTGGTACATCTTAATTGGGCCCATGTGGGCCGGTGCTATACATGGTCCAAAATACATTCCTGCTGCCTACAATTACGCTCCTTTGGATCGTTGTTGGGTTCGTTTTCTTACTCATGGCCCGTCTAATCTGTTTACCTACTGTAGGTCACACTCGGGCTAATCCTTAGTAGGATGTCGTACCTCAAGACATCCCAAGTTACTGTCAGCCGCAGCATTTTCTACATTAGTTGTAGTTGGCCGTCAATGCATTGACACTGCAGATTCGTCATGCCTCACCTCTAATCTGTGGTTTATGATTTTTGGTTACAACTTATTAGTAATTGCTTATTAGTGATTGCTGAAACATGCTGAAACCGAAAAGTGATTGAAAAGTGGAAAAGAACCAGGCCATTACAGTTAGACATCAGATGAACAATTGAACAGGCTGAGAAAGTGGTTGGATTGCCTGTCGTGGGTGTCAATGGCTCCCGTTGTCACCATCGGCAATTCGGCATGGTATTATGAACCTGGCATCACACAGCATCTTAGATTCTTCTTCCAAAATTAAGAAATTAATGAAAAACATCAGTGTTTCAGATTATATAAATTAACAAAATATGCAAGAAATCTCAAATGCTGCTAGTCATCTGACAGCATGAATCCCAGTCATCATTTAAAATTCCACAGGCACTTCAAAATTCTGTAACTAGGCAACTTAAAGATGACAAAAAAAAACACATCCCATTGGGGAGAACTGCTCGCAAGAAATCAAGCAAGCAAGGGACTAAGATGTCTTACTATTCCTAGCATTCTAGATGAAAAGAAGCTGACATGGCAACAGATGCAGAAATAAGATAGCATGTTCTCCTATTCAAGGGATGCTCCTTATAATTTAGAATTGATTTCATATCAATGGATGTTGGTCGATGCCGAAATAAGATAGCATGTTCTCCTATTCAAAGGATTATTGTTAACGGTAGCTTACTGCTGACCTATAGGTCCATGCCACTCAACATACATCCAGATGGGCCTCATCACATCCTAGATAAAGAGGGCTGAAATGAAGTATCTGAACCATTACTAATGTGAATAGGTAACCTCACCATTTTAGTCAAATATAATAATAATTCAATAGTTCTGAGCCAAGCATGCTCATGCGAGGAACACCAATTAGAATACTAGCTATTTTATTTGATATAGTCTTTCTGCAAGTACGCTAGTACCTGGAGAAGAACATTGATCTTTTAGCACTGCTGCTCTCCCAATAACACAAAGGTAGGAATAACGTGTCTGCATTAATAGCATGCAACATGATCAGCAAATTAGCTTCACAACTAATATTCAACAGTTAAGCCATATTAGTAGATAACATTGCATGATTACAAATAACTAACCAAATTGAAACTGCAATGACCACATAAATCGACTAGCGCTGAATTAACAAGCTTAGAAAGAAATTAAAACCTCACCCACACCAGATTTAACAGCCATTTCACCTACAGAGCGCAAGCTTAATCAGAAAGGCAGAAATAGAACCCAGAGCAACATACATCACAACTAGCATATAAATTCTCGTCAGATGCAACGAAGGGGGCAATACATGGTATGTGAAAATCAGGAACTAGCAAAAGGCCATTGGGGCATCGGGCTAACAAGCTCAAGCGTATGTACCCAAAGGAAGAAGAGAAAGCACTATTAACTAAGTAAACAATAGCTACCTCATTTAACAGAATCAAAACTATTTGGGAAAATCTGAGCTTTTCAACCAGGAAATAAGCTTCATATCAAGCCAAGCATCGCAAACATTGCACTATATTATACGTGCGAATTCTACAGATCTCAGAAGAGCAACACGCTATAACAACTGGCATCAGAATCGCCAAAATCGTAACCAAGGAACAACATAGGGTTAGGGTTCATGTAGGAGAGAGGAAGAGTCTAGCTTCTAATCAACACTATAGAGAACAATTAGAGCATTTCGACAGCAAGGCTTCCAATCAAACGGGTACCGCACACAATTGCATCAAATAATCCCAGAAACCAGCGTGAGATGCGGCGTTACATTGATGCGGAGAACGGCACCTGGCGCGCCGTCTTCCTTTTACCAAACGCCGGCGCGGTGATTGAGGCTGCGGCCGCCGTCCGAGGTGGAGACTAGGGTTTCCGCGACCGGCAGGAGAGGGTTAGGGATCGTCGTGGAGGCGGCCGCCGCGGCATTAGGGCGAGGAAGCGAAACCCTAACGAGTGCGCCGCCGGCACGCCTTCACTTTCCGTCTCCGCCGCGAACTCTTCGCCACCGTTCGAATGCCGCGAAAAGCGACGGTTGCGGCGGCCGCAGTGGGAGGGGGTTTATATGGTCGACGGCAAGGATTTGGGCTTTCCGTGGGTGCCGCGACGTCATGACCTTCCGCCTGGGCCGCGAGCTCTCCACCGCCGCGAAAACGTCGAGCAGCGACGGTTCCACCGCCGTGGGAGGAGGAGGAGGCTAGGGTTTATGCGGTCGGCGGCAAGGGTGTCAGATCCCAGGGATGGAATCCGACTGGGAAGCGAAAATCTCTGAGATCGTGGGTCTGAAGTAGAGGGGAAAGGGGAGATCGCCAGGAACGCAAGGCAAGTTCTAGAACAGCTAAGACTACGCTACAGCTAAGGATAGGAAATATCTTCAATCGCATATGCCTTTCTCTTCCCATTGAGTGCACATATACCAGTACAGTGAGTTTAGTCTTAACTGTGATTACATCCAAATTAACACCATAACAAGCTCTAAGTAAAATAACTCTCACAACTACTAACTAGCATTAACTGAGACCAAATCTGGACCGTAGATTTCACGCCGGTGGAGGAAGGAGCATCTTGGCCGTTAAATGATACCGATTGGAGATATTTGACACTCGCCTTCAGACTTCCCTTCCGACTTCACTTCTTCAGACAACTGCCGGTTCTGACATTCCTTCCCCCTCGACAGCATACTTGCCCTCAAGTATGTTCATCAGAAAACCAAGACAGTACCAAATGCATCCTAGCCTTGACGTTATCAAATGCATTAATGACAATGTCAAGGGCCTCCCAGAATGCATGGGGAACACAAACTCAGTCTCGGGACAGGCACGATTTTGAAGAGTATCAGTATGCAGGCAGGAGTTGATAGCACAAGCAGCTACAGCAGCTACTGTAGATTTAGCCATTCCAATATTCCAATCATGACACAAATATTGTCGGCTCCAGTTGCTTTTTGCAATGAAATCTTCAGGTATTAAAATTAGAGTTCCTTTCTTCTGGCCAGGGATGTAGTTACGATCCAAGATATGAACCTTCAAGTCAGTTAAAACATCACCTTCATGTAACTTTAGGGATTCTGGATCAAAGCCATCATCAGAATAGTTGTCTCCCATAACTATGGCTTTCAAACCAGAATCAAGGATGCAAATGATTCGGTTCTCTTGTATGTTCCGAACAGTTACTTGAACAATCCTTCCATCTGATATGGTGTCCTCAGTTTCACCAGAAAGCATCCAGAATTCCTCACCTGGACTTGGCTCAGCATAAGGTGTCCCCCAATCAAAAAAACCACACAGCAGTTCCATCTTTATATCACACAATGTTTCCTTTTTTTGTAAATCTTCCGGAATGCTTTTCATGTATTCATCAATGTCAAGAACTTTAAGCATATGCGGCCTTTCCCTTACGTGCTCAATTGCCATCTCTTGCTCATCATCGTCCATCTCATTCACTTCATGTGGTGCATCCTCAGCATGGACATCCTTGGCCAAATTCTTTGCCAACGCATATGATTCAGGATGGATCCTTGTATCCTCAAGCAGATCAATGATTTGAGTACTAGCTGCAGCTGCACCACTCCGTCGGACACGTAAAAACCCAGATGCATTCATGAATACTTTCCTGCCTAGAGGTTTTACGAGCTCCTTGCGACTAAATATGGATCCCTCCCTTACCAATTCTTTCTGCAAAGCTGAAGCTTTGCGTGGCTCCAGACCAACAACAAGTGGTAAGGTTGAAAGATGCCACTCGTGATTAGCAGCAAGATTAACATCAAAACCTATCTGATTTGTTGCATCAACCATTACTTGCTCGACAACTTCATACTTCTCATCAGTCTTCAGGGTCACACCAAGCTTCCGCAATATTGACCACAACTTATCCTTCTGATCATTCATGCAGGTCTTGATGATTTGCTTGATTGGCTCATAGTAGAAGTGAACAAAACCTCTCCTACAAGTAGCAGATCCAATGTTCATGGTGGTCCATTTCTTTGTGGTTGGATCAAAGAAGTTCTCACCCCAAAGCCTCTCACTCTTGTAACTCTTGAGAACATCACCAGCAACTTCCTGGGCAATAATCCCAGCAGCTGCCACAAGAGAATTTGTAAGTGTAGACTTGCCATAGTCCACATGAGCAATAACAGATATGTTACAAATGTTATTCTTCTTGTCCATTGCCTCAATTGCTGCTGGATCTGCTATCTGCACCAAACCTCCCTCCTCCATCATAGGTTTTACACTTCCTCCTTTGGCAATGAGCTCATTCAGAATTTCCTTGCCAATCTTCCCTCTGATAGTTCCATTCCTCATGGATGCAACCAGCTCAAAAGGCTTCAAGAGTGTTAATTTAATTTCATCTATGGAAGGTTTTTCAGTTTTCAGATAAGCAGCAAGGACCTTTCCAAGGTGAGATCTAATACCCTTCCACAGGGGCTTCAGTACAGTATCAAAACTTCCTATACCATATGGTGCAGCAGTCTCAGCAAGTGCAGCAAAAGAAAGTTCAGTGATTGTCTTCACTTCCTGGTTCTCCTCACTCAGACTATGCTCAATGATCTCAAATAGGAACTTCAGATGAGGCATATCAGTACAGCTCATGAGAATAACAATCTGCTGTACAATCTTCTTACTCTGACATACCACCTTCAAGAATGGCAGAAGGGCAGAGATATCCAAAGTAGAAGCTATCACACTGAATGCCCGAGCAATGGTATTCCTCACATACTCATCAAAATTATCAAAGTCTGATCTCTTGTCAGCAATCATAGTATCAAGCCCAACTGCTTTGCTAGGATTTGATATAATCTCCCTGCCCTCAACACGAGCATAGTAATCCTCATTCACACTTGGCCATATTTTTATCATCTCTTCAAATTTGACAGTGTAATCTAAGACACTATAATTGTTTTGCTTCACTGAGTAAAAACTCTCTATTACATCATACCCGCAATGTTGAGCAAAACTATCACCACTCATAGCACAAAAATCAGGCCAAGGTGGAAGTTTCCAAAACAGTCCAGTATACCTAAATCTTTTGTCAGCTCTTCCAACCACATACAACTGAGCTAAATCAGACTTTTGTATTTCTTCAATGACAGGTTTAAGGGGGTATACCATAGGAGTATTTCCAGAACCAGTGAAATGCCTAATTTGCTTATCCAAGGTATTAAGTACTACCCCCTCAATAAAGGCATGCTTGTCATCAATTAACCAATCAAGATCAGCAAGCATAATATCTTTCGGGAGGTTATGTGTGTAAGGGTATGATATGGTAATTGGATGATTGAACCTCTCTCCCTGTTCTGGCACTACTTCTTCACTAACTCCTCTAGCAGCAGTAGTAAGGTCCATGTTCTGCCCTAGAATGGCACTTTGATCATGCTTCTTTGCCACAACACTAACCTCTTTCTCCATATCTTTTGCCATTTCTGGACCATGACTAGGGTTTAGGTTGTTCAGAGTGGGAGAAGCACTAAAAGCATGCGGCAAGAGAAAGTGCTTTTTGTTACTAGGATTGGAATCCCATTGTTTAGCCTGGTACTGAGAGTGAGGTGGACTCAAATTTTCTTTAGGGTTCTGAAGCCACTGCCTATCTGAGGCTGGTTCTTGGCTGAGGTTTTGGTGATTCCCAGTGGAAGAAGCCAAGGAACACGGCAATGGATCTTGACCCCAACCATTTGCAACCACAGAAAAACCAGTAGAAGGATTGTTGTAATTACCTTCGGGTGTGCTCCTCACATTAGTCTGCTTCAGATCATCAACTCCTCTAGCCATCTCAAGTTTCCCCAATTGATGTTGACCCACATCGGCCTTGTAGTTGGTCGCCGAAATTACTCTCCAGATAGCCGTGGGATCGGACGCATCTTCTTCGTAGCTCACCACCCACTCCTTCATCTTTCCCAGATCGGAGCTAGGGTTAGGGATTTTACCCGGAGTGGAGTGTGGAACCTTCACCTCACGCCGGTCCGGTCCCGAGACAGCTAGCGCGAGCTCCGCCGGTCCACGCCGCCGCCGCAAATCGGGGGAATCCGGGGTTTGCCGAGGAAGATAAGGCTCCAGCGCCGATTCGGATTGGAAGCGACTGGGGATTTTACAGGCCGAAGACCCCAACCCAATCACTCCCATCTCTTGTCGATACGGTCCGCCGCCATAGCCCGATAAGGAAGAAGACGAGGACGCGATCGATCGGGATGGCCATGGACGCCGCGCCGATGCTGATGAGGAATAGTGCCGGTCCGCCGCCAAAGCCGGAAGGAACTTCGGGGGTTTACTGGGAACGTACCATCCACACCAATCACTCCAAACCATTTGTTGCCGAGGATAGCCTTGCTCTGATAAGGAAGAAGGCCGGACCACTGGTGCGCCGCCATAGCCGGATAAGGAGGAAGGCCGATACGCTGGTGCGCCACCATAGCCGGATACGGAGGAAGGCCGGTCCGCCGTCACAGATCGCCAGCGACTAGGGATTTTACGAGGATCCGAGATCCCAACCCAATCGCTCGCCACCACTTCTTGCCGAGGATGGAACTGCTCTGATACCATTTTGTCAGATCCCAGGGATGGAATCCGACTGGGAAGCGAAAATCTCTGAGATCGTGGGTCTGAAGTAGAGGGGAAAGGGGAGATCGCCAGGAACGCAAGGCAAGTTCTAGAACAGCTAAGACTACGCTACAGCTAAGGATAGGAAATATCTTCAATCGCATATGCCTTTCTCTTCCCATTGAGTGCACATATACCAGTACAGTGAGTTTAGTCTTAACTGTGATTACATCCAAATTAACACCAAGCTCTAAGTAAAATAACTCTCACAACTACTAACTAGCATTAACTGAGACCAAATCTGGACCGTAGATTTCACGCCGGTGGATGAAGGAGCATCTTGGCCGTTAAATGATACCGATTGGAGATATTTGACGCTCGCCTTCAGACTTCCCTTCCGACTTCACTTCTTCAGACAATTGCCGGTTCTGACAAAGGGTTTGGGATATCGTGGAGGCGGTGGCGCGGCAAGGATACGAAACCCTTACTATATTACTGGTATACAGTAATTCTATCGTAGCAGTTTCTCTACAATGCCAACTCAAAAAAAAAAAGAAGAAGAAAAGAAGCAAAAGAGAATGTAAATTTAAAGGAGCTATAATTACATATGCTTAACATATCCATATATATTATAGTCTTGTGCCTCTCACACTGCTGTAGCTGACCCGTTGCATTCGGACGAGTTCTTCGCCGGCGAGCTCTCGCCGTCGAGGAGCTGCGTGTGGTGCAGGTGGTGGTCGTCGTCGTCGTGCTTAATGTGCTCGACGTCCTCGTGGCTCAGGAAGCAGGGCTGGTTCGTTGAACACAGCACCCTCGCCCACATCCTATCAGTGATCACGACTTTGTTCTGCTTCTCGGTGATTCTCTGCAGAGATGGTCAAAAGTTTCAGACTATCAGCATAAGGTGATATCAGTGCTTGAACTGAACACAAGGTTGATCACGGTGTCCTGCACTTACATATAACGGGATGTAAGCGTGTCTGCCGTTGACCGGCGCGACGGTGAAGCCGGTGTACCCCGCCATGGCGCCATGGAGTGCGCTGTGTGCAAGCAGAGTGCAGTACACGTTGTCGGACGCGTTTGATCTGACCGCACGGATCATGTACGTCGGATCAATGTACTTGAGAGTTATGGGGAAGTTGGGCTTCTTCTTGAAATGATCCTGCGTGATGAAGAAATCTAGTGATTTAGCACTGGAATGAGATCAGGGCACATCATTGTTCTTCAGTTCTTCCAGGTTTCAAGCTATTGATGCGCCACAAAAGAAGCCCATTTTGATCAAAATTATTGCAATTGGAGCACTATCCGTTTATACTAATATACTTGGATGAGCCAACAAGGCAAAGAGCATTGTTTGTCCCCACATTGACAAGGAAATGAAGGTTTGGACCAGAAATCTGACCTTGATATTCTGAGAGAGCCAAAGGCCAACATCCAGAAGCAACTTATTTCCAGAAGCATCTTGAGTGTCCACAAAATTCATGCTTTTTGCAATGAGATCTTGCCCAGCACCCTCGGCCACCACAATGACCATATGGCCAGTGTCCTTGAGCCGTTTCTCAATGAACTCAAAGAGGCCTCCCTTTCCTTCCAGATAGAATGGTGACTCTGGGATTAAGCAACAATCCTGATAAAACAAGTAGAGCAAAGAGATCAGTCATTTGACTCGATATTTACACTTATGTACATTAATGTATTGAAATAGAATGACAGAAGTAAAGAACATACCACGTCGCGACTAGCCAGAGTAGCATACATTGCAATAAACCCTGCATCAGTAGAATTTAAATCTCTTTAGTTATTTAAAATCACATTCCTGCAAAATATGCAGGATCAGGTATCACTAGATGATGCAGCTGCAAGTTTGTAATAGGGAGACATACCACTGTTGCGACCCATCAGCTTCACAACACCAATGCCATTCTCTGCACTCTCAGCTTCAACATGAGCAGCGTTGATGGCCCTCTGAGCCTCCTCCACGGCAGTGTCAAACCCAAACGACTTGTCGATCACCTGTGCCAACAATTCAACATCAAAGTTACAACAAGACATGAAAACAGATCACTCTTTTATATTTACAGGGTTACTGGAAAGAGAAAGTACCGCAATGTCATTATCTATGGTCTTTGGTATACCAACTACTGAACATTTGAGGCCCCGTCTACGGACTTCCTGAAATGAAGTTTCAGCAATTATTTGTAAGACATAGCATTGTGCATCTGATTGAGAACGTTCTGCAGTATCAATCGTTGCTACCTCATAAATCATGGAAGCGCCTTTCTGAGTACCATCACCTCCAATAATATAAACCTGGTTAATACCACGGTCTTGAAGACTATCAACAATTTTGGCAGTGTCGTGTCCTCCCCTTGATGTTCCGAGAACTGTCCCGCCTCTCTTGTGGATGTCATTCACCGATTTCGGTGTCAATGGAATGGTGTTTCTAGAATAGAAACCCTTGTATCCACACTACACATTGCACATCCAGAATTAGGTTCAAAAAACAAAAACAGAATGATCATAATAGTTGGCAAGTATTATTATTTTCAGACACTGTTGTTAGGTGCCAACTAAAAATGCTTATTGCTGTCAGCATCAATATTGTATTCTCAGTCAGATTCGCCCTGATCAACTCGACTTCGGCTTCTGGCTTATTTTTCACTATTCATAAATTTCGTCTTTTTCTGAACTTTTGGCTTTTTGTTGAGCTTTTTTGCCGGTTCTTTTTTTCCTGTATTTGTTTGTATTATACGTAATGGGCTAACATATTTTTTATATTTTTAAATTTTTTAAATTTAATTATGCTAAATAAGCCTCTGTCAGCTACAGTGTTTTTTTCAGCCAGCTACAGTGTTTTCAGCTATAAGCCATGAGCTTTTCAGCCGAACCGATCACCAACTAAGCAAACATTTCTTAGCTGTGAGAATCAGTTAAAATTAACCAGCTAAACACCATTAGCATCGTAACAAAGCATTAGGCTAGACCTATAAAAACTAACCGGAACATTGTAACTTACACAAGCCAAACAAGAAGATTATTATCACAGACAAGATGAGCACTCATAAAGTCCTCACCTCAATGCCAACAACGCTGGTGACGCTGTACATATCATACAACCCGCACACAAGCTCGCGGATCACCGTGTTCAGCCCGGGGCAGAGGCCACCGCAGGTGACGATGGCCGCGTTCACCTCATCGGACTGGAAGTACACCCTCTGCCGCGGCCCGGCACGCCGGAAGTGGGTGCCTCTCGCACTGTTCTTGTGAACAACAATCTGCAAATAACGATATCGCAATTCACAAAGTTAGCCCAAGAAAATTACTCTGCAATGGTCATCGCATTCTGTTTGCCCCAAAACAAAGAAGTCTCACCTTTTGCGTGACGGTGTCGTCTGTGTTGACGAAGTACTGCCTGAGAGAACACGTGGTGGGAAGAAAGGTAAGCCTTGGAACATGCGTGTTTGGACTTTGAATGAATCAAATGGAACTAAGCTGGAAGCAACAGACGGGGAGAATTCTTACTTGACGACCGAATACGCCGGATTGTCTTGGAGAGGATTCGGGTAGGTCTGCAGATCAAATGATCAACAGCAACAACAGGTGAGTAATTGCTTCAAGAAATGGACGACTGAAGGATACTAATCAGTAAGGGTATCGCCCATAAAAATCAAAATTTTGTATTTGTTTTAGATCGATTTCCCTGTGCTTCAGTTCAAAGTTTATCAGACCAACTGACCTACAAGTTGATCGCTTTCACCATGAAATCAAATTGTGATGACTCGAATCCAAATTATAACTGACACATCCTGAATCGATGACAGCCAAAAGGACCCCAAAAGAAGCGGCAAAATCCCATATTTACCCGCAAATTCACATGATAAAATTGCACCAAAAAGCCAGGAAAGCTAAGAACTTTCCACTCCGCAACGAAAACTAACCATCGGGAGACCAACCGACCCAAACGCGAGACACCAAGAAGCACGGGAACTCTCGCACGCACCGGCAGCTCGGGCAGGTAGTCCGTGAGGTGGGGCACGTCCTCGAGCACGTACCCCGCGTCGCCGCCCACGAGCTTCTTCTTCACCGCCTTCTTGCCTGCCGGCAACGGCGCCTTGGCAGCGGCGAGGGGGCCCTTCAGGTCGAGGAGCTTCTTCTCCGGCACCGCCATGGGGGCAGGAGCGGCGCCGACGGCTTCCATGGCAGGGACCGCCCGTCGGTGAATACGAGGCAAAGATTCGTGTCCGCGATTAAAAAGAAAAAGTTTAAGCGAGAATCCGCAATGCTAACTAATTTTCGTAAGAAATTTGCAGTGTTCTTCTAGGTGTTTGGGGAAGCCACGGGGGTTTATATATTGGATTTGGGTGGGTTAGCGTCGTGCGCCGCCGTTAACCGCGGCGTTTGACGTCGGCGACGGAGGGGGACGAGGGGGTAGTAGAGGATACGAGAGATGGCTCGTGGCATTCCTAAGAAGGGCTGGGGTTTCCATTTATTTGCGGTTCTGCCATTCCGTAATGGTTTTGTACGGTTAGAGCAAGGCTAATAATACAGTCTTCAGCTGGCTGTATGAACACTTACAGCTCACTTATCAGCCCATTCATATAGTAGTTTACAGTCAGCTGAAGGCTGTATGACCCACCCCTTTCTCTCACAAAGTTTCTTGGTTCTTGTGTTTCAGCTGGCTGTAAACTTACAGCCCACCTCTCTTCTCTCTCCTCCTCTCTCCTCCACCTCAGCATACAACCTACTAACAGCCTCTTATTATACTTGCTCTTAGGAGAAGAAGAAATGTACCTGTACTGAGATGGAATATTCCAGGAGACACTAGAATGTGGCGTGTTGCACTCAAATACTACTATTACTAGCTCAATATTTGTGCTTTACTATAGTTTTAAAAAAGTAAATTATTTAGCATATCGATTTTTTGTGATTATAAGGAAGACGCACATACACACACTATACACACGCTAGTGCGTCCCTATGCATGTGCCAAGAAATACTAAGGCTAGAGACAATTTTGCAACCTTATAAAATTCCTACTGAAGCGCAACCTTATAAATCTGCATCACATCGAAATAATGGTAATAATGTTATTGTTAGAGATTAAAACTCCCTTAGGATCACCTGTTGTTCCACTGGTGTACATTATTGTGCATATGTCATCCTTTATATTTGGAGGAAGCTCATACTTCTCTTCACCTCCCTATAGTTAAAACAGATAGAAATTAGTCATTCGAATATTAGATGACTATCAAATCATATTGCTCAAAAGGTTACCCTCAAAATTCTATATAGAATTGAGATAGAAAAAAAAGAAATAATGCCTTTAATAGATTAGCACTTCAATAGTATTACTTTAGCAAAACAGTTATTCCTTTTAAGTTGGCTCAAGAAGTGAGAGCCTTACCAATTGCAAAAACTCATCCCACGAGTAGATGAACAAACCGTTCTGTTCAACCTTTTCCTTCAGTTCAAGATTGACCTTACCAAAGTATACAATTGCTTAAATAAAATGATATCCTATCAGTAAAATATATACATCATATTATAGATTAGTAACACAGACAGAATTTATCTCGAACTTACTTTAAAAATTTTGGTCGCATTGGGAAATGTCTTGAGTACCGGTAAAGAACAAAAAAATGTTAAAATATGTTTTCATGTCTTTTTTAGAATCTCATTAGGCGATAGGAAAACCACCCATTTGGATTGCAAAAATAATGATTATAGAATGTTACAACAACATTCAGCGAAATATAAAACTCTAGAATATTCTATGGGCGGCAAATTGTCTTTTTCATGTTATTTTCATGAAGTTGTGAAGGAAGAGGATGCGGGCTAGGTGAGGACGGTGGGGCGCACGAGGGTGCGAGTAGTGAGGCGGGCAAGGGCAATGAGCGGCGCGAGCAAGGAATCGGGAGAGAAGGAGAGGGGAGGAGACTAATCGAGCATGGAGGAATCGATGACCATGCTGCTGCTCTTCCCCGCCGCGTTACCGTCGAAATCAGGCATCCCGGAGGAGCAACTTTGCTCACCTCAAAGGACCCGTGGAAGGGCCTTCCCCGCACATGGAGCTCTTCAGGCAACGCTATGGAGGCCACCACCACCCCGACTCCCCGCGAGCCTCCTGTGGCGTCCACCGCCTCTACCCCCAACCGCCACAATTGAAGCAATCGAGGAAGGAGCACGTAGGTGTTGTCCCGAGACGGAGGAGAAGGCCCCGTGTGGCCGCCTGTTGGCGAGGACGACGCCGCTGGATCCGGCGATCGGTGGCCATCGGTCGCTCCACCGGGGGAGGAGGAATCGGGTGGCGCCACTCCACCAGGGGGATGCAGGGGTGGGGGAAGAGGTGTTCGGCGGTGGTGCTCCTCCAGATAGTGGGGGTGGAGAGAGAGGAACCTGGGAGAGGAGGACCTGTGGAGGGGCACAAGCAGGGGAAAGGCGGCTCATGTGGGGGGCATAGGACAAAGAGGCTCAGGGTGGGGAATGGGAGCAGGGAGCAGTAGATAAGTTGGGTCCACTTGTCGGTACATATTACCTGTGAGAAGAGGATGGTGGGATGGCAGATGAACCACCACCAAGTGGTGATGAATCACCACCACCAACTCCTTTTAAATAGTAAAGATTTTTTTAAGATGTGCATGTACGCATACGTATAAACACCACACACATAAAGTACGCTCCTTTGATACACTAGAGGTGTACATGATAAAAGGACATTAAATTATGAACATTAGATTTCTTATTCGAATGTGTGTGCATACAAATTTGCGTGCAAATCGCTACCTCACGCATCTTGTTCAGGTTTCATGTTTAGATGGTGCCTAGAGATGCCCAAATGGGTCGTGCCTGCTGGGATAGCTCAAAGCACATTATTGTTGGTCCGGCTCAGGTACGGCATGACCCATCATTGAATTATGGCACGATGCATCAGGCGGTGCTTGTGTTAGAACCCCAACCTATCGTGTGGGCCCAGCATGGTATGAATAGTACTAGATCAAGCACGGCACGACATGGGCTATGTAGGCAAGAAAGCAACTGTTTAGCCTGTTAGACACGATTAACCCGTTAGACACGACACGTTTAGCATTGCTTCAGTCTGTCGGGCCGAAATGGGCTAGACAGACCATTTTGTCCTGTCAAGCCAAACAAGTGGTCGGCATGGCTCACCTCGTGTGCTGCACCTGGGCTTGCAGCCAAGACAACGGAGTGGCACAGTACAGTCCATTTAGGCTGACGGACTTAATAAGCTGTGTCTACATAGATTGTGCCTATACAGGCCTGTGACGTGCCATCTATTTGGTCACCTCTGTTGGTGCCTAGCTAATTTCAACTTTCTTGATTTTTTTTATTTAGCCTTAGTCAAGTTTGGGATAGAGTGATCCTTAGTATGACATTTACATTTTATATTCTTTTTGTGAGCATACCTAGCCTAATTTTAGCCTGGTCAAACTTTGAGTCTTAGACCCTATTTAAAAGTGTTATGACTTTTGTTTTTAGCTGTCTTTTAACTTTTAGCTGATTGTGAGAGAGATTGAGAGAGTAAGTGGCACTTGTATTGAGAAACTACTCCATTCAAAATGGTTTCTGCAAGAACTCCTATAAATAACTTATAAAAATCACATCAAAAAATCACTTTGCTTAAAAGACAACTTCTAAAAGCGAGAAGAAGTTTAGAACAGAACCTTAGTAGACGTTTAGAATAGAACCTTAGGGCAGTCCCAGTGCTCCACGTAGGATAGTGTCTATAGCATTAATTAGATTGCCATGTAGGAGTTTTAGATGATGTGACGCTATATTAAATAAGAGAGAGAAGAAAAAGAGGAAGAAACTGGGTCTCATGCAAGACCTAGTTTCTATGAGAAAACCAATGCAATAGACACTACCAAATTTTGCATTGGAGAGATGGTGGTATCTTCATGATAGATGGAGAAAAATTATGATTGGTGGAGAGGAGAGAGAGATTTTGATGCTTAATTAATTGCTTGAGTTATAAATAGACATGGTGCATTGGAGACAATAGTGTCTAAAGTAGTGTCTATATGACATAATATAGATAAAAACTACTTAAGTAGTTTCTGCACTGGGACTGCCCTTAGTAGGCTCCCATTTTCTTTTGAGACATTATGTCGAATGTATAGTGAAATTTACCATACCACAAATCAGGGGCATAGATGGAAAGCGCTGCAAGATTGACTCATCACTCAGGTGCCCAACGGCGACAAACTCTGTCCGGCGGGACCCACATTGGCCCAGCCATCGAATTGGAGGGAGAGGGGCAAAAGAGTCCTTACCCAGTTACGGTCGCACGACCTGTAATTTCTAACAATTCCGAGCGATTAATCATGACGCGTCAACCTAGAAACATCGACATTCATACAACAGTGAAGAGAAAGGGTCAGAAAGTAAATGGCGGTGCACGGGATGCAAGTGCACGTTGGAAAAGCACTGAGAGAAAATACTGGAAGAAATGTTAGTTTCTAGATTAAAACACTGAAAGAAATGTTTAGTTTCTAGAGCATGCTAGTGTAATGTGCAGGTACGAGGCAAACAGTGACACAAAGGCATGCAGATGCAACTCCGACCATTTCTTTTTTCTCCTCTTATTTTTTCTCTGCGTCTTCTGCTCCATTCACTCGTTGATTTCGACCTTCTGGATCAACCGCTTTGTATGTGTATAAGCTGTAGTGATTTAGTTTATGCGATTAATTTTGATATTATATTATCACTTTAGTTGCTTTTATTTGAGGCTGTCACTGGCTGAGCATAAATAAGAGAGATTATTGCTGTTGCTTTCCAACATGACACGCGGATCTTTTGCCTTAGCGTGGCGTAGCATGCCGCGTGCTCATGGACGTCACAGGACAAGTTGACTCCATAATGAAGTTTTTTTTTTCTTTTTTACCGAATTCAGGTGGTGATGGTTCGGCTGAAAAGCTCGTGGCTTATGGCTGAAAATACTGTAGTTAGCTAAAAAAAACACTGTAGCTGACCGAGGATTATTTAGCATAATTAAATTTAAAAAATTTAAAAATAAAAAAATATGTTAACCCATTACGTATAATACAAACAAATACGGGAAAAAAAAGAACTGGTAAAAAAACTCAACAAAAAGCCAAAAGTTCAGAAAAAGACGAAACTTTTGAATAGTGAAAAATACGGGAAACATAAACAGTTGTCCTTTGGAACTATAAAAATCAATCGTCGATGAAAAATTCTACATAATTCTTGTGTTCCATAACCTAAGGAGAATGAGCTAGGCATGGCTCCTCATATCTTTGTGAAATGGAAAGGGGTATGATGACGGTCCTGATCAATTCGGTTTCGGCTTCTGGCTTATTTTTCACTATTCATAAGTTTCGTCTTTTCTGAACTTTTGGCTTTTTGTTGAGCTTTTTTGCCGGTTCTTTTTTTTCCCGTATTTGTTTGTATTATACGTAATGGGCTAACATATTTTTTTATTTTTAAATTTTTTAAATTTAATTATGCTAAATAAGCCTCTGTCAGCTACAGTGCTTTTTTCAGCCAGCTACAGTGTTTTCAGCCATAAGCCACGAGCTTTCAGCCGAACCGATCACCACATAATAATCCTCTAATTATTATCACATTTTCTCATGTAAATTACTTTTACTTGAAGTTAGGGAGTTAGATGACAAGGATATAATAATTCTCTAATTATTACGTCATTATGTTATCCGAGTATATCCCTTATCGTTAAAGGATAAATTTCACAGAGTAGCTGTAAGTTTTTCTACAACCACTTAGTCGTAAGTCCATCTACGAGCATGTAATCATAAGTCTTACTACGATTACTCCTTGGTCGTAAATCTTTCTACGACCATATAGTCGTAAGATATCCTATGACCAGCTCATGGTTATGGATCTTTCTGCAACTAGAATATCCTCGACTAGCTTGTTTACGATGACCTACTTCATCGTGGAATCGTCTGACAAGGTAGTTAGAACGTGTGCTTATTCCTAATAACCGCACACGATCTCTTCTTGACAACAACCGTTGCACGGCAAACGGGCCACTTCGTCTCTCTGACAGTAACTTCTGTTAGACAGTAATCACTCGAAGCGTTGAGGTGTCTTTTGACACAGGACAACGGCCACCGCTTCGTCGACTATATAAAGGTTGACATCGGAGAGGAGAAGGGAGAACACACTGGATCAGGAGATAATACTAAGCATTCTCTCATTATTCTCAATTGTAAACATCTTTCTGAGCAATAGATATTTAGGACGTAGGGTTATTATTCTTTCAGGAAAAGGTCCGAACCTGTATAAAAATTTTCGTGTCTCTACTTTGTATGTTCATACATTAAGTTTTCTAGAGTTTCGTTGAATCTAAATGAATTATACATAAGATCAATATTAAAATATCGACAGACTAATTTTAATTAGGGATAATGTTTGGTTTGATTTGGTTTGAAACTGCGGTTCAAACTACGATAAAATTAGGAGCAGGCATAACGGGAACGTTGTTTTTGACGGGCCGGTCGTAGTTAGTATAGTTGCCCGATTGAGATCGTTGCCCCTTCCCCAATCCACGCGCATTACCCGATTCTTTATGAACGCTGGCAGTGGCAGCTGCGCCTTGACCCTTGAGCACCATGGCATGCATGCCCATGTGACTGTGCCCTCCCCGTGATGCAGAGGATTTTTTTTTAAAAAAAAAACTTCTAGACTTAATCTGAGCTTGCAGCATAGGGTTTTCTTCTCCTCCATAATGATGGTAGGGCTACGGCTAAAGGTGCAAACGGATCGGATTCGGACGGATATTGTTGTTATCATATCCTAACCCATATTTTTTCTCCGGATTCGGTACCAATCGGATTCGGTGCCGGATCGGTCGGGATTAACCCGTTTGTAAGAAATGCATACAGTACAACAAATGGAGTAGGAGGACGTACTGTCAAGAACTTGATGTTAATACTTAATAGGCTGATGTGGAAGATTTTTTATTTTACCATTGCAAAAGAAAATGAAACGTCAAATAGTAGCACTAACCTGAAATCAAACTTGAAGACGTATCGGATTCGGACGGATATTGCTGTTACCATATCCTAACTCATATTTTTTTCTCCGGATTCGGAACCAATCGGATTCGGTACCAATCGGATTCGGTGCCGGATCGGTCAGGATTAACCCGACCCGTTTGCACCCCTAGCTACGGCCCATTTTTTTAATAAAAAATTAAACTGATAAGTACTAGTTTTACTCATACAATAAATTGGGTTGCAACAGTTTCGCACTCGTTCATGAAAACTGGTGCAATTACAGAGAGGGTTAACTCTCGCAATCTAATCCTAAGAATGAAGTGAACCCCTGATTTGACGGCCAATTAGCCAAACAAAAAAAAAAGGTTGCTCGGACGTCTGAGCTACCGTGGTCTACTTTTTTTGTCAAATCCAGCCGAATAGTTGATCGAGTTGTGCCGATCTCTATGGCCGATACACTGATCAACGTTTTATGATTTGACCAGATGAGATGGAAAGAAGGTAAATACGGTGGTGATCATTTGAGTTTTTTTTGTAGCTTATGATTGAAAAATATTAGTTAACTGGAAAAACACTGTAAGGTTTATTTAGCATAATTAAATTTTAAAAAATTAAAAAATATGTTAGCTCATTACGTATAATACAAATAAATACAGAAAAAAACCGGTAAAAAAGCTCAACAAAAAGTTAAAATCTCAGAAAAAATAAAATTTATAAATAGTAAAAAATAAGACGGAAGCTAAAAGGATGACAGCCTAGCATCCACTAAGCACGATCGGATCGGATCGGAGTCATATGACATGAGGCCAAGCCGCCACGGCCGACCACGCCTTTTTCTTTAGTCGCGTCCGTGTCAAGTGGGGGCGCTAAGAAACAGCGGGCATATGCACTACCTATGTGCGATCCGTCTTGGCTTCCTCAACCGTTCTTTTCTTTTCTCTCCTCTTTCTTTTCTTCATCAGCGAACAACCAACATGACTACTCTAAACAACTCACTCATGATAGCACTCTACAAAAAAACTGGTAGATACGTTGGTTTATGCTAGTGGATTAGAGTCAAAACCAGGGGCCCGTGCCTTGATAACCTCTCACTTGGCATGTGATCGGCTTATAGGCAATTGATATTAGGTTGCCTACCAGTGTTGTGGGTGATAGGAGCATGATTCCCTGGTAGATTCTTTCTTGTACCTGATCCTGATCGGATGTTTGGCTGTGGTCTGTGGGCGAGCTCTGATCGTTTCGGCTTCGGCTTTTGACTTCTGACTTATTTTTTTACTATTCCTAAATTTCGTCTTTTTCTGATTTTTTTGGATTTTTTGAGTTTTTTTTACCTTTTTCCGTATTCGTTTGCATTACACGTGATGGGCTAACTTATTTTTTCTATTTTTAAAATTTTTTAAATTGAATTATACCAATAAGCCACCTTCATCTACAGTGTAATTTCAGCCCGCTACAGTGAAATAAGCCATAAGCCACAGCCTAACCGATCACCACCTAGGGGAGATTATTGTAAAAGGGGGCATATATCAAGATTCTTGTTTGTTAAAACCAAGCTGAACTCACTCCTTGGGTTGCATTATGCGTGTTGTTTTTATTGCCTTTGGTTGAATAGATTTGAGGTTGGTTGTAGATTCCTAGAGCTGATCCTTTTGTTCCATTTATGTTACTTTAGGTATGTCTTAAAATTGATTGAATTTGACATACAAAATATTGAAGGACTAGAATCTCATGAAATCTTCAACTTCAGATTTCAATCTGTGGTCAAAACTAGCGAGTGGCACCTGCCAGCTGCCGATTGAACTACATGGTAGATGATTTGTAGTGTTATATACTGCACGTACCACTTAAATAAATTTGAGGTTTTTCTTCCGTAGAGAGAAAAGGGTAATTCACATAATAAGTCTAAAAAAATCTAGAAATAGTTTGTCCAACATATATTTATTGCTTATTAGGGAATACCACCTCAAAAACATGACTTCCAAAATATGACTAAACTGATGTAATAATATCCATACTTGATTATCACGACAGTCTGGTATCTCAATGAGTGAATTGCCCATTACTATTATTCTAAAAAGAATTCTAATGGTAATATTCATTTTACCCTGTTTTCTTTATTTTGTTATTTTCACGGTATTGTTATCATCTCTTCCTGCAGGTATTTGAGCTCGTGCTAACATGAATGGCCTCGAGGAATTTATCACTTGTGATTGTATCGAGTTGTATTCATTAGTATGTGTGGAAATGAATGTACAATTTCCTTTGTATGTACTTAGAATGTATAAAATTGTAATCTTCTGAATTGAGTTGTAATGAAATGGGACTTTTCTATTGATTAAAAAATGGACTAATTGAAAATGCCTTGTATATTTCTTCGACAATTATCACAACTATGTTGAAACGGATGAATCTAGGTGTCAACTCCAAAATCGTCGTTACTCCAAATTCTTTTTTCTGCTGATTCGTGCTTGCATCATGGAGTATGCAATTGGATGGGTTTTTTTTAATTTCTTGTGGTGAGTTGAACGCCATTACATTACGTCTTAAAGTAGGATTAGTCGAGGCACAAACGAATATGACCTGCTTGATACATTAAAAAAAAACACAATGGGTGGTCTAAACTAAAATGGCATGCAGACTATATGGGCTTATTCATATTAGTTTTTACTTATGGCTTTTAGGTACAACTGATAAATAGTAGTGGCTGATAAATAGTAGTTGATGATAAAAGTGACTAATAAATAGTAGTGGTTGAGGAATAGTACTACGTGTCTGCATTATGTAAGAAAGACGATAGTGCAACGAAAAACACTACAACATCTGGATCGCCATATGACTTATGAAATTGTAATATAATAAAATACAAAGTACATTATAATATATAAAAACAAAAAGTAGTGGGTGATAAATAGTAGTGATCGATAGAATCGGCTTATAAAAACTGACATATTCCAATTGAATTCTGCTTATGAAAGTATAAGTCAAGAGAAGAAATCAATATAAACAGGCTCTACACTCTACAGAGTACAGACGTCTTCGCCCATAAGAGTCCTCAATAGTTTATTAGAGAATAATCGATCGATCACCCCATAGAAAGCCTATAATCTAATGTTGCATTTTGTTCGTATGCTACAGTCAACACAAAAAAATAATCATTTGCGTGCCAAATGAGCACGCTTATGTAAAAAAGGATCATTTGCGAAGGCTATTAGAAACTTGAAATTCACCTCGATAGGCATCGAATTAATGCCCGGTTCCTATTGTCTCCTAAAAACGAATTTTCTACAATAAATAATTTATCTGTAATAACTATTTTTTTAAATAAAATGTCTTTTTAAGGTGAGGTCTACTAGTCAATTATAGTACATACTGTAATAACTTCATTTATATCGGTCAAAATCGCATGTGAGTATCTCTTTCTACAAGTTTATCTACAAGTTGTTACTATTCAGAAACTAAAACCAAAAGACAAAACTAAAAGCTAATATGAACTGGTCGGCCCCTTCTTTTCAACTTATGACTTATGGTTTATAGTTTTCTCTGATTAAATAAACGGGACGGCTCCTTTGTGATCTTTTCGAAATAGCTTATCGAAATGATCTTTTTGAAGTGGATTATCAGCATTTAGTTCGTTCACACAAATATTTATATTAAGACCAAAAGACATCAGCTACAACCAAAAAACCTTACCCTACATACTCCATGCCGTAAATACTTAAGAAAATATAACTGCATAGTGTATACGGCGATAAGCTCGCGTGGCTATCAGTAGGCTTGTGAATCGTGATACCTTGACTCGAAGCCTCGAGCGTCCAAAGAAACAAGGAGAGAGAGCTGAAACCATGGGGTGCTCTTGGCCTCGCGGAAAAACGCTGGCGTCTCCGACCCTTGGGCAGTTGAAGCCGAGCTACCAACCGTCGTCGCCCGTCCCAAATCTTCTTCCCATGTTGCTTCCTTCTGCCAACAGCGCGCCCCAGCCTCTTCCACCCGTACCCAGCTCAAGAGTCAAAAACGACGACGCGGAAAAACAGGAGGCAGGCCAATGGTGTCGCCATCTCATGTTCCAATTCCATGGGCCATGTGTTCCATGAATGCCCTCATGTGTTTCATGAATGCTTTGCCCCAGAAGTCAAGGGAGGGTACCGTTTGTTTGTTCACCTTTTAGCTACAGTTTTGGGGCCATTAGTGTAGGTTTTTAATTTTAATTTATAAATAGTAATGGTTTATAGAGATATTTATATGTTATTATAGACGATATACATAAAGTCATCGTAACGTGTACTATAATTAATTAGTAGACCTCATCTTAAAAAGATACTTTGTTTAAAAGATACGTACTATATAAAAAATATTTAGAAATGTAATTTTTAAAAGCGAATATGGACCAGGCTGGTAGCAACATTCCTTTTGTTTTCATAGTTTGAGAACTCAGCCATCTATGCCCAGATGGTTCGTGATAACTCCCAATGTAAAAATGGAGTATCAGAGCATCTCCAACAATGTCCTCTAAATCTCATCTCCTAAATCACTTTTTAGAGGACACAATCTAGAAAATAGAAGACTAAAAATATGTAACCTCCAACAAGTCCCCTAAATATGGTTCCCTAAATTAAAATCTGGGTCCACAAAAACTACTAACCAATCTTCTCATCTCCTCCCCCGTCCCTTCCTCCTGAAAAAAAACGGCGGCAGAGGTTTCTGCGGTGGGACGACCCGCAGCGGCGGGAGGTTTTGAAGCAGGTTTGTAAGTGGAAGATCACGTCGAGAGATCTGGTGCCCATCATTGAGAATTACCAGGCTGATCGCAATCTGGTGATCACTGCAGGTAAATTGTTTTTCCTTTTGCTTCCTAGAATTCTGAAAGGGTTACACGCGGCAGTTTGTTTTAAGTGGATCACCTACAGGGTTTGAAATTCGTGGCCAATTAAAGCAGTAATTTCAATGGCAAAGGAGTTGCTGGTATAAGCACATTTTTTCTCTTAATTTTATGAAGCAGACGAGCACAAATGTCAACAAATAGGTCATCATTATTTCTAGTCTTCATGACTGTGTAGTTCTGTTTACAGCTACTGTGTAGTTCTGTTCACAGCTGATATTGTTAAACAAGTAGTGCCCGGCATTTCGGATTCACTTATTAAATAACACTCTCCCCTGAATTCAGAAGCAAATAAACAAACTTGAATTAACTAGCAGCAAAAAAATTCATGACAACTAACTAGTACTATGACAACTAACTAGTACTATCCCCCAAAGAATTAACTAGCACTATCACGTTGAATACGCTCTTGAAGCCCCTTGTAGTACTTTCTTTGAGGACTATCCATGCCACTAGTATCAATCCTCATAATTCTCTCTTCTTACATCATCTTCTTAAACCCGAACTTTTTTTTCTCAAGCTCAATTCTCTCTTCTTCCAACGCGAACGCTTGTTTGCACCTCTCCTCTTCTTGTGCAAATGCTTGTTTGAACCTCTCTTCTTTCTTCAGTTCCTTCTCTGCATCATCCTCTCTCTTTTTAGCCCATAGATGATCTAAGGAATCATAAAAAAAACGTTCACCTTTTTGACGAAGCTTTTCTTTCTCTTTCTTTCTCCCTAAAGGTCTTTCAAGTGAAGTTCTGGCATAATCCGGATTTGCATCCCCGCTCTCACCTTCATGTAGCAGAGGAGTATATGCAGGCGTGGAAGCTGCAGGGCTTGAAAAGGCCGTGGTTTTATGCTTTTTATCGGATATTTTTGGAGCTCGCATCTGAATACGCCTTTCAATCCACTTTGGTTGATTCTTCAAAAGATTCCAACATTGTATAAGCGTGAAATCCTTCTTTTGCTTATCTTCACTCTTATACAACTCGCCAGCCTGCACTATCTACGAAAAGAAAACAAATATAGATCATTAGTACAAATAAGCTCGAAAAGATGACAACAAACATAGATGATTTGTAACTGGGTCTAACCTTGTCTTCAATGGTCATACCACTTTGATTTCTATTCTCTATCCGACTTAGACAACCACAAAACCTATTGACAGATTCTTGAATGACAGTCCAACGTTTGTTGAGGGACTTATGAGAGCGATCTGAATCAAAAAGCTTGTTTGTATGGAAATATTCATAAATTCGATCCCAATATGCAGTACGAGCTTGATCTGTCCCTTGAATTGCATCCAAATTAACATTTAACCACGCCGACACCAAAAGACTGTCCTCCTCTGAACTGAAATTCTTGGTCCTTTTTTGGTTTGGCCTTTGCGATGTACTATCATCGACAATTGGAAACTGTTCCTCTTGGGGGGTGCTGGCAAACTCAGTCCAATCTTGAGAATTGGAACCTCCGGTTATCAAGTCTGTGAAATATTCCGTTCCATCCATACTACCTGTACATTGAACAAAAGATGAGGCAAACAGTTACAAATGATGGAATAATAATAATATTGAAGATTATATATCGATGTAAACATAATACAGGAGAAAATAAATCTGTTTGGGGCATCAACACACAAGAGAGAGTAAGCAGATTAGCTTGCCATGCTTTCTATGATAGGGTTCCTAGTCTCTTACTACTCTAACCATCATAAAAGTTAGGTCATACACAATGTCACAATAGCAGCCTGATGGATCTGAAATCGAAATAGATGCTGCTCATTCATCACTTGAGCACATACACTGATTTTGAAAGAAGATAACTAAGCAAATGTTGGATGCATGCCTCGACATCCTCTGGGGTATGCTTGATGAAACAAGCCCCGCGCAGCTTCTGGAGATGATCACAATAGAAAACTCAAGTTCCATTGCATCCTATTGCTACTGTTGAGGTAATTCTTTTTTTCCTTATATTATTTCTTTTCTTATTGCAATTTGCACATCAGGATAGAAATGAAGAGGCATTGCATTATGGAAATCCAGCGGAAACAGCATGCTATAAGGGGATGCAGATGTGTCTTCCTTATCAAATATGAACATGATCAAAGTCAGGTATTTTCATCTAATCATGCCCCTTTATTTTCATAATGCCTTAGACCAAACTGTATGTTGTTCCTGTAATTTTTCAATCATGTGGCATGTGTGCAGGTTTGGATACCATGACATTGAGGACAAAATATAAAGGTATGCTACAATCACATCGGGTGATAATGTTCGATGGTCAGTGAACTGTGCCACCAAGCCCCATGCCAATCATTTTGAGCATTTGAATTGTTCTCTGAAATGTGAACCATATTAAGGCTACCTGATCTTCAGAAAATTCCTGTTTTCCTGATGCCAGGGAAGGGTGAACCTGAAAAGACTGTCACGGCGGCCAAAGTACTTTTGATGGCTTCTGTTATCATCGATCAGCAGACAAGCCTGTGGGAACTGCCTACTTTTCTCTTGAGCAAGAAGTTGCACAACAACTAACCCTTTCCCTAACACCACCACGGCATTTATCACTTGATTAACAGAACATACATATAGAAATTTACCTTCACCAAAGAAGGTGTACTGATGGAGGAACTCCTCCTAACTTGCAGCTGGCGTCGCAGAGGATGCTCGGGGTGGCGGCGGCAGTGGACGATATGCGAATCGAGGCGGCGGTGTGAACAGGGGAGCCGGCGCTCAGGAGGCGGACGGCGCGGGCGCTCGGGAGGCGGACGGCGCAGGCGCGAGGGAGGCGGACGGAGCGGGCGTGACGGCGGCGGACGGCGCAGGAGCGTTGGGCATCTCCGATCTACCGCGCGACAAAAACGACGGCCGATTGGGGATGGTGTGCATCTTCCATATGTGGGGGACGAAAAATCAGGGATGGACTCCTCTATATTTTTTGGTACCATTTAGGGGATCTGTTGGAACCTTTTTTTTACCTTTTCTTCTAAAATATAGGGGATAGAAGCACTTTAGAAGATTTGTTGGAGATGCTCTCAGAAACCGCATTGCAAGAAATTTACTTCTAGACTTCAACCGAAGAAACCAAATGAGCAGCCCACTGTGCCACGCTCAGAGTTCAGATGCTCACCATTTTATACTGCCATGAAACCTGATAAAACTGACCGGTATCAAATTCAAGACCAAGACATAAATTATGAATGGAAAGCCACGGACCCTAGCAATTTGTTTTGGAAGCAACCTGCGAAATTTTTCACTGTCAAGTATAATCTTTATTCGTGTGCTCCAACACTAGTGTCAAAGGTTTAACAAAAAAAAGGTGAAGTGACATTTTGTACACTCTTGCGGCCTTGCCACCGAAAGAGGACCCGCCCCACATTTGACTAAATTTACAAACACATAATCGATGTTGAACAGCACTAAACCACCAACTCAAGTGGACAAATGTACCACGAAAAATATGAGCTCTCTAAATGATCCCAAAGTAGGAGTTGATGATCAAAATTGTATGAAGTTCCTTTTTTTTTTCTGAAACTGTGACCATGAATGGTTTAGGAGGAAAAATATGAACAGTTAACTTGTCCGGAAGGCACGGAAAGTGACGGCGCCAAAATGCTACTCATTTCGAGCCGAACTTGCCACTGACAGACTCGTAAGTTGGCACATTCATAACTGCACATTGCAAAGAGCAGAATTAGAAATACTGCAATTGATACTGCACTATGTACATATGACTCGTTATATGGAAATATGAGCTAACCGTTTCCATGAGATGCCATTGTTAATGGTGATGAAGTAATTTTCTCAGCAAAAGATGATACATCTTTCAGAGTAACACCATCAACAACCTTAAGAAGGTGCTCGACAGGTTTCCTGCAAAGTTTTATATGGCAAAGATTAGACAGCGCAAAATTCGATGCAGCAAAATTAAATAGATTCCAGGGATACAGAAATAATAAAAAACCATTTGTGGAGTTCATTTTCTTCTCACTAACTTGTAGTATACAGAACATAAACAAGGGTCTAGTTGGTTATGCATGTGAAATTTATTTGCTTGAAAGAATGCATTACAAGTTTATGATATTGTAAGAGCACGTATAAAGTGGTAGCTCATATTGTTATAATACATTACACACTACGAAGATCAGATAACACACATGAGCACAGTGGGGGGAAAGAAATATCTCAAGAATATTATAGGCAGAAAGAAATGTTCCTAATTCACTAGAGATCTTGTGAACAATTATTTTTTCCCTACTTGCTACCAGTGATTTAGATAATTTTTGCTAGTACTGTTGAGTATGCCTCATTGTCTTACAGAGAAAGAGCGACCTCCAACTTACAGTAATCTCTAAGACAGAGGACTCCCTCCTATCTAAAATGGTTACGATATGTGCTAGAAATAGCCATAACAAGGTCAGCCTCAAGCTACTCCATTATTCCGCAGTCCAGTTAAAATCGCTAGGGGTGCAATCGGGTCGGATTCGGACGGATATTGCTTATACCGTATCCTAACCCATAATTTTTTTCTCAGATTCGGGGTCGGATACGGTAAAACCAGATACGAATACGAATTCGGAGTATTCGGAATTTCGAATACGGTGCCGCCGGAACGGATACTTGACAGTTTCGGATCGAAAACAGATAATGTAAACGGATAGTACGTGCATACGGAAAGGAACATATGCTAAACCATACCACCATCACTTCAAGCCTTAAACTGTTAGACATAAGTACATAATAGTGATTATAATTCATCAGCCAAAGATGGTGTGGCGTTTCCCCCAAAATTGCCCATTGAGGTGTGACATTTCAAGATGAATCTTGATTCTTGACGAACAACATTTTCTTTTTCTAGGCTAAAGAAATTTTACTAAATTAAGGTAGAGATAGTAGACAATTAGGGATAATAGACTTTTGACAAATTTACATATTCATTTACTGAAGCATGCCAAAGTTCATCGTTTAATAATACTCTGATTATTCCATTACCTAGGAAGAGTGATCTTAATGCGCAAATTTAGGATTCTAATTGCATAAGCAGCAGAATTAGAAATAAAATACTATTTTAGTATTTGTATATTTATAGTTGCCACAACTGAATGTCATATTCCTTTTAGAGAACTTAAGCTTGCACGATCCAGAAAAACTTTCTATACACTGCACACCTCAACCAACCAACATGACAAAAAAACAAATACTAGTAAAATAAAAGATGAATTCTTAGCTCTTACCAGATATCCGACCGAATATCCTACCGGATAATTATCCGGTATCCAAATACGGATACTATTCGGTCGGATAACAACTCTTCCGAATCCGAATTTGACATGAATTATCCAAATCCGAATCCGACTGGATACCAAATTCCCTTCCCGAATCCGGTACTGACCGGATTCGGTACCGGATCGGTCGGGAATAACCCAACCCATTTGCACCCCTAACAATCGCATAGCTGATCTGACCCTCCCTGAGCATAAATTCTACAATATCTGGAGCACAGCTTAAACTTATGTCTTCTCTCAAATTATCGAATTATAATATTCTGTTGTAACATTGCAAGGAATAGAATCATAGACAATAGACAAAATTTTAAGGTTTAGCACAACACTAGAACAGTTACAGCACTGTACCTTTCGCCAAATGCCAATACTTGGCGTCCCATGTCTTCAGTTGTTAATGCCTGTGAGTTTCAATTGTTAAGAGTGGATCATCAGCACAGTTCAAGAAATATATGATGTGAGTATATATACCTTTGATTCCAGGTTCGTCAAGATTGCTGATTTAACTGATGCTTTAGCACGATCTAGTTTGGTTTGGTCAACTGCAATTAAAAATGAAGTTTCAGGCAGGTAAGTGAACTGCAAACAACTGATGAGTAATAATCGAAGATAGGAGAGTTAAGTTACCTTGTCCAGGAGTTGCAAGGGAAGTGAGCTCTCTGGCTGCCAGGTCAATAGCTTTGGGAACAAATGCAGCATCCTGATTATGAAATAGTATCTTCATTATGGTACACTAGTGTAAAACCAAACTATGAAAACACTATGCTTTTCTGTATAACACTACGAGTGTTCGTTCAGTGCAACTGCATGGTTTGAGTTCTCACCCAGAAAAGGATAAGCTACCAAACTAACCATTTCCAAGTGATTATTCCCACCCAAGAGGTATACAGTAGGAAAAAAAAATATATCTTCCCCACTTCAAAGGAGATGCACCATGCATGACTGACTTGCTTATGCAATTGTAAACAATACTTACAGTAGATGTATGAATTCCAAAAATGCCAGTGTTACTGTGAACATCCTTGAAAGCAGAGATTGTTTTGATTTGGTCAAATTCATTTACAAGATGATCTGCGCAAAGCATACAACAATTCAGGCACTAATATGATACCACAAATTATATAAAACCAAGTCAAGTCCAAATACATAGTGTAGCACCCGAAAATAGGGAGTATCACAACTAATTAACTGGATTGGTTTGCTATACAATAGAGGCCAAGTCCTCTTCTTGCACACGCCTCCTCTTTTCCCATCTAACAGAGATGAGGTTTTCTCTCCTTCCCGTATCTCTCTTCCTCGCGACTCGCACGGAGCGGCGGCTGGCCAGAGGCGGCGCACAGCGGGGAGCCAGCGCGGCGAGCCAAGGCGGCGTGCTGGCCGAGCGGCGCTTGGCCGATGGCGACGCTGACCGAGCGGCACATGGCTGGTGGCGGCGACCAGCCGGGCGGCGCATGGCGGGAAGCCGGCGCAGAGAGCCCATGGTGGCGCGCAGGACCGGGCCGCGGCCTTGGCTGAGACAGCTTGGTTGAGGGGCGGTCGGGTGCAACGCGGGCAAGGGCGACACGGATGGCGGTTGTGGTAATGGCCACCGGCGGCAGCGTAAGGCCGGGCAACGGCGGTTGGCCGCTGCGCAGTACCGGTGCGGTTGGGCCGGCCGTGGGCACGATCGAATTGCGATTCGCGCACATTCTTTTAGTGCGAACTAGGGGGGTTCTTGGTTCGCTGGGCCGAATAGGTCGCTCGGTCAGCCGAACGGCGATTCGCGCGGCAAAGGCTTAGCGAATGCAAATTTTCCGGCTGATTGCACTCCCGTCCGTCTTTCCACGAGTTTATCTTAGTTTTGATCTGATCCGTCTCCGTTCCACCTTGTAGGTTCGCACGTAGCCTTTGAAGGAATGTTTAGGCAGTTGCGTATCTCCAATTCCTTGTGCAGCGAGTCCGCCGAACGTGCTCAAGGCAAGTACCCTACGGCCGTAACCTCTCCATTCCACATTCCATATCTTCCATGATAATTTGTTACTATTGCCATTAAGTACCATTATCATATTACTCATGCTTGCCCGGCTATTATTGTATCACTAAATGTTATCTAGTTATTGTCATATCACTAAAGTTTACCTAGTTATTATCATATCATTAAAGTTTACCCGATTATTATTATATCACCAATGCTTGCCTGGTTGTTGCTATATTTCTACTGTTTGCCAGATTATTATCATATTACTAATGTTTGCCTGGTTATAGGCTTCTAATATTGTATTCACAACATGATGTTCTAGGCTATCTCGTTTCAAATGCTTTTAGGTTTATTAGAATACTTAGTTAATAATGTTCTAGAATTAATGCTTTTTAATGTAGTGTTTTGGAAGTAAATGCTCAATTCATTAATGGGTGTAGTTCATGAATGTGTTGAAACTTAGGCTCAAACCACTAGCACTCTTGTAGCATTAGGATTGCTATGCTTTAGTTTCTGATAGCACGACCCTTTACTTGTATGATGTATGTGAGCCATAACGGATTTTGTATATAATACCTGCTAATTTGACTAATGGTCATTTATGACATAATAAAACTTGGATGGTTGACAACCTTGTGTAGGCTATATTATAATACTCCTTACAGAATAATTCCTAGATCACCTTCACCATTTTATCATCTTCCCTTCGTCTCATATCGGGAATTACGCTTTCTGTTCTCCAACTTAGTAAATCCTTACACTTACCATAACCTTATCCTAGCTTTCCTTTAGTTACCTTAATCTCTTAACCATATGATCTGTTGATAATATAACGATACCATGGTCTGAGGTTACCCACATATATGGGAGATTGCCACCCCACCTGGTAACGTATGGGGGGTTGTACGCTTTCGTTACTCAGGATATTACACCCCGTCTGCGGTTATACAGTCGAGGACAGTGACGTGTCTGACTATTCTCGTATAACCGGATATGTGGGAGGTAATCGCCAGTGCCATTGCCATAACTTGCTAAATAGCAATTATACTTAATTACACCGTTTTTGTTATCTCTATCTCCGATCCTTATCAGTGTTTCCGATGACCTTATTTCATTGCACTTAACTTGTGCCAATTGTTTGCTTGCATTGTTTGTTCTTTACACACCTTGCTTGCGACCGTTGTTACTTGCTGATATTTCTAAATCCCATGTTTACTGTTTCCATTCTCAAGTAAAAGGCCAGTCGTGTATTAACAACATGCATGGGTGGGAGCACTCGAGTTTTCAGCACCGTAGCTTGCCACTATTTATGTTATTTTATTTATTCTTTATTTGGTTAGAAATGGATCGGTCTCATGTTCCAAACAATTATTTCAACTTTCGTTGATTTTCTAACAAAGTAATCTTAAAGTTTTAAATTCCTTGCGTTTTTAAGTGTTGCTTTTATTACGTATTCTTTACTTTGGCGATGACATTGCATAGTAGTATTTCATATTGATATGTGAGGTGCTACACATAGATCCTGACAGCTTTCGTTAGTGGACTTATATTGTAACGCTTCAGCTTCTGGCAACAATCTTCTCTGATGGAAATGCAGATAAAAGAGCATTTCTGGTGCAATCAGAATCTGAATAATTAAAACTTTCAGCATTTGGGCAAGACACTACACGATTGAACAGTTATTAACTTATTATGTTTACCAAAATAAGGAGTGGACTAAAAGTTGAACTATATCTTTACAATTTATGATGGTTTGTCCTGTCAGATCTTCATAAAGAATTAGATGGCTCGGGAGCACATCCTACTTGAAGTCTTGAACTATCAGCCAACCAGATAAATTTATTATTTTCATCATCTATCAATTTCTTCATAAGTACGAACAGTTTCCCAACGTATAGCCCATGCTACCGGGCATGCTAAAGTGCCAAAATATAAAACATGTGTGTCTACTTACTTAGACGTGAATGCAAGCCTTTTCCATTTCTTCCCCAAGAAAACACACCGCCACCACCCAGAAGTGTCTGTAAAAGATAGCATAGCTCTTGCTGAATTAAACCAGAATGCTGCACCAAATTCAATTAAAGTGCTTTGTTTAATAAAATTGTCAATGTGGATATCTTGATGTGTTGTCTCATGAACCTGAAGAACTGATACAGTGACAGAATCTTTTTCTTTGAGCCAGCCACCAGGGACCTCAAATGCCAATGCAACATCTGTGTTCTATTTTCAAGGACCCAAATTAAGAAGACATAATTTAGGTGATGGAAGAGATTGCATACATGACTGGATAAGTGGCTTAAATCATAATGCCTACCGGTGAATCTGCAGTTCGTCTATATTCTCCACCAACATAAGCAGATTTTGGCTTTGTTGGTCCAGTAACATTGGGAATGTCAGACAGAAGTGGTTCAGCAATAGATATCAATTCATCATGATCAACACCCGATGCCGCTAGAACAATTCGAGAAGCAGTGTAGTTCTCCTGACATCCATGCAATAAAAAATACAGATAGCATGTTAACAGCAACACCTACACACATGTTAACAGCAACACCTACACAGATAGACTACTCAAAAGGATTTTGGAGATGAATCTCACAGCTAAGAAGTCTTCTAGGACATCTGTATTCAATCTGCTAACTGAAGATTCAGAGGCAATCAGAGGGTTTGCCAAAGCACCAGAATAGCCAGTTGAATGAAGAGCCTCCAAAAGCAAAGTTTCTGGGTTACATGAAGCTTCTGCAAGCTCTGCCTTTAGTTTCATTATCTACAAAGGAAATAAGTCAGCAAAGAACATATTACACTAATCTAGATTACAGATGTGGAAGGGTATAATATTAAGATGAAGTACCTGTTCCTTGACCTCCCAGTCAAGAAAAGCAGGATTGTGCACACAATCAATAAGCACTTCAACCATTTCAGGCATGTAAGTTTTCAGGGCTGAATAACTGTAGCACATTATCTCACGGTTAGCTGATGCTTTGGCATTGCCACCTATTGCCTCGATTTCACGAACAACACGCAATTGGCTCCTGTTTGTAGTGGTTCCAAAGGCCATGTTCTTCAACAGCTGAGTGGCACCCAGTGTTTCAGGTGCTTCATATACAGAGCCACAATTAACATAAACTCCAACAGAACAAGATGGTCCCTGGATAGGATATACAAAACAAAATAATATTGCTAACTGTCCACAATAACATGCATGAAACAACTAGATTATAAAACTAAGGATCACATACTGGAGATGTCTCAGAGGCAATTTTTACACCATTTGGAAGAGTTGTGATTCTTGTCTTGCCAGGCTCCACATGGTCAGGTAGTGGAGGAGGAATGGTGACTCCTGGAAGTGTAAAATCTGGAGGAGGTAATGCATTTGAGCGTGCACCTGTCAGCCAGCTCCAGAAGCCACCTGACGACCTCTGGGCAACACTTGTGCTAGCAGACCTAATCGCAATATTCAACACTTCAGCATTCACCCCATGAAGCTGCAAATCAAATGGTAAACAATCAATATTATGATTTTGCGGCTAAAGTTGATCTAACTATGGACAAATTCAATTAAAAACCCAACAAAACGAAACTCTCTGCTTGCCGAATATTACAATAAAACAGTACGCATCAAAACAATACTTCCATGTATGGAAATCTCAATGATGAAGTTATCTTGATGCTCACACAAAAAAGGTTATCTACATCCAAAGCGGTGTCTCTATACATGATTAGAAACCAAAAGGTTCAACAATGGTAATGAAGATTGGATGAAACATTCATCAACACAACACTACCCGTTAAGTGACATCAAACATTCAAATTATTTCAAGCACATGTATTGAGCAAATATATGATGAGCATGCCAAATTGCCATGTAAATACTGATGGCTCCAGAAGACTATCTCCATTTGTCTGTGTCAACATAATACTGATACTGATGAAATAGGAAATGAATAATGCAAAGGGACTCTAACAAAACTATTCCAAATCATACATTTGACTATATGCATCTCAAAAACATACGACAAGGGCCAAAAAAACAGAAAACAAGTATTACAATGGCGCTACACTGCTACAAATCCAAAGCGTCCTATATTACACTGAAAATAAGAATCAAAGCTATAACATGAACATCGTGATATACTGATATCACAAAAATACTAGCTGCTTAGCTCATGAAATCGTGCAGCAATGAGATAACGGTCCCAGCTCTATCTGAACAAACTCATTCCATCCACTAATACACAAATTATCATGCCTACGAAATGGCCAGAGATCCCCCCCCCCCCCCCCAATTGACATAAAACCATGGTACATAACAAACTCGGCACTCCACTCATCATCACATCTCAGAACCAGCGTGTTTCCACAATAGACCAGGGCAAACATTCAGACAACCAGTGTTGCTTGCAACGTTTGAAAATACCTCGACTCCGACTCTCACACATCAAATCTGCACGATCACAAGTTCGCATTCACATAAAACTCATTTCACTAATACACAGATTATCATGTCTTTGCAAACGGCCACAGAGATTCCCCTTGTCCCCTCGCATTCATAGCATGCCGCACTACTCATCATCGCATCTCACAACAACGCGTTTCCAATTCAATAGGCCAGTGCAAACATTCAGACACCGAGTTTTACTTGCAACATCTAAAATGCCTCTACTTCGACTCTCACACATCAAATCTGCACGATCACAAGTTCTCACGACCAAACTACTACGCATGCTAATCCAACACGCATCGTGAAGACACCATAAACTACGGGAGGCTCGGATCGGACGCGTCGCGGCGGGAAGCGCGCCACAGAGACAACAGATCTAGCGAAATGGGAAGAAGGCAAGGCTAGGGTTTCGGGAGGGGGCGGCTGACCTTGAGGGAGCCGAGGCTGGAGGCGGCACGGTACATTGTGGCCGGTGCCTGCGGCGGAATCGCTCGACGGAGTCGTCGCCGGCGGCGCGGAGGAGGCGGAGATGGGGAAGGCGAGAGACCGTGAGACAAGTGGAAGGAGACAATTCGAGAGTGGTTGCTGCGCAGATGGAAGCGGATGAATTCAAGGTCAGTTTTTTCTAGGCCGGCCCGTCTCCGTTTGGGCCCCAAAACGCAAACATTTCTATGCTGATTAGGCCGAGTGAGCCCACTGTTTAGTAGCGTCCGGACCGGACCTGACCTTCCGCCCGTCGTCATCGCATCGGCGCATCGCGCAACAACCGCTGTTCCTTGTCGCGCTCGTCGAGATGGGCCGAGCGATCACCGGCGCCGCGTGCTGGCTCTACGTCTCCGGCGCCGGCGACAACGCGAACGTCGGGTCACCGCGTGCGGCTATGGTGGTTGCGGAACGCTCGGCGAGGCGAACGGCGTTGATCGCGCGCCATTGGGAGTAGCCTGCACCGCTTCGCGGGGGAGCTTTTGAGGTTTCCGATGGCGCCCAGCCCCGGGCCTGGCGCCGAGCAGGTGAGTTGTTTGATCAAATGCCGATTAGGGATTTCGTAGCCTCCGGGATTATTTGCTTGCGTGTTTTGTATTTCCTCTCTCTACCTGTTGCATTTGCAAATGTGTTCGGCAAAATTGTTTCCAATTCCATAGCAGTATGTCAAGTGGAGAGATGATGGCTTCTGCGATGAAACCATCGCGTTGGGCATGTGTACAGCATCGATCGACCACCTGCTTGATGAAATGCCAGCCCAAGTTCATAAAGAGTAGCACGTCAGATGAGTTCCTTTCGGCTTATAGCTATTCCTTTCTCTTGAAAAAAACAAATAGAATATTTTTCGTTATTTTTTAAGCGACTTATCAGAGTAGTCTTTTTGAAGTGGTTTATTAGCATATCGACATTCAGTTTGTTGACACCAACACTCGCGCTAGGGCAAAAAACCATTACCTACAGCTATAAGCTATAAGTCGCAACAAAAAAAACATCCCTAGCTTCCATTTGTCTGAACATGTGTTGTGTACAAGGTTGTCAGGTGGTCCAAGCTGCTTGTTGGGCTGAAGGTTTTGGATATCGATGCGATGATACGGGTCGAGTTGACATGTTCAACTCTGGATTTTGAACATGTGTTTGGGGTGTGTGTAGGGTTGGTGTGTGAAGGTGTTTGGTCATTGTGAGCGTAGGTACAGTCTTCAATGGTGTCGATCGTATTTTCATCAGGAGTTATTGCTTTGGTTAGATCGTGTCATCGTATCAAGTCCCATACAGATTAGTCATGCAAGTATTTAGTAGGTTTTAAGGCCTTTACATGATAATACTAGCAGTTAAACATGCTAGGGGTTTGGTGAACTACCAGAGTATGTGCTCCAATTTTTCAATTTGTTGCTTGATTGTGATGTGCCGATATAGAGTAGCTGCTGATTACAAGTTGCTAGTTAGCCTCTGTCCAATTATAGTAAGGCATGTTGCACCTTTGGCTGGTGTATTAATGTTGGTTTCTGTGTAATGTCAACACAATTTCTCCATTGATGATGATCATATAAAAATACAACTTTGCTGCAGTTGATCCTCATGTATTTGGAGTCTGCAATTCCCCCTGTTAGAATGCACTGTTCATGTCCTGAAAACGCCCTTGTATTGTGACGATTGTCGGTGAGCATTTGGAGCAAAATAGATAGCAGTTCATTTCATTGTGAGTTTTCAGGAGCTGTATACCGATTCGGCGATTCCTGTTGGAGGAATAATTTTGCTCCTCCGCGAACGGGTCCGCTTTAGAGAAGACACCAATATACCGGTCCAAGAAATACAGTTACGCTCAAAAAAGACTATAATACCCCTTGCTTGTACTAGTAGACTAGTTATCTTACTAAGAGGTATTCTCGTTATTTGTACAGGGCCAAGAACCTATAAATATCACATATATTCCTCATTTGTAGAGAGAGCTCTCATGAGCAATAAAAAAGCATATTCAAACTGGTGAGTTCTCAGGGGTTCCCTCCCTGGAGGTAACCCCCGTTGGCTCACCGATACGAGTAGGGCGGTCTTCTCGGACCCCCGAACTTGTATGACGTCACAAAACTGCAAAGTAATAGCTACAAGAGCTGCCCCCTAACATGTTAATGTTAGGGGACAATCTTGACCTACAGATCTAACTGCCCTTGCTTAGGCTCTCGAGACACTATCCCCGCATAGGATTTCACCCTCGTGGTGCATAGGGTGTACAACCTCCGTGGTCTCCCCTAACAAAATTCCAAAGTGGCTTGGGCGTCCATCGCCTCTACCATGGCGACTCGTGTCTTGCTAGACCTAGGGCATGAGCGACAACTTGAGCCCAATGCCCAAGTTGATCGATGTGCTGAGGACTCGTCCCTCTTAGACTCCAAGTTGCGAGCTAAACGACCTCTGGGTTACCGTATGCCTCGCTCCGTTGTTTGGCAAGGGTTAAGCATTCTCATGCATTCCTGATCACCAGGGAAAAAACCCCCACCTACAGGGTAAAAGGGCTCCACAACACTCATACTTTGGTGCCCCACGACTTAGCCTCGTGGGTACCCCTCCGATGTGTCTGTGACTTAGTGTCGTGGACACACCTCCAAGGTTGTAAGTTCAAACACCATTAAGTTCGTTTTAGTGATAATGACAAATCTAATTGTGAGACTAACTTAATTATTGATTATGATATTGCTTAGTGTCATTTAGATGAAAAAGTGAAAATCATAAGAGGTATGCATTCAATATCACACTCTTATATCTTAGTTCATTTCTTGGATCCAAAATATAAATTGAACTCCATATATAGTCAAACAACACACATACATTTCTCCCAGGCAGCTCGAATCATTCACCACCGACCTAGCTTGAATATCAATAAAGGGTTGTCATGCCTTCATAAGGCACATCAACCTCGGAATTCTTAGTATCTAAAGTAATGGGACTGTACTATCTTGATATGAGAAACGAGTGTTGATCATTTTCTCTCTAACTTCCAATCTCACACTCCAATCTCACGTTATCTGCCTTCGCAACATTCCTAACTCGAGTATTGATCATTATCTAACAATATTTTCGAGCTCATTCACTTGACAGATTATCCCAGCCTTCTCGAGAACATTCAACTTTTCCTCAGTGGCTCTTAATTTCTTTTCGATGGCTTACAAATTATTTTCGATGTCTCTTAGCTTCTTTTTTGCAGCCTTCAATCTCTCATTGCCTTAACAGGCTTCGTTCTGACGTGCCACCCGCCTCGAAGGCTATACCTCGGTAGGCCGGCCCCGCGTCCATGGCTTTGCCTTAACAGGCTTCATTCTGACGCACCACCCATCTCGAAGGCTATGCCTTGGCAGGGCGGCCCCACGTCTACTACTTCACCTTCACAGGCTTTGTTGTAACGCGCAACCTGCCTCAAAGGCTATGCCATAGTGGAATGGCTCGCACCCACTGCTTTACCTTCACAGGCTTCGTTCTGACGCGCCGCCCTCCTCGAAGGCTATGCCTTGGTGGGGTGGCCCACGTCGATGACTTTGCCTTCACAAGCTTCGCTTCGACGCGCTGTCTGCTTCGAAGGCTATGCCTTAGCTGCATGGCCCCACGCTTACCAGCTCACTTTCATAGGTTTCGCTCCCACACACTGCCCGCCTCGAATGTTATACCTCGGTGGGGCGGCCTCACGTTGATGACCTTATCTTCACAGGCTTCGCTCCGACGCGCCGCCTACCTCAAAGGCTATGTCTCGGTCAGACGGCCCTGCGTCTACCAGTTTGCCTTCACAGGCTTCACTCCAATGCACTGCCCGTCTTGAAGGTAGTGTCTTAGTGGGGTGGCCCCATGCCGATGACTTCGCCTTCACAGGCTTTGCTCCGATGCGTCGCTGCCTCAAAGGCTATGCCTCGGCGGGGCGGCTCTATGTCCATTACTTTGCCTCCACAGACTTTGCTCAAACACGCCACCAGTCTCGAAGGCAGTGCCTCAGCGGGGCGACCCTTATCCACTATTTCACCTCAGTAGGCTTTGCTTCGATGCACTGCCCGCCTCAAAGGTTATGTCTTGGTGGGATGGCTTGTATCCGCTACTTGGCCTCCACCAGCTTCTTTCCATTACACCGCTTGTCCCATAGGCCACACCTCGGGACAGGGGGCTAGTGGCGCATGCAACGAAAAGATTCCATGGAAACTAAAGCCTTGTCTTGGTAGCGCTTCCACCGTGGCGGACCTTGAGCTCCTGCGTATCAATCACTTAGGCCTTACTTCGAGCATCTGGCATGCCCATCGCGTTCAGCTTGCTGTGCATGGGTATGGTAAGTGCTGAGCTAGTGAAGCTATGGTCGCCACCAGGAATGGAACAATGAAACCACACCACTTGAAGGGCCAATGAGAAGCGGCAATTTGGTACCTGCCCTCGTGTGGAGCACTCACACAATATGAAACCAAATTTTGGCTAAGTCTTGGGTGCCCATGTGCCTATTGAGCTAAAATTTTGGCTAAATCATGGGTGCCTTCATATGGATCCTCGGGCCTCGTGCCTCGCGTGGCATCGAGTCAAAACTTGGCTAAATCTCGGGCATCTGTATTCTTGTCAAGCCAAAATATGGCTAAGTCTTCGGCACCCTAAAGAAACGCCATGCCAAGTGCACATCAAAAATGCTCTCAACATACCACAGCAAGCATTTTTGTCAACATGATACATGACCTTAGCACTCTACTTTGCCTCTCAGGCGTCCTTATTTACCATCTAAAATGTTTCGTACTTTAACAAGTACCTCCCTCCGAGCGCCCTACTTTCCTTGGGGGGCGGCTCAGGTGCTGTGCCCCCTGCACATAGCGCGGTGCAGGGGTGCCTCAGCACCCGCCACGTGGCCCAAGAAATTCAAAACAATTCCGAAAAATTCAAAAAAATACTTTTAAAAATCCGAAAAATTGTAAAATGTACTTTTTGTAAAAATACTTTTATTAAAAAGTATTTTTAAGTACTTAAAAAAATACTTTTTAATAAAATTATAAATCAAAAAAAATTTAAGTACTTAAAAAAATATACTTTTTATACTTAAAGAAGTACATTTTACAATTTTTCGGATTTTAAAAAGTATTTTTTTGAATTTTTCGGAATTGTTTTGAATTTCTTGGGCCACGTGGCGAGTGCTGAGGCACCCGTGCACCGCGCTATGTGCAGGGGCACAGCACCTGAGCCGCCCCCCTTTCCTTGCGCCTTGCTGCTCTGCGCCCCATGCGCCATGTGTGACACGAGGCGCCTTGCAGCCTCTCTGCTGGCTCGTGACCGCGCCCAACGCCACCTCTAAGAATCCACCAGGAGAAAGAGTGCCCTAGGCTCACACCCGTACGCACCTCCGGGTGCCCCGACGCCCATGCATCCGCACACCCCATGTGCGTTAGCTCCTGCGTGGCCTACACGGCTACACCTAATGCTCTACGCACCCTGCTGTGCCTGACGTCCTGACACCTAGCATTTCTGGTACAATACAACGATGCGCTTCCATACGTATAATAGCGCAAGTACCCACATGGAGCAACACTATCACGAAAAGCTAACATGCATGCATAAGTGCAAGCGCAATGCATCCAGGTCGACCAACATGTGTATACCTTGCCAGTGCTAATATGTAGTACCAAGCATGCATGAGCATGGCATAAACTACAAATGTCTGCATCGCCGCATGCCGTAGCACCACGCACGGACACTACTGCGGACAGCTCCCAAGAAGCCATGTGCCCTCACAGACGTCCACGGCGTCCTACGCCCTACTCCAACTCCAGGAGCAGCAAGGAGAAGTGGAGATGACCGCGCACGAGATAACTAGCGTTCTCGGGACTCCCAGCCTTCAGCGCGTTCGCGTGCGTGACCGTCTGCGCCTCAGGTGCATGTGTGCCCCTCAGCGCCCCGCGCATTGTGCTCGCCCTCTACTCGAGCCCCTTGCGCTCTCGGCACTCCTATCTCACACATGTGCGCGATGGCAAGAGCAACTCCAGCAGTAGCCCTCAAATCAGGGCCCCTACTTTTGATTTGAGGGCTCCTTCTATTTTTTAGGGCCCAGTTTTTTTGCATCTACTCCAACAGCACCCCTCAAATCTAAGCCCTCAAATCCATTCCACTACACACTGACACATGGGACCCACTCCTCAAATCCGGTCGGAGGCGAGCGGAGGCCCCAGGCGAGCGGGGGATTTTGGCGGCGACGGCGACGGGCGGAGGCGTCGGGCGTGACGGCAGGCGAGCGGAGGCGGCGGGCGAGTCGAGGAGCCGGGCGAGGCGGCGGGCGAACGGAAGAGTCGGGCGAGGCGGGGGCGAGCGGAAGCGGCAGAGGCGGGGGATTTTGGCGGCGCAAGGGGGACACGGGCGGCGGCGGAGGAGTCGGGCGAGGCGGGGGCGAGCGGAAGCGGAGGATTTTGGGGGGCGCGGGGGATTTTGGGGGCCACGGGGGAAGTTTCACCGAGCGGGAAAAAAACCGAAGGATGAGAGCCAGGAAGAATGAGGGCTTGGAGACCTCATTTGAGAGGCCTCCTATTTTTGAGAGCCAAGTAGGGGCCCTGTTGGAGCTGAGTTTTTTGCTCTGGCTCTCAAATTTGAGTTTGAGAGGCCAAGTAGGGGCCCTGCTGGAGTTGCTCTAAGCCGGCGACCGCAAATGGCGCAACGAATGTGGACGGCGGCGATGATTGGCGACCGGAAACGTGACCTCATATTGAACACACTGAGACAACTCCAAAAATTTTGAATTATTTTTGAATTTTATTTGAATCCCAATCCTTACCCAATTTGGCAAAGTTCTTGAGAATGCGCCTTCCTCTTTTGGTTTCCCGTCTCTCCTTCTTGCCGGCACCTTCCTGGGATGCTGCCTCCCTACCGCCTCACTGTACCGTCGCCCACGCGCCCGAGCGTCGCCGCTCGAAGTTGCGGCCACACCGTTCTCTCGCGTTCACACAACTCTGCGTCGTGGCTCCACCAGTCAGCCGCACATCTCCCTGTTCTCTCCTCGCTTGGCACGCCTGCCTAGTCAACCACGCGCCCTTCCGCCGCAGCTCACCCCCTCTCGTCGACACACGTGCATGAGCCATACCTGCTGTGTCAACACTCATTAGCACTCGCAGGGACACCAACGCCACCTCGTCTGCACGTCGTCCAATCAGCAAAGCTGTCGCTCTCTCTCCTTACCCATGCGTAGGCGATGCCTGAACCGCCTCTCTGTTCCCACCATCTTACCTCACCATTATAACTCAATCGCCTTCACGGAGAGCTTCACGTCACTCTCAAACACCCCACTAGAACCACTCAATCGAACTTTCACTCACCGTAGCGCCGACGACGACCTCCCTTGCGCCTGGTGAGCCCTAGACTCAATCTCTTTCATTACTCGATTAAAATTCAATTGCATTCACTGTCATGACCTCCCTTGCTTCCTAAAAACATTGGTGAACACGCTTGAGCGCGAGCAATTCTGTAAAGTTCGGTTGGCGGAAGCTACCACCGGCTGTAAGGCTCCTCTTGTGGACAGTTCAGTTGAGCGTTCCCCAACCCAAACCATTATCACTACCTTGAAATCTATGTTCTGTAGATGGAACCACTCCTTACTTCACCGGAGGATCACCAAAGAAGTCTTGAGCCGCCTTCTGTCCCGCCGTCAGCTGCCACCACCCATACTTCCATCTCTCAAAGCCCCACAATGGAACCCCTGCACTCCAAGGAATCCAACCGTGCTCCCCCTTTCCGCCGGAGAGCTTCGCTAGAGCTGAATTGCGGAGGGTCGCTGCCCTTTGTTTTTCGCTCGGAAAACGAAGCTGGAGGTTGAAGACGATATTGGACGTGACGTGGCCGCATCACGGCTGTTCGCGCACCGTGGCTGTCTCAATCGAGCCATTTGCGTGCGCCACATCATGGCCGTTTGAGCGTCGCCCATCGGGCACAGGCGCGCGCGCTGGGCCTCTTGGTCGCGCGTAGCGTGGGCCAAGGCTAGTCGGCCCGTTTAAGCCGAGTGAGCTGATTCGGCAGGTGGGTTGCACAGTTCTTGTGGGCCGACCCACCACTGTTCATCACTATTCAAAATACTATTCACCTGAAAATTTAGAAAAAATTCCAAAAATATCTGTTTCGACGCAGCGAATCCATTTTTAACCTCAATTTTACCAAATTGAGCTTCAAATAAATCCAAATCCCTCCATTCGAATTTTATTGCATTTTATTCCTTTTTAATTAGTTTATTTTTTTCTAGTTTGATTAGACTCAAGTACATACTTATGTTATTTTATGTGTTTGCGCTAGCTCCCGAACTTTCCGAGGCGACGGTACAAGGACCGGAATTGGGCAACAAAGTCTTTGTGCTAGTAGAGTTTGCAGAGCAGCAAGGCAAGTTACAAATTATTGATCATATTGAATCCCATAAATTTTAAATTATATAATTATTGTATTTGCATTAATGTTATTTGTGAAATGCTATTTAATTAAAATAAATATTTGGAATGACTTGTTAATTAGTAATGTCCTACACTGAAAAATGCCCTATTTAATTTGATGTCATATTCACCTTGACAACCTTAGTAATATTTAATTACTGTATAAATAATTGTAGATTAGCTCACTCAAAATTATGTACTACAAAGTGACTTGGCTTTTGGCCGATAGAGTTATTAAAATTGTTTTAGGGTAAGGGGGTCTAGTGGAAAACCACGGGATGGTCCTCGTCCATGACCTTGCTCTAGGGTGGAGACTTGAGCAGATAGGTGGTAGTGTTGTTGAGCACAGGGGGATGTGGTTGGTTGCCTCAAGTGAAAAGTAAGGACAACAATCTTATGCTAAGTAAAGGACGTAGTGATCGTTCAACCACAGGTATTGACTTGTCAATCTTGGTTTAGTAGCTGCTCAACTCGATTAAATCTCTACAGGAAGCAGGAGTGTGGATAATGGGGAGTTGGTATGTGGAACGGTAAAACCATACATAACAACGATAAGGGCTACTCAGGACGGACAGAAGTGTTAGGTTTAGCCAATTAAGCTGGGTCTGAGTGGATCTACCGGGTTAACCCTACATAAAGAATTGAGCAGAGAAAAACCTTGTTTTCTTAACTCAGTCGCACACAAGCTGAAGCATTTCTATCGCGTGAAAATGAGAATCTGAGAAATCTTATGGGTAAAGCTGAGCAACTCCATAGAGTGAAATAAATGGTATTCGAATATACCGTGCTTTCAGTAAATGAAACTGTGTTTAATGGGTGATTCCAATAGCGAGGCATAAGTAGATTTTATTATGTTTTAATTTGAGTAAGCTGAGTATATAACTGTTGAAAGAAAATCCCTTTAATCTTAAGAAGTTATGTCTTTGTTTTCCTGTTTGCAAATAAAATTGCATCCACACAAGTTAATATAACCAGTATATTCCCTTCCTTTGAATATATTTGCAAGCAGTTAAGTTAGGATTTACTCTTATGACTTACTGGGTATGGTTGTACTCATTACTTGCTAAACAACAAACAAAGGATCAATGGAACTGTGATGATCAAGCTGCTAATGAAGCCCAACAGGAATCCTACTACGTTGAAACGACTGATTTTAGGTTTTAGGCGTGCTCAAGTTTGTCTGGGGGTTTCCTTTGTATTGTAAGATAACTTTAGGCTTACACCCGCTGCATTAAAATGAAGTTGTTAAACCATAATCATGTAATAAAGTTTGACTCTTTTGTTATAAGCATGTGTTATTGTGATGTACACTCATATACAATACTCCGCAACTGAACAGATCTGGTCAATTGGATTACTAGTGTCTCTAGAAATAAGGGCGTTACACACAAGCACTAGTACATGCTTTCCAAAATAGCAATAGCATTAACCATAATCTTTGGCATTTACAGTGGATTGTCACTTATACATGGTCAAGCAGGTCGTTTGCACCGTCATGTAGTTGAATTCGTCAGGCACCAGCCTCCTTTCCTTTGATCAGGGTAGGTGGGAAGTGGATTAGCAGGCCTGACTGTGTCAAGAAAGCCAATAGCGCTGTCAACTCATCAGACACAGCTCAAGTCCAGTGCACCGACGCCCACGCGTGATGCCCACCGCCCAGCTCACCTGGCGCCCTGCTCCAGGCTCCCGAGCGCCCTTGCGCCCGCGTGCCAGCACCCCAGGCGTCAGCAGCGCTCTGCGCCCGTAGGCCGGCGCCCAGCCCCCAAAGTCGGCGCCCTGAGCCGGCTCCATGCGCCGAGCACTCCGACAGGAATTCGCTGAGAAGCGCCCTGGCAAACACGCCCAAACGGTGCCCTGGCAACAAGTCACCAGGCGCCCTGGCAGCTGGCGTCTCAGCACTCAGGCGGCCAACATCCGAACGCCCTGTCAATATCAAGCGCCCCGACAAAATTAAACGCCCTCGCAAGTGCTTACCGGCGCCCTGGCGAAGTCTCCACGGCGCCCTGGCAAGCTCATCCCGGCACCCTGGCATGGCAAGGTCTTCCCGGCTGTCGGCAACAAGACCATGGAGCCGTAACTGAGTCCCCAGGCGCCCGAACCAAACTCGCCCAGACTCCATCGCCATGCGCCCTAGCTCGAAACGCCCGGGCAGTGCGCCCAGGCGGCTAGCTCCTTCGTGTGGCCTGGCAGCACCCGAGAGGCCCGGTGCGCCCCGGCAGGGCACCCTGCTCACAAACAGTGGCGGAGCCAGGATTTGGTTACGTCCCGGGCTCAATAATAGAATGATCTAAGCTATCTGGGTTGGACCATAAAAATGTTATCTAAACTGAACTAAAATTACCCGGGCTTTACACTAAATATTTTCCACACCTCGGGCTGAAGCCTACCCTGTCCGGCGTGTGGCTTTGCCCTTGCTCACAAACACCCCGGACACCCGCGCCATGTGTTTCGCTCCCGGTGCCGCTCCGCCCATCGCCCGTCTCGAATGAGCGCTGCGTGGTGCATCCAGCATGCAGGCCCAAGTAACTCGGCAAATCAAGAAATGAAGAAGAAAGCATGAGGAGAAGACGGGAGATCGAACTTACCTTGCCCAGGCTTGCCACGGTCGCCCATCGTGGCGGCATCCAGTGGGGGCCCATACAACCGGCCCCTCTCCTACTCACTTTGATCGTCTCACATGGCGGCGCGGTGCGCCACCCCCTTAGCCTTGGTCGCCGGCCATGAACAACCAACGTCTGACACGCCGAGGAAGACCTAGGTTTGGCGCCCTCGAAGGCCGGAGTTTGGCTCCCCTTTTTGTCTTTGGCCTGTGCCCGGTAGCTCATCGGACAAGGTGCCGATGGCCGTAGTGGAGATTGGGGAACAACCATGGTCCCCCCTCTTTATCCTCCTAGGTGGCGACGGCCATAGCAGAGATTGGGGAACAGCCATGGTTCCCCACCCCCTCATTATCCTCCTGTGAGGCTGATTCGGTCGGCCGAAAGGCCCACAGCTAGCCTGGCTCGAGTGGACTGGCCCAAGCATCTTGTAATCATAAATGATGGTAGCAAATAAAAGAAAGCCCAGACCATTAAACAAGACAAAAAGGTCTGGGAGCCCAAGCAAGCCCACAGGAATATTAAATATGGCCATGCAGCCAAGAGCTTTGCCATATTAGGGGCTGGAAAAGTTTTCAACTAAGCCTGAGGATCCACCATGTTTTTGACACCCAGCTGTGAAGACGTGAGAGACCATGTGGAGGTATCCCCATGTTTGTGATGAGTAATTGACTCGTGTTCTGAAAAGTTTGAGTTTGATTTGGTTGGTTCGCGCCAAGTCGTTGCATGACGCAGTTTGGTTCGGTTGGACTTGGTCGAACGCGGTCGGACGTGTTTAGGACGTTTGTTCTTTTTCTCGATCGGTCGTTCGGGTTATTTTGTGTTTGAGTATGTTTCATTAATGCTAATGATGGTTATACTGTTTCGAGCGGTGCTATGTGACGGTTTGCTTGTCTGTGTGGCTGCAGGACTTCGGAGCTAGGTCATGGTGAGGCGTGTGAGGAATGGGACTAGGCACAAGAGGTGCTGAGGTCCGGACGGTCGGAGACGTCGAAGATGATCGAGGCTGCTGAGGTGGTTGCGAGCCGGGAGACGAGAAACCGGAGCTGGAGCTGCCGGAGGTGGACACGACGGGCAGCGGCGAGGTGGACCGGGACTAGGCTCAGGGAGGAGCTGAGGTCCAGACGGTCAGGATGCCGGGTGCGGTTGTGTGCAGCGGAGCGGACCGGGACTAGACTCAGGGAGGAGTCGAGGTCCAGACGGTCAGGGTGCCGGTTGCGGGAAGCTTACGGGAAGGTGCTTGAGGGGCAATTTGGAGAATTGACTCAAGCCTGAGTGGAGTGGCTGGTTCCCTCCATTTCTTATGTTGTGAGAGAGTTTGACTTCTTGCCTTTTGTGTGTGTAAGATTCAAGTAGTGGATGTGGGCTGCCACTTCTTGAATTTCTTCTTTGAGGAGATGAGCTCCTCTATTTAGAGAAGGGGAGTGCAGTAGCTGAATGTGTGCAAGCAAGCAGTGGTGTTGTGTTCCCCTGCGTGAGTTAGCCAGGGTGTGTTCATCTCAGTGGGAGCATGTAGTGAGAAATGGCATGAACTGGATATAACAATTCCTCTCTATGAAATCATTCATGTCTTCTCCTCAATCCTTGAGTTGGTCTCTTTGTGCCGAGATGGTTCTGTTTATCTGTTCTAACCCCTCTGAGCTTTCTGGTTGATGCTTGCCTTCTGGCCTTCTATTTCATTTTGTTTTGCCTGCAGTGTTTCTCTGCTCAGAACTGGGATCCTCACTCTGCCATCTTGTCAAATTATCTCCCGAGAGCTAGAAGCTAAAACATATGTATTTCTCTCCAAGATTTGTTTGCTGCAACCTTGCTTTGTTTCTAGGGTTCCACTATTTATGTGAGTAGAGGATGTGTGCTATCTGACTTTCTCAGCGAAATGTTTGCTCTAGGGTCGTGTTTTCTCTTTGAGAAGTCATTCCCTGCTGAAATCCTGAGACTCAAGAGCAAAAGGACTCAAGAATCACAAGCCATTTGAATCTTGGCCTCTTCCTCTGTTTTGCTCAATTCTAGGGTTTACTATTTGTGAATGCAGAGCATTTGTGTGTTTCTTGATGTCTTGGCAAGGAGTTGGATTATCTTTGTGATTTCTTTATCTAAGCCTATTTCATGTTGTAACCAAAAGGCTTATGATCAAAAGGATTTGAGTATCCCATGCAGTTTGGAATTTGGTCACATTCTCTGTTGGAAAATCAGTTTTTCGACTCAGAGGTTCAGACTCTCTGTTTTCGGACTGAAAATAGTTATTGTTTGTATCTACTTTCGGTTGCACTCGACCAAGCCTTCCTGATCTTTCTCATGTTGGAGATTGAGTTCCTAGTTTCAAATTGTTATGTCTCACAGTTTCACTAGCTCTCTAGAGGGGATTTCCAACCGTTTCACATGATCTCTGCTTTTGCTTTCGGGTTTTAGTCTCTATTTTCAGTTTTAGGTTTTCCAGTTTTTCTTCAGCCTTCTGTTCTCAGCTCTAGACTGCTATGTCTAAAATATCTAAATCTTGGTCTGTTGTCCTGAAAAGCACAGTAGACTGATTTTCAGTTTTCGGTTGTGGTTTGGACAACAGGTTGTCTTCTATTTCTTGCTGCTGCTTTCAGGTCTGCTGTTGCTATTTTGTAAACCTGGTCAGCTCCCAAATAGCAGTCAGTTCGGCCTTGCTACTGCAGTAAAACCGAAAGGCTTTTGGGCGGTTGAACTGGCTGCAATGGTAGTCTGACCGGCTCCCAAAATCAGTGCAATTTCTATTTTCAATCAGTGCAGATTTCTGTTTTCCATATGTGCATATTTCTGTTTTTAATCAGTGCAGATTCCTGTTTTCAATCAGTGCAGATTCCTGTTTTCAATCAGTGCAGATTCCTGTTTTCAATCAGTGCAGTTTTCTGTTTTCAAACAGTGTTGTTTTCTGTTTTTAGGTGCTGTTTTCTTTCTCTGTTTTCTATTTTGATTTTTGCATCTAAAACTTTGTAGCTTCGGTCTGCTTTCGGCTCCCTCAGTGAAATCTATGGTCAGGTTGTCATTGTTCCTTTAGAGAAGAACTTTGTCAGTTTGGTTGTGATTCTTCCAGTGAGCATTGTCAGTTCTCGGCAAAATTGTTTTCGGCTATCAGTAAGCAAACTTTTTCTGACTTCATAGCTGCTATAGCTATCGGAGAAGAAAACTGTGAGAATACTTGGGGCGATTTTTGAAGGCACCATTCACCCTCCCCCTCTGTTGTCATTTCCGATCCTACAAGATGGCTACAATTCAAATTCATCAAATTTTGGCCAAGTACCAACCATAACATGGCGAGCGTGATGACTTAAGACTTCCTTCTTAACCTTAAGGGGCAGGAGCTAGTGTTAAAGGAATAATTTTACTCCTCTACTAACAGGATCCGCTTTACAGAAGATGCCAATATACCAGCTCAAGAAATGCAGTTACGCTCAGAAAAGACTGTAATACCCCTCACTTGTACTAGTAGGTTAGTTATCTCATTGAGAGGTAGTCTCATCATTTGTACAGACTTCAGAGTCTATAAATATCTTATATATCTCTTATTTGTAGAGAGAGCTATCTTGAACTCTCATGAGCAATAAAGAAGTATATTCAAATTGGTGAGCCATCGGGGGTTTCCTTCCTGGAGGTAACGCCTGTTGGCTCGCCGACAGGAGTAGGACGGTCCTCTCGAACCTCCAGACCTATATAAATCCTCATGTTATTTTTACTCTCGTGGACGATAGCCCGTCAAACGACTGGCATCTACCCCTCACTTGTGTTTAGGTTTCACACCCACAACAATTCCATTGATGTGTGATCAGACATAACATTTGTGTCATTGTTGGAAGTCCAAGTTTAAGTGATTGCTATCTAGTTCCTTGAGCAACATTTCCAATTCCCCTTAATGGCTGGAAAAGTTTAAATAGCTTGAAGTAACACAATACTCTGAAGTAGTTGGACATGTTTATGAGACAGCACACGCACTTAACTGCATTTATTCTGTAGCCTTTTGTTTTTACTATGAGTATTTCAGATGGAAGAAAATAGCTGGCATTGGTAAATTATCCATGTTTTTTAATTGCCTATCTTTCCCATGCATTTCCTCGTGTATTGTTGCTTCTTTCAATAAAGCAACTGTTGCAGTGTGATCAGTTAATGATTGTTGCCCCCCTTTTCATCAAATAGGTAAATACTTAAATAACCATCAACGGAAGCATGTGCGAGAAGCTTGTGCTTGATGGTGTTTAAAAGTCCTCATGGCGCATGGGAGGGGACCTGTACTACCTGTGCTATGAGCATGAACGCAACAGATGCAAACCGCATAGTTTTCGCATTCTTTTGAAAATGAATTTGTTATCTGTTGTAATTGGTATTACTCCGATGACAGCCATGAAAGCTCACCGCACGATTTAGTTGGCCTCTTCATCAACGATTTAGTTAGCCTCTTCATCCTGTCTCTGTCTTTGCTATCTCTTTCGTGTAGCATACAGATTAACCACTTGATCAACTGTATAACTGCGACAAGCTAACATTTTATTCCTGGAGCTGATGTCTGTTTTTCATCTTCCTTTCACCCCTTTAGGTGGCTATCTGTTTTCAAGGAATGTGTTGAGATTGATAATACTATCTGACTGTTAATGTATGTGTACACATTGCATTGCCCAAAGAAGCTATGACTTTTACCCACTTCTGACTTCTTCTATTTGTCTACATATTCAGGTGAGCGGTCAGTTCTTCAGAAAGGCATCTGTTCAAGTTGCATGCGTGAATGCGACCGAATCCATGGAATTCAACCGAAGAGACGAATCGAGAATTCCAAGTTTTTTCAGGTACTTTTATCTTACTCTCAACACGTTATTGATTGGTTAGACACATTTGTGTTAATGAATAGTAGTTAGCATACGTATTTTCTGCGACTTAAGCATCAGATCTTGCACGTATAGCAAGCAATACATTGCAATTATTGTGAGGTTGTGACAGATCCGTCGGTTGGCCAGAACCGCGACTCCAAGTGTATGCATAGACACAAACCTGCTTTTCTTCCAAACAACTCGTGCGGATTAAAATCTGAAGTCTAGTAGTATATGCAGTCAATTAGTCATGGATGATATTTATGAAGCCTTATGAGGTGTTACTACTATCATTGTGCTGACAATGAGGCACATACTCACACATATATTCAATTAACAAGCCGAATGATGATGATGAATCTCCCCTAGCTGCCAAATGCCAAGACGGACTGGAAGGAATTTTCTCGCATCCTGCAAGATGTCGTGTCAACATTGGGAGGGGTTATCAGGTCATAATGGCTTCATTTGCCCATGAGAGGCACAATGCAACACACGGGGAGGTAGATTGATCTAGGGATTGGATTGGACTCTTCGATCTCTCGGAGCAGGCAGGTTTTTCCCTGGATATGTGGAGTAAGGCGTAAGTGAAGACGATCGAGCTGACCCGGCCGGGAGATCGAAAGAGACGGCGTCCACTGTCCAGGTATAGTTGAACCTAACCAAGCTAACCTTATCGCCACTATTTGCATTTGAACTCTCTCGCGTGGACACCGACGACGCCTTCGCGGTCGCGGTCGCGCCCACTTGGGGACAAGCGAGGCTGGGCATGTCGATCTGATCGAGCTAACCCCACCTTTCTCACCTGGGTCCAGGGCACCAGCTCTGCTGTTCTGAACAGAGCCCTCCATGCTTTCCATGACAACAACGGTAGCCCCAAGATAGCTGAACAGTGCAGCGCTGAGCAAATGGCACCTAGGGCCCAGCTGCGCGTACGATTCATCAATTGTGATTTGCACCTTCATGAGCTTGGATGTGGCCACCGAAGCTAGCGTTGAGGTGACAGCATGGAAAGGGTGTCGAAATTGGAAACGGATCTACTGTTGCCCGAGACAGACTGCAGTAAGCCTCGCAGCCGTATATATTCGATGATCAACGTTGTACACTTTGGATCCATCACGTTGAAAAAAATAGTGGTACTGAAGGACCATATGAGAAGATTATGTTTAATATTGTGATGAACCATTGCAATACTTTTAGAGTGGCTATTTGATTTTGCAAAAGATTGTATTTTGTTTGGACTATTTTCTGGAAGTTTCAGAAGAAGCGATAGTACCGATTTGTGAGGAGTGGTAGTACCGGTTTTGGTAGAAATTGAGGATTTTAGGATTTGAATTATGGATGGAGTTTTGGTGATCTGTGTCATTGCATTAAGGTTGCATGATGCATGTTTTGCCTAACGCGGGGTCAAGTTGTAAAGAGCATATACCTGAAAACGATTTCTTTGTCTTTGTATGTGCAGAGACGCTTAAAGTTACCATGGTTGACGGTGAGGATCGGGGCTACGCTCAGGGAAGAGTCGAGGCCCAGAATAATCAAGGATGTCGGGTGAAGTGGTGAGCTCAAACATGGCACGAGAAAGGCGAAAAATATTGAATGCGAGTTCGAACGACGGGTTTGCATCATGTGGCTTAATCAGTCCAAGTGAGGCATGGTTCGGTGGAACCAGAGCGGGAGAGACTTGCTAATGCATAAGCCAATGGTGAACCTACACGTGGCAAGCATGATGATTGCTTGCATTTGAAGGAGATGGCTCGATCAAGGAAGAGTATTTTTGATAGTTTGGTCAAAATACCGAAAATTATCTTGGATCAAAACCACGATGTATGAGTGACGCTTGGAGAGAGGTTTAAGTCAAGGAGAAGCTAATTTGATCAAGATGGATCAAGGGTAAAGGATTTATCGGATTCGGGCTTATACGTTTTGAAAAACGTGCATAAGTAAATACGTGCGAGTAAAACATGTGTGTGGGGTTATTGGGTTTTTCATTGTACTAAGTGGATGGTATCTACTAAAGGCTAGGTATGACTGGTTAGCCCACCTATATAAAGGGATTGGGATGAAGACTTGTGTTGACCATCCAATCCATCTCTCTTGTGCTCTCATGTCGAGGGTTAGGGTTTGAAAGTTGAGTGCGTTGTGTGCTCTCTGTCCTCCAAGGTGGAGTGGTTGTAAAACTTATCTCCTCAAGTAATTAATACATCAATCTTTGATTAGTTCCATGGATTCCTCGTGTTTTGATTGATTTGGTTGGTTTTAATCTCTACTTTTCTCTTTTCTTGATCTTGGTGTTAAGGACGTGTAAGATATGGAGGCAACCTCTTGGAATCTATCTCCACCCATCTAAACACTTTGATTGCAAGTTTATAAAAAAAACCCGATTTTGCTTGATTTGACCACAAAGTGTGATTTCTTGATCCAAGAGTTTTGATGTGATTTCTTTCGTGTTCTTACTTGCTGGGACATGTGAGAACATATCTAAAGTCATTTTAGCCATCGTCCACCCACGAGCAAGTTGTATTTACCGATTTTGATTTTGGATTAGTTTCGGTGCACATTTCCTTCAAACTGAAAAAGATCTCAACTTTGTTCATGATTGTTTATCGGAATAGGTTCTTAATAACTTAGAGAAGATCTATGTAAAATTTTATATCATTGGATCTACGGATCAAAAGTTCTATCGATTTTCAGATTTAAAATAGCACTGAAAATATTATTCATACACTAATTTTCCGGTCAGGCCGATTTTTTACTTGGCGGTCAAACCACCTGAAGGTCAATCCGCTGGTGTTGAAGATTTCATTAAACTTTGATTTCTTGAGTATATTTAATCTGTGACTATTGGGAGAAGGTGATATTCTCTATAACTTTCTAGTTATTAGAGAATAGAATCTAGAATACTTGGAGAAATTTTTTAAAAAGATATCATTCATTCCTCTGTTACCATCCGGTCCTATAGGTACACTTTTCTTTTTGTTTCTAAACCATTCTATTTGTCTCATTGCCACAGCCGCATCATCGTTTTAGAATGCATGTAGCCAAACTATTTTAACTTAGACTAATGACATATTCATAAAAATTTGGATGGGCTATAAAAAATGATATGTATAGATTCGTGTCGAAAAACTTTCAGCACTAATCATGAAGTTAACAAGTGTATTATTTTCCACCTCATATGACCGTTTTCCACTAAAGAAGTTGATAAGTGTATTATTTTCCACCTCATAATCATATGACCGTTTTCCACGAAATCTTTAGTACCATTAATTCTATCCGATCAATGGGCCGGATTAGACAGCCGCGCTGTACGGACCCACGAATGGTTTTGGATGTCTGAGCTGAGATCCAGCAAGTGAGCGCCTGCATATAGCTAGGGTCGTGCTTGCAGGAGAAGGTTGCTCCCCTGGCCAGGCATGCGATGCAACGCTAGCATATTTTTATGTGCTCTACCCTTGGCTTGTCTATATGTGTGCTGTTGGGGTCCATCAAGTGTTGTACTGCTCCATTTGCCTTGGGTGGGAAGCAAGCTCTGGGATTCACCTCTCTCTCTCTCTCTCTCTCTCTCTCTCTCTCTCTCTCTCTCTCTCTCTCTCTCTCTCTCTCTCTCTCTCTCTCCAACATCACTGACTCTCATGCCAAAAAGGATCATCATTTGAGCACAAGGCCTCCTCCATATGCCCATGTGAGAGCTCTTTTCTCCTCTTTCTTATGTTTCTTCCTATTGCAATTTGCAAACCCCATTATTATACATTGGAAAGAAATATCCTTTTTAATCATTCCATGCAATAGAAAATAGTAGGAACATTTCTCCCTTGCCCAACACTCACATGTTTACTTTGCTCACATCGTAATTAAGACTTTTTCTTGTGTGTTCAATAATCTGGATTGAAGTTGTTTTTCGTTGTGTACCGGATTTCTTTTGTTTGTTAACAGTTTGAGATGCATGGCAATGCTACATTGAGTCTACTAGCTCCTAGCTAGCCACAATTCATAGGGGCTTTAAGCTCTCTCTCTCTCCCCCTCTCTGCGTGTGAGTGAGTGAGTGTGTGGAATCTGCAGTAACAGCTGTGGTGTGGTGCGTGTGAGTGAGTGCAGTGCAGTGTGTGGAATCTGCAGTAACAGCTGTGGTGTGGTGAGGCAGCAGTTCTTCCTTCTTGCCTTTTGCTTTTGGTTGTACTAGCTTGCTGCTAGCCAGCAGCCAGCCTCTGAAGTCCTATAAAATATACATGCATCCACGCTAAACGTCTAAACGAAAGGTGCATGGTGCGGCATCATCTTACAGGCAGTTTAATTTAGCATAGATGAAAGGTGTGTGTGTCTTGTGTTGTGCTTAAGCGAGAGAGAGAGGGAGAGAGAGAGCGAGAGCGAGAGAGAGGCTAAGGAGGGGGGCCCTTTTAACTTTTCCTCAGTTAAAGTAGGCAGGAATTCTGCTCTCTCTTGTATTAAACTGGTGAAAGCAGCAGGTTGCCTGCCTCGATTTTTTTTATATGTACACCTCTCCCTCCCTCCTTACCCTTGCTCCCCTACAACTCATCTACTTGCCCTCCTCGGTTTGCTTCTTTCTCTTCTCGCCTTCTGTTACTTGTTTCGATTTCAATCTCTTGTTCTTGAGTTGTGCTTATTAATTAACCATATGCCTGTTTGATCCCTTGCAGCTATATAGACCTAGCAAGGACACCTACACATGCATGAACACAGCTCTGCCGGCCGCTTATGAATCAGACATGAATAGGGGGCACATCAGCAGCTCGGAGCTCATCGACGCGAAGCTCGAGGAACACCGGATCTCCACCGCCAAGCACTGCCCCAGCTGCGGCCACAAGCTCGACTGCAAACCGGTATGTATGTGTGAAGTTGTCAATTTCGTTTTGCCTTTGTGTCCACATGTACAGTTGCACTAGCTAGGCATGAGGGTTATTGGTGCAACTCCTTTTGATGGAATTAATTGGTGCAACTGCAAGAAGGATTGGGTGGGTCTGCCGGCCGGCGTCAAGTTCGATCCGACGGACCAGGAGCTGATCGAGCACCTCGAAGCGAAGGTGAGGGAAGAGGGCTCGAGACCTCACCCTCTCATCGATGAGTTCATACCCACAATAGAGGGGGAGGATGGCATATGCTACACCCATCCGGAGAAACTTCCAGGTGAGAGTGAAAGAGCTAGCTAGCTAAGCTAGCCATGAACAGAAATATTGAACCGTATACTTATACAGATATATTCCTTGCCTTTTGCAAACTTTAGCCTTGCTTTTCATGGAGTGATATATTGTATGTTCGGATTATTTCGCCATGAATTAGGGGTTGTGTGGTTTGGATTTTTGGGATACGGCATATATTCGGTTTGTTGTTCTTGATGTGCTCGCTCTCCCCTCTATTCGTAGTGTTCTCTACATGTGCTCTTGGGTATATGCAAAGAGAATTATTGTTTATGGAAAGTTGTGCCTCAGCCTCATCTCTCTCTCTCTCTCTCTCTCTCCTCTCTGTCATGATGGTAAGATGCTTCTGAAGTTTCCAAATAGGTTTCTTTCCTTCCTTTCTATCCTCTTTTTTTCAGAGGTTTGTTGCATCTGTCAAGAAACATAGGCCACCCACCCACCTCTCACATATCTATCTATGCCTTGTTCTGATCATCAGGTGTGACAAGGGACGGCCTAAGCAAGCACTTCTTCCACCGGCCGTCCAAGGCCTACACGACGGGCACGAGGAAGAGGCGGAAGATACAGACTGAGTGCGACGTGCAGAAGGGCGAGACGAGATGGCACAAGACCGGCAAGACCCGGCCGGTGATGGTGAACGGCCGGCAGAAGGGGTGCAAGAAGATACTGGTGCTCTACACCAACTTCGGCAAGCACCGCAAGCCCGAGAAGACCAACTGGGTGATGCACCAGTACCACCTCGGCGACCTCGAGGAGGAGAAGGAGGGGGAGCTGGTCGTGTGCAAGATCTTCTACCAGACGCAGCCCAGGCAGTGCAGCTGGTCCTCCGACCGCGGTGCCGCCTCCGTGGCGCAGACGGTGCAGGAGCAGCGCAGGAGGGACAGCGGCAGCGGCAGCTGCTCGTCGAGGGACTACGACGTGTCGGCGACGTCGTACCGAACCGGATACGCGGTCGCCGCGCCCGTCGAGATGCAGCATTTGAAGCCCGCGGACCACTTCAGCTTCGCGCCCATCGGGAAGAGCTTCGAGGAGGTAACCATGCATTCTATGTTCGCAGCACTTCATTACTTTTTGAAGTAAACGGCTGGTGCAATATGTTTTAGAGATGGATCGTGTGTATATGTATCTACAGCTGCTGGTAGGTCGAGGTGCACATCATGCAGATCATGCAAACAACCTCGGTCCATTCCCATGCACGCATGCATGCTCCTAGTTTTTTTTCCCCTTTGTTTTTCAGGTGCAGATATATGCTTTCTGTTTGATTAGATGAGCTTCGTTGTTGCGTATGGACAAGCGGCTTGGGTAGCTGACCAAATGCGTAGGATGTGCCAATGTAAAGCAAAAGAAGAGCTACACATCACACAGAATGGACCCTTTTAATTAGTTCGAGCCTCACATCATTTTACTCAAACTGCAAGCAACCCTAGAAACCATCCACCCACCATGAAAGCAAAAACTACCAATAAATTTCTTTTGAATAATAGATGCATGCGTCCCATTCTCTCGTACCTAAGAAAAAATATTCCGGGAAAGCTCAAATATGTAACAGCATAAATGAAAGGGAATGCAAATTAATGAAGATGCAGATAGAAAGGAAAGTATATACATTTTATAATATATATAAATATATATAATATAAATATAAATTGGATGCTTTTATATAAGAAAGTAAGAAGGCATCTGTATATGTATGGAACAGTTTGTTATAGGTGGTGATCAGGTGCCATTCGATCAGCTTGGAAGATCAGAACAGCATCATGCCGGCCAGGAACAGCAGCCGCACCGGCCGGTGCTTGCAACGACGGCGGTGCCTGCCACGGCCTTTCTGATCAGTAGGCCGACGAACCCCGTCTCAACTATAGTGCCGCCAGCAATGCAGCACGCATCTGTCGTTCTCGATCACGATCAGTTCCATGTGCCAGCAATCCTTCTCCACCATGACAAAATTCAGGTGATTTCATCGTGCTAGCCTGTTTTCGTTTATACATTTGGCTAATGTATTTCCCTAACTAGTATGCTGGGTAATTGAATTCTGCACGCAAGTTTGAAACCACCATATGATCGAACACATATATATCAACTCCTCACATATTGAGAATGTTCAAATTAAGGAGAGTGGCAACTAGCTATGGTGCTTCTTGTCTATAAATCCTTAGCACGCCTTTGCTAGTAAATGAAAAATAAAAAATACTTATTTTCCATGTAAATTTGAGTTTTTTTCTTAAAATTACACGTTAATTATTGTACTAGGACCCTAAAAGGTTTCCTAAAAAATATTTTAAAAACTATTCCCAGACTGTATATAAATTTGAAAGAACTCACAGTTGTACCTGCATTTAAAATGTCATAAATGGTTTTTTTCTTTTTTTAGTACAAAATATTTGCATTAAGTTAAATAAATAAAACATGCTATGTAAAATAATATCTTGTTTTTAAATGTGGGTACTCTGTAATGTTCATTGTACATAGATGCTCGCCTCATGACTTGATGTTGTGTTGTAAGATGAACTGTAAAGGTTTTTATATACTCCAGCTGATGGGAAGAGGAATTTGCACTAAAAATTTACGAAAAATAGGTTTTTCAGGAGTATATAGAGCATGGGCAGTTTTGGAAGGATTCTTTGTGTTGTAGCATGCATGTTAAATTTTCTAACTAGATCATATGTGTATATATAATCTGAGAAATTACTGTTTTCGTAAGCTACACACAAATAATTGCTCTGTATTTCCATCGTTCATAATTTGGTAAATTTTGTAATTTAAGATCATGTTTGTTTCATTTGAAGATGTTAATGCAATATTAATTAGCTCAATTTTTACTTGGTGATTTCATTTAGTTTAAATATATTGTTGATGTGTATATACATCGGTCTATTGTGCGGACACTAGCTAGGGTCTTTCTAGTTAATTCCTTTACCTTTTTTGCTTTGCTCTTTTACTAAAAGAATGCTTTAATTACTGTTCCATTCGAACATTATTAACAACGAACATGCAAAAACAGAACCAGCACCAGCATCAACAGCAACAGCCTGACCGCAGATCTGCCGGCTGGGAAGAACTGATAATGGGCTGCACGTCTACAAGCACCAAAGGAGTAAGCTTTCTTCCAATTCTATTCGATTGCCTCCTCAGCATGGATCAGAGCCGATGAGAAAAACAAAACGATGTAATTTTTACCATGCTCCACGAATAATCTGTTTTGTGACTAAATTAAGCATGCATGCAAATTTCAAATGAATAGGTATGCATGTAGCAAGAGCTGCATGTGACCTTTCGATCGAAACTGTTATGGCTAAGAAGTATACATCTGGTTATCTTGATTTATATATATATGGTGGGGAAGTTGTGCCCTACAGGCGAGGTGAGGGCTCAGAAAAGAAAGACTAACCCAGGGGGGTCCTGAGGAAACTTCAGTGTGGGGCCTCGTAGTCTCTTTGCCCTTCTAGCACTCTGAAACAGGCCCTTCACCATGACAGCTTTTTCCTCCCATTTGCTTCCCCATTTGTAAATTCGTCATTTTAGGTGCTTTTACAGCATGCATGCCAACAAAATCGAGAGAGAGAGAGAGAGAGAGAGAGAGAGAGAGATCTTTAGTACTCCTAGTGAGATAGAAGAAACATCATGAATATATGCAAACAAGGACCACCCTTTGCTTTGCTTTTAAGTGCCAAAGGGGAGCCAAAGACCAGCGTAAAAACAAGACTATACTTTCCCTGCTTTCATGACCATATAGGTGAAAACGAGAGCTTTTTCTCCGTGTCGGTAGCCTTCCTCGCTTTTCAGACTATATGGCCTATATACTAGTTGTTTATTATTATCTCTTGTGAAAAGAGCAAAGGAAAAGGAGGGAAATATCACTTGTTCTTTGTTCTCTCTCACTTTTCTATGAATGAATTCACATTGAAACCATGCATGAATTTGTTTTGTCATTGTTATCATTGTTGTGAATTCAGTTTCTCGTGTTACAGCCTACCGGATATAGTCTGGTCAAAAGATCAGTTCAGATATATAGAGGGTTAATCAAAATGATGTTATTGTCTCTCACGTGTAATCCTTTGTCAAATTCTTACAAGCTAGGCCACCTCTTTTTTTCTTAAAAAATCCTGATGTTTTCTGGAATGTAAATGGGATACTGAACAGTTGGAAGATCTCGTATCTCGATCATACATATATATACAATGTTGAGTTTTTTTTCACTACTGACATACGTGCTGCTCTCTTTCAAGTGAATCAACTGTTACACTTCGTTGGAGCTGTTCCTTTTTGACCACCTTTTCCTATTCTATTGCAGGAAACTTCAATTCCTCACTCCCAAGAGACAGAATGGCCTTACACAGATTGGCCTCCTGGCAACCAAGATCATCATGGATAGTAGCAACAAGCCTGGTAAATAGTGACGATCAATACCAAAAGAAAACTAACCACAACCGTCTTTCACTAGTATAGTCTCTGTCTCCTTGAATATGCGTTGCTTTCTTGGAGAATGTACTACTGTTGGGAGAAGAAAAGAGATCTCCATAGATCTCCCTAGCTCAATGAAAAAAAGATCAAATTGACTGTGCAACACTCCAAGATAGAAGAGACAAAGATGTTGAAGGAAAAGAAAAGAGGAAAAAAGATGGGGGAAAGGTATTGTTGTGCTGACATCAGAATGGAGCCTAACTTGCCTAGATGCAATCAATATTAATGCGCCTTAATCGAAGTATAATTATAATCACATCATGGTTTATCACAACTTTTGATGTGTACTAGATATTATTCAATTGTAAAAAAGTAGTATTGTTTGCATGTACATTAACCTTGCTCCTTTTATTTTTTGCTTTCTTTGATTGAGTACGTATTTTTCCTTTCTTAATTTGTGCTCCAAATGCATCAAGGGGGGATAAACTTAATAATAAGTTTTTTCCTTTCTAGAGGCCCAAAAATTGTTAATTTTGGTTACTACTTTTAGTGTATTTTGTAACGAGTTGAATTCATATACCAGATTGTTTTCAAGGAATAAATTGATCTTGACATGATTATTGTGGTCACTATACCATATTATTTAACTAATTATTGTGGTCTACATCTATTAAGATATGCTTGCATGCATGCTAGCATATGCACTAATTAACATATTCTTGTTTTAATTTTAGCTACCCATATATCATGTGTATGTCTTTTACTGCTGCACGTAAAACTTATTGCCAATTCAATTAACGTTCATTTTAACGGTAGCAAATAGAAACTAACAAGTATGTTTGCAAACCGATCATTATTTGATTCATATATAAAACTTCTACACATACCATGTCATTTTCGATGAATTTACCACATATTTTCAGTCTTTTGTATTTTGTACGAAAGAAATTACTGATGCCAACTAAGTACTTTTGAGGGAAACATTGGGTTTTAGTGTACGTTATATATTAGAATCTAGGAAATAGAAATCAGCAACCAACCAATCATCGATAGGGTATTCCATCATGACATTTCGAGAGAGAAAAACTTGAGCAGAATGAACTAATAAACTAAAATATTGCATTATTTTGTTCTCATCTAATTAGAACCGTGTTTCTAATGCATACTTTCTTGTGCAATGTATATGTATCACTATTATAATATGCAAAGCTAGGTTTCCTTCTTTTGTTCCATACAGAGCATGCATCCATAGTTTTCTAACAAAAGTGCATGCAACATGAATATTGGAAGAAGCAAGGTGCAGGTATATGTGCTTGTTTAAGGTTGCAGCTTGCATATTCGATCATATCCATTGATATTGTGTGTGATCGTGCAAACATTCTACATATATGTGCACGTATGTATACTTCTTTATTTTGTCTGGTGTTTGCATGTTCTATTTATAATGTATATACACAAATATATCGACAAGGCCATATATGCATGCTTAATTAGTACACAAATGCATACATTGCATATTGTTCAGAACAAAATTAAACTAATTTAGTGCCAACTAAAGTGAAAAAATTAAGAGGAACAGTGCTAGTACCTTTTTGTCGCAATTTTCATTAATTAATTTCTTTTTCTTGTGGACCACATATGTATATATATAGCCTGTATGGATATGCAGGGAAATACTTAGAACCTATATAAAGCTCGACAACGAGATGCTAATTTAATTTAGGGCCGGTTCATAATAGCTTCTAAAAGCTGTAGGAACTTTTCTACTGTACATAGATTTTAAACGAAATATTTTTTAAGTTGAAATCTACTAGTTGATTGTAGTATATACTATAGTAAATTTATTTATATCGATAAAAGTCGCATTCAAGTTTCTCTCTCTATAAAACTCTCTACAAGTTATTACTATTAATAAGATAAAACTAAAAACCATCAACAAAATCTAATATGAACACTCTAGTCTACCTGACATGAATTATATTTCCACCCGGAAAGTGCTTTTACTGTATTGCGATTTGTTGTCAAGATCAATGTGCTAGTTCTTTCACTGTGGTTTGTAAAAAAAGAAAAACGAGAGAGAGCGCAGCAAGGTGCATGTGGACCATATGCATGCCGTGCATGCATGGCCTTTGCGAGGTTTGCTTTCGACGCGTGCGTATATGCGCATACACATACATACATAGGAACAAATTTTTTTTTTAGTTTTAGGTGTGGATACTCTTCATGTCGTATATTGCAAAGTAAAGAGTATATTGTACAACAGATGGTGTGTACATGTAGTGTATGAATATGTAAAATCGCCTGTGTGGTATGCATATTATTGAAGGTGATATGTACAGTTTTTTGAATATACTACTTTTTATGTACGAATATGAAAGTATTAGTAAAAAATATGCCAAAAACTGTCGTCGGTACGAGTCCAAACAGTAAACTTAGAATCACCCCCGGTCGGATGCGAAGACCACCAAGAGTGTGAACGGACCCAAGAAGAAGCGCACAATCACCAAGTTTATATCATATGAGAGTCTAGGGTTAAAAAATGGCCTCCCCTCTCCCATTACAAGAGGGTTCTATTTATAAGGGGAGAGGGGAAGGTCAGTGTAGTTATAACTTTGCCCTTAGGGTTTGGCCTACTTCTGAGGCCATTTCGGTCATTTGCTCCGCGCGGCCCCTCCGCGTCCGGGACCCTAGGGTCGGTCCGGGGTTGGCCCCGGACCCTCCTAGGATCGGCCTCATGTACTCCGCCTGGGGTCGGCCTCGAACGCCTCTAGGGCTAGTATTGCACACCTTGCTCGGGGTTGGCCCTAGATGCCTCCGGGGCCGGTTTTGCGCACTTTGCCTGGGGTTGGCACCGGACGCCTCTGGGGCCAGTCTTGTGTACCTCGCCCGGGGTTAGCCCCGGACCTTCCAGGGCCAGTCTTGTGTTTGACTGAAGCAAAGCCTTTGAGGCCGAGCCGTACCACGCCGAGGCTAAGCCATCAAGGCATGTTGGAGCTCACCGAGGTGAATCCATCGAGCCAGAGAAGCCCCTAGTTGAGGAGACATTGTCAAGGTGAAGCAAAGTTCGGTCAAGGCAAAGCCATCAAGACTGAGTCGTACCACACCGAGACTAAGCCATCGATACATGTTGGGTGTCGCCAAGGTGAATCCATTTTCTAGGGGGAGCCCCTTGTCGAGAAGACACTGTCAAGGGGAAGCGAAGTTCGACCGAGGCAAAACCTTTGAGGCCAAGCCATACCACACCGAGGCTAAACCATCGAGGCATGTTAGAGCTCACCGAGGTGAATCCATCGAGCCAGGGGGGCCCCTAGTTGAGGAGACATCGTCGAGGTGAAATGAAGTTCGGTCGAGGCAAAGCTATCGAGGCCGAGTCGTACCACACTGAGGCTATGCCATCGAGGCATGTTGGGTGTTGCCGAGGTGAATCCATCGATCTAGGGGGAGCCCCTTGTCGAGGAGACACCGTCAAGGTGAAGTGAAGTTCGACTGAGACAAAGCCTTTGAGGCCAAGCCATACCACGTTGAGGCTAAGCCATCGAGGCATGTTGGAGCTCACCGAGGTGAATCCATCGAGCTAGGGAGAGCCCCTAGTCAAGGAGACACCATCGAGGTGAAGCGAGGTTTGGCCAAGGCAAAGCCGTCGAGGTCGATTCGTACCACACCGAGGCTAAGCCATCGAGGCATGTTGGGTGTCACCGAGGTGAATCCATCGATCTAGGGGAGCCCCTTGTGGAGGAGGCACCGTCAAGGCGAAGCGAAGTTCGACCAAAGCAAAGCCTTTGAGGCCAAGCCGTACCACACCAAGGCTAAACCATCAAGGCATGTTGGAGCTCACCAAGGTGAATCCATCGAGCCAGGGGGAGCACCTAGTCGAGGAGACACTATCGAGGCGAAGCGAAGTTCGGCCAAGGCAAAGCTATCAAGGCCAAGTCATACCACACCGAGGCTGTCCGGCTCGTTGAGTAGGACGTGTGGGAATGAGCACGGTTCAACCGCGGAGAAGGCCCATGAGCGGACATGGTCCGATCATGTGACGTGTTCCGCGAGCGAGGGTCAGCCCTGGCTCGGTGTGTCACAACCTTAGGGGCCACGCGTAATATGAGGCAACCTTGAGCTGCTACAGCCTTTAGAGGGCCACTGAGTTGTCTCGATCTAGGGTGCATCACACCTTCACAGGAGCTTCAAGTGGACTTGGTCCACCATAGACCATTATAGGTCTATAAACACTCTCTCCCCACTTATCCCCTCATCTCCCTTTCCTCCCCTCCATTCCGAATCTTCCCACTCCTGGATCTCCACTCCAACTCCCCCTAGCCGATTCGGCTCCCTTGGATTCATCGGCCTACTTGGCCTCGCCTTGCCGGTTGCCTCCCACATGGCCTGGCCATGAGCCCTTAAACTGCCCTAGGCGATGCGAGCCTGTGGCTTCACACGCCGGGACACCCTCGGGCAAAGCTGCTATGAGGCCCTGAGGGTCCCTCAGGCGGAGAGGCGATGTAACCTCGAGCTTCCCCCAGGCAGAGGGGTGCCATGACACCGGGTGAAGAAGGCACAAGACCCGGGGGTGAGGTCTGGGGGAGGCCCTAGGGTAGCCTAGAGTGTGAGGCAGGAGGTCCCAATGGAGGCTTGGAGCACAAGGTGGCATGAACCCAGGAAGAGGAGAGGGCCTAGACCTTGGAGCTGCACGAACCTGGGGAGGTGGCATGAACCTAGGGATGACCGGGAGCCCAATAAGGAGCAAACCTAGGGGAGGCCGGGGCCAAGTGGGGAGCGAGTCCGGGGAAGCCTGGGGTGGACATCCCAAGGAGGCCGAGAGCGAAGCGAGTCCGGGGGAGCCCGAGGCCAAGCATGGGGTGAGGCCAAGGCCAACAACACACCAAGTCCCGGTGTAATCTAGGACAACCTAGTGTGGTGAGATGCCCGAGGCGATCCGTGGCAGCGGAGTGATGGCCCCATGGTGGTCCGTGAGGTGAGGGGCAAGGGCCATGGGGCAAGGAAGAAGCGCGACCCCTGGGGCGGTCCGTGGCGGTGAAGGGGCAAAGCCCCCGGGTGGAGTTCGAAAGGCGAAGCTCCAGGGGGTCCGGTCTTCGGTGGTGCCGTTGAAGGCGAGGACCCCAAAGGTCCCGACGACACGGGGTGGGAGCCCTAGGGGAAGCCCAGATGGCACAAGGTGGGAGCCCGAGAGGGCACCGGGGGACGCAAGGTGTGCAGTCCTAGGACGGCCAGGGGTGTGAGGCATGCAGTCCCTAGGGCGGCCAGGGGTGCAAGGCAGGTGGTCCTAGGCGGTGGTGTGGAGTGCTCCCGGGGTCATCTCGGGATGAAGCAAGCAGGAGATTGAGTCCAGAGGGAGTCCAGGACGGCCTCCAAATCGCCCAACGACCTCCTGTGCATTCATCTTTGGAAGCGACATGGCTTCTCACTCCTCTTGAACGGCACCAACTGTCGTCGGTATGAGTTCGGACGGTAAACTTAGAAGCACCCTTGGTTGGATGCGAAGACTATCGAGCGTGTGAAGGGACCCAAGGAAAAGCACATAACCACCAAGTGTATTTCATATGGGAGTCTAGGGTTACAAAATGGCATCCTCTCTCCCATTACAAGGGGTTCTATTTATAGGGGGAGAGGAGTGGCCAGTGTAGTTACAACTTTGCCCTTAGGGTTTGGCCTACTTCTGTGGTCATTTCGATCATTCGCTCCTCGCGGGCCCGCTGCATCCGGGACCCCAGGATCGGTCCGGGGTCAGCCGCAGACACCTTTGGGGCTGATCGTGAGCACCTCGCCAAGGGTCGGCCTCGGCTGCCTTTGGGGCCAGTCTTGTGTACCTCGCTCGAGGTCGGCCCTAGACCCTCTAGGGCTGGTCTTGTGTACTCCACCCAGGGATGGCCTCGAACCCTCCTAGGATTGGTCTTGTGTACTCCGCCCACCTGGACGCCTTCAGGGCTTGTCTTGCGCACCTTGCCTAAGGTCAGCCCCGGTTGCCTCTAGGGCTAGTCTTTGTGTACCTCGCCCATGACTGGTCTTATGTATCTCACCTAGGGTTAGCCTCGGATGCCTCTGGGGCCAATCTTGTGTACTCCATCCGAGGTTGGCCTCGGACCCTCCGAGGCCGGTCTTGCGCACCTCGTTGGGATCGGTCTCGAACGCTTCCGAGGCTGGTCTTGTGTACTTCGCTCGGGGTTGGCCCCGGACCCTCCTGGGATTGGTCTCGCGTACCTCACCCGGGGTTAACTTGGGGACTTGGCTCGAGATAGGTCCTCTAATGGGTGTCATCTCTCCGAGGTGGTCATGGACCCGAGGTAGCGTGGGGATACTTCCCCAACAAAAACTATGTGACCCCCTGCAATTTTTCATGTAGTTGGCATTGGAGTATCTTAGAATCAGTATATGAGTATACGTAAGTTGATAAAGGAGTATGTTAAGTTCGTGTAAATGATATATAATGGGTGGGAGTAACTGCACCTATTATATATCATCTAAACGAACTTAACATACGACCCTATCTTCCATCGCGTCGCCCCTACCAGCCATCTTCCACTGCATTGCATGACGGCGCCACACGAAATCGATAGTAAAATGGTGCTAGGTTGTCCATCATGAAAACACAGGAGGTCACCCCATCGGCAGTAATTAAAGTCTACTTTTTATAGCATAATTTGTGTATATACTCCTTTTATATATGAAAAAAGGATATAAAGCAAAAACAAAAGACTTCGATAAGTTTGTTTCAACCAAATCACATTGGAGTATCTTAGAATTAATATTTAAGTATACCGAAAGTGATAAATAAATATGACATATTTATTTAAGTGGTATATTAAAAGTGGGAGTATGTACTCCCGAAAGTATGAAAAAAGGCTTTCACACACACATGAAGTATTTTCTATACTCCTGGGAAATCATACTCCTATTTTTAATATATCATTTAAACGAATATGTTATACTTCTTTATCACTTTTTGTTATATTTAAATACTAATTCTAAAATAATCTAATATGACTTGGTTGAAAATTTTTCATCAGAGTCCTTTATTTCTGCTATATATCATTTTCCATATATAAAAAAGTATATACACAAATTGTACTATAAAATGTGGACTTTTATGAAATTTTTTATGAAATTTACTTTGAGTACTTTATAATTATTATTAGAGTATGCTTAAAAAGATAAAGAGATATAATAATATCATTTAAAGCGGTATATACACACACATACATACATACATGGGGAATTGGCATCTCACAATATTTACCCATTAAAAGAATCAAGAATGTAGTTGTTACGTTTTTCTCATCCCCTACGGACCCCTACTGCTAATGCTGTGAAAGATGTGAGTGGTTAAAATTTACCTCCTTGCAATTGGCCTGTAAACATATACGGTAGTTAGACAATATTGTAAAATGAAGGGACTACTGTAAGTGTTCGTTGTCGAATAAATTTCAGTTTATAATTAATGAATAAATTGTATTCATCCAGAGAATAGAAGGTTAATTTTGTATTATACAAACTTAATTATACTATACCTTTTCTCTAGCTTGATCGATACGTTGTAAGATCGATTCATAAAACATTCTCAACCGGCAGCATATACCTTATTAATTTGTTTATTATTTTTTATGTTCAAGAATGCATAGTGATTGTAGGAGCATATGAAACAAGCACCTATTGATGTATTCATCATATTCCCGTCATACACAATGTGCTTCTATCTACGCTGAATTGGTAAACATCTTAATATTTTCACAATCAATATATGAACAGTACATAAATTTCGTCCCCTCTTCAACATATCTTGCTCGACAGCTCTTCTGAAAGCAGACATACCATCGATGTACTCTTCACTCACACGGTTCTCAACACACATCCAGCTTCGATATATCTATGCTACGCATATAACAAATTAATGTTAAATTAGATTAATACTATCCTAGATAGTAATTACATATACGTACATTAGCTCTTAGACATAATTATCATTTACTATAATTAATTATCCATCTAAAGTGGCTATCTATGATTCATGAGCCAATTCAATAAGAATTAAAGTAGATAGGAGTGAGACCCATTTTAATTGGAGCAAAAACTACAAAGCTAAATCTCTCTTTCTTTTTAACTAAAAAGTGCGTAGATCTAAATAGAATATAATGTATTTCATTATATATAGTACCAATTACTAATCTTAGATTACCAAGAATAAATTGATACATAAGCACCCTTCTAAATCTCTAGTCTCCTTTCACCAAATTGCCTCAAAGCTACCACGAGCCTAACAGCCAGAATATATGTCGGGACGAAGGTATTTAATAACACAGTGAATATCACAGGCGCTTTCATTCATAACCTATATGTGATAAGTAGATAATTACAAAAATCATCTGTGATGTATCACCGATGGCTTTTCACAAAAACTGTTTGTGATAAGTCCATATATCACAGACAAGTTTTATTATGAACCGTCTATGATGTATAATAGACGGTTTGTGTAAACAATCGTTTGTGAGAAGTAGGTCATTACTTACGGTTCTTACTATCGGTTGCAACATAGACGGTCACGCTAGTAAAACTGTCTGAGATAACTACGCTATAGTTTAATACTGACGGATTATATAGAATCGTTTGTGATGAGACGTTCAGTATAATCTTCTCTTTAGTAGTATATGATTAGATAATGGAGATTAATTCTCCTCTTCAGATCGTGCAACTCGATCGTAGGGCCTACCTTAGGTACGTGCTTCGAATATGATCTCCTTTTTCTAATATGCAACCTTTGTGTACCATCATCGAATTTGATTAGGCAGATGCTTCTTCACTTGGCCTGATCATATATATGCGAACTAATGGAGTTCGACTTTCTAGGGCATAATGCTACTTCTATAATTGCTGCTGAGAGAATCTTTGTACTAAGAGGACATATGCCTTGCCTTTTTCGCGTAAAATTCTTGATGAATGAGTTAGGTAAAGGAAAGGTTCTTCCCAGTTACTATTTTGCACTTCTGTTCTGTTTGTTTTGAATTGCCTGGTAGTACTTCATTTTCAAAAGTAAGCAACAAGCCAATCAAAGCAAATTATATGTCTTATTCTAGCTAGTTTTTTTTTTGTCAGAGCGAGCTAAAGAAATGCCCATCATTCGTTCGTTTACCTAATTATGGGCGTTTGATTCATCTCGAAAATCTATCTTTATTCCTGTGCGCAACAGTTACCATCTCCATCCAAGTTGATCATATATGTTGTCGTCTATATGGCCGGCTAAAAGAGGCTCATATTGATGCTCAGAGAAAATATGGATTGTTAAGCAATTTAGCAGAAAAAAAGGTCCAATAGTTTGATCACGTACATGCACAACATGGTTTCAAAAGTACATGCACAACATCGATCATAAACCAGTGGCGCATACAATTCCGTCTGTCCCTTTCCACATGAGATAGAAAGGAGGGAAAAAAAGTAGAGAATGCCGTGTCTTGTTCCCTCACTCTCTCATATCTTAGTACATAGGGGAAAGCTACCCCCTCATCTCTCTCTTCTGGCTTGCAACAAAACAAAATCTTGGATTCTCCCGTTCACTCACTCACACACGCACACACACACACACACACACACACACACACACACACACACACACACACACACACACACACACACACACGATAACTAGAAGAAGAGAAAAAGAAAATAAAAGTGCACGTGTCTAGCTAGTTAACATTGTTAGCTAGGCTCTCATGTGTCTTTGATTCGGTCCCGTAAAGAAGTTGCAAGGAGAATTGTGTTAGTGGGATTGAGAATAATAGAACATGGCCGGCCTCCCTTTTTGGATTCTCACCCAGTGACATGTTGAGCTAGCTTTAGTTTGGTCTTTTCTTTCAAGCAATTGTTCTGTAATCATCTTTAGCTCAAAGAAGTATACTGCGGTGCCTCCAGTCCATGCGATGGATGCTGTTTATTTATGGTTTTAGTGTTAGGTAAGTGAACCTAGTAATGGACGTACACACAGGTGTGTTTTGATTCTAGCTAGTAGTAGCCTGTTGTTTGGAGATCTACACACAACTTAAAGACGGTGGTAGAATTTTGCTACAGGGGCAAGCCAGCCAGCTGGGTCGACAAATCTATTTATAAGACTTGCATTTTTGTGTACTTCAAATTAAAAAACGTTTAGCGTGGTAAAAATCCCCAAGCTACGTATAAAAACTTAATTAATCTGTGCATTAGAGGAGTGTTGATTTGTGATTCAAATTCTACACATCAATAAGGCCGGTTTCATGATATATATATTTCCTGTAAGCCGCCGTTTGGGATATGACATTAGAGTTGTAAATCTCCGGCATTGTAACCTCACCCCGATATAGTGAAGATTGTTGCTGGCTGGTGCCCGTGGTTTTTTCCCTCTCGCATTGGGAGGGTTTTCCACGTTAAAATCTCGTGTCTCTCTGCGATTGATCTTGTTTACTTCGTCGTTCCTCCGCCGTCGCGTGTAACAAGGAGGGGTATGGGTAGGCAGAAAGCTGCTGTACTAGGGGGGTACGGAAGAGGAGGGAAAGCTCGACTTCGAGCTGCCACGGACGGGACGAGCGAGCAAAAGAAGAGGACACGACACGACACTCTTCTCCCAGTTGGGCCGCGTGCGGAGTCTTCGTCGGAGAACACCAGCTGGGCTGCGGGCCGGCGCGCGCTAGGCCGGGCGGGCACGATGCCGCAACGACGCACTCACCGTGCCGTGTGCCGGTTAGGTGGCCCGCGTCTTCTAAGAAAACGGTGGGCCGCGCGGCCGCGCCTCGAGGCCCTAACCCCGTTGAGACGAAGCGGCAGCCCGTATCGAGCGGCTGAGACGCTCCGTTCCGCACGCGCTGGTGTTCATTCGGTTTTTTTTATATATACGGTTTGATAAATATGATGTGATGTATATAATAAATATGGTACTTTTAATTTATAAATATAGCACTATTTATAATATGGTTCGATATATGTTAATATTACTTTATTTCGGTTCAACATAAGTAACTACTATATTTACTCAAGTTGACGCGAATTGAGAATCGTCGTCATCGGGGCGGATGGGCACTGTACCCGCCCATGCCGACCACTGTCGTAGGGAGGACATACATACAGGCGGCCGTCGGGTTGCCCGAGGCCTGACGCAGCCGCGAGTGGCGCAAGGCGGTGGGCTACCATGCCGCCGTGCTGGGCGGGCGCCTCGCTAACGGTCTCCTCTCCCCGTTGCCCCGCGCCGTTTGCCTCTGCAACGCGCAAGAGGCGCTCGCGTTACTGGAGCTCGGCGCGTCTGGCGCCGTCGCTGTCGCGAAGAAACGCTCGCCCTCACTTATCGTCGCCCGTCGTCCTTCGTCGACTTCGTCTTCGCCAGCTGCGCTCTCGACTCCTCCAAGCGCCCATTTGACCTCGCCGGTGAGGCCGCACGGATCTTAAAGCCGGAGGGCCATCTCGTCGTGCTCACTTCCAGCGCCGGCGCGTACAGCCGCCGCTCGCTTCAGGCAATTCCCCCAAGGCTTTTCGACACAGCAGCAATTTGCTTGGTTGCGGTGGAGGACGACGACGACCGCAGCCGCTACCATCGGTGAGCTTAGTCCTCCATTCCCTTCTCCTTCCTGCCGTAGTCGTCCGCCGTTCGTCGGAGTCGCTGCCGGTGCCATCCTTGGTAGAAGAAGATGATTTGAGGCGAAATATGCACACATGGATGCCACGTCAACCAAATCCAATGCCACGTTTGACAGAGTTTTTTGACCAAAATGGCAAATTTTGAAGCGTGATTAGAAAAAATGACACCCTCATAGCCGTAATTACAAAAATATCACCCTCGTCCGCACGACCACCGTGCGGATTTTGACCAAAATGGCAAATTTTGAAGCGTGATTAGAAAAAATGACACCCTCATAGCCGTAATTACAAAAATATCACCCTCGTCCGCACGACCACCGTGCGGATTTAGCCACAGGCCAACATGTGGCGGTGCCCCGCATGCACATTGTGCAGATTTAGCCACAGGCCGACACGTGGTGAAGCCCTGCATGCACATTGTGCGGGTTTAGCCATAGGCTGACACGTGACGGCGCCCTGCACATCCACTATGCGGGTTTAGCCACGGGCCGAGATGTGGCACCAAACCTACACAGTTGCCGTGTGGGGCTCTGCCATGTGTCGGCCCGTGGCTAAACCCGCACGGTGGCCGTGCGGGGCTCCACCATGTGTCGGCCATAGGTCGTGTGGAGGAGAGTGCCATTTTTGCAATTGCGGCTACAAAGGTGTTATGTTTGCTAATCACACATCAAAATTTGCCATTTCGGCCACAAACTCTGTTAGACAAACCACCATGGTTTGGGCTCAGGGGATAAAATGGACAGTTTTGTAAGTTTGAGATCCTGATTCGAACGGTTTCGGAGTTTGGTGGTAAAATGGATGGTTTTGTAAGTTCGAGGTTCTGATTCGAACAGTTTCAGAGTTCATGATTGTAAATTGGAGTTTTTCTTTTTCTAAAATATATGGAGAAAGCTTATGGTGGAGCCTAGACTCTAAAAGAGATAATTCTAGAAGTCTGTGTGTTTATGGTCGAGCATAGTCTCTAAAGAAGAATTCTATAGAAGTTTGTGGTGGGGTTTATACTTTAAACTCTATTGATGCATTTTGGCTCGTTGGATGGTTAATGAACGGTAGGAAACATTTGAGATGATGTGGCTCTTTCTTAACTCTTCTTTTGCACTCAAATTTGGAAGAAGATGAAAATTGTTATTTCAATAATCTGAGCAAATGGTAAAGGGAGATCCTGCTGTTGAAAACAAAGTGGCAAAGCAGTGGCATATTTCCTTGTGGTTTTGCTAGGTCCACTGCTCGGTATGTTTTTTGCAGCACTAATGATCACGTTGATATTTTGGGCAACTTATATGTGCCAAAATTGCTGGAAACAGGATCTGAAATGTTGGTGATATTTGTAGGTTTTTTGTATGCTTAATGCTATTTCTTAATTGTGCTGCAAAGCCTCCTTCAGGACTCCAAGGGAGCTTATAGTTCCATCCAGATGTTCAATTTTTTCAAACTTTTGCCCTTTTTCTTTATTACAACACTCTTATGAACGTTTTGTTCTACATTGCGCAGGTCAAACCCGAGGAAATAACTGCAATAATGAACGACTTCAATAAGCCAGGCTCTCTGGCACCTACTGGATTATACCTTTGTGGTACAAAATACATGGTTATCCAAGGTGAAGCTGGAGTTATCATTCGAGGCAAGAAGGTTAGGAATTGGCATTCCATGTTCTGACTGCGTTGAGAAAAAAAAAATCCCTTATAATGTGTTTAGTTGAAATTCATTACCTTTTACGAAGCAAAGGGTCTACCACTTCTTTCCATTAAAGAAACCATAGTGTTACAAGGCTCCTTCAGCAATAGCAGAACAGAACAAATTCTGTATTGGTTCACAAGGCATACCAATTCATGCAGAAATAACAATGAAACTTGGAAGACATCCTCTTGTTCCCAAGCAGCCTTTGGTTTTGGAGGTCTCTTGGGTAGTTGTATCAGCTAGCTTCTGCAGTGTGTGATCGCATCCTCGATCAGCTTCTTCTGCAGTTGTGTGATCGCATCCTCGATCAGCTTCTTCTATGTTTCACTATAAACTAAAGACGAGCCCTACAGACTCAGTCTATCACATTGTTCACATCAGGCAATTTAGTCTTCTTATCTTCCATATGGCCACATAAGGGCGTCAACACTCCCATCAAACAAAGCTTCCTCTTGTCACCATGTCACATAATGAGCAGAACACCTCTTCGTATTCAAAGCAAGAATCTGATTTGTTTGGATGTGAAAGTTAACTCCAAACATATCGCATCCGCAGTGTATAGGCAGGCAATTTCTTGATGCTTTCCAATTAATGACAAAAGTTACAACAATATCACTATGCTTGTGTGTTAAAATCATGACTTGGAGATGCTATGTAGGAAGCTTTGACTATACACAATTGTAAATTAGAAGTTTTTTCTACGAAACCATAGGGAAGGCCCCTACTGTGTATAGGGTTGTAAATTAGTAGTTGTGGTAGGGATGGCCCCTACCTAAGCCTATCCGGCCTGTTGGGTTAAAATGTCCAATGTGACATGGACAAGGACGTGTATGCCCTTAGCACATATTAGACATGTATAGTCCTTGTATACGCTGTATCTGTACATCTTGTACTCCAAGCCACATTGGGCTATATATATGAAAGGTCACCCTCCCTAAGAGGGTGTGTGATGTTTCCCTATTTCTCTACCTCTCTACATGGTATCAGACAATTAGATCCTAATTAATCGCTTCCGCCTCTCCCTTCCGATCGCATCACCGCGCGGACGCCGCCACCCCACCCGCGTCGCGACCTCCCCGGCGGGCCTCCCCTCCCTTCGCGGACGCCGCCACCCCACCCGCGTCGCGACCTCCCCGGCGGGCCTCCCCTCCCTTCGCGGCCGCCGCCACCCCACCCGCGCACGCATCACCACGCGGCCGCTGCCAACCCACCCGCGCGCGATTCCCTCGCAACGCGACCTCCTCCCTGGCGGCTCGCCTTCCCTCCCTTCGCGGCCGCCGCCACCCCACCCGCGCGCGATTCCCTCGCGTCGCGACCTCCTCCCCGGCGGCTCGCCTCCCCTCCCTTCCGATGGCCACGGTGCCAGCCGTGGGCGCCGCCACTCTGCCTGCTGCGGGCGCCCCCACCTTGCCTGCCATCGATCCTGCCACCATGGGCGCCAGCCCTGCCGCACTGCCGCCTCCGATCGTGGCTCACCCCTACGCCACAGTCAACGTCAAGTCCCACATTCCGATCACGTTGGACCTTCACTCCAACTACTCGAAGTGGGCGTTCTTCTTCAAGTCGTTGTGCGGCAAATTCGGACTTCGCTCGCACATCGACGGCTCCGCTCCTCCCCAACCCGATGACCCTCAATGGGACGCCGCGGAGTGCTGCGTCTGCAGCTGGCTCTCCGGTTCCGTCGACGACTCCGTCCTCGACCTCGCCATGGACGACGCCGATCCGACCGCCCGCGATCTGTGGGTGGCCATCGAGGGGATCTTCCACGCCAACAGGGAACCGCGCGCCATCTTCCTCCTCAACGAGTTCCATTCCATGGTGCAAGGCGACTCCACCATCTCGGTGTACTGCCAACGCCTGAAGACCAAGGCCGCCGCTCTTCGCGACGTCGGCCATCCTGTGGAGGACTCGCAGCTCGTCCTCGCCCTACTGCGTGGCCTCAACCCTCGCTTCTCCAACACCGCCGACGACATCGCCAACTCCGCCGTTTTTCCCACGTTCGCCAGAGCCCACGACATGCTGGTTCTAAAAGAACTCCGCTTGGCCAACGACGAGAAGACCGTCGTCAACACCGCCCTTCTCACTACGGCCGGCTCTGGCTGCACCAGTCCGGGCGGGTGTCGCTCCACCACCGCCGGGACCAACTCTGGCGGCTCCTACAACCCCCACATCAGCGGCTACGGCAGCGGCAACAAGGGCGGCGGCGGCAACGGGAAAGGCAAGGGCAGGCCGGCCAGTACCAGCAGGCCGGTCAGTACAGGCCCATGGGTCCCTGGATCTGCTACAACCCGTGGGCTCCACAGGCCCCCCTCCGACTCAACAAGGTCCCAGCGGTTGGCGCCCAGGTCTCCTCGGCGCGCCCCCTCAGGCTCACACGGCCTTCATGCCTGTGCAGCCCCCCACGACCTTCGCGCCGCTCCAGGTCTCCCAGCCGGCTCCTATGTGGAACCAGGCTGGCCTCGTCGCCGCCCTCAACCAGCTCAACGTCCAGGATCAGAATCCCTGGGTGTTGGACTCCGGCGCTTCCTCTCACATGAGCTCCTTGGATGGTATACTCCTTTCTCGCCATCCTTCCTCTCATTCTTACATTACCGTTGGCAATGGTCAAACTCTTCCTATTTCATGTCGTGGCGAGTCTATCCTTCACACACCCGTGTCAAAATTTCCACTTCATCATGTTTTAGTTGTTCCATCTCTAGTGCACAACTTGCTCTCAGTTCGTCAGTTCACTAGAGACAACAACTGTTCTATCGAATTTGACGCTCTTGGTTTTTCTGTCAAGGATATCCCGACCCAGCGCGTGATGCTTCGCTGCAATAGTGCTGGCGACCTTTACACCATCCCCGCAGCACCTCCCGCTCCACACGCCAGCATCGCCACCTCCACCAACCTATGGCATCACCGTCTCGGTCATCCCAGTTCCACCACTATCGACATCCTTCGCCATAGTGCATCTATAAGTTGTAATAAAGTAGAGCATACTCTATGTCATTCGTGTCAACTTGGCAAACATGTGCGGCTTCCATTTTCAAAATCTAGTTCGTTTCTTGTACTCCAAGCCACATTGGGCTATATATATGAAAGGTCACCCTCCCTAAGAGGGTGTGTGATGTTTCCCTATTTCTCTACCTCTCTACAGCACAGTGCACAATTGCATAGGGTATTATTGTAATTATGCCTTATGGCCATATAAATACGTATCCTGACCAGGAGGAAAGGCCAAGGTTAGTTCATTTCTTATACTCACATTACTGGTATCCTTGTTTACTGTTTGACTCGTAGCCACAACAGTAATTGAGATGCAAGTAAAACTAGTCAACTGTTAACCTTTCTATGATAAATGAGACATTGTCTGGTATCCAATGAGAAGTCTTTACTCTCTCTTTTTGAGCCGTGGGAAGTCAACTACTGAGGAAATGTTGAGTCGAGCATATTTTTTTGTAACCTGGCAAGCTTCTATAGTTTTTTATCCACAATTATTGTCATTCTGTTGATTACACCTAACAATGTGATGACATTATGTGCTTACAAGTTAAAACCAATGTTTTCAATTTTCATAGGATCAGCGGGAATTATACTGATTAACATTGCACCTGTGCTGGACCACTATACTGGATATGGTGAATGCCTTTACTAGTACACTGCACACCATTCGCACTGCCTAGAATGGAAAACATCACCAACGTTGCACCTAGGGCTTAAAAGTGGATTATACACATGCAGAAATCCACTGAAACAGCAAAAAAATTTCATTTCAGTTTAAGGTGAAATCACCTAACTACTTTAAACATTAATCGATCTCAATGACTTGTACTTTCCAGATGCCGAAAGATCATCTCCATGTTTAATTATTTACAGCGTCTTAAAAACCATCTAGACTTGTGGGTTGGTATACAGTTTCACTATGGGGAGTGGGACCTGTTAATAATTCAGTATACATGATCAAACCTATTTTTCCCTGAAAGTAGACTAATCAAACTTTTATTTCTCCTGACACTAAGATGAGTGTGAAAGTATTTTATGCATAACAAAGTTATTGATTTTACCTGTAAGATGCTTTGATATGGGCTCTTGCCTGATGTCCCTAGCAAAATCTGATTTATTTATCCCATCATTGTTGCTTTGTTTGCAGGGAACAGGAGGGGTTACTATCCAGAAGACCAATCTATCCATCATCATTGGAATCTATTGAGGAACCAATGACTCCTGCCCAGTGCAACATGGTTGTGGAGAGGCTTGGTGATTACCTTGTTGATCAGAGCTTCTGAACTCAAAAAACTGTAATTTGGGGCAACTGGGTTTATGTCTACTGAAATCTACCATCAATCCCATGAATAATTAGCACAAATTTGGATATATAGTGAACAAGTGGCGGTTCCTCGTTATGTTGGAATTGCCTCCTACTTGTCATGGGTCTTATATGTAATCTTTAAACAAGGTGGTTGTGACATTTTTGCTGAGTACCCAGTTTCTCCTCTTACTGATATCCTGCTTCCATTTTCAGTTTTCACCGTGCGGATGAAAATGCCACCATAATTTTTTTAGAAATGTTTGCGGGAATTTCACAAGATAAACCTTTCCATTTCATGTGAGCTTAGAAGTATATTGACACCTGCAAACATTTCATTTCCTAGCCATATTCCTGCAAAATCTTTCCTATCCATATCAGAACATTTGCAAGAATGTCTGCAGGCTCTTATTTATTACATGCTTCAATGATGATATGTTGCTTTTCAGTTGCTCCTGCCGTCTCGTTGTACCATCCCTCTTAAATTGAGCTCCTTAAACGAATTGCACCCTCTCTGGGCAGAGTCACATGAATCACCTCACCATCTGAATTCTGGTAACCACTGACCATTCCTTTATTTGGCAGCCAGTGGTATGTTTTTGATTCAAACAGGGCGTGAAATTATGTGCCCTGAGAGAGACTGAACTTGTGCTTTGGAGTAGTAAGTTCCCTTTTTTGGGTAGAAAGAAAGAACTGAGGCAAACACACAGTTTGACATTCTCAGAGCCACTTGTGATGGATTTACCATTCACTAACAGTGAGCAAATCATCTCCCTTACCCCTTTCTACTACTGCACCGTATTGTTTCCTTTCTCTGAATAGCAGCATTGATTCATTTTTTAGGAGATCCTTACCCCAGAATATACGAAGATTGTCAAACTTTTAATTCTGAAACGTGGACAACCAAAACTGTCAGAATTGCAGGTCATTCGCATCTTATTCCAGGAAAAGAAGGCTTATTTAAACACCCTTCCAATAATTCCTTTTGAAAATTGAGAGGTTGTTTCTGGTCATCACGTGAAAAGGTTTTCGATATTGACGGTAGGAAATTTATGGAGCTTTTGAAATTCACCAGAAAGAGGGTGTTTTTTGTGTTCAGGATAATTTATTGAGCTTGTTGGTTCTGAAGAAATGCTCGTCTCGTGGATGACTGCAGTCGCAAAATCTATAAGAAATGTTTTTTTTGGCAGTATGATGAGGATGTACGGACCGTAGCGCACGGGGAATTCCTTGAGCATTTTATTCTGAATTGTGGACAGCCAATTTAGAGCTTACCAGTGACTCAGCGAGGCAGCGAAGTACTGGCGATTCAAATTCTGAAGTACTGGCTTGCCTGAACAATTCTTTGAAACGTTCCCGCGAAATGTTTCCGCTGGCACTGTGAGGTGGTCCTAAGCTGAAAGCCCAGTGTGTTGCTTGTCGAGATTTCAATTCTGAGCTGGTGTGACTGGCCACAGCGAGAAAAGATAGCGCAGCGCAGCGCAGGGGAATTCATTGATTCAGGTGCCCCCACCCCCCGAAGAATTTTCCTGGTTTAGCAGCACGTTCGATAGCCGCTTCTGTTGGATCATATGTTTGGAAATAGTAGCAACATTCTTTGGCCGGTGCATCACATCTCTTACTACAGGCTTAGTTTTCCATCTAACTTTTGTGTAAGATGACAGCAGGTTTTGCTGCCAGAGAACCGTGGATTGTCACGAAATGGGTGACAACGTTGGTAAGTGCCATCAATCAAGTGGAAGCTTGCCACTCAACAATCACTCAGAGGCAACAGCAGTAGCTGATGGAGAAGTGATCTCCCTCCGTTGAGCCAGACGACGAGACGGGAGAGGTTGCACTGGGGCATAAGGCCCAGGCATGCAGTGCAGAGGCAGGCAAACGGACGCGGCGCGGCTGGGCAGCTCAGCCGGTGCGAACGCACTGGGGACGCGCGCGCGGCAAGGCACGGCGCACGCGTACAAATTACGCACGCACGCACGTGAATTCTCACAGGACGTACGGCGCTCTCAGCATCGGTTTCAGGGGTGTCGTCCTGCCTCTGCCCCTGGCCCTCGCTGCTCAAGAGCAGCCACTAGCACCGAGCTATTACGTTACGTGTGTGGCTCCTGAACTCTGAACATGGTCTCTCGGGTACATGAATCGCCATTGGTGTCGTGCGACCCTCGGTGTGTATCTTTGAAAATTCCTATGTGCTATGATCTCGCGGTTTTTACTGTCCAGCGCTACAAGTACAAGCAGAGTTTTGTCACCAAGTTTTGTGGAATTGGCGTACATACATCTGGGAAAAATAGTTCTATTGATTAGCCGGAAAATTCAATAAACAGTTGTGTATTTTTAAACCTAGCTTAAGGGGCGTTCGTATTGGCTGTGGCTGATTAATAGTAACAACTGAAAAAAAATAACTTTAAGAAAAAGAACACGAGCGGTGGAAAAAAAATGAGAGTTGCATGTGCAAGACGGGAGCGCGAGGGGTAGGGTGTGTGATGCGCCCGTGACCCCTTGCCTTATTTCAGAGTGAGATATAAGTGAGAGGAGCGAAGAAGCAGCTTCGAGAAACCGGATGTTCATATTATCTTTTGGCTTCTCTAAGCAGAAGCTAATACCAACAAGGCCTAAAAAAACTTTGTTTTGTACACAAGTAATTACAAGAGAGTGATTGTATTTGTTTTGTTGGCACTACACACCCAGCTCACACCACGCGCACACACACCAACACTTTTAGGCAGTGTTTGGTTCGAGGTTAAGATAATCGGGTTAGTCAATCTTAACCTAGCTAAGTTAACATAACCCAAGTTTTGTGTTTGGCAACCAATCTTATTGATCTAAATTATTGTTTGGCTAAATTAAGTGTGTTAGAAGTAGAAAAATAGAATGTAGAAGGCTGAGTTGGTTTATTCCATCAATTTAGTGGATTAACTTAATCAGATTAGGTTAATCCTCTCTAATCTAAAAGTATTTGACTGGTTAAATCCTTGAACCGTATTTTAACCCAAACCAAAGATTGACCTCAGCTTTCCTTTACATAAGGACACGATCATACGCTCTAACCGTTTGATGCACATGGACACATTAAGGTGCTGTTCGGTTGGGCTGAAATAAGTTGACTTAAGGCTGAAATTGTATTGTAGCTAGCTGAAATTATACTGTAGCTGATGGTGACTTATTTGGCGTAACTAAATTTAAAAAATGAAAAAATAGGTCAGTCCATCACGTACAACGCAAACGAATACGAGAAGAAAAAAGAACAGACAAAACAAGCTCAAAAAAATAAAAAATAAGCTAAAAAATAGATGTTTCAGCCGAAATGAGCAGAGCCTACACATATGGAAGCCCACTATACAAAGATCGAAGAGGTACTACATCTAGAAAATGGTTAATGATATCATCACACCATACATATCCTATAAAATATAGTACAAGTACTCAAACTTTTTTATAGCATTAAAGTATGGATAAAGAGTAAAAAATATTGTTGTAGGATCAAATACAGAAGTTAGAAAGGGGTGAATAATGATTGTTGCCATTTTTTAAAGTCTTTTAGCAGTCAGAAAAGATCTTGACCACTTGAAACCGAACCACCTAGTCAATCGCTCAGCTTACGACCGCTCACCCGATCGCTCTGTACGACGGCTCGTCTGATCACTTTGTTCATTGTCGTAAGATTCACAGCATCTGCAATCACAACCAATCTATGAGCAAAACAGGAACTAGATTGATTCAAAACTTATCTTTATTGCAGAATCTCCATGGGATTACAAAGTACCCTCACAAGCACCCATAAAAAACTGTCTCGACGAAAGCCCTCTCAGAACCGCACTAACACTTCCGCAAAAGCCACCACAAAGCCAACCCTTAGCCTCCCCTACTTTTATAGGCTAATGTCCAAACCATGTGCGACACAAACACAAATACAAAACTCTATCTCTTCCTCAAATCAAGGGGTCCGAAACCCTTCCTAACATGGATTTTATTCAATTCTCTATCTTTTCCACGTTACGGACTTATCTGTAACTCTCTCAATCTTCTTAGTAATGGACTCCATCCACAATTTCTAACCCAACACATAACAAAGCCTCCAGGACAACACTTCCCATATCTTCATCACGCACCATCATCGCTAGTGTCGAAGCCTCCTAGACCGCACCGCCCGTAGCTTCTCCACGAATCACCATCTATGATCTTCACGTGCTCCAGCGTAAGCCCAACCACCTCGCGTGACATCCTCAACCGCCTGGACCTCAGACTTTTCCATCCTAGTTCTGGTTCTCCTCATCACCAACCATGATCGTATCCACCCGCCACCTGTACATGCAAAGACCAAAGAAAATTTTTTCGACACAAGTTCTCTATAACTTGACCGACATTAACACATACTCGAAACACAACCACATCTATCCATAGACAAGAACCAAACAATCACCAAATACAAACTAGGTCATCCATGACCACACATCTCATTGCTATCAAAAAATCAGCAATAGACAACTCGTTACGACCACTATCTCATCGAATACTCGAAACAACAAGTACTCGGGAAATACCATCGCTCCTCTCAAAACACTCAAGGATAACAACCATCACCACTGACCACAGAGCCATTGAGTACTGATCGCTATGACTAAGACACCCAATCGCGAAGACCACGACTATTGAGTACCGAGTCCTTCGAGTACTATTCATCGATCACCACCAGCCAGTCATACCGCTGACCTAACACGAGTATTCGAAGATATCAAGAATTAAAGCACTCATACCAACAATGAAGTCTACAAGTACCAACCGTGAAGCCTATGGCAACTGATCACAAAGTCTTTAACTTCTGACCACAAGTCTATGATTACCAATCAAAAAGTCTAAGACCACTGACCAGTAAAATCTAAGACTATCGAATACGACCATTAAAGTCCACGACTATCAAGTATCGACCAGGCACTGTAGCTATGACTATGAAAAAGTATTGAAGCTACGACCAATTGGCTGGTCGAGATCGAAGCTTACCGATTTTCTGGCGTGGTCATTCTACTGTGGTCAAAAAAGCGTAGTCGAAGGTTGCCGTGGTCGAAGTCAGACGTGATCGTGGTTGGACATGGTCAAAGTCAGACATGGTCGAAGTCTATCGTTATCGAAACCAAACATGGTCGAAGTCAGACATAGTCGAAGTCTGCTAATCAGACAAAGTCGTTCAGACCACCGACTAACAAACGTGATCGATACATGCTAAAATCCATCTTCCATAGTCATACTGTAGTGATCAAAACTTGACATGGTCGATCTTCCGGTCATACCACCCTACTGTGGTCGTTCATGCTCAGCTGTCGTGGTCGAAATACTACGGTAAACCTGTCTTTGCTTATTTGTTGTGATTGATAGCCACCTTGAAAGCTTTAGTAAAACAAGTGCATCGACTAAAACTTTCACAAAAGCAAATTCCAATAAAACCAAATGATAATTATTCATCATCAACAGCATACACAACCATCACATGGTCTCACAATTGCGACAACTACACTCTTAATTCTTCAAGAGAAATATTAAGAAAGGATATGTTTCTACATAATTAAGAAAGATTAGTAAAGTAAGAGCATCCGCCATGTGCGAAAGAGCAGACCATAATGCCTACGTAGCAACCTTATGACCGATCACAAGCATTGTAGAGAATTTTTTGAACCGGCCATAGCTTGCAGTTGGCCACAAGCTTGTGACCCATCCATAAGCAATAAAAAATTTGTCTCTCCTCCCTCCCGTGTGAGCACTCATCACAAGCCATTGTTGTTGCCGCCACTAGGATGATGGAGAAGATTGGGTAGCCACCGCACCAACCAATAGATGTCGTGCCATCGACCGAAGCTACACTACCGGGAGGCTTGGACAAAACATGTCACCGCCAGATTTGGCCACCAAGAGCTCGGTGGAGATGCCCCGCCGCCAGATTCGACCGTGTGGAGCTCTGTGGGGATGTGCCGTCATTGGATCCAACTGCCTGGAGCTTAGTGGGGAATGCACCGCCGTCGGATCTAGTGATGGCGAGGAAGGCGACAGCGCCTTCTACGGTCGTCACTACTAGATCCAGGAATGATGACGACGAGGACGACGCCCTCAACAATCATCGCTACTATATCTAACGATGGCGATAACAGGGACAATGGTCGCCATTGGATCTAACTGTAGGGACGACGCTCTCAATGGCCGCAGCCAACGGATCTGCCCGCAGGGACGACGAGGAACCGCTGACACGCTATGAAATTAGAGAGGGAAAGGATGTGCAACACCGTTAGAGATTAGGGGAGGGAAGACTGGCGCGGTGGAGAGGAGTGGCAGTGCAGTGAGTGGGATGGGTGGAGAGCACGATGAGATGATGATGGTGTCGATCAATGGGTGAGAGTGGCAGATGGGCGGAGAGGGTCAGTGTGAGTGGATGGATGAGTTGAGAAAGAAGGAGAGAGATGGCTTGAATTTTTTATTGGATTGTTGGGCTTACCTTAAAACCTCCTCAAGCAAGAAGCATTGCAGCAATTTTTATAAGCCACGTGGGCCCATCTTTTGACCACCCCGGGCTATAAATATTGAAGATGCCCTAAGAATTCCAAACTAGCATTACACTCTACTGTGTAGCTACTAGTATGCATGTGTTTATTAATTATCAGGCTAGTAGTAGGAGTATCTGCTTAAATTAGCTGCTCCCTCATTTGACAAATGTATGCTGTTTTTTTTATTTTTTTATGGTTTTTAATGTAAGAATTTAACTATGATTTATAATAATAATAATATATTCGCAATAATAATAATAGATATATATTATGAAAGAATTTTGCAAGGCAAATCTATCGGTATTATTTTATATAGTCAATCTATATATTTTAATATATATTAATAATCAAAGTTTAAAATTTGATTGTACGAAACTCACGACAACCTATATTTATATACAGAGAGAGTAATTACCTCGCAGAAGTATCGAGTGGGATCAAACCTCACACCAACTTCAAAGATTCAAATGATAGAGCCTGTCTCTCCATTTGATAATATAATTGATGCTACTTCCCCTGACTTAAACTAATGGGACATGCACTTGGCCCAAAAGCATTCAAACTTTGTAAAAAAAATATTCTGCTTACTTGTATAATTAGGGCAGGGTATAGTCGTAGTGTATAGGACACAGATAAGATGAGTACCTAATGACAAGCGGATACAAAAGTTATGCGTAAACGTTTCGTTTAGCGTGCTAATTAAATTAGTAGCTGTAGAAAGATTCATTAAGAGTGATGGCAGGGAGAGAGTATTTAAGGACGGCACATGCAGTACGAGATTTTCAAAAGGAAGTGACCGCGTATGAATCTGAGAGGGCTCTGTTGTGAGTTAAGACAGATCAGATCATGCATTAATTAACATCGAAGGCAGCAGTTGTGATCGATGAAGAGACGTCTGGCCAGTTCAGGAATTAGTGCATGTTGTCAGTAGTTATTATCAATAAGTCATCCTCTAGACACAAATTGCCAGGAAGTTATTGGGTGCTCAAAATGGTTCTTTTGAATGCTTATGGCTAAAAAGCAATATAACTAATTAAAATTACACTGTAATTAATAATATCTTATTTAGCATAATTAAATTTAAAAAATTTAAAAAATAAAAAATAGGTTAGCCAATCACGGACAGTATAAACAAAGACGAAAAAAACCAATAAAAAGTTAAAAAATCAGAAAAAATGATATTGTTGAACAGTAATAAATAAATCAGAAGTTTAAGCCGTTCTGAGCCAGGCCAATATTGTCAGCTACACAATATAGTCGGTTGCCTTGTATCTCCGCACGTGTCGATTTTGGGGAACAACACAGAGAGAGATACAATGTGGGCCCAATCAAGTAAATGATTTTTCTCCAAGTCGGATAGAGCTTGTCTAGGATATGCTGAAGACCAAGGATATCCTAATGTCCATAGGTATACCTCCTGGACCAAACAACGCTTGTTCCGATAAATACTATACATCTGGATGACGTTTAATAAAACTCAATATAAAATATAAATTATCCAGTCATCGTCAAGTAGTACGCTGTTGCTAAACCTATGCATTTTACCTGATAAGATAGTAATTCTAAAGGCTGGATTGCTAGAAACTAAAATCACCTATGTGATCGACGCGTACAGTACGTTGTTGCTAAAGAAATTTGCTGTATTTAGCTAGCTTCAGTCTTCAATTGGGCTTTTTTTATGGCTTATGGCTGAAAAGCACTGCAGCTGACTGAAAAAACACAGTAGTTGACAGAGGCTTATTTAGCATAATTAAAATTAAAAAAATATATAAAAATATGTTAGCCCATTACGTATAATACAAACAAATACGGGAAAAAAGAGCCGACAAAAAAGCTCAACAAAAAAGCCAAAAGTTCAGAAATAGACAAAATTTATAAATAGTGAAAAATAAGCCAGAAGCTAAAAGTTGAAGGCAAAACGATCACAAATGTAATGGTTGCACCGACACTACATGAAGCCAAATTGGCGGCATTGCTGGGCTCGACGCAAAAGATCGGTGGGATGCATCTCTGAGAACATTTGTCCATGTTTCGTTGTTTGAAAAAACACGTAATCTATATACTTCAGCTCTCAGGTCTAAGGTTAGGTAGGGTTAATTTGCCCCTTTGCACGCACCAAAAGATGGACCAGGAAAACAAGGGCCAATACGACGAAATCAAGCAGCAACACAAACAGGCCAAAATCTGAATCGTAATCATAGATTAATCAGCAGTGCTGTAACAAGTCCAGCCATGTTTGATTATCATAGATGCGGGCTATAGATTTATTTGGCGTATATATGTGCAACACTACAGAGAAACTAGGTTCCACTCATTTCGGTTTGAGTTTTTGATTTCTGGTTTATTTTTTACTATTCCTAAATTTTGTATTTTTCTGGTTTTATAGCTTTTTTGAGCTTTTTTTGCCGGTTCTTTTTTCCTGTATTCGTTTGTCATGTAGGTTAACATGTTTTTTTCTACTTTTATTTTTTAAAATTTAGTTACGTTAAATAAGCCAACATAGCTACAATGTAATTTCAGTCAGTTATAATACAATTTTAGTTATAAATTAATTTATTTTAGTCCAACCGAGCAACACTATACAATTATAATTGTCGCATGCATGTTCATGCGTGTACGTGATGCCGTGATCAATTGATGGTAACCCCAAAACGGAAGGTTCCTACGCTCTGTTTATGGGTGGCATCTAGGAGCTAGCGTGCACTGCATGTGGCATCACGACCACATCGCCCCGCGCGGATCTCAAGGCAAGCATCTCCAGTCCTACATCCACAGATCTCAACGCGCCCCGTTGCTCTTGAAAAAGGACAATCTGCTGTAAGAAACCAACTCATCATAAGCCTCGTAACCATAAGGCACACGTTTAAATCATATAAAGTCATATTTGAAAACATAAATAATTATTTAAATCTATAGTCGAAAAGAATTGAACTCTGTTTATGAGTCAAATAGACAATATAGCACACCCAATGACCCAACAATGCCCCTATTCTTTTGAGATACGATTTTTACCTATGTTTTTCGAGACGGTGGTGTATACGGTTTTGAGCTCGAAATGTTTTTTTAGGGAATCCATTTAAAAAAACTATCATGCTTATTTCAATTTTTAAAGAAGTCAAAAGTCCCATAAAACGACGCTACTATATATTGCCGGCGGGCCTAACCGCAAGTCCTGTGAATAAATTTTGCATAACGCAGTGAAGTTGTAGAATACATAGTAACATTTCTCTTCCGCATGACTGAGGGTGTTGACAATGACTTTTAGCACTAATCTAAATTTACGATTGGAGAAACGGGGATATACTACAGTGTTTCGTAAGTTTTTTATGCATGTGTATGGTAGCTCCATCCATGGAGCCAGGCAGCTGTTGCTGGGTTGGGTGTGAACAGTGACAGATCTAGAATTTAAGTGATGGAAGTGCAAAACTGTGAATCTAAAAATTTAAAATATATAGTATAAAGTTGAAATGTAATATATTATAATTTTATAAAGTATAAGCAAAATATAAAATACAAAATCTATGAGAAAGACTTTTTTTGATAAAATGAGAAGAAGCGCAAATAGAATTATATATATATATATATATATATATATATATATATATATATATATATATATATATATACATTTATCTAATACACGTTTTACAGATTTGTTTTTTTCAAAAAAATTGGGGTGAGCTACACTCCAGGCACCCCCAAATCTACCTCTGGATGTGGTAGGGTCCTGTGGATAGGACGTTAGATGTGAGTGCACGAGAGACAAGGGGCGCAGCAGATAAGTGGTGGTGATCATTTGGTCTTTTTTTGTGGCTTATGACTGAAAAACACTGTAGCTGGCTGAAAAAAATACTATAGCTGACAGAGACTTATTTAGCATAATTAAGTTTTAAAAAATAAAAATATAAAAAATATGTTAGCCCATTACGTTTAATACAAACACATACGGGAAAAAAAGAACCGGCAAAAAAGCTCAATAAAAAGCTAAAGTTCAGGAAAAAAAATGAAATTTATGAATAGTGAAAAATAAGACGGAAGCCAGAAGCTGAAGCCCAAGTGATCACCCCCCTTTGGTTGTCTTAATGATACCAACGAGATAGAGGATGGAATGGAATATGCCCATCTAAGGTGTCGCTCAATTGATCTGAAATAAATTAACTTATGACTGAAGTTGTATTATAGCTGGTTGAAATTATATTGTATCTGATAGTGGTTTATTTAGCGTAACTAAATTTAAAAAATTAAAAATAAAATAAACAAATTAGCCCATCACAGATAATGTAAACGAATATGAGGACAAAGAACCGGCAAAAAGTTCGAAAAAGCCAAAAAGTCAAAAAAATAAAATTTATAAATAGTGAAAAATAAATCAGAAGCCAGAAACTCAAGCCGAAATAAGCAAGCCCTCAGGCTAATGTACCATCGTCCTACTCACAGTACAACTATATGCTCTTGGCACCGTTTATATAAATAACTGTAGCTATTTTTTAAATTAAACATTCGAAAGTCCATTCTTACAAATATAGTTTCTCCTTGAGTTCAGCAGGACATTAGTGTTATATTTAATTAGTGCTAATTGTATTTAATCATTGTTAATCGTAAGCCTGATTATCTATCGATTTGGGGGTTCAGCAACACCTACCGAACTCTTGTAATGCGGTAGATAACATGTGTCCCCTAAGGGCAGTGTCTATGGCATTAATTAGATTGCCATGTAGGAGTTTTAGATGATGTGACGCTATGTTAAATAAGAGAGAAAAAAAGAGGAAGAAACTGGGTCTCATGCAAGACCTAGTTTCTATAAGAAAATCAATGCAATAGACACTACCAAATTTTGCATTGGAGAGATGGTGATATTTTCATGATAGATGGAGAAAAATTATGATTGGTGGAGAGGAGAGAGAGATTTTGATGCTTAATTAATTGCTTGGGTTATAAATAGACATGGTGCATTAGAGACAATAGTGTCTAAAATAGTGTCTATATGACATGGCATAAATAGAAACTACTTAAGTGGTTTCTGCACTGGGACTGCCCTAACGCGACTACTAAGTTTGGTGAGAGAACTAGTTTTACAGAAACAAACGTCCGAACGCTATTTTTTTTAAAAAAAATAGTGCTCTCTATATATATAGTTCGTACTCTCGCCCGTCTATTATTCACAACTTGCCACATATGGTGGGTTCGTTTGTGCTTATTCTCAGTTTATACTCGTACTGTCTACAATAACTAACTTTTGAATAGTATGTTTTTTAAGACGGAGTTAATAGAAAGATTGTAGTAAAAATGTACTGAGTTCAGCCGTACCGGCTAAAATCAAATACGACTATTTTATTATGCATACCACCTCTTACAAATAACCAAAATTTAAATATTTAAACTAAAAATCACAAACCAACAATCTAAAAGAATCCACTCGTATCTGCGTATGCCATTATGCTGTACGTTTGTCAATTTGCATGTGGTTGCGTGCAACAGCATGAACACTAGTACAACTATTGGAGTGGGCGTGTAGATCAGATATGATGTACATGTTCAGATGTGATGTACATGTACGACATGTCGTGTTAACCACTGTGCATGCGTGCGTGCGTGTGTGGTGTTTCCATAGCGAGAAATTGTTTGCTGTGCCATGGTCTCAAAAAAGACTGTTTGGTATAGAGATATGTGCATGGCAGGGTAAGTCGTACTACTCGAGGTGTTAGGTTGGGGATTACTACAAGTTAGAGGATTTTTTAAAATATTTTTTATTTAAAAATACAAAATTATATACATATTTTTATTTTTTACAAAAGTAACTCTCTATTGTCCAGCCGTTTGGTGACTGGACACTGTCGTTCAACGGCTGAGCGGCACGCAAGCAGTTGTCCAACCATTAGACCACATAAATGTAGTTGCCCAACGATTGGACAATCGGTGCTGTTGCTCAACAGTTTGGTGACAGTACCTCCAGTCAGATGCCCATTATAACTCGTGCGCGCGCCCGAGTGAGTGCATTACCGGTGCTGGGTGCAAGAGAGGGAAGGAAAGAAAGAAAAAAGAGGAGAGAAGCTGAGGAGGAGGAGAGGAGAAGGTGAGGAGGTACTTCTATGAGGAGAGATTCATCTGTAAGGTAAAATTCCTTTATGTTTTAGTCCATATTTTTGTAGTAAGTAAATAGTTTGTTTAGTGTAAACATAGTATAACTAATATCCGTACAAATTTATAGTTAGAGAAAAAATAGTATAACTTCGGTTAGATAGCTGGAAAGAAAAGTTGGAAAAGAGGAGAAAGAAGAAAAAAAGGAGAAGCGTGCGTATACAAACAACAGGTACAATAGAAAATCTAAATTTAAATACAGTAATTAGCTGGAAGCATTATGTCATGTATCCACATCGTCTGCACGTCGGTTCAGGGACTCCAATATATTACTTGTTCTTTGTCTCCCAATTTATCTTTGGTCGGAACATTTCATCACTCTTATACCTTCTACTGTATTTGCACTTTACATCACGATTTGTATGCATTATGTTTTTTTGCATCCAAGAATTTTGAACCATGACAATGAAATTGATACTCAAACTCTACTATATTTATTTACAAATTAAGACCTCAAACGTTAACTTTTTGCCATATGATATTCAATGGATTACCTAAAGTATTCATAACTATCATATAGCACTACTTTATAGTCTAAAAACGCCATCAACAGACGTTGTTCAATCTCACATCTGAATAAAAAATAGTTTATTTTGCTCTTGGCTTTAATCGTCCAACTGTTGGGCGATAGGAAGTGTTGTCGCCCAACGGTGGGGCGACAGCACCTGCCATCCGACCATTGGGCGACTGCATCCCTGTCGCCCAACGGTAGAGCTATTGTCTGTGTGTCGCTCGACCGTTAGGCTACAGGCTCCAATCAGCCAACGGTCGGACGACATGTGCTGTCGCCCAACCGTTGAGCGACAACACTTCCTGTCGCCTAACTGTTGGTTGACAGGATGTGTTGTCGCCCAACGATTGGACGACAGCACCTGTCGTCCGACCGTTAGGCGACTGCATACCTGTCGCCCAACGGCAGAGCTACTGCCTACGTGTCGCTTGGCTGTTGGGCGACAGACTTCAGTCAGCCATCGGTTGTGCTACAAGTAGTTACTTTTAAAAAAAATAAAAACGTGGGTATAATTTTTTACTTTTGAATAAAAAGGATTATTTAAAAAATTCCAAGTTAGAGTGGTCGACAACGACTTATGGTTTATGGCTGCGGCTTATGGTTTTAGTCTTATATAAGCGCTCGTGTGAATAAACTGAATACTGATAAGTCGTTTTGAAAATACTGTCCTAATAAATCTCTTTAAAAAACTAACGAAAAACTTTCTATTTATTTGTTTAAAAAATTTATAAAATGTAAGCTAGAAGAATCCACCAGTACTCACTAGGTTAGTGTTTGTATGCTCTGTCTTCTTTTGCGACGATGCTTCCATGCCTTTGTAAGAGTGAGAAGCACAATCTTAGAGCACACTGTATTAATTGATAGCCTGGTTTGCATCCATATTGATGGCATTTAGCAGGAATCGTATATACTTTACAGAACACTAGCCACGTAGGCGTGGCGCCACGCCACGTCAGCCACCGTGTGGACCGAAGCAAAAGAGACGGCGATTCGCAGGGAGTTTCATAAAAAAAATCGAGGACCCGTGCGTAATTTCGGAAAAATAAAAGGATTTTTTTGCAAAAAACCGAGGACCTACAAGGACCTGTACGTAAGTAAATAAGGACCTATACGTAATTTTGGAAACCCGCGGGGTGCCATCCAAATTTTTTTTTGAAAAAACTAGGCGCAGGGATCTTTTCGCGAGGAAAAATGACCTTTACGTAATTTCGGAAAAACTGGAGGGATTTGCCTCCCCCGGCCGTACGCAAATCCGGCCGGACACGCGCCGGCCGAGGGAGAGCGGAGGGCGACGTGGACACCGCGCGGGGGCCGGAACCCCCCGGCTATTGAGGGGTTTTAATAAGGAGGGTCACAGAGTCTTGATCGGGCACTCGATCGACGGAAATGGAGCTACATGCATCCGTACGTAGGTAAGCACGCTGGAGGTCTGTCTGCACACATGCATGCAGAGATGCAGGTCCAGGCCACGGGTAGAGACAGGAAGTGCTCTACACGGTTTATAAATTTAGGTTTCTGATTTTTTTATACTATAGCAGTTAAAAATATAATATAGTTGCTATTAATTTTTTTATGTAATTAAATTAAAAAAATATATCATTACAGATAATATAAAAGAAATAACAATAAAAAAGATTTTAAAAAATCGCCAAAAAGAAAAAAACGAAATAAAAAGCTAGAAGTCAGAAACAAAAACTCGTTGGAATATGTAGGTATTTATTGTTCTTTCGATTTTTTGTTTATATAAAAGTTAAAATAAACGAAAACCGGATTGTTGAAATGATTTATTAGCATAAAATCATATATACTGTCCATATCACTGTTATGTTAAAAAAATATAGGTAAAAACTACCCAGCCAGAGGACGAAAGAACGGTGCTATAGAAAGCAGGCGAACAAGATTTTCTCGCGCGCGCGTGAAGAAGCGTGCGTGCGCAGGCCGGCCGGTCAAGTCACGAGTCACAAAGCCACAGCAAAAGCAGCTGCTAGCTTAGCTGCTTGTTTGGTTGAATCGAGGCGCGGCCTTCTCCGGTCAGTTCGTCGCCTGCCGCTGCTGGATTCTCTGCCGCTGCCGCTGCCGCTGCATGCACGCGCTGCCGGGCTCGTCGGAGAATAATGTGGCATATGGAAGCAGGGACGGGACGCACGTACGTCCGTGCGTGCTCGCACACTCGAATGCTCGACCGACGCTTGACTCGGCGCAGCGCGCGGGGGCAGACCGGGACAAGCCGCGTCGCTTCAGCCGCATGCACGGGTCCGGTCGGCGCTGCCTAGCCCGGCCGAGATCTTTTTTCCCCCTATATTTCAACTGGCCCGGCTTCCCATGCATACATGCAAGTGTGCAGTTGCGCCTACTCCATATGTGTGATCCTGTTCCTCCTCCTCGGCCAATAGCGCGAGCCCTCCTCGGGCTGAGCGCGGCAGGGTGGGGTGGACTCGAGAGCTGAGCCGGCCGGGCCTGGCCTAGCCTACGTTTTACATGCGCGAGCATGATCAGTGGATGCATTCATGCGGAGGTAGACCTACTCCTCCAATCAGAGCTCGGTCGCGAGCTCGGTCGTGGACAGTGAGGCTTGGGAGATGTTTGCTCGATTTGTCCGTTGTGTTTCCCATTCAACATTTAACTTAGATGAGATGGTTTTGTCCGAGATGATATAGGTGGTGATCGGTTCGGCTGAAAGGCTCATGGTTTATGGCTGAAAATACTGTAGTTGGCTGAAAAAACACTGTAACTGACAGATGCTTATTTAGCATAATTAAATTTAAAAAAATTTAAAAATATAAAAAATATGTTAGCCCATTACGTATAATACAAACAAATACGAGAAAAAAAGAACCGGCAAAAAAGCTCAACAAAAAAACCAAAAATTCAGAAAAAGACAAAACTTATGAATAGTGAAAAATAAGCCAGAAGCCGAAGCCGAATTGATCAGGGCCTAGTTTGGTTGGATTAATATGATGGTACCACATGTTGTTTGATTGATGGGATGAGAGTGAATAAGATAATACTATTTTTGTATTTGGTTGAAGGGATGAGAATGAATGAGAATTGATGTGGTAACCTTTAGTCTTGAGTGGTGAGATTGTCCTGAGGTTTATCTTGCCCCTGCACTCCCCTTCCTCCCGCATCTGGGCGCCGCCCTCCCTCTGATGCCTCGGCCGCCCCAGCGCATCCTCTCCAAACGCGATCGTGCCACCCCGAGTTCCACACCCGCAAGAGCCCATTCCTCCGACCAATTGAAGTTCCTCGGCTGGAGTTCGTCGGAACGGTGTTTCTCCTTGCCACCGGCCGAAAGGCGCCATCACCATCGCCATTCGCGCTCCGGTGAGCCTCCCTCCAATTCATCCGGTTTGCAGCATCCTTGCGACTTCCCGAAGCTATTCCCGGCACTACCTCCGGCCCTCCTCCCCTCCGACGAGCCACCCACGTCGACCATCCTGCGCCGTCGCCTACTGTCGTCGCCGGCCTTACATGCTCGTGTGTACCCTATTTCTTGCCTTCCTCTTCCCAGCCGCCGGTGCCCTGCCAGGGCCGTCTCCAGAAATTTGGGGCCCAGGGCAAATTGCAAAATGAGGCCCTCAAATTAAAAAAAATATTGGTCTAATATAACTAAGGCATACTATCGCACAATCATGTAAGATGTAACTTCAATATGTATTACTCCATACAAGATTTGGAAATATATCAAATATTAAGATCAAAAAAATATAGTATTGACCTCATGTTCTACTAAAAAGCATCATACGTCTTGTATTTCTTGAAATGAAATCTCCAATTATATCTTCATAATTAATCTTCTCCAAGACATCATTTTCAAGCGCTATTATCGCTATTTTCATGCGCATCGGCAGGACGCGTAGTCGCACAGGCGGCGCTGGCGGCGAACCATCCCGACTCCCGAGAGTTGCACGCGACGCGGATGCGGACGACGATCGTGTAGTATCCCTATAGCATGTGCTGGGCTGGGCTGTACATAATACGTATAGGTCTACTACGCCTATAGCATGGTTTGAGGCCCACCAATTTGGGGACCCTGTGCCATCGCTCAGGTTGCACACCCTCATCAACGGGCCTGTGCCCTGCTCTACCCCCACTACCGACCCCTCCGAGCCACCACAGCCACCGTCGTTGCCGCCCCACCCCATCGCTGCCGACGCTGAGCACCCCGACTCCCCTGCACGCAATACCAGTCGGTGGCGCCGAGAGGGGAGTCGGAACCGTCCCCAAGCCAGCAACTGGAGGGGAGGGGACGAGCGGTCACGCCACCCCAAGCGGATTGCATGAGAAAATGAGGTCGTCCTTGTATCGCGTGGTTCGACGGATTTTGTTGAATGCATTGGTTCGGCATCAAGACAAAATATTCCCTCAATGTGAATCGCTTCCTCCTAGACGGATTCGTTCCATTTGTCCAACCAAATGCATGATCCAGATCATATCCCGAACCATCAAATGCAGATATCTACTCATTCACCCATCCAAACGCCATACTCCTGCAGTTTCATCAGATTCAAAAGTTCTTTCCTTCATGTTATGGTATAATAACTCAATGTCGTTTCAGAATGGATGGATTGATTATAGAATGTTTACTTACGGTAGCCAACCGATGGGTGAGGCACCCGTGTCACGTGAGGCGCTTAGTTTAGCGATAATTTATGATTTTTTTCACTGTAGTAGCTTATTATTCACTGTAACTACTGGTGGCTTATTTAACGAAATTAAAATTAAAAAATAAAATAAAAAATAGGTTAGCTCATTACGGATAATACGAAGGAATATGCGAAAAAAGAAAAAGTCAAAAAAGCCCAAAAAGCTAGAAAAAGTAAAATAAAATAATAGTGAATTAAAAGCTAAAAACCAGAAGCTAGAACCAACGGGGCCAAAGGTCACGGTTTATTTGCTGTTTTTAAGGTGTATTTATTTACATTTTTTTTGGATATTTGATTCTGCGACCGGTTGGTACTAAACTTCAGGATTGTTGTGATAACCAACTGCATCTCCCTTCTATAGAAGCATGTTTGCCAACGCTAGCATCATGTGGCTGGTCAGCGTGGATCAGTGCAATGGATATCATGGGTCACCACAACTGACTACGATTGTGCGTACTAATCTTTATGCACGAAACTATATGCTGTTTTCATATTACTATTTTTTTTCAATATTTAAATTTAACAGCAAGATCCCTGCGGAGTACCACTGCAACAGCTAACAAGCAGCAGCAATGCGAAGCCAACGCAAAGGCCAAACAGGAGGAACAAGGATCTACAGCCCACTCATTTGGCCTGAAAAATTATGACCAGACAATGACTAAAATTATATTGTAGCTAACTTAATTTATACTATAACTGATGGTGATTTATTTAACGTAATTAAATTTCAAAAATTTAAAAATAGAAAAAACAAATTAGCCATTTACGAATAATGCAAACGAATAAAAAAAGAACCAACAAAAAGCTAAAAAAATCAAAATATCAGAAAAATAAAATTTAAAAATAATAATAAATAATAAATCAGGAGCTAGAAACTAAATTCGAAATGAGCTCTAATGAAAGAGCAGAGAAGGTACTCCAGTCGTGGACCTGAGACGAGGAGGGAGTGTAGCGACGAGCTATGGGAGGTAGTAGCATTGCACATGGCCCCAGGCCCTGCCCAGAGATCGAGTGCTCTCCTCACCTATCAAATCAGACCTAATGATTGCTGAAAAGAAAGCTAGCTGGGCGTAGAAAGGGCAGAAAAGAAAGAGATAGAGGAACTTTCATGTCACCACTCAGATCGAGCCACCAGCTAAGCTCTATATATACGTGCACTTCAGAGCACACACTGTTCTTCAAGCCTAGGAGTATGGGTAGTACTATTATTTTGTTCTCGCTGATCACATGCGTTGGGCTTGGGACTGTGTTTCAGGACGCCATGAGCTCACCAAAACATGAACTTATTTATGGAGCAGCAGAGGCATGATGTCACCCAGTTGACCAGACAGTGACAGGAGTTTCTTTATTGCGCCACCACTGGGTGGACGCCATTTGGACCGATCACTCCACAGAGCATTCGGATTTTGCATTTGGAAGAAGAATTACATCCATAATTTGTAAAGCTCTGGCTAGAAACAAATCAATAAGTGAACAAGATTTCGAATTCCTGTAGTAACACTAGTACCACGGCCATATGATCGAGCCCATCCTTTTCCTATCCATAAACCGGATGGTCCAATTTACTGGAGTACATAATTTACTACCATCCGAGTGAGTTCTAGAGAACTCTTGGACCGACTGCAGTTAATAGAAAGGAGGGTCTATCGCGCTGTATCTACACGACAATGGCCACCATTCTGTGCAGGGCAAAAAGAGTGTTGCAGACTATGAGAAGTTTACCCGGTATTATCGAGGTTTAGATTTGATGTTTGGCAAAAGTTATAAGTTTCTAGTAGCTGTTAATGTAACCTATCTGACCGGTACCGCTAGGTTTATACGGTTCAGTCGTTGTAATTTTGAGTTGGATATTTTTGGTACACTTTGGGAGTCACGATCTGACCAGGTGTTGGTTAGCGGTCGAACTAGAGTTGTTGGCTCAAGTGCGAGTGGTCTGATCGGCATATAACGTGCGGTCAGACAGGTAGTTGCGGTGTGATCGGGCTATTGTAGCCGATTACTTTTTAGAAGAGAGCATATTTTAGAGTTGGACACACACAGTCAGATTAGCTGTTGGTTGGCAATTGGGCCAGAGTTAGGTTTGACGGTGTGAACGGCATTAAAGATGCGATCACAACTATATCCTGTTACTAGGAAATGTTTAAGTCGATTTGACTGATAAGATCGGTCAATAGTTGGAGGTTTGATCAGTGGGTGGTCTGATCGTCATGGGGGAGAATGCGCAAACCAATGGCAGTGTTGAAATCTTGATGTGACTTGATTTTTTATGTTTACTTCTCTTCTCTTGATCTTTCTTTGTGTCAAGTGTGTGTAGGTAATGAATATATCTCTAAAGATTAGAATCCATCAATCCATGCATCTTCCTTTGTAATTTATTGTATTTGCTCGGATTTGACACAATAAAGGGTGATTTTTTAGGTTTTGGTCTTGAGAGCATTTAGATTGGTTCTTCCAGGAAGTTGAAAATGCTAAGACGTGTAGGAACCCATCATTAACAATCTTGGTTTGATTCCCCCACGAGTTTCACTAGATCACCGTTTTTGTATTTGATCTGATTTTACAGCAGATTGCCTTCAAATTGAAATAGATCATAACTTCAGAAAACTTTTCTTAAATGTCTTGTTGGGTTGGATTCACAATATAATATGCTAGGTGTATGTAAAGTTTCAAATAGTCTGTAGCTATAGATTAAAAGTTTTGCTGATTTTGCGTATTTGAAATCATGCTAATTTTCAGTTATATGCTAAGAAAAAGATCAGACCGTCTCATAGTTGGATTTCAGACCGCCCAAGCATATGGAACCTTATTTAGCTTAATTTTTCTTTGAGATTTTTTGCTCTAATATTTTCATGTTGATATAGCTTTTAATTACTATTAAATTGAAGGGACTTAAATTCTTCTTAAAAGATTTTTTGAAAAAATTGCATTTACGTATGCTTCTATTCAACTTTTCTATCCGATCCTACAACTGTAGAGTCAACCTTTTGTCATATAAAATGCCTTTTCAACGTGTACTTATACAAATATCTGTATATGAGTGGTATTGACAAAAATAGCGTTTATGCCATTCGATCGCTGGACAGCAGCGCCCAATAGTCAACACGTGGTGCCTATTGTTCGGCCAGCAGACGGCAGGTCGCCTACCGTCTGCCCATAAAATGGCAGGTGATCAAATTAACTAATTAGTCAGCTTAATAACTTACCTAAATTCGTAATTTTGCGTAATAATTTTTTAAATTTGTAAATATAACAATTGAGCTCAAAAATTACGATATTTTTGGGAAAGCTTTCCGAGGCATCCTGGTACGTTATGTAATTTTAATGCAATTTTTTGAGGCATTTGATACCTCTAAAAATTCTTGGAACGATGCATAATTAACGAGGCGATTATGAAGTTATGCGCCGCTCCAAGAATTTTTAGAGATAGTAAATTATTGTGAAAAAATATGAATTTTTTATTGAGCTTCCTATGTACTATTCTACGTGTGTAATTTTTACGTAATTTTCTGCCACCACTTTACTACCTTAAAAATTATTTAAGCTGCGTATATTTAAACAGGTGATTAAGAACTTACGGCTGGGGGCTAATGGCCTACCGCCTAGCCATTGTGCAGTAGGCCTGGTGCCGCACAGTGGGCAAATGGCATGCCATTAGCCCTCTCAGCTGCTTAATTACCTATTTGATTATGTGCCGCTCAAATAATTTTTAGAAGTAGCAAAGTGGTACGAATAATTACATAAAAATTATACTACGTAGCACACTACGTCAGGATGTTACATAATTAATTTACTACCTCTAAAAATTCTTATAACAGCGCATAACTGCTTAATTACCTGGTTAATTATGCATCATTCCAATAATTTTTAGAGGTAGTAAATGGCGTCAAAAAATTGCAAAAAATTACATAACATACCACGATGCCTCGGGAAGCTACAGCAAAAATGTCATAATTTTTTGAGCTCATTTACTATATTTACAAATTCAAAAATTATAATATAAAATTAGGAATTTAGACAAGTAATTAAACCAGCTTAATCACCTGCCGTGTTTTGCGCAGATGGCTGACCACATGTAGACGGCAGGCGTCATGTGTCGAATGTTGGGCGCTGCCGTCCGATAATTCGATGACTGGACCGTATAAATGTTATTTTGTTAATACTGTTTATATACAACTAGTCAACTTTTTTCTGTAAATATGTATTACAAAAACTCCTGTGAGACCAGTAGTACTGACAAGTAGAGTACTACGCCCATGCCCAGCTCGAGAAATTCAAGGTGGTTTAATTGGGTATGGTTCTTCTGAGGGTCGCCTCATCCGTTAGTAGCATACCCATGGGGGTAGGCTCGGCGAGTGTGGGGTTACAGTGTAATCCCATCGATTCATTGTGTGGTCAGCTCGCCGCACAGTTTCAAGTAGTACTTGTACAGTTGTACTCCCTCGATGTGCAGTCATAAAAAAAAGGAGAGGAGGATAAATCACCGCATGCAAGACGTTTGCACGACGATGGCCGGTTCCAAACAGTGACAGCTTCGTGTTTTCTAAAATCAAAAGCCTTTAGATCACGTTAGTTTGTTAATATGATTTTTCTTTTTTCTTTACATTATCTTACAAATATAACTGTATTTTTATTTTTTTTCTTCATTTTTCATTTAATTATGTACTTTTAAAAAACTAACATTCGCTACTACTATTTTAGACAAAAGTCATATCACTTTTAAATAGTACCTATATATGGGATAATGCTGGTGTCCCCAGAGTCCATGAGATGAGCATTCAAAATTGCAACAATTTTGTTTGTCTTATGCATTAGGAGGTGTATATATTATCTTTTGCTGATATTTTTTGGTTTTGTCTTTTACATGAAAATTAATAGTAGTGGCTAAAAAAGTAGGTTTTAGGAGGGCGAGCGGTGAAAAAAGTGAGGAAGAGATACATGCGCGTGATGAGACAGAGAGAGGTAGGGTGCGTGATGCACCCGTGATCCTCTGCCTTATACTCATAGCGAGACGGTAATGAGAGGAGTGAATAAGCCATTTCGAGAAAACAAGTAGTCGTATTGATTTTTGATTTTTCTAAGCACAAAATAGAAATAGAATCCAATATGAACATGACCTTGTGCTATTCTTCATAATTAGTGGTACAATGCAGAATAGCTAGTGTGCGATCTATTTAGGTCTTGTTTGGAATTAGGGCTGTAAACGAGCCGAGCTCGAGCGAGCTTGACCTAGCAAGCTCGAGCTCGGTAGAAACTCGAGCCGAGCTCGAGCGAGCTTAAGATCAACATCGAACTTTAAGCTGGGCTCGAGCTCGGCTCGTGTAGGCTCGGTGCGTACCTGCGTGGTCGGATCCCGGTCGAGGAGGGGCGGCGCCGGGGGAAGGAGAGGCGTCGGCAGCGGGGGAGAGGAGGGGCGGCGGCGGGGGAGAGGAGGGGCACCGGGGGGACGAGGGGCGGCGGCGTGGGGCGAGGATAGGCGCCGGCCGGTGGGGGGCGAGGAGGGGAACCGGGGGGGCGAGGAGGGGGACGGCGGGGGAGAGGGGGGCGGCGGCGGGGCGAGAGGCGAGGAGGGGCGCCGGCGGGGGGAGGAGGGGCGGTGGCGGAGAGGAGGGGCGGCGGCCGGGGGGGGGGGGGCGAGGAGGGGGACGGGGGGCGGCGGCGGCGAGGGAGAGGAAGGGGTCGGGGGGAGGAGGGGCGGCGGCGGGGGAGAGGAGGGAAGGGGACGGGGAGGTGGCGGCGGGGTGAGGAGGGGGACGGGGAGGCGGCGGCGGGGGAGAGGAAGGGGACAGGGGCGGGAGAGGGGGTCGGCGGGGGGGGGGGGGGGGCGGGGGAGGCGAGGAGGGGCGGCGGCGGGGGAGGAGGGAGGCGGGGGCGGGGCCGCGGGTGGGGGCAGGCGGGGGAGAGGCGTGGCGGCGGGGGGCTGGCTGCCTGGGGGTGAATTTGAGAGGAGAGGCGGGAGGGAGGGGTGGGGCCGTGGGGGAATTATGGAGGGGTAAAAAATCCTAGGCTCGCGAGCTATTCGAGCTCGGCTTGTTAAAGCTCGCGAGTTTAGGATGAAGCTAGAATTCGGCTCGTTTGGAGCTCGAGCAGCTCGCGAGCCTCGAGCTTTTTTTACAGCCCTATTTGGAATACAGAAATTTCACAGAAAATAATTCAATTTCTAAATGCTAAAAGAAAACCGTGTTCTGTCTTAACAAATTAATTGGCATCCGAGAGACTACGGAGTGAAATCCAAAATAAAAATTAGAAACAAAGCATTCAAAGGCCCCGTTTATTTTGATTTGAGTTTCTGACTTATTTTTTACTATTCATAAATTTTGTTTTTTCCTTACTTTTTGGTTTTTGAGCTTTTTGCCGGTTTTTTCCGTATTTGTTTATATTGTTCGTGATGAGCTAACATATTCTTTCTATTTTTAATTTTTTAAATTTAATTATAACAAATAAGTCATCTTTAACTATAGTGTAATTTTAACCAGTTACACTGTAATTTTAACTATAAGACACTATTTTTCATCCTAAAGGAGCGGCACCAAAATGTAGCTACTGGGGGCTCGAGCCTGAAGGTGGGATCGATCACAACCTTCCAATGCAAGGCAGAGCCACCGCCGGATGAGTCTGGACGATTGTCCGGACTGGCTGACGACGAGCCGTGCACTTTCAGGCGCTGGACGGCGGACGAGCCCTGCACTTCCCGGTGACTGGGCTAAAAAAGCCTCTGGCCCCGCCGCTGATGTCATTACACGAGCCTACCGAGTCTACACTAACACGTAGCAGCTAGCTAGGAGGAGTTGAAAGGAACAGCAGTACGAACTGGTTAAAAAAAATGACATGTCGAGCTGATGGAAGCAGCGAAGAGGACAAGCAGGCAGGCAGGTCCATGGGCGAGCATGCATGCATCTAATATGGCGGCACAGTGCAGCTGAGGAATTCTTCCGGGCCGAGGAGGCGCCGTCGTGTTCCAATGGGGAGGGAGCAGCGGCGCAGAGGGACCAGGCCGGACCGGACCGGACCCCGATTCGCCGCTCATGCCTCCACGATCGCCCGGTCGGCGCCCACATCGATCGCGCGACCGATCACATGCGCGCCACTCCCGCCTCCAAACCGAATCCGATCTCGCATCTCCTCTCCTTGGTTCAAAATCCCCTGCACGTTGGGTTCAGATCGATCACCGTCTCTCTGCATTCAAATCCCGAATCCAACCTAGCTATTCTGTTCTTTTTGGAGTTTCATGCAGCTGCTACCTTAGAGCAAGTATAATAAGAGACTGTTAGTAGGCTGTATGCTGAGGTGAAGGAGAGAGAAGGAGAGAGAAGAGAGGTGGGCTGAAGCACAAGTTGTATGCTGTATGCTAAGTTTACAGCCAGCTGAAGCACAAGAACCAAGAAACTTTGTGAGAGAAAGGGGTGGGTCATACAGACTTCAGCTGGTTGTAAACTACTATATAAATAGACTGATAAGTGGACTGTAAGTGTCCATACAGCTAGCTGAAGACTGTATTATTAGCTTTGCTCTTAGCCGTTTCTACGCTCCGAGTGACGATAGAATTCATAGATTTTTTTTATGACCTGACCCGTTTGGTGAGTACTTGGTTTACATGGATTTTTTTTTTCAGTAACAATATAGCGAGGCAGAATTCGTATTGGTTCATAAGCGAGGGAAAGGAAGTAGCAGTAGTTTAGACAGGAGAAAGAATGTACATCCAAGTGAACTTTTATGAATGAAATCCCCCTGCTTCCCATTACACTTGCTTGTGAGCAAGAAGCAGTAGATAGAACTAAGCAGGCATAAGAGATCATGATCACAAGGAGAGCCATAACAAGAACACTAAGAGGAAGTAAAAATAAAACAAACAAGTCCCTATTACTAGTGCTAGTTGTATTCCGTGACGCTGCGTGCCATAATCCTGCAATGGCGAGCCGGCGAGATCGAGCGATTGATTGATTCTTCACCATCTCCCCTGCAAGAACATGTCCCGGTCCCCCTCGGCCGCCTCCGACGAGCGGTCGAAGCATCTGACGACGGCCGTCTTGAAGTTGTACGCCTCCTGCACCCCGTTGCACGACCTCTGCTGCATGCCCACGCCGCTCAGGCTCGCCCTGGCCTCCAGGATCACCTCGCTCAGCGGCATCCTCTTCCGCACGCCGCCGCCGCCGACGACGCCCGGCTCCGGCCGCTGCTTCGGCGCGCTCTGCGACCGCACCTTCGCCTCCGACGACTGCGTGCTCGACATGTAGTTGGGGCAGTTCAGCGACGGGCTGTAGCCGCACACGCTCTTCGCCGGCGTAACCGGCATGTAGTTCGTGCACCGGGGCGTGCTCTGCGCCGTCGCCGGTCTGACCTTCTCCAGCGCGCACCAGTCGTAGTCCGGGAAGTGGCGCCCCGCGCTCGGCAGGGCGATCCGCGCGGGCGCTCCGGGTAGGTGGTGGCACGGCAGGAGCGGCGACGACACCGAGTGGGCGCAGTACTCCTCGCCGGCGCTGGTGCCGTCGACCACCGGGGGGCTCGTCCGTAGCGAGGATGACCGCGACTTGGGCCGGCCGGTGTCCATCTCCACGATCCTTGGGCTCCGGTCGTAGCCGTAGGACGACGACTCGATGCTCGTGGACAGGCGGCGGCTGTACGCCGCCACGCCGTGCTCGCTCCGCGTGTCGTCCACGTACCGCTCTTGCTGCGAACCCAAAAAACGCACAGATTTGTTACGGCTGGAACAACCTCTGACGAGGACATTGAGGTAAGGTTGCTTCGCTCGCAAGCGAGGCCCTACGTACCAACGAGTAGCGCGGCCGGACGAGAGGGTGGTGGAGGTGGAGGTGCGGGAGCGCGGCGCGCGAGCGAGCGGCCCGGATGGCGGTCTGCGCGCGGACGAGCGCCTGCATACTCTGCAGCGTGGCGGTCGCCTGCTTCCGCACCAGGTAGCCGCGCACAAGCGCCTGCAGCTTCACCAGCGCCTTTAGCGCTCGCAGCGCCTTCTTCGCCTGCGAGAATTTAAGGCAAATTAATCCTAGCTTAAAGATGCAAAATGATTGCGATATTGACCTTTGCAAAAAAAAATTAATTAAAAATCTACAAGAACAGTGGATAAAAAATGAGAACATTGCCAAAGAGCAGAACAGATCAAGAACAGAACTAAACACTGTTGTTCTTGGAACAAGCAGAAGTGGTTTAGTCACTCACCAAGAAGCCTCGGAAGGCCGTCTGGATCTTGACGGCGGCGGCTGCTCGTCCGCGGGGCTCCATGACGGCAGGTCCGCCGACCAAGACCGACGAGGTTGGCCCCTGGCTGGTGAGGCGCACGACCTCCACGGCGGCCTGGGCAGCGGCGACGGCCGCTTCCGCCGCAGCCGCAGTGGCCGCGGCGACGGTGATAGCGTGCTTGCTCTGCTCCCGCTCGGTCTCGTTGTACAAAGACTTGAGCCACGCCGCCTCGGCCGCCTTCGCGATCGCCGCATTACCTCCCACCGCAGCGGCCGCCGCCGCCTCGGCCGAGTCCCTCGACGACTTGCCAAAGCTCCACCGGTTCCTGTCCCCGGGCGCGTCGTTCGCCGTGGCCCGCCTCTGTTCTTTCCCCTGCACCTTCTTCCCGCTGCCCAACAAGCTGCGTAGCCACCGCGCCGCCTTGCCCATCACCGGAATTCGCAGCTCCGGCCTGGCCGCGCTCTATGCTGAAGTGTAGCAAAGGTGGCGTTAAAAATGCGTCAAGTTTGAATACGAGAGGGAAGCGCTGGTGGGGAGGAAGGGAGGAGCGGGTTTCAAATAAAAAGAAATGAGGGGGGCATAAGAGGACAAAAAGCTATGCCCAGGAAAGAAGCAAAATACTACTCATAAATTGATGGAGAGTTACAATGCACAACCTTAGCTGCACGGCATTAAACAAATGCACTACAAGCATCCAACAGATGACGTGCATTCTGCCATGAGAACAAGCAGAGGATTTGGTGCTCAGCTCAGCTCAGCATTCAAAAAGAGGCGGTGTGAGTTCAAAAAGATAGGAAGCTGTTATATTGGCATATCCTATGGCTGTAAAGCTGTAACACATAATAATCTGCACACTAACACACACACACACATTGTGATTTGTGAACTTGTAAGGACAGTGTCATCAAGGATAAAAGTAAAAAAAAATACCCCTATATAGTCGTAAACTCAGCTGGAAAGCAACAAGAGTGAGGTTTGCACCACATGACGCAGTTTTGGGTAAGCAAGACACCGTAGTGTCTTCCCATGCCAAGCGAATAAGCATGAGACGGTGAAAAATACAAAGTTTTGGCCTTTCGCCAGTACATGCAAGGTAGAGCTAAAAATGCAGGCGCGGAAGGCCAACTACCCTCCTCATCCTCCGTCCTGCCATTGCATCGCAACGAGACAATGCACACCTACGAACGTAAGAAGCAAACAGGACATCGCCGGTGAATTGAAATGCATTGGAGATTTAGAGAGAGAAACTAAAAAAGTTGCAGAAGAGATGTACGTCGATAGAGATGCAGAGCGTATGGCTGAGTACTTTTGGAGAGAGAAACTAAAAAAGTTGCAGAAGAGAGGTACGTCGATAGAGATGCAGAGCGTATGACTGAGTTCTTTTTTATTAATAGCTTATGTCTTATAACTTAAATATTTAAATTCTATCTGTTCGTAAGAGGCAGTACGTAGAGTAAAATAATCGCATACCATTTTAGCCAGTACAGCTAAACTCAGTACACTTTTACTATAATTTTTCTATTGACCTCGTGTTGAAAAAACGCACCATTTAAAAACTAGTTACTGTAGACAGTATAATAATAAACCAACTTTAAGTCCAAAAGAACTCGGTCTATATATGTACTAGTAAAAATTTTGCTTTTTAGTCCAAAATTTGAAAGTTTTTTACATACGGACCCCTGGAAAAAAGATTTGCAAAAATGGACCCTTAGCACGGCGCCAAAGTATATGGCGCCTACGATACATGTCACGACGCCATATGCTTTGGCGCCGTGCATTGACACGTCGGAGCCAGGGTGGCACAGAACAACGCCATGGACTGTGGCGCCGTGATATGTACCCTAGGTGCTAACTGTGATGGCGCTGTGCTTCGGGACTTAGCCACCACGCCTCCAAACATCACATCTCGACGCCAAAAATCCTGGCGCCGTATATACACATCCCGGCGCCAAAAACCCTGGCACTGTGCTAGCTACACCTCACAAAAAAAACAGCAAAACAGCAAACTGTAAAACATATGCACATACAGACATACACATACATTCACACATGAAACATCTGAAAACCTAAATAACGACATAACGACATTGTATAACTATCAATAAGTCTCAAAATACCATACAACTATACAAAAGTCTCAAAATATCACATAAGTCTGAAAATATCACATATGTCTATAAAAAAGTCTCAAAACATCACTGCCTCTTGGCCCTCCCCTTGCCCTTGGCTAGAGCATCACTCCCTGGAGTATACATGCTCGGGGGATGAGCCGAACGACGAGGCCGCTGCGAAGCCTGAGTAGACGGTGCGTCAGGCATCTGCGACATCTCAATCTCATCGTGGGTAGATGCCTCCTCGTCCTCGTGCTCCTCCTCGACGTCGTCACCCTGCTCCGCCTCCTCGTCGTCGTCGTCGTCGCCCTGACTAAAAGTTGGAGTGCGTGACGAGCTCCTCGTGGACTGGCGCCTGCCGACGTGTGATGACGACGCTGCAGCGGCTGAGGCACCCAAGCGCTGGGAGGCCGGCGGTACGATCACATCTGAGCGTGTGCGGCAACCACACCGACCTGCCGCCAGACTGAGGCGACGTCGAAGTCTCTGCAAGTAATGATATGTCACAATTGTATACATGCTGAATGGATCTAACTTAACAAACTATCTTCGTACCTGCAGGAGGTCCCTCAAGAGGCTCTCGCTGTGCAGGTCACCAACTGGGTGGCTGAGAGCCTCGTCGATGTCCCGCACCGAGGTTTGGAGAGAAGTCCCCTAAAGAAATAAGGAAACATAAGTAAGTGCGAGATAAACGTATTGAACCAAAGAAGTGTAAATATCATGCATTCCGTACCACTCGATCGAGAATCGGAGCGGCCTCGACCACTGTGCCCTCCCTCGCACGCCTGTCGTACGCGGTGTCCTCGTCCTCGGACGAAGCGAGGTCCGCGTAGTCGACATCGGTCCACTGCTGCCTCAGCCTGTAGCGGGTGGCAGTGTTGTACCAGGACAAGTAATCCCGGAAGCTGGCGTTGCTGTGGGGGGTACTGTCCGGCTCGCAGTTGTCCTCCATCCTCCTCCACCACTGGACGTAGTCTCGGTGGTAATGAGCGAAGTCCGTCACCTTTCGTTGGCGGACCCTGTCGAACCTGTACATATAGCAGATGTCAACAATAATTGTTAGTACGAACCAAAAGAATTTTAAATGAAACAAAAATTGTTACTTACTTGTGCAAGTCAACAGAAGTCGACATCCCCTCTAGGGGGAAGAACTGCACGAGGCCGAACTGACGCGCAACTCTGTGGGGGAGGTGAATCTCCACGGCGTAGAAGCAGATCAGCGGACTCCTCATCCTCCAAATATGGGAGTCCCTGCGGCGCATGGGGCTGAGCGGTAGCGCTAGAACCTGTGGCTCGGAGTAAGGCTCCCAGGACACCTAGTAAGCGAACACACGATTAGCCATGTACAAAAACCAAGAACTGTAGAAAAAATAAATGCAGTACCAATTTCTTACCATCGTGGGAGACAAGGTGTTAAACTCGTTGCTGAAATCCACGTACGCCCGCTGAGTAGTCGCGAACGGGACTGACACTGTATCCAACAATACGCAACAGTGGGGCCGAGGTCATCCACACCCTGTGGATGCCAAGGCTACGCCTGGAACACTCGAGGGCACCCCACTGGAATGCGTGTCCACATCCGCACCTAGCAAGCGAACATACGGGCAAACACACGATTAGCCATGTACGAAAACAAAGAACTGTAGGAAAAATAAATGTATTACCACACCTGCAGGAGGAAGACGCAGCCACCGAGCGTCGACGTGGGCGCCTTGCGTCTGCAGGCCTCGCAAAGCTGGCGGTAGAGGAACGCGAGGACCGCCGAGCCCCAGCTGAACTGTCCAGCGTCTCCCCAGTCCTAGAGGCAGTGGATGTACATCCACGAAGCGGCATCCCCCGTGGCGTCCGGGAACAGCACTGCCCCGAACATGTGCAGGACCCAGGCGCGGCAGTGGAAGGTCACCGTGGCGTCGTCCGCGGCATCAGGGCATACACCAAAGGTAGCCCGCAACCATGCAAGGTGGACCCTCGAGACGCGGCCTCGCCTGGCATTATCTGGGACAGGAGGCAATGGCGTGCCCAGGAAGGCCTCCACACGTGCCCTCCAGCCCTCAGACACCGCCGGGCCGAACACCGGCTGTCCCCTGATAGGAAGTCCAAGTATCATCGCCACGTCCTGCAGCGTGACGGTCATCTCCCCACAGGGAAGGCGGAACGTGTGTGTCTCTGACCTCCACCTGTTAATAGTACAAGGAGAAAAGAATTAGTTACGTACGTAAGAATATAGAAGCGAAAACAAATAGACCCGATAGAGGAAATGCACCTGTCGACAAGTGCGGTCAAAGCTGCGGGGTTGAAAACCGGCATGCCCCGCCGTAATAGGTTAGCGACCGTGTGAAGCCCAGCACGGCGCAGCGGTGGGGTATAGCGGTTGTCGTAGCTCATCAACTGGAACCCATCATGGGTTCGAGGACGAAGTATGGGTATGTCCTGAAAATTGCTATAAAAGTTAGCTGCGTGACCATCAAGTTGAACACATGTACATTTCGACCACACACATACCTGGCCGTCCTCCGTGAGCCTGCCGCGGTGCTCCCTCTCGTAGAACTCGTCTAGCAGCCGGTATCTCGCTATCTTGTGATAAATTTTAGCATTCAATGTTTAAGAAATATTCAAATAAGAAATTTATAAAACATATTTATAAATAAAAATAAGAATCAAATTGAATTATGAAATTGGAATCAAAATGAAAGTATTAGAGATTTACCCTTAGTTAAATACATGTCAGCTTGTATATGATTAGGAAATTTCCCAAAAATAATTATTTAATCGATCCTAGTAAATCATTTAATCGATCATCCGACTAATGTGTCTTGAACTCGTAGAGGCATCAATCTCACTCAAATCAAACCACCGCGTAGACATCAATCTTACTCAAATTTCTAAATATTCATCAATCTCACTCAAATCAAACCCTAAAAACGATTCTATACACAATACTACTCTTACATTACGCATTTGTATTGCAAATCTAACCTAAAACCGATCCAAATTGAACTAATTTCATCTAGGGTTTCAAATATTTCCCCACGAAATGTATCTCAAATAATCCATATCTATTGCAAAAAATCAAGGGAGGGGAGAGAGTTCACCTTACTTGTTCGATTTGGAAGCAAAATCGTGAGAAAAATCGGTGGATTTGAGAGGATTTGGAGGGGAATAGAGGGGAGGCTGCGGCGGTTCACTGTTTGAACATAGCAGAGTGAGGGGGAGCTAGGGGGTCGGGGGCCGCGCTCGGGCTTAAGTCCTGAAGCACGGCGCCATCACAGTTAGCGCCTAGGGTACATATCACGGCGCCACAGTCCATGGCGTCGTTCTGTGCCACCCTGGCTCCGACGTGTCAATGCACGGCGCCAAAGCATATGGCGCCGTGACATGTATCATAGGCGCCATATGTTTTGGCGCCGTGCTAAGGGTCCATTTTTTGCAAATCTTTTTTCCAGGGGTCCATATATAGTGGCGGACCTACCAAGGGTCAGAGGACTAATGCCCACCCTACCTTCGCCTAGTGAGTAGGTACCCCTAGCCATCTATGGGGTGCCATGGCTTTGAGACGTACACTACCTATTACCAAGTTACAATCTTCATTATATTTTGTATTTTTATTATGTTTCTTATTCTAATTATATATGATTTTAGATTATAAAAGATAATTTAATTTATGTTTTGTTCATTTTTTGTTGGTTTTGCCCGGTTAGTTCATTCTAAATTTTAGTTCGGAGTCTGCCACCGATAAACGTACGTACGGCCATCACTATAATTTGCGTATAGTACTAAGCGGCCAAGAAAGAGGGATCTGATTTATCTGAGAGTGAGCAGGAGCAACACAAATCAGCAGAATGTAGCGGTAACTTTTCTTTCCTCCGAGTGTAAGGGCTTACACTGCCACTCGTGAATAGCACCTTGGCTGGTAGTTACTATGTCGGTGGTGTTTAAAGCCAAATATTAAAATAGGACATCGTTTTAAAACGAATTTTTAAAATAGCTTTTAAGTTTCAAGCCATATATGTCGTTCAGATTAACGTTTCGTTGTTTATTATCCTTTCAAAAAAAATATAAATCATCAGTCGTAATAAAAAACAAAACAATGTGTTCAAAGGTCAATCGTGTGTCGACGGTGCCAAGGATCACAGTGGAGACGTCACCGAGATAAAGGCACCGGATCGACATGGATGTATAACATGGGGTCTAGGGAATATGGATCCGCAGCAACGAGTCAAGAACCCACCATGATAAGATTCTAAACTTTAAACAGGCCACGGGGGGAAGAGCAAAGCGAACTATTCCTCGCTGTTTTCGACCGGCACCCTTTGTCGGCGCCGTTTGTCAGTGACACATCGGTTATAATCAAAGGTAACACGTATTCTACAAAGAAAACCTAGCTTTGTGTAAAAAGGGCAGATCAGTTTGTGGCGTGGTTTTAATTTGAGCTCATGATCGCGCGCGTACATGCTGCTCCTACTGATGTTACGTGTGGAGTCATGGGCTCATGGCGTGGGTCTGCGCATGCATGTACGCCCTGTCCTCAAAGGTCACACGTGCAGGATCCGATCAGGTGTGTCGACTCTGCATCTACGAAGACGTTACTACTGTTGCTGTGCGTGATTTTAACATGACATGCAGTGAACTATTGCAGTGGCAGTGCACGGCAGAACGTACAGGAATTGGTACGGCTGATATCTTCAAAATCTTTGTGGTGTTCTCAGGTTCGACGTACTGCTCGATTTCTCAAGTCAACTCAGCCAGTCGGAGGGAGTACTAGGCTGGCGCGTGAGCTGACTCTTTAGGTCGAAATGAAATGTGCACTATTTGTTACACCCATTTGTTGGGGTTTTTGAGTTGACCCGTTCAATATTTCATTTAAATCCTAGAAAATTCAAAAAACTCACTCATGCATGATGGAAGATGGAAAGTTTAGTACTATATAGCTAGTGTAGGTGGAAGAAGACCAATTTATATAGTGTAATTGATCTTACCTAGTTGAAGCAAGCAAAAGAAGATTACACATGCACGTTCGCTTGCTTGCCTCGCCAAGACATGGACATACAACTTTTTTTGCATCTTAAAACCATGCATACAATTTAGAAATTGAAAGTTTGAATTACACAATTTAAATTGGTTTTCATGGCACGTATTAATCGTAATTAAAATAGTGTAATGACAATAATTATGGTAGTTTTTTCTGACGAAATGGACTCTATAAAGGAGATTTCTCCTCTCAGAATTGATATAAACCTTCCTTCCCATTTCCTCTTTGTTGTGTAGCCTTGGCTTCTCCATCCCTTCTTCGGCATGCACCGACGTGAGGAGAGCAGTGTCTCTGAAGCCAGTGTCTCTCACGATCCTGCACGGATTGGGACGAATTAGGTTTTAGAAAGCGTTCGCGCGACTGCTCACGACTTACGACCATGACTGCTACTTGACTTACGAGTACGTCTGCTACAGTACTCTAACGAGTACGATCTCCGACCTCTTCGGTAGTCGGACGCTCCGACCGCTATGGTACTTGGATCAGACTCTACCACGAACTACATTGCAGCGATTCTCTGTAAGCTGCAATAATATCATTTGATTTGGCTAGGCCTTGTTTCCTAGATATCTGTCATGTGATGATGTTGATGCCTACTTTTGTTAGTAGCATTCTTGGTCTACATGTTGTCTTGTTAGTGCATATATATGAGATAGATATATTTGAGTGTATGATCATATTAGATAGATATATTTGAGTATATGATCATGTTACTATTCATAGTCACAAATATGTCTAGTATATATGTTGTTGATTCAACTATTGTTTTAGGAATTATAATAATCACAAAAGTGCACATATTCCTAGCAATCAAAAAACCTAATAGGCACTTTGTGATGGCTAGTTTTGTTGAGGGAAAGAAACCAGACAAATTTACTGGAGGGAATTTCAAGAGATGGAAGACAAGGGTCCAATTGTAGCTTTCGGCTATGAATATATTTTGGGTCATGGTACTAGGTCTTGTAGGATCTCGTATTGTTGCACAACAAATAGAGTATCACACGACTATGATAATATTTATCAGGTGCATCTAAGTATGCACATTAAGAATGCTGCGGATCTGTGGCATGCACTTGAACATAAGTTCGATTCCTTAGATGCTGGACATGAATTGTATGTTATGGAGCAATAATATGATAACAAAATGGTTGATAACCATTTTGTAGTCAAGCAGGCTCATGAACTACAATTCATTGTGAGGGAACTCGCTCACCTTGGTTGTCAATTGCCTGACAAATTTGTGGCTGGTGGCATTATTACCAAATTAACTCCAACCTAGAGGAATTTCAACACATCTTTGAAACACAAGAGGCAAAATATTTTCGTTGAGGACCTGGTTGTTAGTCTTGATATTGAAGAGAAGGCTCGGGCAAAGGGTGTGACACCAATGGTGCAAGAGAGCTAATCTAGAGCGAACATCACGCAGTAGATTGATAAAGGGAAAACAAGGTTATTTCGACCACTAATTTCAAAAGGACCAACAACAGTAAGAAGAAAGTGAGCATGAAGGATAGTACTTGCTTTGTTTGTGGTGAGACTGATCATTGGGTCAATAAATGCCGCAAACGGATGGGCAAGAAAAATCATCCAATGCAGAAGAAGTCTGCTAATGTGATTATTGGTGAGGCCGAAGCATCTGAATATGGTAATTTACCATGTTTCTTTTGACATGTCAATCTACTGATTGGTAAATTGACACAGGGACTAATATTCATGTATACACTAATGCATCAATGTTTTCTTCTTACTAGGTCCACTACAAGAAAAACCCCCTATAGTAACGCTGTATTGTTATGTTTGATACGCTTTATTTCGTTTCTACAGGAATATAGGCACGTTTTTGTAAAGCGTGTTAGGAGCGTCTTCGCATGGACCGTGTCAGGAGTTGTAGAGACGAATTCTTTAAGCATATCTATGAGATAAAAAGACGTTTTATAGAGACGCTTAATGCATGCCTACATATATTGATACACTTTTATAGACACATTTATACAACGCATCTATCAGTACAGTTACGTCGTATAGTAGCGTTTCATCACGTATTAAGAATTGTAGAGACAGTCTCGTAGCTACATTTATATTACGTGTCTACTAATATAGTCACGCTTTATAATGACGCTTTAATGCGTATTAAGAAGTATAGTCATGCTTTATAACGACGCTTTAATGCGTATTAAGAAGTATAGTCGCGCTTTATAATGACGCTTTAATGCGTATTAAGAAGTATAGTCACGCTTTATAATGACGCTTTAATGTGTATTAAGAAGTATAGACACGATTAATAGATACATTTATATTACGTGTTTAATTATATAGACACGCTGTATAGTAACACAGCCACGTGCTCAGAAATGTAGAAACGATATGATGATACATTTACATTGCGTGTGTATCAATATAGATTCGTTGTATAGTAACATCTTGTTGTGTCTCAAGATATGTAGAGATGGTTTCATATGTACATTTATATTTCGTGTCAGTAATGTTTTATATATATATATATATATTAATATACACACGCTTTGTAGTAACACCTTCTTATGTATTAAGAACTGTGATGTTTTCTTCAAAATGGACATCCAAATATAAATAATATCCGTATGATTAGATAATGACAATGCAAATCACCAATAGTATTCCATTTGTAAAATCATCTCTTTAGCATCCATAAAACAAGATAATAATTAGTTCACTCCCTGGACATCATATAGACCAGTAACTATATCAAACTGAATGGTTCATCACATATGTGGAGTACAGGACAACCAGAAACTCCTAGTCCTAGTAGCAGAGAAATACAAAGGCTCCATCTTCATCACCACTGCTCCACACCAGCAGCAAGGCACTGAAGAAGACCTCGATCTAGATGCGGATCTAGCCCTGCAATTGAACAGATGCAGTTGATAATAGCATTGACACAAAAAAAATTGCAGTTTGAAATGCCTGCAAGTTTCTAAGACTAAAGCATAAGCAAATCTGCAAACAGCATGACGCTACATTGCATGATGACCATAATTAAAGAATAAAACATACCATGTTGTTTCGGAGGAATTGGTTGGAGGAAATGCCAGATCAGAGGATGGGATATGTAGACATGCTAAGGTGGATTCCACTGTCATTTTGTCCCTCTAGCAATATACCATATATTTCAACCCTTGGTTCGCATTAACCGATCTAAGGTAACGTTGCCCTCTTCCTGTACTGTCAGTAATATCTTATCCTACTGTCAAAAAAAAAGTAATATCTTATCCTGGTACAAAGGATATGGAAGATACTATACTGCTGCAAAAGAACTTCACTACTGTATGAGTTACATTATTGCAAGCTAGCTACATTTGACAAGTGTTGTTTAAAGCATTGATGCATATTTCCTTCTAGCTGTAGTTCTCCATTAGTTGTGTACTGCGTGGCATATACAATCGTGAATCAATGCTCTGATCCAACTAACACGATGGATTTTTTTTTTTGGATGAGTGGGTTTGCATGCAGTGAATTTGTGACTCCAGAAATATTTAACATTAGAAGAATTTTCCTAAAAGTTGCCTGAATGAAGCCCACAAAGTAACTCAACCTCTGCTAGCTGGACAGCTTCATCTGAGTTGTGAGTGCCGACTTCAGTGATCATACCCGCGTACAGCTAGTGCTTACAGTTCTATTGGCCGAATGTTACAGCTTAGAAGAGATGTCCTACTATTAAATGCAGTGAAGAAGGACAATTAGACATCTGGCAAAGAAGCTATAAAACCGAACTCAAGAAAGGCATGGCATATAATATCACACCCTTCCTATAGACAGGAGAAGCTGTTTATCGAAAGCAGGAGCATAAAAACATAGTCAAATTGCAAACCAAAATGCGCTGACATTGTTGGTTGGTGTACCTTTGATCTCCTCTTTAGAGAAAATAATTAGCACACTCCAGGTTTTTCCCTTATTGCAGCTGAACATACCATGTAGGGTGGCAAGTGTTGAGGTCGGTGATGACGGTGACGAAGACTATTCTGTTTAGCAGACCTTGCCATTTGAGTACCCATAGAGGAATGTGTTGCATGAGGGGGTGGACACTAATTATGATGTCTAGCTTGTACTTCTTCAGTCCAGCCTCAACCTTCCTTCATCCATAAACAAGAAGCTATTCAGAAAAGGTACTCCATGTACCCTCTAGATGTAGAGAAAAATTCTAATGTATGTAATGAATCGATGGGCTTAGAATATACTACAATAGCTTACAATAGCCAATTATTTACACACACATGTAACCGTCTTGCAATAGCTTGAGGCCTTGTTGATGTAATTAGATCATACATCACTGTTAACAAATATAGACATAATAGAAATGGAGCACATATTAAATTGATTTTGAAGTGCCAATCGGTTGGCAAGGTTAGTGGTTTGAAGTATGGGAATATGGGATAAAACAGCAATTCAAAAAATAAACAGTTGCATGTGCCATTATGCTATATAATATGTGGATCATAATCTGGAAACAATTTTATGCAATGACAGGCTGGCAATTCTGCAAGCACATATGTTGTTCTCAACTCACTTAAGGATGCTCAAGGAATGGCAGCAATGCAATTAATTATAGTGCCCCCCTAGTACGCAAAAGTAACCACACTCATAGGGTGACAAGATTGGGCGTTTTGATGGGTTGATGCACATGGCACAAGTTGAATTTCTTGAAATGCTTTCTGGTCCTGTCCTATACCCTGCCAACCCATATGCATAGCCTGAACTGGTCCACATGGCTGAATATCTGACTTCAGTACCAGTTTATTCAGAAAATTGCATTTCAACAGCAAATAACATGCATTACATGACAATGAATTTGGCACAAATATTTTAGCATATCTACTCTCTAGTCAAGGTAGAACACCTCACAATTTTCTGATTGCACTCAAGGGAATGGGCCCTATAAAATTATTACCGCAATTTGCAATCCAAGGCACCAAGCAACAACAGCAAAACGATATCACGTAACCATGAAAACACAAATCACCACTGAATTGTTTATAATCCCAAAGCTGTGGTGAAACAGGGCTGGTCCACATGGCTGAATATTTGACTTCAGTACCAGTTTATTCAGAAAATTGCATTTCAACAGCAAATAACATGCATTATATGACAATGAATTTGGCACAAATATTTTAGCATCTCTACTCTCTAGTCAAGGCAGAACACCTCACAATTTTCTGATTGCACTCAAGGGAATGGGCCCTATAAAATTATTGCCACAATTTGCAATCCAAGGCACCAAGCAACAACAGCAAAACGATATCACGTACCCATGAAAACACAAATCCACTGAATTGTTTATAATCCCAAAGCTGTGGTGAAACAAGGAAAACGTTCCAAGAACTAATAAATTCCTTCTTGAATCGTGAAATAGAAGTATCCATACTTGGCATAGAATGAGGCCAGGGCGGCAAGGTAGAAGCAATGGACCCATCTAGGCGATGTGCTGTGGAAGGCCCACCTTCCAGAGCTGCACATGCTTCACCATGAACTTGTATGATCTCTCCATGTTGTTCAGGGGCCACCCCGCGTGATCCTTGTTGTACTAGGAGACGATAGAGAGATGGAGGCGCAGGGCGTTACCTCTCGAGCGCTTCCTGCCGGCGGCGCCCCTGTTGGCCGTGTCCGGCCTGGATCTCTTGCGGGCGGCGGCGGTTTTTGCCCCCTCCATGGCGCCGGTGTCGATGCACTGGGAGTAGGGGCCCTGCTTGAGCTTGAGGTAGCGGCCGACCTTGACGGAGCGTGAGACGGGGAACTGGAGGCAAGATGGCTGACCTTGACGGCCGACCTTGGACCTTCTTTGGGGAGGATGGCTGGATGGGGATCTGGATGGGGGAGGACTCCGGATCTGGATGGGGAGCAGCCGAGGAGGAGGATGGGGATCTTGGATCGCCGGATCTGGATGGGGAGCAGCCGAGCAGGGGAGGGGAGGATGGGGATCACCGGATCGGATCGCCGAGAGCAGGTCTGCAGTCCGTCGAATGCCGAGCAGGGGAGTGGAGGGGAGGGCTGGAGCCTGGAGTCCGCGATCTGCCGAATGCCGGTTAGGGACCTAGGGTCGGGTGAGGATGGGGAGGCGCAGTGGAGGATGGGGGGAGGCGGAGGGAGGGGAGGCGCAGGGGAGGTTGGGGGAGGCGAAGGGAGGGGAGGCGCAGGGAGGAGATGGGGGGATGCGCGGGGGAGGCGGAGGGAGTGGAGGCGTGGGGGAGGAGGGGGTAACGCAGGTCCAGCTGGGGCATAGAGGAGAACGGACCTATCGTAGAGATATCATGAAAATTTATAAAGTGATTGGGATTTTACATATTATATAATGGCCAATGCTTTTAAATAATACTACTGGGATTTTACATCTGATTATGCTAATAACTAACAGTTGCTAATAACTAACAGAGACAGGACAAAAGGTAGTACACTTACAGCAATAAAAATTTGAACCATAGATACTACATAAGCTGAGAGGCTGAAGGGTGAAATTTGATTTCATACAGATCCTTCGCAAAGTTAAAGGGTGAAGTTTGATTTCATACAGATCCTTCGCAACTTGTTAAGAGGCTGAATTATACAGTTAGTTCGTAAGATATAAATCTACCTGCAACAATACCCGTACCCACACACGGGTAAAATTATTTACCCATACCTATATCCGTACGGATAAAAATACCTGACGGTTAAACCACCGCATAATGCACACCCACTGCGGACAACAAAACTCAAGAATATATCATACGATCAAAATCACATGTCGACAAATATCTGTACGTAAATGTCGACAATAACAACGTAGCAACAAAAGTTCACCAAATAAAAGTCTAATAGTCATAGATTTGATAGTTGAGCTAGGCCACAAGTGTGTTTTTATGCTATCTTAGGTTAACTTTATGAGGGTACATATATGTTCGAGCCAGGTATAAATTACCTACGTGTTCGCAAGTACGGGCAGTATGCAGGTGTTGAAACTTGCAAGGCTCAAAAAGGCATGAAACGATCGAATTTTGGGAGTCAAACTAGGTAATAAGTCTTTGGTATGCAAAAGTTATGCCTATTTTACTGTATTGTTGTCCGCTAACACTGAACAAAACTCTGGATCCGTACTAACGTATAAAGTTGTCTATACAATCCTACTAATAGATTTTAACGAGGTTTTAAAGTATTAAATAAATCTTAACATTTTGCACCTAACGATATTCACATATAAATATTTTTAGTATTTTTTTCCTAATGACCTTCACAAATTGGTTTATAGGTTGATGGTTAGCACTCACAATGGTTGTATGAATTCAATCTCTTCGATTGGACTCATGGTCCTAGTTTTTGTTTGTTTCTTCTAATTCCACAGTTGAAAAAGATAAAAAAATGTTGCATTAAGTTGGACTCGAACTAGAGACCTACCTATTAAATTAATTAAAAATATAAATAAAGTTGCAATAAAGGGCCAAACCACCACACTAAGAAACCTTTTTCTTTATAAACTGATATTTTATTAGACAAAATATCACACTTAATAAAACAACACACTAATATTGGTAACTTAATTAGCTGCAGCAGATGTCCATGTGGAGACGTGATGGACTGATGGCGCGATTGAGAATGCCTCGGATGACCGGGAAATTTGGAAGTGGCTATGCCGGTTGTTTGATACGCTTTACGACGTGTCTACATGCTACGGATGGTCAAAAGTATCTGAAATTTCGTGTCATATTGAGATATTTCTAATATCAAAGCAAAAAAACATTTTTAATATGTATGCAGATAGTTGTTTGTTATGCTTTGCAACGTGTCTAGATGCTATTGATGATTTAAAGCGTGTCTAACTCCGTGTCATTTTGAGACGCTTTTAGTATCATGTCAAAAGGCATCTTTAGATGGCTATAGACGCTTGTATGATACGCTTAACAACATGTCTAGATGCTATTAACGATTAAAAGCGTGTCTAACACCGTGTCATTTTGAGGCGCTTTCAATATCATGTTAAAAAGTGTCTTTAGATGCCTTTTGACGGTGAAAGTGTGTCAAATGTCGTGTCACATTGATATGCTCAAAAAGTCGTGTCAAGAAGCGTCTTTACGTGTCTATGTAGAGACGCTTTCAGCGTGCGTTACTATGAAAGCGTGCCTAGAGGGGGGGTTTTCTTGTAGTGGTCGCACAGGGTTCTTTTGTACTAATAGGGAATGGGTCACATGCTTCTGCTCTTGGTGTTGGTATGGTAGATTTGAAGTTCATTTCGGAAAAGATCGTGCACTTGAAGAACGTACAGCATGCCCCTACAATAAATAAGAACCCCTCATCAGTAGCTCCCTTCTATGTCGAGAAGGTTTCAAGTCGGTCTTTGAGTCAAATAAAGTAGTTGTGTCACAATTTGGACTCTTTATTGGAAAAGGCTATGAATGCGGAGGCTTGTTCTATTTTCCCCTTTTAGATTTTTGTAATAAGGTTGTGAACCATATTTATGACTATATGAATGGTGGTGAGGCCAATATATGGCTCTCACGTTTATGTCATATAAATTTTAGTTGTATGTCTCGGTTTTTCAGTTTAAATTTAATTTCAAATTTTTCTATAGTCAAAGGTTCCAAATGCCAAATTTGTGTACAAGTGAAGCAACCTCTCAAGCCTCACAAGGCTGTGGAGGAAAGGAATTCGGCAAAATTGTAACTTATACATTCAGAATTGTGTGAGATGAATGGTATCCAACAAAGGGTAGGAAAAGATATTTCATGACTTTAATTGATGACGCCACTAGAAACTACTATGTGTATTTGTTGAAAACAAAGGATGAGGCATTAGACTGCTTTAAAACTTATATGGCTGAGGTTGAGATTCAATTAGACAGAAAGATTAAAAGAATTAAGTCTGATCATGGTGGAGAATATTTTTCTAATGAGTTCAATCAGTTTTGTATGGAACATAGTATTATCCATGAAAGGACACCTCCCTATTCGCCCTAATTCAATGGGGTTGCCAAAAGAAAGAAATGCACATTGACTGACTTGGTGAATGCCATGTTAGATACTGCGGGTATGTCTCAAAATTTTCTAATTTCTCATGCATGACATTAATCCAAGATTTATCAGATAAAGCGTGAGTTACATCATGGGGTTCGAAATTGGCGACGAAGGCAGAATGAGCATATGAAGCATTGGAGCAATACCTGCTACGAAGAACTCTCTATTTAACTCACCAATTATTTGTTCAGGGGGATGTTATCGTTGAATGTGCAAAGGAGCTTGCAAAGTGGTTGTAGACGTGGTCGTTGAAGTAGTCATAGCAGCTGTCGTACTGGACGTAGGTGCAGCCGCAGTAGCTGAAGTCGTAGGAGTGGTCGTAGCGATTGTTGTCGTAAGTGCAGTCATAGAAGCTATAGTCGTAGGGGTGGTCATAGCGACCATTGTCGTAGGTGCAGGCGTAGTAGCTGTAGTTGTAGGAGTGGTCACAGATATTGTAATAGGTGTCGTAGTGTCGCTGTGTTTCTGGTTATGGACAATGCTCGGTGATTTCACACAAGAGGTAGAGTTTTCATAAAATTCTAGATGGGTTAAGTTGGGAAGTGAATAGTTAGTTCACTTGTGGATCATTGCGTAAATGGTTAATTCACGTGTGGTTCATTGGAGTGAATAGTTAGTTCACTTGTGGTTTTCTTAATTCATTTGATTATTTATTTATTAATCATTTTCCAATCTCGCTTTTCAATCTATTTATTGTATTTATTTTAAATTGTTGCTTTCTGTAAAATTAACCTTTCAGCCATCCAAGCCTTGTATTTTATATTGCATTCTTTGTTACAAACGACTTGCTGAGTACTCTATGTACTCACAGCTATATCCATATTTGCTCAATTGAGGTAGAAGGACCAGATCAGCAGGAGATACCAGAAGGAGGATACTTCGATGACTTCACGGATTAGGACTTCGCTCTCTTGTCGATTGCCTGTAGGCACGTCAAATGGCTACTACGCTTATTTCTATTTTTCCGTTGCAAGTTTCTTAAGCCATTCGGGTCATAATCTGTAAGTTTGGCCATAAGGTCGTAACTATGATAATTATTAATAACATTTCAGTATTTTCTTAGTGAATCGTGATATGGTCGATATTTTATCTTTGTTTATAATGTGTGCACTAGCGTGATCCTGGACTAGTGCAAAATACATAGGATTGTTCGGATCAGCAGATTCGGATCTCTACAGGATAGGAGGCTGAAGGGGTGAGCGCTCAGGATGGAGAGGGCGAAGGGGTAAAGTGAGTGGCAATTGCGGATAATTTTGAGGAACTTTGATGGGCAAGTTTGTTTTCGGTCGAACCGCTCCTCACGAGAATCCACCCAAGGGTGCTTCTCGTTGCTAGATTATTTTCTACTCTGCTCGTCGTGAGAATCAGATCGATTTTGAATAGCTGATTATTTGCATAGTTCCACGAGATCCGAACAAGAAACTGGAAATAGGAGTTGTGCCAATTATTACCTCAATTGTCATGTAGCACTTGAAACATGATGTGCGAATCATATGTTTGAACAAAAGGATGAAAGGCCACTCATGCGAATTTTGAATCCCCCCATGAATCAGTCAAAACATCTGAGCCCTACAAGCAAAGGCAGGGGGGCAATGATCGAAAGTTGCGTGCCTGTTGCTCTCCTTTTTATCCCTGGATTTCTTTCACCTTTCCCGTGCCCCTACCACGTGCTCATGGGTATTTATAAATTATACCCCTACGTAAGCGTTGTATTTACCGAAATACTCTCCTACCAATCACCGCTCCAGTCAACCTTCAGGGTGAGACAATCTCGGTCGGTCTCTTTCCGCGGCCAATGGAGGGTTGAGTGCGTCCAATTGATTCCCGGAAAATGCTGTTCGTGGAATGTGAGGTTTGATATTTTCAGTTTTTTTTTAAAAAAAATAGTTTTTCTACGGTATCTAATTTTTAAATGAAACATCTTTTTAAGATGAGGTCAATAAATTGATAGCAATATATACTGTAGTGACTTTATTCATATCGATCAGAATCGTATATGAGTTTCTGTTAATCCGCATTCTCTCTTACAAACACTCTAAAAAATATAAGTTAAAGCCATAAATTATAAATGGGAAAAAAAAAAGAGCAGCCCCCCGGGTACGAGGAATTGAAGGCTGGCCGGCCACGGTCTACGAGAACGTGGCAGCTAACGTCCATGCGCGAGCAATCCGTTCGCCCCCCCCCCCCCCCCCAACGAGCTCGGTAGCGCGCGGATCTAGAGCGAACGTTGTTCAACCTCGACGTGTCGAGCGGACGAGCACCGGCAGCACGGCATCCCGCGCGGTGCGTAGGAAACCAACCAAACCTCACGCGCGGCCCAAACAGCCACATGATAAGGGACGGCGCGGCCGGGCCAGCCGTGGGAGCGGCGGCCCGCTCGGCTCCAGCCGCCTGATGGGATGGGACTGGGGATCGCCGAGTTGGCCCACGAGACGAGACCTGGGTGCGGATCGGTGGAGCGCAGAGTTGGCCCTTCGCCGCGGAAGCCGGAGAGTTGTGGAGTGGGGGAGAGATGGGCCGTAATCTACTCACAGTGCGCCTGGGCCGTCGCATGGGGAAACCCAACAGTTCTGGAGCAACCGAGCAGGCAAGCTCGGCCGGCGCTAAGTTACAGGCAGCAGGCTTACAGCTATGTCCCGGTGGTTTATCGGTGCGGATGCGATTGCCTCTCTCGAACGTTCGTCGTCACCACTCACCGCGTAAGATGCAATTTGCAAGGGCAGTTGGAATAAATCGCTTGAGCTCGAGAGCAGTGGTGGCCAAATAGGTGGTTCAACACAGCACGGATCCATTAGACACGGATCGTTTGGCCCGTCAGTTGGAATAGGCTATGTCATACCGGTCCATTAAGTTGATTTTGGTGATAATGACAAATATAATTGTAAGATTAATATGCTTATTGATAATAATATTACTTAATCTTATTTAGATGATATTGATCATGAGTTGATGTATGTCCAAGAGTAGATGATTATGTGTTGATCATCAAATCAAATGAAAACCCATCATTTATTGATGTAGGTTAAGTGAAGAATGCATCATGTGTTAATGCATGTAAAGCCGATGATCCGAACTTGAAGGGATACGCAAGGCAAAGGTATGGCTAGTTAGGCTAAGGATATGTTTCTAGTCTTTTACCAATCTTTGTGTTTGGTTGGAAGACTGAGTTATTAGTATAGGTTGATGTACTATTAAGAGGAGTCATATCTAATATCTTGAGTCTTATCATGTGTTGATAGCTCAACCTTACTTGCTCTAACTCTCCTTGGCATGAGTCTTCTATTTACGAATGTGTTTTGCAAATAGTTGCGGCTCATGTGTTGAATCCTTATAACATAGGACTATACATTGCAAATGTATTTTGCAAGTGCTTAAAATCCATGTTTCCATTCTTGGTAGTACGAGGCTTATATTTGCAAATATGTTTTGCAAATGGTTGAAGCTCATATATATAATCCATGTGTTATGATTCTAAAAATGTGCAAATATATTTTGTGACTTGTTGGGAATCATGGATAATCCTTGTGCCCATGATACTATAATTTACAAATGTGTTTTACAAAATCTGTTGAAGTATATCCACTTCTCAGAGAAAACAGAACTACCACAATGTATTCTACGGTACTACCACTAGTCGAAACTACCGGCGTTGTAATCAGGAAACTACCATGTTAGTTGGTGGTCAGAAGACCTGTGTGATTGAGAACCATTATGGTGGAACTAATGTGGTCGAAGATCAACGTGGTCGGGAACTAGCGTGGTCGAAGCCGATGTAGTCGAACCAACAAGGTCGAAGATTGACGTGGTCGATAACCTGTGGTCAAAGATTGACATGGTTGATGACCTATGTGGACGAAGATCGACGTAGTCGACGATTTATGTGGTCGAAACCAACGTGGTCGAAACCGACGTGGTCGAGATCTATGTGATCGAAACTAGTGTAGTCGGAACCGACATGATTGAAATCTGTGTGATTGAAACCAATGTGGCCGAGACTTGTGTGGTTGAAATCAACATGGTCGAACTGACATGATTGATACAACGTGGTTGTCGAAGATATGTGTGATCGAAGATTAACTGATCCAAAATCAACATGATCGACGTGGTCGAGACCAGAGTGGTCTAAATCAATGTGGTCAGAGACTAGGTAGTCGGAGACCTATGTGATTGAATCGGACAACGTGGTTGGAGACTTGGGTGGTCGAACCATCCGACATGGTCAGGGACCAATGTAGTCAACGATCAGTACTTTCGACTAGCTCTGTGTGAGCGATTCAATCGGCTCTATGTGAGCGGTCCGATCAGCAAGCGGTACTACTGGCTCTGTGTGAGTGGTACTTCTGATTTATGGGATGACCAGCTTGTGTAGCGGTACGTTTTTCCAGAGAGACACCTGTGTGGAGTCTTGTCGTCCCTAAGAAAATCGGTAGTTCCGTATGAGTGCTATGGTACTTCCGATGTTTGATAGTACCGAACTTTGCACGTCGGAACGACCAGATTTGCCTGCAATGACTAGTTTTCTGACCGTTGTAGAGGGGAGCGAAAGTACCAGTTGTAAGCCGGCGATATTTCTGAAAATCCTATTTTTTAAGGGTTTTGCTTTCAACGATTAGTTTTTGTGGTGTGGGTATATATACCCCCTTATGGCCGGTTGGAGTAAGGTTGGCTACATCCTTTGGTACTCCTTTGAACTATTGTGAGGTTTTTCTCTCAATTATGCATGTGTTGTGCCTTGTGAGTAAGGAGGAAGGCTCTAGATTGCTGCATCTAGAGGTGGATTGTGTATCCACTTGAGCAGTGTGCATTCAATGCACATGGTGAGAGTCAAGCGAGGGGCTTGACTTATTACTTTTGGAGTTTGCCGACTTCTAGACAGTATTGGAGGTGTCGTGCGCGGTAATCTTCTTAAAGAATGTTGTGAGAAGACCTGGCAAAATCGTGAAGGTTGGAGCTCACCTACCCAGAGCGGGAAAGAGCTACTACTAGTGGATTGAGGTGTTTTGGTTTAATTCATAGAGCTAGTCCAATTCATTTGGGATAACCTCAACATGAATCAGGGTAGAACGGTAAGTCTCTGAACACCACATTAAAAAGCAACCATGTCAATTGTGGTTTATTTTGTTATGCTCAATTTATGTTCAAGTAATTTATATTCGAAGAATTAAATTAATTGTTGTCATCCTAAAATTGCTAACCTTGGCATAGGCTTATCTTGTTGGTGCACTTGGGTGAATCTGGTTGTTTTAGGCGTTCTTTGTGCTCAACTTTTTTAAGTTAAGCTTTCGTATTATTTGCTTGGTTTAGCTAAATAGAAATTAACAATTAATTAGAGAAGAATTTTTAGACCGTCTATCCACCCCCTTCAGTCAGCCTCCTCGATCTAACACCTTCGCCAGCTTTCACGCCCTCCGAACTTTGTTGTCCTCATCTCCGCACCTTCAACCTCGTCAGTCTCGACACCACGGCTCAGACCTCGTTAACCTCGGCTCTGCGGCTCTGTCCGACCACCTCATGGTCGGAGACTTTGTCTGACCACTCTGTAGTCGTAGATGCTTAAGGCTTCATCTACGACCATGTCATGGTCAACTTTTCATCGACAGCTATGACCTCCATGTCGTCGAGACTTCATCGACACCAGTCTAAAGCGTGGCTGCGTAGGGACGGAGCGTGCGCTTTGAAGCCTATGTCTCGTCATCAACTTCGTCGACACCTATCGCACCTTCGGCGATGTCGTTTGACCCCTCGGGGTCGAAGCTTTGCCGACGCTCGTCCGACCACCTCGTGATTGTGACTTCATTGGCCCTCAATCGACTCCTCGTGGTCGTGTCCTCATCGACGCCCACCTCCATTGAACTTTGCACAGTCTTCACGGAACTTCGCACGATCTTTGGTGGACTTCACTGAACCTCCACCGAACCCCACACGGACATTGCCTCCGCCAAACTCCGCACAGTCTTCGTTGGACTTCGCACAATCTCCACTACACTCCGTGCGGATCTCGCCTCCATCGAACCTTGTGTGGCCTCCGCCGGACCTCATGCAACCTCCGCTAGCCTTCGCCGAACATCATGCCCTCCGGCCTCCGTCGGTCTAGGCTCCGTACCTCCGACTTCATCAACCTCAGCTCCGTTGTACTTCATGTGGCCTCCGCTAAACCTCATGTGGCCTCCACTGGCCTCCACTAGACCTCGTGTTGCCTCTACTGGCCTTTGCCGACCATTGCGCCCTCTGGCCTTAGTCGGTCTTGGCCTCGCGCCTCCAACTTCCTCAGCCTCAGCTCCGTTGGACCTCATGTGGCCGCGCTGGGCCTTGCATGGCCACCGCCGGATCTCATATTGCATCTGCTGGCCTCTACCGACCTTCGCAGCCTTAGGCCTTTGTCGGTCTCAGCTCCATGCCTCTGACTTCATCAGCCTCAGCTCTATCAGGCCACGTGTGGCCTCCACTGGACCTCGTGTTGCCTCCGTTGGCCTCCGCCGGCCTTCGCGCCCTCCGGCCTCCGTTGGCCTCCATTGGCTTTAGGGTTTCATCTCGCCACCAATTTCGTCGATGCCAAGTCTGAAGGGTGCTGGACGGACCGCGTGCATTAGTGCTTCTTCTCTATCTCGTGGTTGTAGATGCTCATCTGACCTCCTCGCAGTTGGGATGGACCGCACGCATGATAGCTTTGTGGGACAGACCGCGCGTGTGATAGCTTTGTCTTGCCACTGCCTTTGTCAACGCCAAGTTCGAAGGGTGTGGGAAGGACTGCGCGCATCAGAGCTTCATCTCGTCGTTGCCTTCATTGACCCCGAGTCCAAAGGGTGAGGGACGGACTGCGAGTTACAAGGTTTCATCTCACCATCGCCTTCATCGACCATGAGTCCGAAGGGTGGTGGACAGACCGCGTGCATCAGAACTTTGTCTCATTGCCTCCTTTGTCAACCCTAAGTCTGAAGGGTGGGGGTGGACCCCGCGCATCAAAGCTTTGTCTTATTGTCGACTTTATCGACGCCAAGTCCAAAGGATGGAGGATGGATTGTGCGTGTCAGAGCTTCTTCTCACCGTCGTCTTCGTCGACGCCAAATCCAAAGGGTGCAGGACGGACTGTGCGTGTCAGAGCTTTGTCTCACTACCGCCTTCGTCGATGCCAACTCCGAAGGGTGCGGGACAGATCGCACACGTTAGAGCTTTGTCTCGCCGCCGCCTTCGTTGGCCCCGAATCCGAAGGGTGGGGGACGGACCTCGCGCTTCAAGGTTTCATCTCGCCACCGCCTTTGTTGACCCCGAGTCCGAAGAATAGGGGACGGACCGCGCGCTTCAAGGTTTCGTCTCGCCACTAATTTCATCGGCGCCAAGTCTGAAGGGTGCGGGACGGACCGAGCACGTCAGAGCTTTGTCTCTACCTCGTGGTCGTTGACGCTTCATCCAACCGGCTCGCGATCGTGACTTAGTCCGACCACCTTGTGGTCATAGATGCTTCATCCAATAGTTTCGTGGTCATGACTTTCTCCGACCGTCTCACGGTTGAGACTTTGTCTGACCACCTCGTGGTTGTAGACGCTTCTTCCAACAGTCTTGCGGTTGAGACTTCATCCGACCACCTCGTGGTCGTAGATGCTTTATCCGACCACCTCACGGTCGTGATTTTATCCGACCATCTCGTGGTTGAGACTTCATCCAACCACCTCACGGTCGTGACTTCGTTTGGCTGCCCCACGGTCGTGACTTCGTCCGACCACCTTATGGTCGTAGGTGCTTCGGCTGACCATCTCGCGGTCGTGACCTCATTCGACCAACTCGCAGTCATGACCTCGTCCCATCACCTTGTTGTCGTGGAGACTTCGTCCGACAACCTCGTGGTCGTAGACGCTTCATCCGACCGTCTCGAAGTCAAGACTTCAGACGACCACTTCGTGGCGAGACTTCAACGACTCTGCGTCGAAAGCTAAACCTCAACCGGGCGCCTTTGGCTACGTTGCGGGACTTCACCGCCCTCCTCGTAGGCATCGCCTCAAAAGGGTAGCTCGACCCACGACTCCGCCTTTGTGTGTCGCCCACGTCGAAATACGACATTGATGACACGGTTGCAACCTCGGCATCGGAGGGGCTGGAGCTACCAATTATATCAGCTTGCTCATCGAGACCTTCATGCTTGCTGGTGGGGACGGGGGCTGGGATAGTTGGTCACGTCAGCTCGCCCATCAGGACGTCCGCGCTTGTTGTCGAGGGAGTACTGCTATAGAGGTGGCCCAACCCCAGTGACGGGGTTTTACAACTGACCAAATATGCAATAGATCCAATAATATATAAGAATATACTAATGTACTCTCACCTTTTATAATCATTGAGAGATAGGATGGAAATTTTTCATCCTACCCTTTATATATATATAGGAAAAATACTAATTACTCTCAGGTGTAGTTACACCTTCTTCATCCACCGTCGCTAATGATTAGAGATTCGTGCTACAATTTGAGTTTAACGGAGCTGCTTTGACACGAGTTGGAGGAAGACCCGGTCCAATACATGTTTTGAATCACTTCCATTAGGAAGGAAATATCCGGCAGTATTGGCGACCGTCCAACAGGCTGGGAAGGAATGAGTATGTTCCGATTAGGGCTGTGCACATTTCACCCGAACCGAAAAAACCGACCCAAAAAAACCAAACCGAACCGGTCAACTCGGTTTGACCGGCTTTCAGTATTCGGTTCGGTTTTAATATTTTAGGGATTTTTTGTGTTCGGTTTTTTCGGGAAAAACCGGTAAAAAACCGAAAAAACCGAATAAACCGTTTTGTGTACAGTACTAGCAATCTAGCATGTAGGAAGTCACGATCGCCCGTCGACCCCGTCCAGGTAGGCATAAACAACCGGAGCCCCAGGCCCTGGTTTTATAGCGAGCGCTCCCACGCCAACATCCTCTAGCAAGCGATGTGGTACTAAACGTGCGCACCTTTCGCGCTGTGTATGCTCAGGGGGTCAGGACTCAGGACGAGGAATTCGAACGTGCATGGGCCGACGCTCGCAGCGGGCTGCCTTGTATGGGCCGAATCGGACGTCGTGTCAGTCACGTATGGCCGTATGGCATCCAGTGTGCGTAAGAACTAAGAACAGGAAAGCTTTTCCTTTTCTTCTTTTATTTTTTTTGGAAAAGAACAACGGAGGCTAGGCATTTCAATTCAATGATGCACATGCAATGCAGGTATACGGGGAAGTGAACGAAAAGATCCCTCAAATGAATATGGTATGCCTCGATAGTCATTATATCGTTTGCAATTCGCGTCAATTTTGGTAAATATGGTATTTACCGATACCGCACCGAAATAAATTGGGATTTACCGATACCGAACCGTACTTATAAAAATACCGTATATTACCGAACTACAAAGACCGTATTTACCATATATACCGTATACACCGAACCGATTAAACCGAAAAAACCGATTGCACAGCCCTAGTTCCGATAGTTTCGCTGCCAATCGAGAAGAATCTGGGATCTTGGTCGACCGTATAGAACAATTCAATTGAAGTACTCACGAAAAGGACTATGTGGGTCCTAGGCAGTATGTAGTATGATGCATGTACGCTCCTACATGTAGTATATACACTTACGCGGTGTATCTCAAGTATATCAAACATAACTCTGGCCATTTGGAGTATGAAAAAGGGTAGTAATTTCATAATTACTCAAACATAACTCTGATGTATTTCTGAGCACGTGAAATTTTACATACTCCCTAAGTACATGTATGTACACGTGATATACTATGTACATGTATGTACACGTGAGTATGTGGGACCTAGGCAGTATGTAGTATGAAGCATGTACGCTCCTACATGTAGTATATACACTTATGCGGTGTATCTCAAGTATATCAAACATAACTCTATGGCCATTGGAGTATGAAAAAGGATAGTAATTTCACAATTACTCAAACATAACTCTGATGTATTTTTGAGCATGTGAAATTTTACATACTCCCTAAGTACATGTATATAACCATACCATGTGGTGTCATCCCGGCTAATGGCTACATCCGATAATTACGCCACTAATGACTACATCCCGGCTGGACTCTGTACACGGGTATAATACGGAACGTTAGTGTATCATCCGACCCGATAACATAAACAACCAGATGGTATCCCGATGCAGATGGATGGTAGATATAATGGGAGTAACTACACCTGGGAGTAGAAAAGAGGCTTCATATATATATATGACGTTGAAATGGGACACCAGGGTGCCCCAGGCACCAAGCCTCCCTGCCTTTGGATTGCTTTTAGATGTGTGCTAGTGCAATGGTATATAATATATCATGCATGCTATATCAATTATAGATGGAAAGTCTTAATCATGGATGGAAACTCTCAATCACACTAGTACACATCTCAAAGTAATCCAAAGGCAGCGAGACTTGGTGCCCAGACACCGTGGTGCCCCTATTATTTATACTATATATATATATATATATATATATATATATATATATATATATATATATATATATATATATATATATATATATATATATATATATATATATATATATATATATATATATATATATATAATCCCCTAAACAAAGTCGGGGGGATTCCCCGCAGGAGCGCCCCGCCACGTCGCCCGCGCGCGCGCCCCGGCCGGTGCGTGGCGCGGGAATTTCGGTACGGCCGGCCGAGGCAGTTTCCCTGTGCTTTCCGAAAATTACGTAGATGTCCTTTTTCCTCGCGAACAGGTCCTTTTTCCTCGCGAAAAGATCCCTGCCCTTTTTCTTGCGGTGTTTTTTTTCTGAAAAAACCCCTCCAATTTGCAGGATAGCGCCCCGCAGTTTTGTAAATTGCGTACGGGTCCTCGTTTTGTTACATACGGGTCCTCGATTTTTTACGGAAAAAAACTTTAGTTTTTTCGAAAATACGCATGTGCCCTCGGTTTTTTTCAGGATAGCGCCCCACAGTTTTGTAAATTGTGTACGGGTCCTCGTTTCGTTACATACGGGTCTTCGATTTTTTACGAAAAACCCTTTAGCTTTTTCGAAAATACGCATGTGGCCTCGGTTTTTTTCAGGATAGCGCCCCGCGGTTTTTTAAATTGCGTACGGGTCCTCGTTTCGTTACATACGGATCCTCGATTTTTGCCTCGGTTTTTTTCAGGATAGCGCCCCGCGGTTTTGCAAATTGCGTACGGGTCCTCGTTTCGTTACATACGGGCCCTCGATTTTTTACGAAAAGACCCTTTAGCTTTTTCGAAAATACGCATGTGCCCTCGGTTTTTTTAAAAAAACTCCTCGCGGATCATCGCCTCTTTTACTTCGTACACACGATGACTGGTGCGGCGTGGTGCCACGCCTATGAGGCTAGTATATATAAAGAGACGAAGATACACTCATTTTATACACAAACTCTCTCTATCTTCTACAGAGAAAAGGGTATTCTGTGTTCACTGATTGTTATACTACAACAGAGATACTTCAGTGCAGTTCCCGAAAAGCTAGGAACAAAACAAGTCCACAAGAACACACGAGGCACCACCCGCCTTTTCCCCCACCGAGCTGATCAATCAATCGCGAAAAGATGAGCCCTTGGAGCCAGATTTCACGTGCCTTCCCACCTTGAGTTGTTCCAATCCCAAAGATCCTGACTTTCTTTTGTTGGTTTTAAAATTAAATAGTTCCTTTTTTCCCTGATCGAGCTGTCGTATATCGTACTGTTTCTTTCCCCTTTCTTGAGCTCGTAACCTTCTTGGGTATTTGAATATTTTCCCTTCGGTTATCGAGTCCAAAGATCCTACCTTTCTTGCAATTCTCTTCTTCCTGTTTCAGTTCTTGAATCCAAAATTGTCCTTGTTTCTTGATTTTTTTTTGAACGGGGTCCTTTTCTTGATTTGCTTATTGGGAACTGGGATCATGGCGGCAGTCGCGGTGGCAATGGCGGGGCAGGTGGTGGCGGACCTCCGGGAGAAGTGCGCAACGCCGGCACCGCTGCTGCGCAATTTGGCGTCGGCGATGGCCGACGAGATGGGAGCGGGCCTGGAGAAGGAGGGTGGGAGCAGGGTCAAAATGCTCCTCTCCTACGTCGATAAGCTCCCCACTGGGTTAGTCCATACGCAGTTCTCGCGTCTTGTTCTTTGTCTGATCAGAGGAAGCTCTGGTCTCTTGATTCTTGTTTTATTATTATTTAAATAACAGTAGAAGAAAAACAAAATGTTTCTAGGAGCACCTATTGAGCTTTTCGTTCATGCTGTCTGAAAAATCATTCTCTTTAAACAGGTCATTTCTTGTGATCATTGTCATTTTATTGAGGAAAAATTAACAATATGCTGTTTATGTTGATTTTATCGATGTAGATGCTTACATCAGAGATTATGGTCATATGATATTATAATTGAGCATAATAAAATAAGGGCGCCTGTTATTGGAATGATCAGAATAAGATGACCATTCGACTGAACTCATGGATGTGGATGTATGGGTCATTACAAAATAGAAATATCAACTCCTTACTGTGTCGACAGCATTAAAGTATGATCCATTCATGTGGTATTTTATCGGACTTCAGGTGTAGCTGATGGTTAAGATTGCAGATTTCAATGGGCAAATTTACGTTTAACCTCTGCACACCATTAGAATTATTAGGCTGCTTACTTTTATGATACTCAATTTAGGAGAGAGGAAGGATTGTTTTATGGATTGGACCTAGGAGGAACAAATTTCCGCGTCTTGAAGGTGCAGCTGGGTGGCAATGAGAAGCATGTTGTTAACCGTGAGTCTAGAGAAGTCACCGTTCCACCACATTTGATGTCAGGGAGCTCTTCTGTAAGTATATATGTTCGGAATTTAGTTACTATGTGAGATTTAGATTTGATGTTATTCATTATCCACTTTTCAGGATCTGTTTGGTTTCATTGCATCTGAATTAGGCAAGTTCGTTGCTGATGAAGAAAAGGGTACTAACTTATCAAACGGGAAGATACGAGAACTTGGATTCACATTTTCTTTCCCAGTAAGGCAGCGGTCTGTTGCATCGGGTACCCTTGTCAAGTGGACCAAAGCATTTTCTATTGATGATGTTGTAAGACTTCCTTGTGCTCACAAATTTGATATATCTCTGTACATTATGCAACGTAAAATTGATAATGCCAACATTACAGCTGTTTAAAACCCATATTGTCATTTCAGTCTAGCCACAATGGAAAAAGAAATTTCTTAAATTATTTGAGTAAATAGCTTGAATGTTTATAGTTGCATCTTCCATCCAATTAACATTTCTCTGAAATCAGGTAGGTGAAGATGTAGTGGCTGCACTGCAAACGGCTATGGAGAAGCAAGGTCTGGACATGCATGTGGCTGCATTGGTGAGTGTCGACAGGTTTATATATCGCCATTGTTCCTACTTCCTAAATAAAGACAATATATTTGTAATCTTAGAACAAGAATCTCACTCAGAGAGATCTTTTAATGAAATGAAATAGATTAATGATGCTGTTGGGACGTTGGCTGGAGCCAGATACTTCGATGAAGATGTTGTTGCAGGTGTGATATTTGGTACTGGCACAAATGCCGCATATGTTGAGAAGGCAAATGCTATACCAAAATGGGAAGGAGAGCTGCCCAGTTCAGGGGATATGGTAAAGTTTTGAATGCCATACTTTTCACTTAAAACCTAGCGGTACTCAGCATATATGTGTTGGATTCTGCTGAACTATTTTATTGTATTTCTAAATCATTTCTTTTAGTGCTTTTCTTGTATTTCAGGTCATCAATATGGAATGGGGTAACTTCTATTCATCCCATCTTCCAGTCACTGAATATGATCAAGCATTAGATAAGGAAAGCTTAAATCCTGGAGAGCAGGCAAGTTTCGCCACAATAGATGTCATCGTTTGCCTTTCACACTGTTGGCTCACTTGTGTACTTTTCGCTTCTTTCAGATATACGAGAAGCTAACATCAGGAATGTATTTAGGTGAAATCGTCAGGAGGGTGCTGCTTAAAATGTCCTTGCAATCTGCAATTTTTGGCGATATTGATCACACTAAATTCAAAACTCATTTCCTCCTGCGGTATGTTGCTTACTTAACTTTTCACAGTTGACGCACTAATGTGATGTATAATTCAGGATTTGAAAGCTCTATTGTGTTCTGAAAATAACATGCATGCTCCTATTGATGCTCAACAGACTGTTTAGTTAAGTGCTCTGATAAATCTTGGTTTATGTGGTATACAGGACTCCACACATTTCTGCAATGCACCATGACGAAACACCTGATCTGAAGATTGTGGCTGAAAAACTGGAAGAAACCCTAGGGGTATGCTAACTTTTTGACCATTGCTTGGCGTCCTGTCTCCTTTATCCATGCGCATCCTTGTGCATGCGCTGTTGTGACATGATATGCATGTTTGCAGATTACAGGCACATCCTTAGAGACAAGAAAAATGGTTGTCGAAATATGTGACATTGTGGCAAGAAGGGCAGCCCGGCTGGCCGCTGCAGGGGTTGCAGGAATCCTCAAGAAGCTTGGGAGAGATGGCTCCATCGGCAAGCAGCAGTCAGTCGTCGCCATTGATGGTGGATTGTTCGAACACTACACCAAATTCCGAGAATGCTTGGAAAGCACACTGGGTGAGTTGCTGGGAGAGGAGGCGTCGAAGGCGGTAGCCGTCAAGCACGCGGATGACGGTTCAGGGATAGGGGCTGCCCTGATTGCAGCTTCTCAATCTCAGTACAAGAATGTTGAGTAACAGCAGGCAAAAAGCTACAAGGTAGCTAAGTTTCTTTCCCTTCAGTTTTTCTGGGGTGAAATAAAACCACCTAGTTTTCCAGCATGTACAGTTTATCCATGCTGGAGCTGGAAGCAGTCTGTAACCAAAACGAGGCTTGATCAAGTGTAATGTCCCATGAAGGGTATTATGGGGTTTCTTAAAAAATCTGGCATGCTTACGGTGCTCAATGGTTCTTTGATCGGCTGAAAATGGCAAAAGCAAACAAGGCTTACGGACCAGTGGCAAAAATGAGAGGCTGCAACTGCAAAAACAAGTGGCATAAGTGAGAAGTGGGCTTCAACTAATGGCAAAAACAAAATTTTCCCTTATTTATACGAGTAATCCAGAAGTAACACTCAAATACGTCTCGAAGCGACAAACAATAGCATTGACAGTTTGACACAAAACAATACAGGAAATATGAACGAAAAAGATTGCACAACGTAGAAGGAAGTTGCACTTACTGTGAGGCCTTCTTTGTACTTGGATTCAAATACTGACATTGGAGCAAGCGAGTACCCTGAACCCATTGTAGCAAAAGGCAATGTGTCTGTTGAACAAACCTGTGCATGATGAAGTCAATAGCACTGTAGTTTGAGTTTATCTGTGTAGCCAAGCAAATAATTTACTCACTGTGTGTAGATGTGGTCCAATACAATCAACTCCACCGAGAACAAGGGCAGCGCTAACATGACCTTGGTAACTTCAATACAATGACACAACCAAGTGAGATGACAGCACCAAATTGAAAGATTGGTAGTACTTAATACACACAATAACAACTCTGGAACATGTGAGAGAGAGGGGGAGAAAGAGCACCTAAAAAGGTGTGACTTCAAGAGTGTAAGAGCAGTTACAACTCTTGATTCACGGCCAGTTGCATAACGATGCAGCTGCAGCTGGGAACTGACCATATCTAGAAAAAAAAGACATGATGATCTCTTCCTGTGATGCAGACAGATACAAAAGCAAATCAAAACATTAGAGTATGATCTAATCCTTTCTTTGTGCTGTTAACATGTCATGAAGCTTGTCCTACCTGTTACAGCCTCAGTATCAGCAGCAGTTCCTGCTCCACGACAATATATATTTGGTGCCGCATAGTGGATTTTCTCACAGTTCTTGTCAGCGACTATAGGGCCCTCAGTTGCCCTTGTGTCTGCCCCAAGAACAACACCATCCTGGTAAACAACAAACCATGATCCAAATTATATCGACCCTCTTGATAATATGCATGCTACAAAGGGGGGAAACGCGGGGGAGGGGTGTTCATCAATTCGCAAATGTGAATTTGAATTATGACCCTCAAATCTTAATACATTATAACCATACCATTTTTTTAAACCATTATGACCATAACATGGTTACTTTGCAGGACACATATGTACCAGGGGGCAGCTTGATATCCATGTCAAGTTATTGTGTTACAAATCCCCACGAACTGATTCCACAGGCTATGCGAACATTAACTATGATGAAAATACAACAGATAATTATGCTCTGATATGCTGAGGTATCAAGAATGAAGCACAGAGACTCTATGCCAACATAAACTATCTTTTCCTGTCCTTAACTCCCCTGGTAAAATGTTTTTATATTGTACGTTGTCATTTAAGAGCCAGCAGTGGAGGTGATTTAAATGCTTACCATTATATGCACAACCATGCAAATTGTCTTATTGACATCTTTTATTGAGGGTATTCAATCTGGAAAGTTCTCTCTTGTCCTGAAGAAAACTGTAAAACTGCATGGAATGCAAGCTAACCTTGTTAACACAGCTCAACTCTACTACTGGCTCAAAAGAACAAGCATCACGATCAACTAGTCTATCATACCAGCAGAGCTACACAGACACAAAATGTAACTTGACTCGTGTGGGCAAGTCCTACAGCAGAGCTGTGCGAACCTGATTGCAAATCCTACTTCACTGCTTACGCATTATCTTTCAGGCTTATTCAATTCTGGTTACTTCCATTTAGCTAATCCCTAGAAAGTAGGGGTAGAGTCCAAGATACCGCAAAAACCAGACCGACGATTGTAGCCCCCGTCTTTCTGAAACCGGGGACTAGAGGCCCTTCTTCTCCAGCATATCGTTCCTCCGGCATAGGTCGAAACTGAACCCACCCTTCGTCGGGACATCCATGGAACCAACCATCCTGCGCAAAGACCGGAACACTTCAGTAACCCCTATTTCGGGCTTCTTCGTAACATCAATTTCACCACAATTGCAACCCTATCCCTACGGTAAGATCTAGGAAAACCTTTGGACCCAAAGAAGTCGTTATCTTTGGTCCTGTTCATATTGGCTTTTGTTGATGGCTTTTGACTGCAGCTGATGAATAGTAGTGTATTATGTAAGAAAAACGGTGCAATGAAAGGTACTACAACATTCGGACCACTATATGACTTACAGAATTGTGATATAATAAAATATAAAGTACGTTATAATATGTAAAAGCGAAAAATAGTGGCCGATAAATAATAGTGCCTGGTAAAAGCGGCTTATAGAAGCTGTCAGGCTTGGCAATCTAGCGCATGTTTTTTGAAGTCTAAAATGGAGTTTTTTTTTAAGTCTAAACACACTTTTTGGCATTGTCTCACCCTTACACCATCCAGCAAGTGGTGCAAATTTTCATGGATAACATCTTTAAGCTACATGGGATGCCCACTGCTATTGTTATTGATCGGGACAGAATCTTCACTGGTAAGTTGTTCCAATAAATTTTTAACTCTCTCAAAGTATCACTCCGGTTTAGTACTGTGCATCACCCACAAACGGATGGTCAATCAGTGTTTGGAAGCATATTTGAGGAGCATGACATTTCAGGAACCCAAAGAAGGGATGACGTGGTTGATAATGGCTGAATGGTGTGTAGAAAATACAGAGGGCAGATGATGAAAGCGCTTAGCAAGATGATAGCCAGGGGCGCCGCCAATAGCGCAGCTCATATACAAGGCAACAACCTCCGGTGATTACGGCATGAGAGTCCCATGTTTCTAGGATCCTATACAACAGTTTCTATTTTACAGATTCTATCTTTAGTAACAAACCTACAACCATGGACTCTCATGCCGTCCTGCCCAGGATTTACATTGACACATCAACACGTCACAAACTATTTCTAACAGCCTCCCTCAATCGCAACTTAGTAAAGTTGAGATTGATCTTGAAATTCTCAACTAGCCTCACAGGCAAAGCCTTGGTGAATCCATCAGCTACTTGATCCTTGGAGGAGACAAAGTCAATTTCCAAACGTTTCTGCTTGACTCGATCTCTCACAAAATGGTAGTCCACCTCAATGTGTTTTGTTCTAGCATGAAACACAGGATTGCTTGAAAGGTATGTGGCGCCTAGATTGTCACACCACAATTTGGCAGCATTAGGACTCTTCACGCCTACCTCATGTAACAAAGTCTGTATCCACATAACCTCTGCCGTAGCATTAGCTATTGCTTTATACTCTGCTTCAGTACTGGATCTAGAGACAGTGGATTGCTTGCGAGCACTCCAAGACACTAAATTAGTTCCTAGAAAAACTGCAAATCCTCCGGTGGATTTCCTGTCATCCACACAGCCTGCCCAGTTAGCATCTGAGAAGGCGCTTACTAGTGTGGAAACCGACCTGTGAATCTTTAGCCCGAGTCCAGTGCAATGTTTTATATACCTTAATATTCTTTTCACAGCCTCCCAATGTACTGTAGTTGGAGCATGAAGAAACTGACAAACCTTATTCACAGCAAATGAGATATCAGGCCGTGTTAATGTTAGGTATTGCAATGCTCCTACAATGCTCCTGTATCTTGTGGTGTCTTGAGCTCCTAGAGGAGTTCCTTCATACAGAGATAGCTTCTCACTAGTGGATAATGGTGTATTGACTGGCTTACAATCTGCCATGCCGACCCTCTTCAGTAGATCAGACGCATATTTTTCCTGTGTAAGCAGAATTCCACCGTTTGTTTTATATACCTCAATGCCAAGAAAATAGTGAAGCTCTCCCAAGTCCTTCAATGCAAACTGTTCTTTAGGATCTCGAAGTAATGCACTTGTTGCTTGCTCGGTGGAACTCGCCACAATTATGTCATCGACATACACAAGAACAAACATTGTGATGCCTCCCTTACTGAAGAAGAACAAGGATGTGTCAGCCTTGGATGCTTTAAACCCCAATTGAATCAACCGTTCACTTAATCTGGAGTACCATGCTCGAGGAGCTTGCTTCAACCCATATAAAGCTTTATCAAGTTTGCACACATAGTTAGGCCGGTTTGGATCCTCAAAACCAGGAGGTTGATGCATGTATACATCTTCTTCTAAGAGTCCATGTAAGAATGCATTCTGCACATCGAGTTGGCGAAGAGACCATCCACAAGATACAGCTAGAGACAATATAACTCGAATAGTTGCAGCCTTAATTACTGGACTGAATGTATCTTCGTAATCAATTCCATACCTTTGCTTGAAGCCCTTGGCAACAAGGCGAGCCTTGTAACGAACTAGGTGCCATGTCTTGTTCCTCATCAGTGCTTCATATTCAGAGTTCATGGCCTGTTTCCAATTTTTATCCTGCAGTGCATCAGCAAGATCAGTCGGTTCACCAGTGCTTGCTAACATCCCGTACCTGACCGTGCCATCAGTATAAATTTTCTTCTTTTGAATACCGCGCTGGAGCCTTGTTACCGGCCGCAAAGGAGCTGCGACCTCTTCTGGTGTACCGGCAGAGGATCCACCAGTGGAAATCTCCCCCGGGCTCCGTGTCGCAGCATCAGGTGGCGTCGTTCCCGCGCCTGAAGCAGGCGCAGGCCGTGTCGGAGAGACTTCGGCGACAGGTGAGAGCGGGTGCGCAACTGATTGGCCCCTACGCGACATCACCTCGGTGAAAACGGGCGTGGTCGGCTGGCTGGCAGACCCGCCTGACGACGTGGGCGCAGAAATCGGTCGGGGATCGTCTCCGTGATCCGTGCCGCTGCTTCCAACGGTGATATCGTCTGTATTTGGCACCTGAGGCAAACTAGAGTCTCCGCGAGGATTGTTAAATTCATTAGGCAAATTAACAGGCAAATTAATATGTTGATCATCCAAACTATTGTCCCCTTTGGTAGCCACGGAATCAGGAGATAACAGGAGGATCTCTGAGCGCAGACGAGCACCCGCATTGGGATGCATCTCGGCAAAAGGAAAAATTGTTTCATCGAATGTGACGTCTCTAGAGATATAGACACGCCCAGATGCAATGTCCAGACATTTATACCCCTTGTGAAGATTACTATAACCCAGAAAGACGCATCTCTTAGAGCGGAACTGGAGTTTATGTGCATTATACGGGCGAAGATTGGGCCAACAGGCACAACCAAACGTCCGTAGGGAGGAGTAATCTGGTTTTTGACCAAAGAGGCGCTCCAGGGGCGTAGTAAAATTGATGACTGCACTAGGAAGGCGATTGATGAGATATGTGGCTGTGAGGAACGCTTCGTCCCAAAATTTCAGGGGCATACTGGCGCAGGATAGAAGAGCTAGACCAACTTCAACGATGTGCCGATGTTTGCGCTCGGCGGCACCATTTTTTTGGTGCGCATGAGGACATGAAACATGATGCGAGATGCCAATTTTAGTAAAAAAAAAGGAGCTAAGCCTTTGATATTCACCACCCCAATCAGTTTGGATGGCTTTTATTTTTCGATCAAGCAACCCTTCAACTAGGTTCTGAAAATCATGAAATTTCTGAAAGACTTCAGACTTATATTTAATGAGGTAGATCCATGTAAACTTGCTGTAATCATCGATAAAACTAACATAATACTGTTTTCTGCCAACAGACTCGATAGCTTGACCCCACACATCAGAGAACACAAGTTCTAAAGGAGCACTAGATTGACTCACTGACTTAGGATAGGGCAACTAGTGTGCTTTTGCTTGTTGACAAGCATCGCACACATGCTCATTATTGGACTCTGAAGCAAATGAAAGGCTATTATTGTTGATGATGCGACGAACGATCGGGGAAGCTGGATGTCCTAGTCGTTCATGCCACCGAGACAGGGACGGGCGAGACGCCGTGAGGACTTGTTTTGGCGGTGAAGGAAGAGGATATAGCCCCCGATGACAACGACCTTTAAGCAGAGTTTTCTTGGTTGCCTGATCCTTAACCAAAAAATAGGTGGGGTGAAATTCCATGTAGGCAGAGTTATCAGAAGTAAATCGATGAACTGAAACAAGATTCTTGGAAGCCTTAGGTACATGCAGAACATTTTTTAACTGGAGATTGCGGCTAGGGGTAACAATAGTAGATTGACCAACATGTTTAATTGCCATACCTGCACCACTTGCGGTGTGGATCTGATCACCACCGTTGTACTTCTCACGCATGGAGAGTTTCTCTAACTCGCTGGTGATGTGGTCAGTGGAGCCGCTGTCGGTGTACCAGTTGGTGTCGATGTTGTATGAACCGGTTGCCGCTGCTGCGTGCCTTTCTTCAGGAACGAAGTCCTCATCGAAGCGGTGCCAACAACGAGCTGCAGTGTGCCCCTCCTTGAAGCACACCTGATAGATTGGTTTGTCCTGCTTCTTGTTGTTGGAGCCGCCACCTTGCTGGTTGCTCCTTTGACCGCGACCACGACCCCCACCATTTGGAGGGCCGCGCCCACGTCCACGATAGGGACCACCACGGCCACGATTATTACCGCGGCCTCCTCCACGGCCGGCCATGTTGGCCGAGCTCTGGTCACCGCCTTGGACCAGATCCATCCTGGTCTCGAAGTTGAGGAGCTGTGAATACAGCTCGTCGATGGTCACTGATTCCACCCTCGTGACGAGAGAGGTAACCAGTGACTCGTATTCCGCGGGCAAGCCAGTGAGTATGTACTCAACCAGTTCGTCATCAGTGATTGGTCGTCCCGCGGCCGCCATCTCATCGCTGAAACCTTTCATCTTGGTGAAATAATCAGTAGCAGATGAGTTACCTTTCTTGGTATTGGCGAGGGAGATGCGCAGATTTACCGCGCGCGCACGGGTTTGTGAGGCAAACATGGCCTCAATCTTAGCCCATGCATCAGCCGCCGTCTTCGTCTTGGCGATGTGGCTGAGAATGCCCGGAGAGACGGAAGTGAGAAGGAAGCTGAGGATCTGCTGATCCCGTGCCTCCCATTCTTCGAACGCCGGGTTGAAGACCTTCTTGCCATCCTTGTCCTCAATCTCCGTCACCGGCGGCTTAGAGGCACCAGTGAGATGGCCGTACAGGCGAGCACCGCGCACGGCCGAGAGCACCTGGGCTTCCCAGATGGAGTGATTGCTCCTGGTAAGCTTCTCTGTCACAGCGCCAGCCGAGAGAGGGTTGCTGTTAGGATGGGGGGTCGAAGAAGACATGGTGGGCGGCAATTGGATCTATTGAATATGAAGCTCTGATACCATGTAGAAGTTTCATGCACCATCCAGTTCACCCAAAAGCTTAAACTGATGAGGAAAGATGAACAATTCACTTATACTTCAACACTCCCCCTCATGTGTAGGCTCTCTTAGGCCTAATACGTGAATAGAAGTGGACTGCAATTAATTTTTTTTAATTGCGTCAGCCAGGTCTTGAACTTAGGACCTCTTGGCTCTGATACCATGTAGAAAATACAGAGGGCAGATGATGAAAGCGCTTAGCAAGATGATAGCCAGGGGCGTCGTACGTGTTGATTTATAACGCCAATAGCGCAGCTCATATACAAGGCAACAACCTCCGGTGATTACGGCATGAGAGTCCCATGTTTCTAGGATCCTATACAACAGTTTCTATTTTACAGATTCTATCTTTAGTAACAAACCTACAACCATGGACTCTCATGCCGTCCTGCCTAGGATTTACATTGACACATCAACACGTCACAAACTATTTCTAACATGGTGATGTAACACCTCATATCATACTTCTTTGAAGCTTACCCCATTTCAGGCTTTGTATGGCTATCCACCCCCACAGATAGGAGAGCTAACTATCCCCTTGTAATGTATATAAAGAAGCTAAAGTGATAGTGGAGCAGAAGGAATGAATGTTAGAACAACTTAAGTTGAATCTGCACCAAGCCCAAGAAAGAATGAAGAAATTTCCTGATAAGCTTAGAATTCAAAGGTAATTGAAGGTTGGGGATATGGTGTATCTTAAGATGCAACTACTATGGTCCCTTCCGAGTTTTGAGCAGGATTGGACCGGTTGCTTATAAACTTCAATTACCTGAAGATGTTGCAATCCATCCCGTATTCCATGTCAATCAACTAAAGAAGCACATCGGGTCGCATGCCATTCCAATACCTGGCCTGCCCTTAGTTGGATCCAACGGAAAAATCAAGACTGAGCCAATCGATGTTTTGAAGAGAAGAGTTGTTCCTAGGAGAAATGAACCTGTAGCTCAGTAGTTGATTCAGTGGTTTAATCTTGACCCAGAAGATGCTACATTCATTCAAGGTAGGACAAGAAACTTTCAGGGGTGGGTATTGCCAGGCCTGGCCGCATGTTTTCTGAAGTCTGAAATGGAGTCTGTGTCCTGAAGTCTGAGCAAAAAGAAGTCGGCAAGGAAGGAAACCCTTCAAAGATTTCAGTTAACCAGCACCAGTGGCGTGGATTTCATCTGGGACGCGCCGGGAGGATCGAACGGCCACATTTAGCCTTGGTATTTACTGTTTTTACCTGTAGCCATCACAGCATTGTCATTTCTCTGAACTATTACCTCAGCTACAGCTGAATCAGCAGTTGTTACCGCTAAACCTTGTGTAAAAACTTAAGGGTTTATAACCCGAAACAGAAGGCAAAAAGAGACAGGAAGGAAGAAGTAAATTAGTCCCTCTCTGTAGTTAGTTAGAACCCTAGCCTGCTTTCCCCACTTTTTCATCAATCCAGATTCCGATCAAATCCTAACATCGCCCCCAAATCAACGAATTCAACCCACTTCGGTCTGATTTATCAGCTAGGGTCTGACAGAAGCTACAGAAGCTAATATGAACAGGCCCAAAACCTCTAGGTCAGAACAGGACTATCAGATTTCCAAACAAAGCTTAGATTCTCAGCTCTGGCGATGCGGAGAGCGCTCTTTACTTTAATCTCACCACTACTCAAAACTGGACGTGGCATGAGATCAAATTCATCTTTTGGGGCCTCCTAGCCCTCCAAAACAATCCAAAACGGAAACTTAAAATACGTGATGAGATCACAGCAAGAGAGCCCAGCAAATCACAGAAAAAAACTTCACCCCCGCCTCGCTCGGCAGAACCGCACCGAGATAAACGAAACGGAATCGCGAAATCGATCGTACAAGGCCAAGCGAACCCTATGCCGCCGCCGCCGCCGCTCGAGAGCAACCTCTACAGGCGAATAGGAGAGAGGAAAGCGGATTGGAAAAAAAATAAGGAAGAAGGGGTCCCCGCTCCTGATAGACCAGATTCAGATCGTCGTCGCTCCCTCTCCCGATCTCCTCTTCCACTTGCGCTCTCAATCAGTAGCAGTTCGGATTGGGGAAGAAGAAAGGAAGGAAGAAGCGGCTCAGAACCGTGCGATCAGGCGCGGAGATTCGTGCTGCACGGTGGGCCCGAGTCGTCGGCTTGCATTGCACGGCCTGGACCAACTATGGGCCTTCGTATTAGGATCGAGCCCAAGTCGTCGGGCAGAAAGAAACTGGGAAGAGTACATGCCCGTTCGGAACGCAGGAAGTAAGCTATTTCCTGTTAAATTTACGCATTCTCGACAGGGCTTTAGACCAAATGTTCTCGACTGCTTGCTAATGACATCAAAACAGGATGATTTTTTTCCGGCTATGGCTAGTGATGTATAGTCGCAGTTAATAGTTTTTAGTCTTAGCATGAGCATTTGTATAAACGAACTGAAGTTCGATAAACCATTTCGAAAAAGCAATTCTAGTAAGACGTTTCGAAAGAACGATGAAAAATCCATAAACTATAAGCTGAAAAGAAGTGGCCACTTTATCCATAGTTCTACCGTGAGCTAAGAACACACTCGCACATAAGGTCTGTTCTTTTATACTATGGTTTTTAATTTTTATATGAAATTGTTGGCTTTTAATTGCTCATAAGAGAGAATGTGTAAGTCACGTTAAAAAAATACTCTATTTAAAAACTAACTAATATTAGAAAAATTAAAAGACATAAGCTAAAAAAAGAAAAGAACAGGCAGTGTGCGTGAGCAGTGGTGATGTGTGCGGAGAGCACACGCGTCTAGCTTCTTTTCTTTTCCAGTATCTGTTGGGATCTATCGTCAGAAGTTGGACGCGAAGAAACACCAGCAAAGCCAGCACGCAAGCAGCAACACAGGAACTAGCGGACCGAGATCAGGGCTTGAGGCTCGGGCCGATATCATAATTGGCTCCACCGCGGTTGGACCGAAATAAATTAATTTATAGTTTTATTTTATTACAAATAATTTTTTAATGTAATTAAATTTTAAACAATTTAAAAATAAAAACTAATTAGCCAAAAAGAAATAATAAAAAACCTAAATATCAAAAAAATAGAAATTAACGAAATTAAGAAATAATGAACTAGAAGCCAGCAACTAAAAGCCGATGAACAGCTAATTAGACATATACACCTAGAATTACACCATCGTGGCCCCAAAAACGTCTCGGCCACAGTTAACACACCTAGTAGCTAGTACTATCGCTATAGTAATAACAGCAGTAACATCACAGGACCCTAATACAGTCGTAATTTCTTTCGCATAATATAGCAGCAAAATAGAAAGACATCAAAAAGGCCAAGCCAAGCTTCATCCGCGCCTTTGCACTTGGCAATATACAAGCAGATTTGCATGGGGCGCACGGCACAACTCAGCAGTCAGCTGCAGCCCTCTTCCTGCTCCCTGCCCTCAGCTGCGAAAACAGAACACAATATTTGGTTCAGCGCTGATCAACGTCGTCAGGGTACAAGTTTCAGGCGATATACGCATGCGCAGACTCACCGACGAGGCGGGTATGTCGGAGCTCTTGAGCACTCGCAGCCTCTTCGCGGTGGCGATGAACATCCTGCATCAAGAGATTGCGCAGAGGCGCTTAGTTGATCGGATCGAGCACTCGAAGTTTGGCAAGTGTCAAGTTTGATGGGAAGTGCTGTTGTTTCGACTTACTCCCATGGGACGTCTCCGACCAGCATCCTGTCGCCCTCGTCGTCCTCGTAGACCAGCGTGTACTCGCCGCTGCCGTCCATGACGCCGGCGATTACGACCTCCCCGTCAGCGGCAGCGGCCGGATCCCTTTGAGCTACACGCAATTGCATACATATTTGCGTGAGACAGCAAGCACGTATGGTGCTTGGCGTGATCGATGATGCTGTTCTCGCGTACATACCGGCAAGCAGGCCGCGGAAGAGCTTGTCGACGGCGGCGGAGAGCTCGGCGTAGCCGCCGTACGCCTTGAGGTCTACTTTCCTCCCGATCGGGACGCCGTCCATGTTGATCTTGACGAACAGGCCCTTCTCAGTGCCGGCCTCAACTGTGTCCTCTTTGCTTCTGCCATTCTGCGACGGCTGCGGCGATGATTTGGAAGAGGAGGAGGCGAGGTTCCTCCGGAACGACCGCACCGGCGGCCACCCCACAACCGGCGGCCTGGTGGATGATTACACACAGAAAGCATCAAAAATTAGATTTTTTTTTCTTTCGAAGAAACAGAAAGATCGACACTGCAACTAGCTCAGGGTGATCAGCACCTACCTTGCTTTGGAACCATTGCTTCCTTTGGCTTGGAGAGCAAAAGCGCCACCACCACTTGGTTCCTCCTCGTCCAAACCTGAGGTCAGCAAATGAACAGAGACAAAAAAAAAACATAAAAAATGGAGCATTTTGACAAGAAAAGAAAATTCAAGAATGTACTCTACAGATCAAGATCAAGAAAATGGATGTGGCAAACCAGACCTGCTTGTCCTGACGGCTTGGAGAAGTATGCAGGGAGGCCAAGGCTGAGCTCGAGGCCGCTCTCCCCTGCCGCCTCTCTGAACCCGCTCCACGCCATGGCTGTGCACCTCCGGTCTGTTCCCTGTGCAGCTGCTCAGAGAAGGCCTCCCACAAGTCACAACCAGGCGTCTCTTCTCCTCCTCTGTGCAGAGGCAAGCGAGCAGCAGGTGCAGGGAATATATAAACGAAGAAGACAAAGCAGGAGGAAACAGAGCAGGTGCTGCGTGCGCGGTGCCCGAGAAGCGAGCAGCAGCAGGCGGCAAGGGTTTGCGAGAAAAGGGACAAGGTTTGAGCTTTTCGAGGGCGTATTCAAAGCAAGCAGGCAGGCTAGGTGCAGTAGCAAACTACTAGCAATGCCCAGAGAAACCAGTCTCTCTCTCAGCGTGCTCTACTCTGCGCTACAGAAGCTAGGCTAAGACAGGAGTGGAAAAAGGGAAGGGAGAGATTCGAGGGTAGGAGCAGCGGAGAGCAGCGGCCGGGAAAGGAAATGAGAGCATCTACCCGCACAGGTACTCGCCAGAGGGAGCATGCAGCAAAGCTAGGCTCTCTCTCTCTCTCTTCTCTGTCTAGCCAGCCAAGACCAGTGTGTCCGAGTGTGTGTTGCGGTGCTCTCCTTGCCCTTATAAATGGGAGCAAAAGTGGCGATCCTGTTTAATAACACTGTTGTTTTATTATTCTTTTATGATCTGCTGCGTGGAGATCGGAGATTATTCCAATTAATCTGATCCCGTTAAGGCTATGCTATTTTTGCCATTTGATTTCTCTGATTTCTTAAAAGAAGATTCTCAAAACGGATTTTTGAATTTAAAACTATATATGGCATCTACGTCAGCGTTTCTACCATCCGTTATCATGTCAAAAGCGTAGACAAAAGACAGCAGTCGCATCTAAAAACCATCAACCACAGTTTAAAAGAATATCCCTAAGTGAGTATCTTCAGTATGTTTTAATTTTAGTGTACACAGCGTTCTTAAAAAAATGTTTAGCGTGCATGTTAAAAAAATTGTCCTACAAACCAGGAAAATGGAATTATTAGCTTTGCTGTAGATAATAGTAGTAACAAAAGACTTCGGCAATTTAGGAACGGATTTTTTTTCAATTTACGAGGGAATTAAATTATTTTCCTGTGAAGTTACTTATTCCGAAACAGGGCCTTGTCATGGATCCATATCGCCGGAAAATAGCACAAAAATAAGAGATGGATCACCCAAGACACTGAGAGGGAGATTCAATTTTTTGCCACTCTTAAGATTGACATCGAGACTCTGTCATTTATATATGGGATCACCTGAGTCACTGACATTGCACCCGAGTTACAAATCTGTTACCACCCGAATTGTAAAGGTGGCAAATAAATAAATTTCCCCTGAGACAGTGGCATAGTTTTCAACACTGAGACAGTGGCATAGTTTTCAATAATGGAATTGTAGTGGGCAGTGGGTCCTATTTGATGAGTAGATGCGTCCGTGAAAGTGACCAAAATGCCGGTGTTGGATAAAGAGGGTGAGAGGATCGGATAAGATAAGCTCTGCATTTTGGTTACTACTGTAGCCCCATCCCTTTTCTAAATACTATGGGCTAATATATTTTTTAATTTTTTTAAATTTAATTATGCTAAATAAGTCTCTATCAGCTACAGTGTTTTTTTAACCAGCTACAGTGATTTTCAGCCATAAACCATCTAAAAAATCTCAAATGAGCACCAAACAGCTTATACTTGTTTGAACCAAACAGCTTACAGCTTTTCCACAGCCCACAGCTCACAGCAGCTTTTTCAGAAGCCACAGCTCAACCAAACACACCCTAAGGCTGTGATCGTTTTGACTTCAGCTTTTAGCTTCCGGTTTATTTTTTACTATTTACAAATTTCATCTTTTTCTGAACTTTTGACTTTTTGTTGAGTTTTTTTTGTATTTGTTTGTATTATATGTAATGGGCTAACATATTTTTTATATTTTTTAATTTTTTTTTAAAATAATCACCACGTTAGGATGGCATAGAGCCATGCTAACTAGAGAGAACAAGATGGCATAGAGCCCTGCTAACTACACGTTAGGTTGTCAAATCTTTGGCCTGCCGCGACACAATCATACAATTATACTATCGTTGACTATCGTGTGCACTTGTATTATGGTTAAAATTATCTTAACCACCCTTAAAAATACCTACTTATCCTAACGGGTCTCGAGCTAAAAGTTAACCACGGGCAGAGCCTTGGTGGAGATCAAGGACGCTAGGTGGCTAGTGCATGAGATAGTAGATGAGATGAGGAACAAACTGTTCGCCGGGTCCCAGCTGGGCGTGCTCCATGGCGGCCAACGAGGAGGCGAAACGTGGCGCATGGTTTCTGTCCTTGTCAGTGGGGCCCACATGGCTGGAGGCTGACTGGCGATGGACGGGGCGTGGCTACTGCTGGCTGCGTCGTCGTGACTTACTTTTGGAAGGCCCGTTCTCTTCTAGCTCATCGTTTATTGGCTCGCAACAAACGATTTCGCTTCTTATCTTATTTTGGCCTTCGATTTATTTAAATTAAAAGTTATTTAGAATATAATTTTTAATTTTACTTTATTTCGGTTTTCTGGATTTTTTTTGGTTTGTTTTGGTTTATTCCTTTGTATTGTTCGTGATAGTATAACGATTATTTTCTTTTTTATTGAAAAAACTAACAGCCGCTACAGTACAATTCAAACTATAAATCAAAAGCTTAAGCGATAAGCCAGTTGGAGTGGGCCTAGCTTACAGTTTTCTTTAAACAAACAACGGTATAATTTTTTCATTGTTTTTTAAATCAACTTATCAGTTTATTGATATTCAGTCTATTCATATAAACACTTATATTACAGCTAAAAGCTATCACAGTTTTAGGTGGTGATCATTTGGGCTTTTTTTGGTGGCTTATGGCTGAAAAGCACTGTAGCTGGCTGAAAAAACACGGTAGCTGGCTGAAAAAACACTGTAGCTGACAGATGCTTATTTAGCATAATTAAATTTAAAAAATTAACAAATATAAAAAATATGTTAGCCCATTACGTATAATACAAACACATACGGGAAAAAAGAACCGGCAAAAAAGCTCAACAAAAAGCTAAAAATTCAGAAAAAGACGAAATTTATAAATAGTAAAAAATAAGCCGAAAGCCAGAAGCTGAAGCCATTTTAATCAGGAAAAAAAGGCACCCTGTGTTCACCCCAAATCTAGCATCATCATTCCCCTCTACTGCAACAAGCAACTAGGCATGTAGGCATGCACCATAGCTCACAAGAAAAGAAGAGAAATTCTCTGCATTTTAGTACTCCGTTTTTATAGTACTAGGAAAAAGACATGGCTTTTTCTTTTTAACTTCTAAAAGATATTTTTTTGCTTTTTTATAATAACTAACTTTTAAATATAATTTTTTCTAAGATAAGATTTACAAATTAATTATAGTATACATTGTAACAACTTAATTTATATCAGCCGAAACTCCACATGAGTTTATCTTACTCTGTATTCTCTATCACGAATAGCCAAAAAGATATAAGTCATATCTAAAAGAACATGTCCAACATTGTAGCATGTGCTTTGTTAATGTCACAAAATAGGTAAATCAAATGTATATATCACAATATATCCTGATCAATTCGGCTTCGACTTCTGGCTTATTTTTTATTATTCATAAGTTTCGTCTTTTTCTGAACTTTTGGCTTTTTGTTAAGCTTTTTTGCTAGTTCTTTTTTCCCCGTATTTGTTTGTATTATACGTAATGGGCTAACATATTTTTTATATTTTTAAATTTAATTATGCTAAATAAGTCTCTGTCAGCTACAGTGCTTTTTTCAGCCAGCTACACTGTTTTCAGCTGTAAGTCATGAACTTTTCAGCCGAACCGATCACCACCATAAATGAGTTATGTGAGGTTAGTGGCAGCAGCAGTAGACGTGGAAGAAAGTGCGTGGATGTACAATTAGTGAGGTTACTGACTGATGGGCATTAGTTCCATGCCAGAGAAAAATGCCACAAAGGTAGAGTAGCATTCCTGTGCTTGAAAAGGATTACATAAGTGCTATTTAACATTTTGATGAGAAGCTTATAATCATGAAAGTGCTTGAAAAACTGGTTGTCGTTTTCATTTAGCCACCTGAATTCGTAAGTGACAGTCACTCGAAAGGGAAATGTCCGGCTGAGGAAACAACACGAGAGGGGCGTACATTAAGCCACCATTGGAAGTCCTAAGAGGAAGCTATTTGGGAATTGAGATTGGATGTTAATGGAGAACCTACAACTTTTAACGACTCGACACTGAACGTGACTGAGACAAGACCTTAACCAGTCTCCCTTCTATTCATAAACAACTATCACAAGTTCACCGCTATTGGCAACATATTTACCTTCAAACAAATGAAGTTGTTAAATACACACAGAATTTGTTATAGAACCAAAAAATAACCTTTGTGCTCAAGATGTGCTCTGTTAGGACTATAATTGCAAAACCGTTTAAGCCAGGGCTAGTTTTACACACACAAAAACTATGGTTATTATTTTAAAAAGAGAAGGAAAAACGGAAGTTGAAAACCCAATGATCCTGATTCTACTGTATGCAAATAGTGGAGTCTTTGGAACATGTGGCTCACCATCCAGGGGGCCCTACAAAGGGTACTTGGGCTATTGGATGGGCCAGTCCATATCATATGGGATTTGTATGGTCCTGGACACTGGCTCCACTGTATTTCGGCTCTGTACTTTGTTCACATTACCATACGCACATGGTCACAGCAAACACTACTACTAACCTGCCACTATTACGTGTGCCTAACTAACAATTAAGGGCTATTTGGAACCCAGATATTTCAGGAGAAAACATTACAAATTCTTGATTTTTTAAAAAACACAAATTTCCGTGTTACAAACTCGGCCTAAGGAAATGGACTTCGACCAGAATGTCTCCTCCCAATTAGAGCTCAATAGTAGAAAAATTCTTCATCTGCTTACTGTATATCTATGTACTGTATCTAGTAATGATGGGATAAGAGAAATTGAACTGATTCTGACCCTAGATGCCTTTTTACAAAGGGTAGAAAGGCAAGGAAAGATCAGAGCAACAGCAATACCATCATCATCAATTCATCATAACTGGAGAAAAGCACCCCTGAGCCATGATGGCCTCTTTTGCGAAGCCTCTATGGAGCCATGTGCATATATTTTTTTTAGCTTATAATTTATAATTTTTTAAACAAATAAATGAGATAGCTTCTTTGTTGTTTTTTTGAAGTAGTTTATTGGAATAATCTTTTCAAAGCGGTTTATCGGCTTATTGATATGCGGTTTATTCGCACAACTGCTAACGCTATGGCTAAAAATTATCACTCATAGTCATAAACTACTAATCGCAGCTAAAAAACCCACTCATATCTTGAAAACCAAGCACAGGGCCCTCTCCTTCCATCCACTTGGTGCAAAAGCTTGCAGCCCCGGCGCACTCGCGCTCTCTCCCTGGCATCAGCAATAAAGGTGCTAACGGTTGTGGTACATTGCAAATTTGCAATGATCCTAACCGTCCATTCTCCATCAAAGGTGCCATCGTGCTACTTCCCACACAATCTCTCTCATCTGAAGAGTTCAGTAGAAATTAAGGCACCGCTCATTTCAGCTTGAGTTTCTAGCTTCTAATTTATTTATCATTATTTTTAAATTTCGTCTTTTTTGGTTTTGAGCTTTTTATGCCGGTTCTTTTTTCCCGTATTCGCTTGCGTTATTTGTGATGGGTTAACTATTTTTTTCCATTTTTAATTTTTTTAAAATTTAGTTACACCAAATAAGTCATCATCAGTTATAGTATAATTTCAACCAGTTATAGTACAATTTCAGTCATACATCAGTTTATTTCAGCCTAATTAAACAGCACCTAAGGCCCATTTAAAATACAGCAAATCTACATAAAACAGTTAGAAAACAGTTCTACAGCAATTCCTACGATGGGAATGTGCAGTAAAGTGTTAGCAGCCGTCTGACAGCGATATACGGCTTAAACAGATAGGACCTTCTCTAGTTTGGATGGGCCGAGACGGTTCCGATCTAAGCTGAACCATACTTACAACACACCGAGCTTTCCATTAGAACTGTTTTCTGTCGTCTGCTCTTGTCTTTTGGATCCAGACGTGCTGCCAAGCTGGGCACACACACCAAAGGAGATGAGAGGACGCTGCAGCTGCAGAGCACTGAGCCACTGACTCACCCGGTGGCCCGTTTCTGGCTGATTTTTCTTTGGGATCGCGCACGTTTTCGGGCGAGAGTTCAATGCACCACATGCCTCAATCCTTGGCTCTCTGGCCGTTTAGATCACTCACCATCAGAGTGGCGGCGTTGCCCTGTCCACGTCTTATCAAACACGATGCGTACCACTGTTCTTTCTCCAACACATGCTTCGTCTTTCAGGCTGCTATTGGCCAGTGTCAGGTTCACACGGGGATGGTGCGTACCTCCCCGTTCGTGGCAGCAGCTAGCAGCCGGAGTACACTGGGGGTCCCTGTCCATACACGAGGACTATGCAAGATTCGTGTAGGAATTGCTTTGTTTCTGGTAGAGTTGTTGTCAAGTTCTTACGTTCTGAACGAGCCCCGTTTCGATGCCGCCGGAGAGTATCAGAGTGACAGAGTAGCAGGACAGGTAGCTACAGATGCAGATATGCTACGTATAGCTGTTCGTATCGCGTAGGTGCATATATATGTTGTTCATGAGGCGACAGACAAGTGCGGAGATATCATTATGGCACGGCGCTGCGCGTGCCATGGCCAGAGTCAGTCGATTGGACACCATGGTTTGATGAATTGCTAGCTTTACAAATCAGCATTCCACAACTGAGTTCATGTTGCTTGTCTGTGGTATTTTTCGCCTGAAAGAAATGGAAAGGAATATTTGAGATGATGGATTAACTACCAAAAGCTTCCTCCCCGGCTAGCTTGTCAGGCAACTGGTACCAATTAGACTTGGGCATGTTCTTTTTACCGAATCTTATGGCTTTTAGCTACGGTTTGTAATTTTTGGATTGTTCGTACGAGAGATTACAGAGTAACAGAAACTCACGTGCGGTTTTTGCTGATATAGATGATATCGGTATAGTGTGTACTACAATTAACTAGTAGACTCTATCTTAAAAAGATATTCTGTTTAAAAACTAGTTACTGTAAAAAAATTGAAAAACAGCTTTTAGAAACTGAAAAGCACATGCCCTAAGCTTGCCCCGTGCTTGGTATGCTTAAGCCTCGCTTGGAAAAACGGAAATTTTACACTATTTAATAATGTACTATTTCCTATAAAATTACTGTAAAACTTCTATAAATATTTTGCATTCCAGACAAGAACATACTAGCTAGATCATCAATGACAAGTAGATTTCCTGGGCAAGAAAAATTAAAGATTTCCTACGCAGGGACTGATACTCGGGCTGAGCTCCAATGGAGAAATTCATTTTGTCGGGATATCAGACACTATCGTTTGATTGCTTAAACCTAGCTGAGAATAATTCGTTATTATGTTGCCTAATTTTGGGTTATAGAATGCTCGAGAAATATTTGATTATACTGGATTAGTCTTTTTTTTATTGAGTTGCAAGCACTAACTAATTCATCTAAAAGCTTAATATAATGAGAAAAAATGAACAATTCATCTGTACTTCAACAATATTTCTTCTCAATCTTGTCAGGGAAACGGAATTGCGTCAACTTTTCCATATGCCCATCATCTTCCTTCTAGATTTGGATGACGGGGACTAAGGTTTAGCACTTTGCATGCTCAATGATTAAACAAATGGTAGTGCCGATGTTTGCGATACTATATGATTAATAACGAGTTAAACTAACCATGGATGATGTAGGCGTGTAAACACTACTTTAATGATCTCATCGCTCTCTACTCGTGTTGAATAGCAAATCCCTACTATTATTGTCGTTTGCCCTGTAGGGAGGGAATGAGATCCACTGCAACTTTGCAGATAACACTTACAAAGGACATACCAGCGATTTTTTTTCTCCTTTTGCTCTCTCTAAAAAAAGATGAAAGTAGTGTAATATGATGATTTGACACGCAGCATGACGGCTGCACTTATGCTTTTTTTTTTCTGGAATCCACATCTGCACTGCGTTTGCTATCTTTCCATGTTGCTTGCAGCACCGATCGATCACTTTGGATGGATAGATCAGTTTCGCGCGTCCGGAATGCGACGAAGATTAGATGCCTGCTCGCATTTCGTCCCTGTTTGTTGTCGTTAGCGCGACTAATCACGTATATATTCTCCTTCAACTTCAAGAAGTTGAGGAGATCGTTGGATGGATAACTGTGACTTCACAGGATGTTGCTGACAAGTGTTGAGGCATATCTCGGCCTCCAGATTAGAGAGAGCGACGGGTGTTTGCCATGGTTCATTGTGCTGCTACGTAAAGCTGTAAACTAGCCGAGCTTGATCAAGGTTTGAGCTCGAAACATCCGCGAGTCGAGCTTGAGTGGGCTCTGGTTAAGATTTGAGCTACGGAGAGTCACTGCGATTTAGCAAATCTTATGTGAGTATCCTTTATTTTATGTTGAGAAGATCAGACGACCCTGTATCATCAAACTCAGTCAAGACCAAGAAGACTGTGAGCAACACAAGTCAATACTTTAATCATGTTATACATACTTTTGAATGAAAACTGTGTTAATTTAAATTATTAAATTACATGCTTTTTAATTATTCAACTATATTTATGTTAAGTTTGTAGTTAAGTCCCTAATAATAATTATGCTATTTTACCATATTTCTTGGTTTTGGACATAAATCCTTATCATCCTAGATCTAATTGTATACATACTAACTGATAAATCCGTATCTAAGTGATATTCTTAGCCTTGCTTAGATACATGGAGCATTAATTTGCCTTGATATTATTTCAAACATGAAAAGTCGACTTGGTAGCCTCTGGAGGGAAGTAACTGGTATTTGTACTAAAAAGGATATTTTGAAATCCAAAAAATCTCAACTTGCTTCATACTTAGGTAGATGGTAAGTGAGGTTGATGCAGTGGGAGCATAAGAGTGTAGTTTGTATTAGAACCATCTAGATAATATTAAGGACTGAATCTTGTGATGACCTTTCAATATAAAACAATATAACCACAAACTATAATAGGTATCGCTTGGCCAATTAATCTTGACCAATTAACCTCAAACTGGAATCATCGTGAGGTGTGTGTGTGACAGCTTAGCTAAGCTGTTCTTCGAAAACCTTTTTTAAGAGAGTACAAGGCGGACGTACACACATCCCACTCATATCACCATACACGCACGCACGCACACACACGTACGGTCACCTCTATACATGCTGAGAACTTTGCGAAGACCCTATTAAACAGCACAAACGAAATCCAGAGCAAATACGCCCACTGGACTCAGCCCAGTAAAAAAAATGGAGAAATATATAATATGTTTACAAATACAGGCCGGAATTGAATAAAGCTAATTCCAGCCTCTCTTGGTACAATGTCCTATTTGGATAGTGTTGGGCCGTTGGGTTTGCTTCGCCCCAACAAACTTTTTGTTCGGTCCGGCTATAGATCTTGACTCGGGGATCTCAAGCTTTTCCTGACAGTAACATGCAGTTGCTTTGGTTTTGGACTTGCAGCGACGTCGCAAATGAAGTTCTCGACTCATTCCCACAGCACAATAAAATAAAGCTCCTCTGCTTTACTTGCATCTGCCCATCTTTCCCTTTTGTAACGTATGATCATGGCTTTATGATCTAATCAAGTCAATAAAATAAAAGGTCCCCTGCTTTACTTTCATCTGCTCATCTTTCCCTTGTGTAACATATGATCATGGCTTTATGATCTAATCAAGTCTCAACATGAGTTACATATGTGACCTTGTGTCCTGCACTCCTGCATATGCCTAGAGAATTTTACTACTTGTCTACTTACTACAGGGAAAACTCCCATACAGAAGCGTTTTCTTTGTATAGTAGATGTGCTATTTTCATGAGACTGTATTATTGTAGAGATATTTTCTAAAACATCACAAAAGCGACTCCCCGTGCAGCATTGCTATAACTAAAGAGACGTTATCAGTACGTCTCTATATTCTTTGTATAGTTTGCTGTCTTTATATATAGTTTTTAACGTGTATCAACCACCTCAAAAACATCTCTAGAGTGGTAGAAAACGATTCAAAACCGTCTTTACATGACAAGTTTTTTTTTGTGGTTTGGAAAGTGTCTCAAGAAAGTCTCCACAAGACAAGACTGTATGTGCCTCTGAAGCGTCAATAGAAATCGTCTCAACATTTAAAAAAACTATGGCGTATTTTCTAAAATGTCTCCAAAATCATCTCTAGAATAAAAAAATCAGATTTTAAAGACAAGTTATAAATTGCCTCTAGAAAAACGCCTCTGCATGGGGATTTTCGTTGTAATGACTACTGCTACCAGGTGCATGCAGGTACTTAAGGGCATCTTCAATGGGTCTATAGCAGCTATCTACAAGAGAGTCCATGTCATCAACTGTCCTACGTGGAAGATATTAAATGAAGAAAGAGAACGCAGCTCTCTACAGCTCTAGAGATAGTCTATAGCGCCAAACGAGGCAGCCTCCATAAATTCTGTGTGTGCATGTAAGCATCAAATAATGCTAACTTTAGTGTGTACTATATAGATGATGTGGAAGTCTTATAGTTAGTTGCTAGCTATAACTATTGGAGATGCCCTAAGTGGGGCACCTTGCACAAAGCATTATTCTCTTGGATGGTGATCAGTTGGCTTAAAAGCTCATGGCTTATGCCTGAAAGCACTGTAGCTGACTAAAAAAAATATTGTAACTGACAGAGGCTTATTTAGCATAATTAAATTTAAAAAATTTAAAAATATAAGAAATATGTTAGCCCAATATGTATAATACAATCGAATACGGGAAAAAAAGAACCGGCAAAAAAGCTCAACAAAAAACTAAAAATTCAGAAAAAGACGAAATTTATAAATAGTGAAAAATAAGCCAAAAGTCAGAAGCTCAAGCCGAACCATTGATCTCTTCTCGCCGATCCTTTCACCGTCCTTTTTCTCTACAAAGTTATACTAGTATAGATAGCCCGCTCATATAGTTTGCTGACCCGTGCGTTTAATGAAGTTGAGTGCTCCTTGCTGCACGTAATTATTCGCCTCTCGGAACACATGGCGCTGACTGTGGAAGGAAATCATCATCATCATCATCCGCTAAACAAAGCTGGGGGGATTCCGGCCCCCCAGCGCGTCCACGTCGCCCGCGTCGCTCGGCCGGCCGGCGCGTGGTGGAGGAATTCGCGTACGGCCGGCCGAGGCATTTTCCTTGGATTTTTTTGGAAATTACGTAAAGGTCCTTTTTCCTCGCGAAAAGGTCCCTGCAAGTTTTTTTTAGAAAAAACTTTTTTGGATAGCGCCCCGCGGGTTTCCAAAATTATGTATAGGTCCTTATTTACTTACGTACAAGTCCTTACAGGTCCTCGATTTGAGTCTTGGCGTGTGAAGTCATGGTTGATTTTTTCTTTTCCTCCATCGCAAGGTCTGGTAAGAAAAGAGAAACCAAGGTTAATCAATAATCAGAAATACCTCTCTTGAATGGAACACACGGAAACAATTAACACACAAGTAAATGTGCAAGTTGGCGACTAATTAACACGAATGTTGACACTAGTGCGTACGTATGCATTCATGATTATTCACGTAGAATTTTTAGTTTTTAGTTGCACAGGAATTTCGACGGCGAGAAAAGGGGTAGTTTCACTTCCTGGCCTTGTTGACTTCTTGCATCGATCTCGCCTTGGGACGTTGTATGTACCCGTCCTGAAATCAACTTCAGCCTGCGCCGTTCCTTCCTAGTGTAGATCGTTCCTTGACCTGCTGACAGGTGCAACTCCTCCAATCAAAGCGCACAATGGAGAGTCCGCGGGTGGACCGGAGAAAATGGGAAACTTTATTTATTTGCCACTCTTACAACTCAGGTGGCAACAGATTTGTCACCTGGGTCCATTGTCAGTGACTCAGGTGACCCCACATGTAAGTGACAGAGTCTCGGTGTCAATTTTAAGAGTGGCAAAAAATTGAATCTCCCGAGAAAATGACGTCTCTTTCCGGCCGGTTCCACTCTTCTAGCTTCAAAAGGTCAGAAACTAAATAAATACGTTGATTTTTTAATTTTAACCTTTTTCTTTTATCTTTTCATTTACATTGTTCATGGAGATATGACAGTGTTCTTTTTTTATTTTTAATTAAATAACTTAGAAAAAACTAACACCTATTATAGTGCAATTTCAGGTAAAAGATAATAGACAGAAGCCACTAAAAAGTCGGAATAAATAGCCGGATGCGGCAGGTCGTATTTATAGCTTCAGCCCCAACGTGTGTGTACACACATAGCTCGATCAGGGCAGGAACATGTGGGAGAATAGATATACTACGATGGATGATTGTATTGAGCCTCAAGGGCGATTTATATATAGTACAAGGTTTGGAGGACAAGAAGTCTCTCCTTGAGATAAGGCAGGTATCACGGGATTACAAATTCTAAACTACCAAATATAGAGATATGCCAATATACGACGTGATGACGTCGGTAGACGGGGCGCTCGGAAGGCCACAGAGGGAGGGCCGTGTCGACGAGCGTGCCACGTCCCGCCACAACATTATCAGAGGAGAGGAAACGTCGGAGAGATCGAAGCCAAGGCGGTGAAGTCTGAAGCTAAGGAACGGTGAAGGGTTGATAAGGCGACGCAAACCGATCTATGATAAAAAAAGTATAGACAAACCTGATCTGAAGATGACCAAGGAAAACTCTAAATTGACGACATGACTTAAACTACGAGTAACACAGTCCCCCGAGAGAGATCATAGAGACGAGATGACCAAATATAGAGATATGCCAATATACGACGTGATGACGACGGTAGACGGGGCACTCGGAAGGCCGCGAAGGGAGGGCCGTGTCAACGAACGCACCGCGTCACGCCACGACGTCATCGAAGGAGAGGAGGCGCCGAAGAGGTCGAAGCCAAGGCGGTGAAGTTTGGAGCTGAGGAACGTCGACAGGCGGTAGAGATATGCAAATTGATCTATTATCGGAAAAAGTAGAGAACACCGATCTGAAGATGACCAGGAAAAACTCTAATTAGTAACTGATCGAATGATCAGTGATGTAACTTAAACTACGAGTTACGCAGCCCCGGGAGAGATCATAGAGACGAGATCATCTCCCACGGGTGGCGCGGCGGAAACTATAGAGATTGCATCTCAGGAGCGGCACTGCTCTGATACATATAAGAGGATGAATATACTATGATGGATGATTGTATTGAGCCTTAAAGATGGTTTATAGGTTTAGAGGACAAAAAACCTCTCTTAAAAATAAAGCAGATATCATAATATTACGAATCCTAAAATATACGCCAACGTACTCTAACCGAACGGAAGCAACAGTGTCCGTCAGATGAACACCGAACGATTAATAGGCCTTCAGACTGTATATACATACATATATACAGTGGTAGCGACCTTTTTTAATGCCTTTGCTTTGGGGTGGCAGCAGCCTTTACAGACGCACTGTCCCCAGCACAGCACCAGATGGCCCGGGAACCGGTGCAGGTAATGAGTCTATAGCAGCTATCTACAAGAGAGTCCATGTCATCAACTGTCCTATGTGGAAGATATTAAATGAAGAAAGAGAACGCAGCTCTCTACAGCTCTAGAGATAGTCTATAGCGCCAAACGAGGCAGCCTCCATAAATTCTGTGTGTGCATGTAAGCATCAAATAGCTATCCTTATAGATAGTTCTTTAGAATGCTAACTTTAGTGTGTACTATATAGATGATGTGGAAGTCTTATAGTTAGTTGCTAGCTATAACCATTGGAGATGCCCTAAAAACGGAGCACGTACTCGCATGGGACACGGCTTCCATCAACAGAAGCTAATACAACGGGCCCCGCCTGTTGGATTCAACTCATTTAGCTAACCATCTCTAGCTGCGTACGGATGCCTACGTTTGCAGATGGCAGTCATAGACAGAGACACAAGGAGCACTGTACAGAGATGTTCATATTAACTATGATTTTATAATTGTTAACTGTAATTAACAGTTTTTAAGTGAAAATAAATAGTAATAATTAAAAAAAGCGAAAGAAGCGACTTTCCTACGCCAACCGGTGTTGAACTACCGCGGATCGATTTGACAGCGCTGCCTGCGGAAGCAAACGCAGCGGCACCGCAGCTCCCAAGAAGCAGCAGCGAAGGAAGCAACGCACAGCTTTTGCATGAAAAAAACAGCTGACGCCTGGGTCCCAGCATCCTGGGTGTGGTCACATGACTTGGACGGGCAAGGCGCACCCGGGGAAGGTCTCAACTCCTGTCTCCTGCTCGCCCGTTCCTCCACTCTCGCTCAACGAACCCACCTCTCTGACATGTGGGAACCACTACAGGCGGGGCCCTTGTTCCGTGTACGCTAGTTGTCGGCACGCGGTGCCGAACAAGGAGGGGTCGGCGTCAAAGGCGCAAAAAGGCGTGCGTGCAGGTGGCTACTCGCCGCGGCGCGCGACCGAGCTCGCCCGCTTCCACGCGCCTACGTCGCGTGATTATTACTACCTCCGTACAAGTTAATAAAACATATTTCCTTTTAGCACCTATAAAAGAATAGTAAAAATAATTAGATTACTTTTAATTATTATTCATAAGTACGATATTTAATATATACATGTAAAAATAATAAATAAAACTATATATTTATTAAAGATATAAAGAAAACATCGCACTAATTTTATATTGAAATATAAAATACACTATATATTCTAAAACTGCATGGGCATTGGCCCCACTGTCCTTTCAAAACAATTTTTGGTATTCAGCTCGTTTATACAAGTTTATATTGGAATAAAAAAAAATCATTGGTGGTCGCTGAAAAAACCCACTAGTTGGAGACTCCGGTTTGGTTCATTTGTTCACTAGCATTGGGAAAATTTTGCTCATCGGCCCTGACGGTTCGGCTTGAGTTTCTGGCTTCTTGCTTATTTTTCACTATTTATAAATTTCGTCTTTTTCTGAACTTTTGACTTTTTGTTGTGCTTTTTTGCCGGTTCTTTTTTTCTTGTATTTGTTTGTATTATACATATTGGGCTAACATATTTTTTATTTTTTTAATTTTTTTTAAATTTAATTATGTTAAATAAGCCTCTGTTAGCTACAGTGTTTTTTTTAACTTTACATGATAGATGATACTATTGCGCGATAAAAATGTGCTTCCGTCAAACAACATTTCCTGCAAGGAAAAATGTACCTAGAAATGCACGAAAGGCTCACTTAGTACTGTAAAAACTACTCTATTTCTCAAAAGTCCAGTCACTGTCCAGAGTCCAAAATGCTAGCGGAGTGGTTTTATTCCCTGGGCACCGCCCAGAGACTGCCTGATTAACCTCGCAAAAGAAAAAAAAAGACTGACTAAGAAAAACATCGCCCGATCGATAGTTAGAGCAACTCCAGCAAGGCCCCTACTTGAGCCCTCATCCTACTTTTGAGGGTCAAAGGGCAAAAAACTCACTCCAGCAGGGCCCCTACTTGAGCCCTCAAAAGTAGGGGCTCTCTCCAGACCCCCAGGAATGAAGGCTCGAGGGGGAGATTTGAGGGCCCCCTACTTTTGAGGGCTCAAGTAGGGGCCCTGCTGGAGTGAGTTTTTTTTGCCCCTCGGCCCTCAAAAGTAGGGGCCCTGCTAGGTGGGTCCTATATGTCATCCCCTCTAAAAATGAATTTGAGAGCTCTGTTTTGAGGGCTCTTGCTGGAGTGCAGCCCAAAAAACAGAGCCCTCAAAAGTAGAGGGAGCCCTCAAATAAAAAGTAGGGGCCCTGTTTTGAGAGTTACTGCTGGAGTTGCTCTTACGGTGACTGTCTCATGGCAAACCAGGCCAGACCAAATCTGACGGCTTAGAGCAACTCCACCAGTAGCTCTTAAAACAGGGTCTCTACTTTTTATTTGAGAGCTCTCTCTATTTTTGAGAGCTCTGTTTTTTGGACTACACTCCAGCAGGAGCCCTCAAAACAGGACCCTCAAATTCATTCTTAGAGGGGATGACACATAGGACCCACCCTCATCCTCATCCTACTTTTGAGGACCGAGGGGCAAAAAACTCACTCCAGCAGGGCCCCTACTTGAGCCCTCAAAAGTAGGGCTCCCTCCAGACCCCCAGGAATGAGGGCTCGAGGGGGAGATTTGAGGGCCCTCTACTTTTGAGGGCTCAAGTAGGGACCCTGCTGGAGTGAGTTTTTTGCCCCTCGGCCCTCAAAAGTAGGATGAGGGCTCAAGTAGGGGCCCTGCTGGAGTTGCTCTTAGGCCCTCTTTAAAAGAGCTTTTTATCTTTCAGCTTCTCCACTGAAGTAGATAGAAATCATTTTAAACTGTATAATTTTTTAACTAAAAGTCATCAGTATAATTCAAAAGATATGAGCTAAAAGATAAACGCTGTGATCGTTTCGACTTCAGCTTCTGGCTTGTTTTTCACTATTCATAAATTTCATCTTTTTCTGAACTTTTGGCTTTTTTTAGCTTTTTTGCCGGTTCTTTTCCCCGTATTTGTTTGCATTATACATGATGGGCTAATATATTTTTTCTATTTTAAAATTTTTTAAATTTAATTATGCTAAATAAGCCTCTGTCAGTTAAAAATATTTTTTTCAGTCAGCTACAGTACTTTTCAGTTATAAGCCACCAAAAATAAGCTCAAATGATCACCACCTTAAAACTGCAGTTAAAAGGTATTAGCAAAACAACATTTTGAACACCGCTTAAACCGGTACAAGTACTCTGTTCCATTTGTTTTCCTCTCCCAGTCCAGGCGCGCTGTAGAAGGAAAGCACGCGCATGCTCCAAACTTCCAATTCCACAGACAACTGCATTCCCCTTGCTCCAATTGGCCGCACATCCCATCTGCCCATCGTACTACACTTTCATCCGCTTCGATACGACCACATGAGCACGTGCCCCTCTTGTATGAACTGAAAATTGCCTTTCCGACTTCTCCGTTGATTTTTTAACTTATAGTTTCTTAATTTATTTTTTATAGCCTTTTGATTTTTTTCCCTCGTATTCCTTTGTATTGTCATGATGGGCTAATCTATTTTTTCTATTTTTACATTTTTAATTTTAATTACGTAAAAAAATATCAGTAACTGTAGTGTAAAATAAATAAGCTATAGTATCAACAATAAATAATAAATATAAACTATAAAAAACCCTAAATAAGCAGCCTAGTTTGCTGGTTCCAGATCGTCGCATCCGTTAACTTGGCACATGGCCATGGCTTTTCAAGCAGTCTGCTAGTTGAAGCGAGACTAATCAAATACGAAACCCCCTTGTTCCCGTGAGATTGGAGAGGGAGAGAGATTTCATGTATATTTCGACGAATTAGTCTTTTTTATGCATAGCTTGAAGACATCACGTCTCTTTTGTAGGAGTATATACAAAATAGAAATCTACTATGCACGCTATAATACTAGCGTGCATCGCTTCTCCATCACCCAATATTGGCGTGGAGCCGTCAGATTTGATCACGGAGCTACCTACTTCTTTCTCCTTCTATGCGATGGTGCCTCCCACCTTCTTCCTCCCGTGCATTCGTCCGCCTCTGGCAGTTGAATCTAGTTCCTTTTCTTCCCTTCTTTGACCACGACGGTGACCGTAACTTTTTGTTTTGGCGACAACGGTGAGGAGTTGGGGTTAGGTTTAAGGTTCACTGGTGCCTTCCCGCTGTATAGGGTGGGGTAGGTGGCGGCTTAGCGGTGGGCGACGTTGGCATCGGTGGCATCGTCGGCTGCGGGATCGGAGGAGGGCGATGGCGGCAAGTGACATGATATGGTGGTGTGAAGAATTTTAGGTTGGGTGGGGTTGGCGCGGCGGTGGTGGGAAAGAGAGGGTAGTGTTGCGAGGTTGCGTACTTGCGTGTGCATTGCCAGCCACTAGTGTTGGAGGCAGGGGCAAGGGAGAGGATAGAGGCGTGTGGAGCTTGTGAAAAAGTAGAGTGGCGGCGGTGGAGGAGCACCACAGATACGAAGGTAATGGAGAAAGAGGGCTCGCAGTGATCAACGTGGAGGAAGAAGACGACAGCGAGGTGTAGCAATCCAGGAAGCGAGATGGAGGTGGAGAAGAGAAGCAGAGCAGTGGAAATAAGTACGCGATTAAGTGCCCTGTTACAGCCGCACCCCAAAAGATAGGCGCGTTTTAGTTTACGAGAGAAGGGGAAAAAATCGAATCGGTTACTGGCCAGGACCACAAAATCAGTTATTAGCTAGGCGAGCTTGAACTGACAAATGATTCTTTGATGGGCGTTGGCGTGATACGCTAGTCCACAAAAAACACGCAATTATCATTACTATTATAAAAGAACGAGTTGGTGGTCGTCTGTCCGTTCTCCTCTAACCGTCCTATTCCTTTAATTTCTTACCACTCTCCACTTTTCAATAGATCAAAGCAATTTTCTTCCATAGCATGATTATTTATATATCTAAGAAATTTCGTTGCAACGCACGGACACATGACTAGTTAGATGATACATCTGTGATGAAATCCACGGTCCAACTAAGTTCATTTTGTGGGCTAGGTAGCTACTAAACAATGAAATCATCCAGCATTATAGCAACCACAATCTTGATTTTGCTCATAAATATTGATAGGCATGTGCCTCCAGGCACCTAAATACTACTAACCATACGATAAAGGCCTGTTCAATGCAGTCGATCTACGTTGGCAGTGCATTGACCTCTATAGTAGGAGCCATTGTGTTCAAGATCCTTCGATAAATTTTCGCTGAAATAATAGTATTCCTTTTTTCAATTCAACTAGGAGTAGTGTTTTCCGCTAGTCTCATCATTGTCTTTTTCTTCAAAATCTTAACCGTGGGAAGCTATATGATTAAAATTACAACAAATAAGGTGTCATAGAGAAAAGGCCAGGGCACTGTTCATCCTTTATTCTGCACTACTTAGGCCCTGTTTGGATCCTTGGACTAATTTTTAGTCACCTAAAGTTTAGGTCTAGTCCATCCAAACAGGTGAACTAATACTTAGACTAATTTTTAGTTCACCCCTAACTAGCTATTAGTTCATTAGTTGGTAAATATGGACTAATTGTGAACTAAAAGCTGGTACTAAACAGTAAAAGACGAGAATACCCCTCTATCCTCTCCACGACTCCACCCACGCGGAGCCTTCGGAAGGCTTATTCCACGACTCAGCCAAAGCTTCGGTCTCCCCACTCACCGCCGCCTCCCCCATCTGAGCCGCCGCCGCCTCCCCATCTCACCGCCGCCTCCCCCATCTGAGCCGCCGCCGCCTCCCCATCTGAGCTGCCGCCGCCTCTCCATCTCACCGCCGCCTCCCCCTCGTCGCGCCTCCAGGCCCGAAGGCTCCAGATCCCACCGCCGCCGACCTGGAGCTCCGCCCCCTGGAAGCCACCCGCCTCCTCACTTCTTGGCCTTACCATTAACGGCGGCGGCCTCCTTGACGTTGGCCTCACTTCTCCACCAGGCGACCGCCGCTGGGAGCCATCAAGCCGGCGATGAATCCGTCTGGGAGTAATGGGGGCCAGGGATCCGTGGATCCAAAGAATTCCAATCCCACCGCCTTCGATTTGTTCCCTCAGCCGGATTCCATGGTGCCGCCCTTTAATGCTCCTGGCATGGAGTTCTTCGCAGAATCGCAGCAAGGCGATAACTCAATGATGTGGCGCGACTTGGCTCCTCGGCACAGCACCGGCGGCATGGAGGACGTCGACCTCAATTCACAGGCTCTGGAATTCCCAGATATGTTTGCCTACCAAGATGTTATGCAGTCAAAGCATATGAATCCTGTGGTTATAGAGGTCGGTGGTCGGCAGCCAGGCTCTGTTGGTCATCGATCCAGCAAATCAACCGGTGGTGCCTCGTCTAAACGCACTGCATCCAGCAGAGATTCAGCTGCTAATGTTGGGAAGCCATTCCGCGCTCCTCGCACTGCTGGGATGCGTAACAGAGGCGGCCGTGGAGGTTCTCGGTCTGCCGGTGCCGCTGCTAGTAATTCTCGAGTCAACGTTGCCGCTGGAGGGAGTACTGTGCCTGGCCGGAGCACCGTTCTTGCTGGTGGGAGTAGCTGCAGCATGCCTCGTCTCCCCACCGATGCTGCTGGAACCGCGGGCACTTCAATGGCGGAAGATGCAGATGATGGTCTAGAAGACGAGGATGAAACATTTGACCATGAACCTTCGGTGAGAACTATATGCTTTATCAAATTTTCATGGCAGTTCATATATGTCATCAATGCAATACCTTCTGAGCCAGTTTTTCTTGGAGACATACTTTTATTTGACATTAGCAATGATGTTTAATATAACAGTTAGCATGAACATTGCAAGAAATTAATTTGTATTCTTTGAACTTGGATGCTGTGGCATACTGTTGAGATGAACTGCTCATTTCGACACTGCAGATGCACTACAATATTTATGTGTTATTTCGTTTTGTTATGCTGCTACAGAAGTTCAGTTCTGTGTCATGTTTGCTGCAACATTCAACTGAATTGATGAACTTTATCTACTGAATTGCTACAACTGAATTGGTAGTTGTATATGTTACACAAATACCATTACACTCAGATAAATTAATCAAAGAGAAAAATGTACTGATGGACTTTATCTACTGAATTGATCAATTTCTTTTTTTGTTTGAAAAATCTATGGTTAACTGTGGCAGAAAAACAGGGAGGTCTGGAAATATTCCAGCACATGTAAAGAAAAATGAAAAAAAAAACTAGGTAGTGACTAAGGTAGTGAAGTTTATGAAAAGATGGGGGGAAAGGTAGTGACTAAGGTTGCTTGGACACCATCTAGTGCAGTTTTAAGTAGCAATAACAAACTTGGACAGCTGTTTCAGAGTTAACATTCATGTTATGTTTGTTCATATTGTGCCTTACATTTCACATGTGACAAATCTGCACTAGATGGATGGTGCATATGACAAGGCAAACTGGATATCTGCAAATACATACTGAGAATCGCGAGTGGTTCCTTAACATTACCACGAACGAAGGAAGGCTTACATGGTTGAAAAGATGGTGTCAAATGAAGAAAATGTACTAGGCTCTTAAGTTCTTATGATGAGTTATATGAACCTGAACTTTAGTTGAAGGACTATGTCTTTTGGTTTTATTAGTGACTGTACTCGTTACGTTTGTGAACTGTGTGGTGAGATATTATCTATGATGAAGTCGTGTGTGTGTGTGTGAACTATTTGTTTGCAAGTTCATGAACTGTGCTTCTGCAATATTAATTTGGATGATGTACCTGACATCTTTGTGATGAAATATTTTTTATTTTGTAGTTGCACTCTTCTTCAAGTGATGAGGAGGATGAAATAAAACAGCTTGCACTGGATCATCGGAAGAAAATGCGACGATATGGTACCATTGCATTCATGATTGGTATGTACTACTATGACACTTTTATGAACAAAGCTAAGATGAGAGAACCTAAAGTGACCGGAGATGATTGGGTTAAGCAAACCCTTAAGAATCCTACATCTTGCTACAACATGTTTAGGATGAGTAGGCCTTTATTTCAAAGACTACATAAGTTGTTACAATCAACATATGGATTGAAGTCATCAAAGAAGATGTCATCAGTAGAGGCTTTAGCCATGTTTTTGTGGATCATTGGTGCCCCTCAATCAATAAGACAAGCCGACAATCGGTTCGAGAGGTCAAAAGAGACCATTAGTAGGAAGTTTGAACAAGTTTTGCATAGTGTCTACCGGCTATCAGCAGATATTATCAAACCAAGAGATCCAGAGTTTAGGACCGTGCATCCAAGATTACAAGCTCCTCGATTTTCACCATATTTTGATAAATGCATTGGAGCGATTGATGGGACACATGTTCCTGTTGTGGTGCCAGCGTCAAAGCTTATTCAACATGTTGGTCGCCATGGATACTCCTCGCAGAATGTTTTAGCCATATGCGACTTTGATATGAGATTTACCTTTGTTGTCGCGGGCTGGCCGGGATCGGTACATGATATGAGGGTATTTAATGATGCCATACACAAATATGGTGATAAGTTTCCACATCCACCTCCAGGTAAACACACTTGTTGCCATCTTCATGACAATGGTGACCATAATATTGAGATTGCTATTACCATTATGTGATATCTAATTTTAATTGTTTTTTAGGGAAATTTTATCTTGTCGACTCAGGATATCCTAATCGACCCGGTTATCTTGCACCATACAAGGGGACGAAGTATCATTTACCAGAGTATCGACAAGGCCCAAGTCCAAGAGGGAAAAAGGAGGTATTTAATTATGCACATTCATCTCTTCGAAATGTTATCGAGCGTTCTTTTGGAGTTTTAAAGATGAAGTGGAGGATTTTGTTGGACTTACCTAGTTATCCAATGCAAAAGCAAAGTAAGATAATACTAGCATGCATGGCCATCCATAACTTTATTCGAGAAAGTGCAATGGCAGATGCAGACTTTGACAGGTGTGATGTTGATGAAAACTACATGCCATTTGCGGAGTCTTCTACATCACGACAAAGTGCTGCAACCAACCAAATGGGAGATGAGGATCAAGATATGAATGCTTTTCGAGACAATATAGCTAACGCTTTGGTTGCGAGGCGAGAGTGATGAAGAGACGCTTCTGGTCTTGAAAAATAATTGGTTTTGCACAAATAAATATTAGTATCGACCTTGTCTCTTTTTATATATTTGTATGCACTGTGACATTACTTTTTATTCATGCTATGTGATCTAGACAAGGATTAAAAAATATTAAACTCATGCATGCACATAGTAATGTCGCTGCATGCATTGCTTGCTACTTCCCTGGAGAAATCAGCGACGTGGCGGCGTGCAGCAATTGAAACAGATGGCGTACGTGCCGACTTCACACACAGTTGTACAGCACGTCGACCGATAAATCCTTTGTTACGCAAGTGCTATGATCTAGGGGCATAAGTGTCTTTGTTTATTAAAACCACCACCTTTTAGTCCATGTATCCAAACAGCACTTGACTAATTTTTAGTCACCTAAATTTTAGTCACCTAATCTTTAGTCCACCAACTAGTGAACTAATAATTAGTTCTAGGTGATCCAAACAGGGCCTTAATTTGAGGATCTAACATAGATTTTCGGGGAAAAAAAGACTAAAGCATGTAACAAAGATATAACCTTATCTGTCTCCGCACGTTCATACATTAAAAGCCATTAACACAAAACAACTATTGCTACACCTCAATAGAGAGCGTGTGACGTGCTGGTAGTACAGATTAGCACACCATCAGATCATCGTTGAATAAGATATCAATAGAAACTTTATGAGGCTATGATTTTTTTACATTCTCTTATTTTTAGACGAGTGTTAAGGCGTGTGCGTCTGTGTATCATGTAACGGGAAAAAAAGAAATAGACGGTGCAAGTTAGGGCGAGGCCGCAGCCGACTTACGCGAGCATGGAAAAACTTCGCGTCCGTCTTGACGCGAGACACCGTACTCCCAAGCAGCCAGTTCGGCTCCGTTCGGCACAGCTCTAGCTCCGAGATCTATGTTGGATCTGTAGTTTGTTGACTAAATTAAAGTGATTTAAATATTTTTATTTAATATATAATATAAATGAAATGAGTCATGTAAATGCACTTAACATGCCTGCAACTCTAGATTCAAGATTTTCTAGAGCTACAGATAACCAGCTTTAAAAAATCTACAGATTTTTTAGAGCTGAAGCTCTGCCAAACAGGGCCTTCATTCCCGACCGGTCACGGCCACCGGCGGCTCAAACGGAAGCAACCCACAAATGACAACCCAAGCGGCGTGCGGAAATCACCGCGCCGAATTAAATAAAATCCTCCGCCGCCCCTCCCCCCCACCCCACCACAAAATACAAAGCGCACCGCGAGGGTCCCGGTTTTTAGACCCCCGCTTCCGTCCACCGCCTCCCCGGAACCGGCTCCCATTCCTTCCTGCACGATCTCTCTCTCTCTCGCAGGAGCCCCGGACGAAGAGGGAGGCGACCAACCAACACCGACCGCTCGCCACCATGCTGTGCGCGCGCACCGCCACCGCGTCCCCCGCCTCCTCCCTGGTACGCCCACGCCTCGAGCGCTTTTGCGCCTAGCCCCCTCACTAATCCCGCGCTCGCTCCCGCCGCCGACGCCTCCGGTGTCTCGCTCGCCGCTCGCCGCGCTCGCTCTGCGCTTAGCTTGTGTAATTGCAGTTTGGTCCTCGCCCGCCTTTGGGATATAATGGAGCGTTTTGTGTCTGTTCTTTTTGTCTGTGCAGTGCAAGCGTGGTGGAGGAGGCGACGGGGGCAGCGGCAACGGCAACGGCTGCACGAGCTGCAGGGAGGTTCGGAGGAGGGCCACGGCGGTGAAGGTGCGGGCGGCGGCGCCCAGGAGGGTGGAGGCGGTGGCCATGGAGTCGGCCGCGCAGATCGAGAAGGTGGAGGTGGCGGCGGCGGCCGGCGGCGAAGTGGAGGACAAGGCCACGGAGGAGCAGCCGGTCACGCCCTGGGCCTTCTCCGTCGCGAGGTGAGCGGGCTCGGGTCGTATCGGATTGTCGTGGGCTGGATCTGGGTGGGGCGGACGTCTCGATGCGTCGATCTGGAACTTTTTTGGGGGATTTTTTAGTTTTTTTTGCTGATTTGCCTGGGTTAGGTATACCATTTCGCCAGCGTGATGCTTCGGTTAAGCTAATATTTTAGTCTGTTTTTATAATCTTGATCTGCCCAGAAGTGAGGATGCGTGGGGTTGGTTCTCTCTCCAATGTTTGCCTTGAATCGGATCAAGTCTAATTGCGTAATGGCTTTTGTGTTTTCAGTGAATTTCTGTGTCGTGGGGTGTTTACCAAAGCGGGAACTGTCCCTTTCTTTTGTTTGTGTGCGTAATTTCTCGCAGCTTTCTTCACGTGGAATGTATTATATAAGAGTTGAGCTGAATTTTGTTTTTTTCCTGCCTTAGCTTATGGGTTACCCAGTATTGTTGGAGTTATCATCTACCTGGTCGCATCCGGATTTCTAGTACTATTATAATATTTCAATTTATTCAGAGAATATTATTGGTGGTGTTTTGGAGAATTCAAAATTTTGATATGTGTTACTGCCGGAAGGATTTTGAGTAGGTCTTGAGTAGTTGAGCAAAGCAATGAATTGGTTGTTTTGGTTCGGTTTCTTCTATTTCTTGCATTCTTGTGGGTGGAGTATATTCTAATCTGGCCCACCGCAATATTTCCGTGTCTTGTTTTCTCCACTACCCCTGACAGTGAAGTTTGACTGGAAATTGGTACTAAATTGGCAACCATATGGTAAATGATAGCAAAAAATAAATTTATTACTTAAATGAACGCTAATGGAAAACCTGAGCTAGCAGACAACAGTTCAGCAAGGAAAGTCAAGGACCAATTTGATCATGAGAACAAAAGAAAAAGTGCTGCTGTAGAATGTTGATCTGGTTGCAAGGTTGTTTCATATGAATGAACGACCATAATTTAGTGCAATGCACCGAATAATTTTTGTCCAGGATGTTGAAACAAAATGCTGATGTAAATCGATCTTGTGCAACAGTGGTTACACCCTTCTGAGGGATCCACATCACAACAAGGGTCTCGCCTTTACTGAGAAGGAGCGGGATGCGCACTACTTGCGTGGCCTTCTTCCTCCATCTGTTGTGTCTCAGGAGCTCCAAGTATGGGCAACCACCACTAGCTACAATAACCTGTAATTATTCTGGTGTCCTGGTGTCCTTTTTCATAAGCTCCTTAATGTTTTGCAGGTAAATAAGCTCATGCACAACCTTCGCCAGTACAAGGTCCCTTTGCAGCGCTACATGGCCATGATGGACCTTCAGGTAGCCCAAATTAATCTGATTACTTATATGAAATATTGAAGTGTCATATGTAAGAAGATCGACTCTGCAAGGGAAATACTATGTTGTTGAAGATCTGATAAAATTCAACCAACATATTCGATATATTGCAACCAAAATGATCTATTGATTGCGACATCGTGCTATGCCTTGTGTTTTCAGGAGATGAATGAGAGGCTCTTCTACAAGCTATTAATTGATAATGTGGAGGAGCTGCTCCCTGTGGTTTATACACCAACTGTAGGTGAGGCTTGCCAGAAGTATGGGAGCATATTTAGACGCCCACAGGGTCTGTATGTCAGTTTGAAGGACAAGTACGTTTGCCCAGCTTTGCTTGAATTTAAAAGAATTATGTATTTATTTTCTTTCTGCCTATTGGATTGGGACTGACTGGAGTTATTTTCTAGGGGGAAGGTCCTTGAGGTGCTAAGGAACTGGCCTGAGAGGAACATTCAAGTTATCGTTGTTACTGATGGTGAGCGCATTTTGGGGCTTGGAGATTTGGGTTGTCAGGTATGTTTGTTGAATTAGCTGCTCGCTTCAGGAACATTACTTATATTTGTTGGAATGATCTTCTATAGGGAATGGGAATTCCTGTCGGCAAACTTTCTCTCTACACTGCCCTTGGAGGTGTTCGCCCATCAGCTGTAAGCATTCACATCTGTTTTAGACTTGTAGTTCTCCTTTAAGGATCCTAGTATGTTTCCCAGCAACTGCAAAAACAATCAAATCATCTCAATTTTGTATTTTTTTTACTTTGCAGTGCTTACCTATTACAATTGACGTTGGTACTAACAATGAGCAATTGCTTAATGATGAGTTCTACATTGGGCTCCGGCAAAGACGTGCTACTGGCGAGGTATGTACATCTGCGAACTTTGCTTGAAGTAATTAAGGTGTTGGCAAAATAACTGACACTTATGATCTGATCTGTGCATTGTCATCGATGGCAGGAGTACCATGAGCTCATGGAAGAGTTTATGAATGCTGTTAAGCAAATCTATGGTGAGAAAGTTCTCATCCAGGTCAGTCCAGAATCCAAGTAAATTATTTGTTATTGACCATTTTTTACTAGTTATCACAAGAATAGTGACAATGGATCTTCCTTGTGCCAGTTTGAAGACTTCGCTAATCACAATGCCTTTGATTTGCTTGCAAAATATAGCAAGAGTCATCTTGTTTTCAATGATGACATCCAGGTAAATGAACTACTTGTTTTGTTTGTTCCGTGATATTTTTAGTTTTACCAGAAGGTATCCTTATTGAGTCAGTATCGTGATCCTTCAGTTTTGTTGCCTTCTGCATTTATCTGAAATGTATGGATTGCAGGGAACAGCATCTGTGGTCCTTGCAGGTCTGTTAGCATCACTGAAGGTGGTTGGTGGAACCCTAGCAGAGCACACTTACCTATTCCTTGGTGCTGGTGAGGTTAGTTAGAACTTCTCTTGGCATAATTTTTTCTCGACTGTTGAAACATGATGTATTCTCCGAAACACATTTGATGATGCATTTGACTGCAGGCTGGAACTGGTATTGCAGAACTCATTGCTCTTGAGATTTCGAAACAGGTAACTAACTATAAAGTTTCACAAACTCAATGTGGCATAGGACAGTTTTGATCCTGGTGCTTACTACTAAAACTTGCTGGTTTTGATCAATTTACAGACAAAGGCTCCAATTGAAGAGTGCCGCAGGAAGGTTTGGCTGGTGGATTCAAAGGTATGGAACCGAAGGAACATTTTTGTTGTTAATACAGTATTCTCACCTCTGCAACTGACAGCCTGACACAATATTATTATATTATATGTTTAGGGCTTGATTGTTAACTCCCGAAAAGACTCCCTACAGCCATTCAAAAAACCTTGGGCACATGAGCATGAACCTTTGACAACCTTGTTAGATGCTGTCCAGGTATTCATTGTTGATGCACATTTAATATTTTAATTCAATTAGTGACTGACTGACTCATGCCTTCACTGAATTTGTTTTGTTAATGTTGTATTTCGTTGTATCATACTTAAGTTTCTTTCTTCTCTCTAGTCCATCAAACCTACAGTGCTGATTGGAACCTCCGGAGTTGGCAGAACTTTTACAAAAGAAGTTGTTGAGGCCATGGCTTCCTTCAACGAGGTAATTTGGACATCTTTTGTTGTTCAAGTTGCAATTTTGTTGTATTGCCAAGATGGTTGGCTAACTTGTGATATCGAAAATTCTAAATGCAGAGGCCTATCATTTTCTCGCTGTCAAATCCAACAACACACTCTGAATGTACTGCTGAAGAAGCATACAACTGGACCCAGGTGAGCTTTCCCAGCACATACACAGCTAGCTGCATATTTGTTAAGTCGAACATTTGACTTAACTGAGTCACTGCTATCCTATGCCATTTGAAATGCAACGATGAGTAATGAAAGATGTTCCCTGTTTGTTTTCTTTTATACATGTGTTGCTGTAGATGTAACAGAATTGGCACAAAAAGGGGCTTCACTAAAACACAAGAAAACAAAAGTGCATCGAGCTTACTCTGTAGTGCGTAACTTATGGAAATGCATCTGCATCCTTGCAGGGTCGTGCAGTGTTTGCCAGCGGCAGTCCATTTGACCCTGTGGAGCACGATGGAAAGATTCTTGTGCCTGGCCAGGTATTACTTGTTTTTAGAATTTTTCCAAATCAAAGTAATAACTTGCTGATCTAAAAGCTTGTAAAGTCAAAAGTGAAGTTCGCCATCCCTAATTGATTGAGTTATTCACAACAGGCAAACAATGCATACATTTTCCCTGGATTTGGCCTTGGTGTCGTTATCTCTGGAGCAATCCGTGTCCATGAGGACATGCTTCTTGCTGCCTGTAAGTACCTTTGAAGTGAACTGATGAACATTTCCCCCCTGAAATGCTGTTCATATTGTGGAGGTTTACGAGCGTACTTCTGTCCTAACTAAAATTCATGTTTCGTTCCTTAAAACAGCGGAAGCACTAGCCGAACAGGCCACTCAGGAGAACTTCGACAAGGGGTCCATCTTCCCACCCTTCGCAAACATCAGAAAAATATCTGCGCACATTGCCGCTAGTGTGGCTGCGAAAGCCTATGAGCTCGGTATGTTCTTCCGTCGCCTCGCCAACGTTTTCTGTAGACATCATTCCGTATCCATCCAGGTCCTGTGCAAAACCTGTGGCGCTTGACATCATACATCTTTCTCCGCAGGTTTGGCCACCCGCCTGCCTCGCCCCAAAGATATGGAGAAATATGCAGAGAGCTGCATGTACACCCCCGTCTACCGCAGCTACCGGTAAGGCCGCTCAGGCCAGTTTTGCAGTAACAAAACCTACCTAATGCAGGGATGCTGCGATGTTGTTGTTGTCGTCCGTGTTGCTGCTGCTGCTGCTGAACGTCGTATCTGTCTATACACATGTATCGTGTCTGTTGTAATGTTACGGAAGCAAGTTAAGCAACTGTCTTGTGTACCAATGTTTTGTTATTCTTTTCACTCGATTATAACGAGTGTAACAAGCACATATAGTTCTAGTCCCCACAGACAGTAATGAGCAACGTTCCACGCCGTTTAGCTTAATTTAGGAGCCTAAGCTACGTCTGAAAATCCGGATGATCACAAGTCGCAGAAAACCTGCGAATCACATGCAATGAGATGCTGGCCAGGCTCTCACCAAGTAAAAGTTTAATGCTTTGACATGAAGGTATGAAATCGATTTTACGATCGTATAAACCTAATACAACTTTCGTGGCGATTGTGTATATGCACTTCCTGTGGAGAGAAAACAGCAGCATAAATAGTGCCACATGAAAATATTGCAGAGAGCAGATTCCTAACCAGACTTCGACGTACGCGATAGCGAGACGTCACGCATTTCGCAAAGTTTTGGCGTATGGCGTGCCACGTGGGCGGGACAAACTTCCACCACAACACACGGTACCGGTGAATCAAACAGATGCAGACGCCGGAATTATCCCGACGCTCGCTGCATCCCAATCGAAAGCTATATTGCCAAAAGCAAAGGGAACTCGATAGCGAAAAACATAACTCTCAAACTTCTAAACATACACAGACACCCACTGTCGTCTTCATGAACAATGGCATCTGTAAAACTACGGTTATACCGATATTATTAGCACATTAGTACATTACCATCCTCCGTCCTAACATATTATTGCAAGTTACATGTCACACTGGAGATACGAAAGGACACAGCAGAAGAGGGAAAAGTAGGGCATCTTTCAGGCCTTGCTGTTGCTGTAGGAGCTCAGATCTGCATGTGTGTCCTTGTATCGCTGGGATAGGTATGCGGAGCAAGTTATTGGAGGGAACCTGTTCAGACAATGAAATTGCAAACATTTACACTTCATATACCGGGCCTGATGAGATGGATAGGACTGCACATGATCAACTTTAGCCATCAGGAGGAGCCAAAACTTACTTTGGAGGATTTGTTTCAGATTTGCATGTCGGCAGGCACTCGACTACGCAGTCGTGGCTTGGTTCCATGAAGTAGGCGATCTGTTCCAACAAAGGAAAATACAATGATTAAAATCTACTTCTTTATGGCCCGTATCCGCATTGGCTTAAATTCGTCACAATTGAAAAAGGAAAAAAAACTTAGGGAGTTTATGTTATCAATAAATAGCACAAATAAGATGATTTGTAGTTTTTTTCCACTAATTCAGCTCATGCTAGATATGAAAATCATATTATTTTCAGAAATTTAAATGAGAGAAGAAACTTACAGAGTAGCGTTCTCGTCCATCAAGGATCACTCGGTGCAAAGTTGACCTGAAGTGTGGAAACAATTCTATTGTATGATAAGAAAACAACAATAAGCAAACCATAGAAAACTGGCTTGCTCTAGAAGCAACAACGTTTAATTTTCCCAAATATAGGCAAACAACAATTACATCCGATACCGGTTACAAAAGAACTGGGAACATGCCTTAGATTGCCCTACCTGAAAATGCAGTTACTCCACCGTTCGAGCATATCACCAAGATTGACAATAAAGGCTCTGGAAAATAAAGGCCAAACATGTGAGGTTCTTCACCAACAATTGACACAGAACACTTAATGATTAACAAACCAAAATTTTATCCTTTACCTTCCCACGACCCAACTCAGAATGAGACATACATCTAAGTAATTAGATTAACAGGCTTACCCCTTCACTGGAGCTACATATTCCCATACTTGAGGCTGGGCATTCCTGTCCTTGCAAATCTGCAGAATTCAAAGGGAAAATCGCAGTTAAAACAAAGTAAAGACAAATAAGGAAAAAGTGTTGTTTCAAGGCGTATTACTTGAAGACCAACTACATCATCAGTTGCTAAGAGGGTGATCAGGCCAAAATCAGAATGGGCTCCTGCTCCATATACTCCCTTTGAAGGATTTGACACTTGACCTGATGATAACAAGGACATAAAACGACAGAGTTTGTCATGTTTCTTGTGGAATTAATATCATTTGACTTGAATGCATGACCTGTTTTTTGTCCACCTTTGTAGTGCAGGAGCCTTAATGTGGCTATAGGCTCGCCAAGCATTTCGGGTCTATCAAAGAAGTCTATGTCTAGGTCCAAAGCAAGAGCAATGATCCTTGCAACTGATTTTGACACCCTCCTGAAATGCTTCGAATGAGGATCAAATCAGAATAGTATCAACTTTGATCCACGAAACAAAACACAGATCTTAAAGAGATTCTTTTTGATACTTGGAAGTGAACTATCTAGCTGCAATGTAAGGTTTAGAAGATGCCCATTACACAACTTAAGAAATAATTGGCAATTAAGTTATTTACAACCTCGTGGATCATCATTAATCACTTTGACTATCTTAAAGTAATTAGCAAAGGAACTGTCATTTCTAAGTTCAAGGCACGATGAACTTACAATGCCTCCCTATGATATTGCTCCATCACTTCCCTCCATTTGGGCAATGTTTCTGAAATAACGGAAGGAAAAATGTATGTAAAATAGGTAAATATGACATGTAATGTCATGATCTTTTCTTCACATCAAGGCATGAAAAATAAACATCAAAGCAAAAGTACACGTAAGATACAATTGACGACTATGACTTATATGCACAAAGGTGGATTTACTCTTAGGTGGCAAACACTTAAGTACAAGAGTTAAGCTGCAAGAAGATATTCAACATCTCTATTGTTCATTAATGTGACCAAATTTCAAGCACATAGATTGGAACATGTTAACATGGTTATTAAGGCGGTGTAGCGAGGCGCGGCGACTCATCACCTTCACACAACAATATCGTTTATGGTGCGCGGCATGACGGCACCATACACACAAGTAGCCGCAATAATATCGGACTTCCGGAGGGCCCAAACAGAAGAAATACAAAGAGAATGACTTTATTGCAATTTCAGAAAAATGAGAGGGCTAGATCGCAAAATGCCGAAATCCCTCATAACCCTAGCCGCCGCCTGCAGTTTTCTTCAGCTCGACATTTCTCTTCCTTTGCCCCCCATTGCTTCTCTCCCTCTCTCTCCTTCCCCCCATTTCCTCCACCTCCAGCGCCGGCGAGGCCAAGCTAGCTCGCCGGCGGCCGCTCCCTCTTCCTGCCGCCACTCTCCACCGCCCCAAGCAGCAGCTGGCAGACTGGAGGAGGCGGTGGAGAGCCGGCTGGCAAAGCAAGAGGCAGCGGCGGACTGGAGGACCGGAGAACTTGCCCCTCGACGAAGTAGAGGACCCCTGATTTGGTGGAGACTAGATCCGGTGGAGGAGACGGCGGATCCGGCGGTGGCGACGGCGGAGCCGGTGGCGGCAGTGACTCTTCGCTTTTTCCAGCGGCAGCGGAGATTTCTCCCAAAACCCCACCACGACAATGCCATAGTGCCGCCATGGCGGACGACATACGCCGCAGCTCCATGCCGTCTGGACGGCATGTCCCTCCAGTCCGCCACGCCGATATACCGACGCCTCAATAACCATGATGTTAAACACAACATCTTATTATTCGTCAATCATTCAGTTCTAGAAGAGTCTTGCTTAAGAACATGTCTTGAAAATGAAACAACTTACCTTCAGAAGGCCACTGATTTGGACCATAAAATGGTCTGTTTGCTTGTGGATCATCTGCAGGTACCTCAACTCCAATATAATACCCTTCCTTATAGTCACCTGAAAACAGATTCTAAGTTGGAATTGTAAGAATGCAAGAAACCTGGAATTGATAATATCATTATATCACAAAATATAAACCAACGAAATTCAGAATGAAATGTGATTTACTTGAGATAAATGCCTATGCAGAACTAATTCCTACTTTTTATCATCTTTTCTTTTGAAATTACTCTTTCTACTAACCTTAATAATTCACTGATTTCTCATCCCAAGAGAATGATGAGAAAATTGCAGAGCCCCTTAACACTTGCAGGGCAGCTACTGCGTACCATGTTGACGACTAAAAGAAGAGAGAGCAAATTTAGGTCTAGCAACAGTGTTGGAGTCAAATAGATTACCATTCACTTGATTTTCCGGATCAAGAGTTTCATCTAGCATGGGTGTATACCCTCGATTCTTCTCGTTTCGGAGAGGCTTCATTTTCTCACTGGTAGGAAGGTCAAAGAACTTCTTGCTCTGGGCAAAAACCTCATCCATTAACTCCTGGTTTATTCCATGATCCACCACATAGAAGAAGCCTGAATCCAGACATGCCTAAGAAAAATGAAACATTTAGTTTAGAAAACAATACGGTTCAAAACATATAAAACAAATAGAGCCAGCAGAACACAATGGCCGTGTTTTCAACACTAACACAAAGAATTGCATCATAAAAATGCCTAGCGATCCATGTCTTGTACTGGAAAATCATGTAATGTAACTGCAGAACAAGACCATAGCATGCAATAGCTGAAATTTAACACTTAGGCGATCAGCTTCTAGCCATGTAAACTGTAATCTGATGAGAAGTAAAAGGACAAAGTTCTAGGATCTTCACACATAAAAAGTTACAGGTATCATATACACTTAGGGGAAAACACTATGGCAGGAGGTCCAAAAAGAATTCCGAATCAAACAAGAACTAGCAAAGTTCTGTTTGGATTCTGATTGGTGTCTATTCTGAGAAGGTTTATAAGATTAGGGAAGTCTTTTATAATTGATATGAGTTATAAGAGTTCTAGCTGACTGAGTTTAGGACTCGGCTATTGTAATATATATGATACTTCCTGCGGTTTAGCAAAGGATAAGCAAGAAATAAAGTATCTTCTATCTTTCTTAACCCTAAGTCTTAAGCTAGTTTTCAGTCACGGCAAGGCAGGAAGTGCCCAGCCGGCAAACTAAGCCCAGATCCACTCTACCCATCCATATAACCTAAGATCCAGAGCCAAGAACCCTAATAGATTGGAATCAGAGCCAATTCTGAAACCGGGTTAGATCTAAAAGGTGGTCAAAAACGCAGCTTACAGGAATTTTGAAATCGAGGCCATGTGGGAATCCCTTCCGTGCGTTCCAACTTGTAGTACCATTGTTGAGCAATGCCGGTCATATGATAGGTAGCAAGCCAAACTTTTCTTCCTCGAGGGTGCGATGGCTGCGAAAGAATTGATCGCAGCGAGAAAGTCACTCTAGAGGATTGGACGTAGCATCAAACAATGGAAAGTCGACTTTGTAGAATCGACCCGGAGGTGGAGCTTCAGCTTGATCAGTCCGTAGGCGCCTTGCAGAAGATTATTCAGAGTTGCTAAGTGTAGAAGGCTCCATGATGGTCATCTGAAGATGTTCATGGGTAGTAGATTGTTCCTCTTGACGCTTCAACACCTTGCTGAGTAACTCCTTCAATTCGCGTAGCTCTGTGGCGATGGGATCGTCAGCCATGGAAGCTAATACCACCCTAACAAGTGGCCAGTGACCAAATTGCTACTCAAGCAAGACAATAGGGCACAGATGAACTAATCGTATTGGAATGTAGCTAATGTACAACCAGAAGAATTCCATACAATATACGGTGTACTTCGATGATGTTCTTCTAAAAGTGGTAGTACCATATTTGGAGTTGATGCATGTCATACTGACCGATGTCTTACTCTTTTACCTTTTTCAAAATAACATGGACACCTATCCCTTGACAGAATATGCATTTTAATATTTTATACAGAGCTTCATTCCAAGAGCTGATTTTGGCTTCAGGCCTCAGGGATTCTTCTTGAAAAATTATACTACTACAAATAGTTTATCCAAGTACTGCTAATATTCCACCTAAGAAAGAGGACCAAATAAATGTCCTTGCGGGGAAAGTTGCTGCCTTTTCTAGGGGGCGTTCTATTGGTTTTTGCTTATGGCTTTTGAATGTGGCTTACGGCTAGTGGCTTTTAAAAGAAGAGAGCGAGCGGTGTAAAAAGCGATGGAGAGATGTGTGCGCGTGACGGAAGCAAGAGGAATAAGGAGGGTGATGCACTCATGATTTTCTGTCTTATCCTTAGAGCGAGATGATAGCGAAAGAAGTAGCGAAGCTGCTTCGAGAAATCGGATGTTCGTATTGACTTTTGGCTTTTTTAAGCAGAAAACAGAAGCATAAGCCAATATGAACAATAACACCAAACGGCGTAACAAATTGTACCATCGCATGTCACTATCGGCAACACCATCTTTTGAAGATCCTTGGTTTCCAAATGCAGCAGGAGTGGATCTAGGATTTTGTGATGTCCTGGGCTAAGAAGGGTCAGATGCCACTATTATCTGAGCTGAAAGGGAAAATTGCACACTTGACTTACTTGTATTTACCTAGGCTTTGCACTGATAAATATCGCACGCCTTAGGCTGGAGCCTAGGCTGCCCGGGGTGTGGATCCACCCCTGGAATGCAGCAAACTTGAAGGCATAATTAGATGATGTACAAATACAGTATAATTCAATCCTAGCACAATATTTTGAACACGGCATAACCACTATAATAGCCAAAACAGGGGCAAAGTCCATCCTTTTGTAGAACTTAAGCGTTAACTGCAATCCGATTCTATTAACCTGCCTTACGAAATAACAAAACAACCATCGATTAATACCCTCTTACAATAATTTTAAAAGAACTGACGAACATGCTCTGCTAAAACATTAAAAATTAGCTCATCGAAAAAAAAAATCAAAACTAACTGTGCGTACAGATAAATATCCCAAAAAGATGACTAAAATTCGCGATTATCAAGAAAAGAACCGAGGACCTGCTTGAGGAGCGCGACCGATTCCTGGACGTCCGGGTCCGCCAGGCTGATGCATTTCAGATTCGTCCTCGAGATCGAGCTCTCCATGCTGCGCTCTCCCTCTACTCTCTCTATCTTTAATCTCTGCCTTGGATTTGCTTCCTTCTACTTCCTGGTTGCCGCTGCCTCCTCTCCACTTTTTCTCTTGTAGCCGCTTTGATTTGTGCCCGCGTGTCTAGGCGCCTCTTTTCTTGGTGCGCGCAGATGTTGGAATCACCGACTTGGACACGGATGATGATATATAGGGTGGAATCTGGAGAGTTGTGTAGGTAAATTGGTGGTAATTGGAAAGACGTTGCAAAAGCCAAGAGGGCAAAGCAGAGGGGTCTCTTGGTGGCCAGGGACGGCCTTGGTCTTTGGACCAAGAAATTTTCCTTTTTCTTTACGGAATTTATTTGTGAGTGTTAACTTTATGCGCTTTATATTTTCCACGTCACCAAAATCTAATCAGCTATGGATGGGTCATATTTGATGGCGGCGACCTTTCTTTGGTCTTCTCTTCTATTTGTTGCAAGAGGGAACAAGTGATTGTAAATGAAGTGTTGATTTCATTAATTCAACTCTGAATCAGTACATGGTACATATTTATAGATGAAGAGGGGGTGGCATGAATAGATGTCTGTTCATGAAGAAGAGTCTGTTTGGAGAAAGCATCTGCACATTGGACACCCTTTACTTTTAGTTTGTAACACCCCCCTTGACCAATGTGTTTCATATGATCACCTTGATTCATCGTCTTAGAAAAACTCCTCTAAAACCCTGTAGGGAAAAATATGAGGAGAATTGATAGAGTAGATATGCCATGAAAAACTCCTTTAAAACCCAATAGGAAAATTTTAAGGAGAAAAATGATATGGCATATATTTGATTATATCTCCTAAAAACCCCTGTGAGGAAAAGAGAGATATATTTATGATTACGTTGTCATATTGCCTCATTAAAAATCTTGATGAGAAACCTTAGAGGGAAAACTCATAAAGGGAAAAAGAGTACAATATTTGTATTGAACGGGTTAAGTCTTAGGAGATTTCTCCCCCTGACATCTGCAAATCACGTAGTCTTCGCATACCAATTCCATGAACACATTTTTGGAATGTGGAGGTTGGTAATGACTTGGTGAATAAGTCTGCGAGATTATCACAAGACTTAGTTTGCAGAATATTTATTTCCCCACTCTCTTGCAATTCATGTGGGTAAAATAGTTTAGGTGCAATATGTTTTGTGATATTGCTCTTTATGTAACCCGTTTGCATTTGAACAACGCAAGCAGCATTATCTTCGTAGATAATGGTAGGTGATGCGATAGCACCTATACCACATGATTGTTGTATGTGGTTAATCATTCTGCGAAGCCATACACATTCACGTGATGCTTCATATAATGAAATTATTTCAGAATGATTAGTGGATGTAGCCACTAGAGTCTGTTTTGAAGACTTCCAAGAGATGGCTGTTCCACCATGTAAAAATACAAAGCCTGTTTGAGATCTGGCATTATGGGGATCTGATAGCCAGCATCTGTATATCCTATTAAATCCATATTTTTATTCTTCTGGAAGAATAGACCGAGATCTTTAGTGCCTTGAAGATATCTAAGGATATGCTTCATTCCTACCCAATGTCTTTTGGTTGGAGCAGCGCTATGTCTAGCAAGTAGATTTACCGCAAATGCAATATCCGGCCGGGTGCAGTTTGCAAGGTACATAAGCGCTCCGATGGCACTGAGATATGGAACCTCGGGTCCCAATAACTCTTCATTGTCATCTCGGGGTCTAAATGGATCTTTGTCCCTGTCGAGAGATCGAACAACCATGGGGGTTTTCGATGGATATGCTTTGTCCATATTGAATTTCTCCAATATTTTTGGACATAGGCTGATTGATGCACTATGATGCATGTATGATGGTGTTCAAGTTGTATACCTAAGCTAAATTTGGTTTTATCCAAATCCTTCATTTCAAATTCCGTCATAAGATGATTACGTGCTTCATCTATATCTTGTGTGTTACCAATGATATTAAGATCATCAACATACACAGATATAATGCAAAATCCTGTTGAGGATCTTTTAACGAACACGCATGGGCAATCATCATTGTTGGAGTATCCCTTTTTGGTTAGAAACTCACTTAGTCGGTTGTACCAAATTCTACCCGACTGTTTCAAGCCGTATAAAGACTTGTTTAATTTTACACAATACATATTGCGATTTGCGTTTGGATTCGGAATTGAAATTCCATCGGGAACTTTCATGTATATGTCCGAATCAAGTGACCCATAAAGATATGCAGTCAGTACATCCATCAACTGAAAACATAGATGATTTTTAACTGCCAATGAGATTAAGTATCGGAATGTTATTCCACTCATTATTGGAGAATAATTTTCATTGAAATCAATGCCGGGTCTCTGTGTGAACCCTTGTGCTACAAGCCTTGCTTTGTATCTCACCACCTCATTGTTTTCATTCCGTTTGCGGACGAAAACCCATTTGAAACCGACAGGGAATACTTTGGGAGGTGTATGTATCACATTGGTGAATACATTTCTTTTCTTGAACGAGGCTAACTCCTCTTGAATTGCATCCTTCCATTGATTCCAGTCCGAGCGCTGTTTGCACTCTGCCATGGTCTTGGGATCTGGATCATTTTGAAGGTTGTTTGCAATTGTTGTGGAGAAATAAATGTCGACAATTATAGTCTTACGGTCGTATGATTCTCCAGAATCAGTATAATTAGTGGAAATTGCTTGGACCCCTGGTGACTCAATGTTATTTCCCAAAACATTTGAGTCGGGGTATTCCGATGTCCCAGGATCAGTAATTGAGTGCACTGTTGATCTGGGTTTAAGGATCCTTTGGTGTCTATCAACTTGAGGTTGATCTGCATTTACATTCTTTTGTTTCCTTTGTCGCTTGTTAGAAGCTGTATCCGCCATTTGTACCGTACTTCTCCCCCTCTTATTTTGAACTGGGAGTTGAGTGGTATTTTGCGGTACCTCCACTCTTTCAGGTACATTTCTGGCAGGATTATAGGATTTTGTGACACCCTTATAATCAGTAAATACATCTGGCAGATTATTTGCAATGTTTTGCAAATGAATGAGTTGCTGAACTTGAAGTTCAGTTTCTCTGGTACGTGGGTCTGAGGCAGGAATGCTTTGTACATTCCAATTAATTTCCTGGCATTCTGTTTGGTACTTATTGTCTCCCCCTAATGCCGGAAAATGTTCCTCATTGAATATGCAATCAGCGTACCGGGCCGTAAACAGGTCCCCTGTTAGGGGCTCAAGGTATTTTATGATTGACGGAGATTTATACCCAACATAGATCCCAAGTTTCCTGTGAGGTCCCATTAAGGTACGATGCGGTGGTGAGATCGGTACGTATGTAGCGCAACCGAACTTTCGCAGATGGGAAATATCTGGTGGATTTCCACGTAGTAATTGTAGCGGGGAAGTGCTATGATAAGCAGTTGGACGCAATTGGATTAAGTCAGCAGCGTGTAAAACTGCATGACCCCAACATGATGTTGGTAAGTTGCAATTCTGTAGTAATGGTCTTGCAATGAGCTTGATTCTCTTGATAAGAGATTCTGCTAAACCATTTTGTGTATGGACATATGGAACACAGTGTTGAACTTGTATCCCAAGAGCCATACAATCGTCATTGAAGGCATGGTATGAAAATTCAGCAGCATTGTCCATTCAAATTGATTGAATTCGATATTCAGGGTAATGCGCTCGTAATTGGATAATTTTACCAATTAACTTAGCAAATGCATGGTTTCGTGTGGATAAAAGACACACATGTGACCATCTAGTAGATGCGTCGATTAAAACCATGAAGTACCTGAACAGGCCACACAATGGTTGTATAGGACCACATATATTTCCTTGAATGCGTTCAAGGAATTTAAGTGGTTCAGCTCTGATTTTAAGATAAGAGGGTCTTAAAATCAATTTTCCGGTGGCACATGAAGTACACACAAAATCTGAGGATTCCGAAAATTTTGTTTTATGGTATGTATGACCAATTGAATTGCTAATAATTTTCCTCATCATTCCAATGCCTGGATGGCCAAGGCGATCATGCCATGTTTGGAATGTGTTAGTGTTTTGGAAAATTACTTTGTACGCAATATGTTGAACGGGTTTGATGTATGTATAGTACAATCCGGAGTTTAAAGATGGAATTGTTTCTAGTACTTGTTTGCCATATCCGTTGTTTTTGGTTAAGAGGAGATATTCCTCTTTGTTGTCATTTCGGGTTTCAACATGGAAACCATTCTGACGGATATCTCTATAACGAAGTAGGGTATGTGTTGAATCGGGATACAAGAGTGCATCTTCAATTTCCAATTGTGTACCCACAGGGAGAGTGATAGAGGCGCGACCAGAGCCTACTATCGTTGCATCGCGTCTAGCGATGGTTAAAACATTTCCTTTCCTCCTAGTAAGAGTTAGGAAATATTTTGTGTCCCTAAGTATAGAGTTTGTGGTACCACTGTCCACAAGGCATAATTCTTCCTCCATTGGATTGACTCCAAAAATCTATATACACAAAGAAGAATTTGATGAAATTCTTATAGTGGTATATATAGAATACATACAAACTTTATTGATAATATCAAATGTGTTCGATATATAATTGTAGCATACAAGCTTACAATATAAATGACAACATTATTTATATTACAACACTATAGTACTTAGTTATGGAACTAGAAGTCTAATTTAGATCTCCAAACATGTCTTGAGAATGAAATTCTTCAAGTGTGTCCTCAACGCACATGAGATCATCCGTCTTTGTAGAAGCACATGTGTCTTTGAGTTCTTGAAGGAACTGTTGAGAACATCCGGCTTCATCATTGTTGGATGTGAGATTAAAGTGTGCTTCAAATCTCTTCTCTTGAGCATTCTCGCCTTGAGCCAACGACTGGAGGTAGAGGTTCACAAGATGCTTCGGGGTGCGGCATTTCTTGGTAGGATGGTTGTAGCAACCACATTTTTGACAAATTTCAGTTTTGTCAACTCTCTTGCCAGAATTGCCTTTACCTTTCTTAAATCCACTTGGTTTTTGCTTCTTGTTGCGTTTGATTTTACCTTTGAAGTTCTTTGAGTAGTCTTTTGAACCACCGAACTTGGTGTTATTTTGATTAGCATGTATTTCAGGAAGTGGAGCAGCCCCAATGGGACGTTGCTGATTGTTCTTTAAAAGAAGTTCAGCATGCTTTTCTGCCTGAAGCATAGTATGCATATGATCAAAATAAGTTTGGTAATTTGCAGCACGCCATTGCTACTGTAGGACCCTGTCAGATGGGAGCATAGTAGAGAGAGTCTTCTCTATTTTATCCGCATCTGTTGGTTCGTTTTCACAAAATCGCAACTTAGAGCAAATAGCATGAAGGGCATGATTATAGTCTCCAACAGTTTTGAAGTCTTGGAGTCTAAGATGTGCCCATTCATGATTAGCCTCAGGTAAGATAACAGCTTTCTGCTGTTCATATCTATTTTTGAGGGCTAACCATAAAGTGAGTGGATTTTCCTCATACAAATATTCAGCCTTCAAATCCGGATGTATGTGATTCCGTATTATATTCAAAACGGAATATTTCACAATATCTGGCGGAATTTGATCATCCGGAGGATCAAATATCACCCTTTGCAACCCACGTGTGGTAAGGTTGATTTTGAGGTCCATAGCCCATGTAGGGTAATTGGTACCATCGAGAGCGAGGGGCTCAAAATCTTTGGTAGCCATTTAAGAACCTACATGAAAAGTACACCATAAATGATTAATTTATATGGGGTAAATTAATGTGTATGGTAATGTTGTAATAAAATGCAAAATATGTGGAAAACAATATGAGTATTGTAATCCGAATTAATATATATACCTAAATTAAATATAACATGTGGTTATATTTATAATACCGTATAAATCACAATATTGGTGGTGAACACCAATTTATTGTATGGCATAGCGTACAAATAAATGTAGCAAAGTGCCATAAATTGTAATTTTATGGTATTTATGGTAGGTATAATATTTTGCAAAAAAAATTCCAAATTATTAAGTACAATGGTACTCACTAAATGGAAATTTTAAATGTTAAATTTGCGAAAGATAGCAAATTTAAATATGGTCGCAGTTTATATTGTAATTAATTGTAATAAAGTAGTAGTCCTACATATGTAAAAGTAAAGCAAAAAGGACTATACTGCGAATATTACAACAGGAATTTATTTAAAATAGAAAGTCTGCATTTTCCACAACGTATAGGGGGGAAAGTGCAAAAGTTCTAAAACTTGGGCTGCAGCCCTTTTGGCCTTTTGACCCATGTGGGATGGTGGGAATATTTGGGCCAAAAGCCCATTCATGGGCATCCATATAAAAGGAGCCATTTGGGGAGGTTAGGGTTTCCCTAACCCAAACCCTAGCCGCATGGGGAGCCGCCGGTCGGGCCTGGCGCCGCCGCCGCCGGTCGCCTCGGGCGCCGCAGCCGCCGCCGGTGCCGCGTGGCGCAAGCCGCCGCCGCGGGTGGGACCGCGCCATGAGGACGCTCTGAACCGCCGGCCGCGCCGAGCCGTGGAGCCGCCGCCCGCTTCCATGGGCGCCGCCGGACGCGTCGGGCCAGGGCCGACCGTGCGCCGGTCGGACTGCGCACGTGCGCCGGAGGCTCGTGCGGGCAGCCCCGACGACGGCAGTGCCCCCTGCGGGGGAATGCAATCGGCCGACTGTTTTTTCTTGTTTGTTTCACTGTATGTGAATTGAAACCGTCGGAATGGCGTTGGCGTTCTTCCCGGCTCCGCGAGTGCACGCGTGGGCTCTTGTCTAGTTTTTCACTTGTGATCGTGTGCTCGATTTGGAGAGAAACGTGTCTGATAACGTGTTGCAAGAGGGAACAAGTGATTGCAAATGAAGTGTTGATTTCATTAATTCAACTCTGAATCAGTACATGGTACATATTTATAGATGAAGAGGGGGTGGTATGAATAGATGTCTGTTCATGAAGAAGAGTCTGTTTGAAGAAGGTATCTGCACATTGAGCACCCTTTACTTTTAATTTGTAACACTATTGAAAAGGACCTGCTAGGGAAGATGGTAATGATACTGCCATGCCAGCAAAGCGAAATTGCTTTTGTTCTGAATGATAAGGTGGCACGAAGTTTATGGAGTCTGTCTTTACTATTGGGGGGCTCAACAGCTCTGTTGAGCGCACGTGCGCTCGATGGATACATGCCACCTCCCTGTCGTTGCATCCCGCTCGCGATAGCCACCGGTCCTACCAACGGTGGCCGTCGGCGGAAAAACCTTGACTCCTCGCGACATTGGCACTTGAAAATAAGACCACGTGACCGTGCCACTGACGCGTCATTTAGTAGATTAAGTCTATTTTATTTTATTGAACCATGCAAATCGCTTTCTATTTAAATAAGATTCGAACTTGTAAATTTAAGTCTTAATAGGTATTGATGACAGATATTTACTAATAGATAAATGGATGGTTAATTACTTTAGTTACCGACAATAAATAACTAGTTAATCAAGTTAATTAACAGTCTATATCTATGTATATGTCTAGAGACTTCTAGAGTAGTGTGTCCCAAATCATCGTCTCCTCTATTTATTTTCCTTCCTTCTCCACACCTGTGTTATTATGTTGCGCTGTTTGAACCTTGCTGACTCTTCTTCTCTGCATACACTGTGAAGGAAATGAGCAGTATCTCTGAGCCATTGCTGCTGTGAAGACCTGCATGAGGCGGCAATAAAGTTTCTGTACAGTACACATCTACGTGATCGCTCGTTTTGCTGCCTCATCCACGTTCTGCACCACATCAAGCCTGCGTTGCTTCTTGTTCTTCATCAGGTCTAACTGTAAATCGTTTGTGTGACCGATCAACTATATTTGAATTGTGTTTTTGCATTGCATATACTTCAAAGTACAATGTATTGCTTGCTATTACTATTGATTTATGCGTCACTAGTTATTTGCGGTATTTGACTCGTAGTAAAATCTGGAATTAAAATATTACGCATATTTTTATCAATCTAAAAATCTTATTGTGAACTTTGTTGTAATTCAGCAATAGTTGGTGTTTCGGATGTAATGAAACATGAGAGATTTTCTTATCAGAACTTTCATATATGACAATCATGTCTTTGGGGTTATGGTGGGTTATCCACCCACAATATCTATTTACGATTGACTAGTACATGCAGTTCAAAAATGCGAACAACACCGCTCTTAGCTGCATTCTGATCATTCTGCCAGATTAGCTCTATGATGTGTACATAGACTACAAGTCCACCACAGAGTTGTGAAATACACTAGAACATAAGTATACAGAGGCAGAGGCAGATCGCTAGCTCTGTATATATGAGCAATTTTTCTACTATAGCATAAATGAGGCTAAGTTTATAGTTGCACAAGCTCATGACCTCCAGCTGCTGGTTGGTGAGATTGCACATTTGGGTTTTGTGTTGCTTTCTAAGTTTGTGGCTATGAGTATTGTTGCCAAACTTCATGTTTCTTGATGGAATGTTGCCACTAACTTGAAATACAAGAAGGAAGGGATTTCTATTGAGGATCTTATGTTGCCCTTGATGTGCAAGAAAAGTAAGAGGAAAAGATGCACCGAGCACTTCTGGTCAGAACAATGCAAATTTTATAGAGAAAAAGACCGTTGTAAGAAGTAAAAATTCAATAAACCAAACAAGACAATGAGTTTTTAAGAAGAATAAAATTGAGAAAAAGACTTAAGGGACATCACTTGCTTCGTGTGGGGAAAACAAGGTCATATGACAAAAGATTGTCACTTCTGTAAGGGCAGAGATGGTGAACAATAAAAGAAGAAGGTTGTCAATATGATCATATATGAACCTCGACTTCAAGAGGATATGGTAATTCATCTGTTATTTTTTCAGCATATCAATCCACTGATTGGTGGGTTGATACCAATACTAATGTTCACGTATATTCTGGCATTTCCTTATTTTCTTCTTATCAGGCAGTAAGGGCTTCCTCCATCTTAATGGGAATGGGTTGCATGATTCTGTTCTTGGTGTTGAAATGGTGGATTTGAAACTTGCTTTAGGAAAGATTGTCTACTTGAAGAATATGCATCATATTCCAACATTAGTGGTTTTCTCCTATGTAGGGATAGTTATAACGAAGTGTTTGAGTCAAATAAAATTGTAATGTCTAAGTTTAGATATTTTGTTGTTAAAGGCTATGAGAGCGGATGCTTGTCCTGCCTAAGTACTTTAGAGTCTTGTTATAATCTGAATATTTCAATTGGTTTAAATAAATGTGAGACCAATATTTGGTATTCTCGCTTCTATCATATTAGTTTTGAGTTTTCATAATATTGCTAGAATGTCTAGATTAGATTGAATTTAAAAATATGATTTTTTTAAAGGATCAAAGTGCCAGTCAGGTGTGCAAGCAAATCAGCCTAAAAAAATCCTTTAAGGGAATAGGGGACGAAAAGAATTTGACAACATTAGATCTTGTACATTTAGATTTGTGTGAAATGAACACCATTAGATCTTGTTCATTTAGATTTGTGTGAAATGAATGGATTGTTGACTAAAGGAGGCAAAAGATATTTTCTAGCTTTTATTAATGATGCTACACACTACTGCAATGTATATTAACTAAAAACTAAGGATGAAGATTTAAACTACTTTAAGATTTATAAGACCAAGGTTGAGAACCAACTAGAGAAAAAAAATCAAAAGATTGAGGTCTGAATGTAGATGACAATACATTTCTCATGAATTCTTACAATTCTTTTTTGAGCCTGGAATAGTCCAAGAATTTACAGCACCATATTCACACAATTCAAATAGGGTAGCTGAGAGAAAAAACCAAATACTTATAGACCTGGTTAATGCCATGTTAGAAAGTGCCAGTATGTCTAAGGCATGGTGGAAGGAAGCTATATTGACATCAACTTTCGTCCTAAATAGAGTAATCACTAAAAAGAGTGACATTACTCCATATGAGGGATGGAAGGGACATAACCTAATGTCAATTTTCTGCAAATTTAAGGGTGTTTGGCAAAAGTCAATATACCATTGCATAAAAAGAGAAAATTTGGACCTAAAACAGTTAATTGTGTTTTTCTATGACATGCTTACAATAGCACAACCTATGGATTTTTTAGTAGTTAAATCAGAAACTCTTGAGATTATTGTTGACACAATAATGGAGTCTAGAGATGCTTCGTTCTTTGAAGATGTTTATCCTATGAGACCTACATGTAGTATTTCATGAATTGGGAATATTCAAGATGAAAATATGGAAAGTGAGAATAATTGGGAATATTCAAGATGAAAATATGGAAAGTGAGAATAATCTAACTTCTGAACTTCCCACAGTTTCTAATCCAACATGTGATATCCTTGAGGTGGATAATAATTTAGTTCTATAGGCTCCTTGTTGGAGCAAAAGACAAATGGTTGAAAAAAAAACTTTGGTGATGACTTTATTTTATATCTTGTGGATGATGTACCAAAGACTCTTTTAGATGGTTATGCATCTCTTGATGCTGAGTATTGGCAAGAGACAGTCCATAGCGAGATGTACTCTATCATAACTAATTAAACTTGAAAGATCACTGCTCGTCCTAACGAGTGCAAACCTGTAGAATGTATGTAGGTCTTCAAAAAGAAATTAAGGCTTAATGATACTATTGAGAAGTACAAGACAAGACTTGTGGCCCAAGGTTATACCCAAAAAGAATAAGAAGATTTCTTTTAATACCTATTCTTTTGTCACTAGACTAACTACCATCAGAGTGCTCCTTTTGTTAGCATTTTCCTATGGTCTATATGTCCATCAAATGGAGGCGAAGACAACTTTCTTTAATGGAGAGTTGGAGGAAGAAATCTATATGGATCAACCAGATGGTTTTATGATTTCTGGATAGGAAAATAAAGTATAGAGATTATTAACATTCTTGTATAGCCTAAAGCAAGCACCTAAATAATGGCGTAAGAAGTTTGACAAAACTTTGATATATTTTGGCTTTGCTGTGAACAAACTTGATAAATATGTATATGGCTGTTATGGTGGGGGTTAAGATGTAATCTTGTGTTTGTTTGTGGATGACATATTTATTTTGGGACAAATACTACTGTAATTGATGAGGTCAAATCTTTCTTATCTCAGTGCTTTGATACGAAAGATTTGGGATAGGCATATACCATTTTGAATATTAAATTGATCAAGACCGAGGATGAGATTACTTTGAATCAATCCCATTATGCTGAGAAAATCTTGAGTAGTTTTGAGTTTTAATAGTATTGCTAGAATGTCCAGATTAATTTCAAAATATGAATTTTTTAAAGGATCAAAGTGCCAGTCAGGTGTGCAAGCAAAGCAGCCTTAAAAATCCTTTAAAGGAATAGGGGACGAAAAGAATTGGACAGCATTAGATCTTGTTCATTTAGATTACTTACTATTTATTCTAATTGATTTATACTAATTATTCACACTCATATTTTATACTAATTAATTACCAACATAATTAATCATCTACATTAATTAATTACCTCACTAATTCACTGGAGAGCCAATTGAATGGTGACATGTGGAGGGACACAGGGAGGGGGACATCATAAAGGGGACAGACAAGCCCCATTCCCTTCCCTGTATTCCTAATCCTGGAAGTCACCTGCTTCGCAGGATCACAGCGGTCTTGCATGAGATACATTTTTTTTATATAAAAAAATAGAGATACAATTTTGCAGGTGCATATCGAGTTCGGTGGGCTTTGGCTCACCATTGTTGCCTAAAAAGGGCAGTTAATAGCTTGGGCTATGGCATGAAGCGCATTTTTTTTGGGGAAACAATGGCATGGAGCACTTTAAGATGTCATACGGGCCTGACCAACAATACGCGGTCCAGATCAACTCTTTCCGCGCTCTCCCGAGCCCGAATCGGATTAGGACCTCCTCTTGGAATCCACTTCGGACACGAGCTGCGATCAGTCGGGCCTAACCAGCAATACGCGGTCGGGACAGCAGGTTCTGCGTCGTCGAGTGCTTGAAGCGCAAGGGATCAGCAGCAGCAACAGGAGCACTCGCCGCGCCGCCTGCTCTACGTGACCGCGTTCGGGCTCAAGTACGGCAAGCAGGGAGAGCTAACGACGGCGATGCGTCGCCGGGGTCGCTCCGACGCAGCTCCCGACGGCGCGGCCAAGTTTACCGCCAGGCCCGTCCCGTTCTGGATTTACTGTTGTTAATTGCTGAATAATATCATCGCCAAAAAAAGAGAGGGAATTAGTCCGAACAGAAGGCCTTTTGGGCTTAACTCAGCTTGAAATTTCCCGTTCTTCCTGGACCCGAGTACTCGTCCACTCAAGAATCGCATTCACATTTCTTTCTCCTGACCCACCACTTTCGTTCTTTCCTTTAGAATTTGTTTACATCAAAGCAAAGAGAATCTTCTTACTGAAAAGAACGGCACTACTGCTTATCATGCGGTTTATTTTGTGTTTAGTCCATGCCTTAGTTGATAAGGCAGTGCACGTGCCCTCACTAGCTAACTGATCCATCCGTACTTTGGAAACTGCTACTAATCGACTTGGAATCTCTGCTTTGTTACCCTGTACATAGATAAAGAATGATCAGGTCCGATTCTCATGCGATCGCACGCTTTAGCTAAACCTGTCTGATTAGAAGTGAACATTAATTCGACGAAGATATAATTTTTGGCGCATAATCAACGGGACAATTGTTAGAACAGATGCGGAGAATTCTTAGGATTCTTATTCTTGCCCTAGACAGGCTCTTGGCATGTGATTTAACCCTACCACGCTGTTTATGATTCCATGGTCTCAACTGTCTGCATATCAATGATTCGCACATGATTTCTCCAACTGTTTACCCATGTTCTTCAATTCGAACGCCTGTATGTACCAGAAAAGATAAATAACCAAAACATGATTAACGAGAAAGCGAGATCCGATCCAGTGCATATGATCCAAAGGATAGAAGATTACGACAACGACATGGACGTCGGGAGTGAACAAGCGAGTTGCTTTCCTATATATATGCTGGAAAGATGCAGAGGTTCGTGACCTAAGTAAGCTTAGCTAAGAGCCATAGGACTGTTTGGAAGTAAGCTAGCTACAGTTGGCTCATGTTTATTTATACTCTTTCAGGTACCAAATTTTCTTCTTTTTTAGTCTCTCGATTCGACAGGGGTAGGGATCGACTCCTGGAGGTCGTTTCCGGTACGTGGACTTCGTAGATTTCATGTGGATTTCTGAAGGTATTTGGGTAACTTTTTAATTTGAGAAAGAAAAAAAGAGAAAAGGATGATCCCACCTATTGGTGGGACAAGAGAGGGAATAAGGCATTGGCCTCGCATGTGTTGGAGAGGAGCCCGATCTGACCGCTTCTCTTGACTTGACTTGGCCGAGCTCGTGTCACGGTGGCGACGGCGATGGAGGCGCCACCGGCCCGTGCGCTTCGACGCCAGCCGTTAGCTGTAGCCCGTTGGCCACCTCCTCGCTCCTCTATATAAGGCGGCTTCCCTCTCCTCCTTTTGGGACCAAAGAAATACGTGAGTCTTCTTCCTCGATCTCTTCCTCCTGTCAATTGTGTCTCGGTTTGGGCTTTGGATCTGCTATCCCGTCATGTTTCTCACCAGCGTCGACGAAAGTACGGTCTGGATTTGTCTTCTTCAGTGTTCCCTATGTAGATCCTTGAGCCATATCTCTTTGAGACTTGGCATCGAGGTATTTGGGGATTTTTCCCGAGACGACTAAATCCAGTTGGCTCTCCACCGAGGTGAGGAAAGGAGAAATTGAGGCTTGTTGCTTTGTGTTCTTGAGTACACTCGGTCAGCATGCTTGCCGATCTTGTGCGGCATCCTCCCCAACCCTCGACTTTGTTCTTCTTTGTGTGGGAGTTTGAAGGCTGGTATTGTATCTCCGTCAACCCTGTCTCCTTGCACGTCATTGCGAGACGTTTGGTTTTCTGGGACAATGCCTTGAGGTGTGCCTTGCCTGAATTTTTATTCGGTGGCTTTGAGTGCTGTCAGTGTTGTTAGTATCTCTGTTTTGTTTATTAGCATTACCAGAATTGTTTGCAGTGCTTGTCAATTACTTTCTGAAATTGTTCTAGCACTGGAAGTATATGCTAATAGGGAAATTTTACCATCCTTGAGGGGGAAGAGGTACCAAATTTGAGCCGTTGATCACACTGATCGAACGATTGAGATTTGGCAGTACCTAGTGGTACCGGACGCGAGGTACCAAGAGGTACCAAATTTTGAGCCGTTGATCACACTGATTGAACGACTGGATCTAATTTGGTACCTCTTGGTACCTTGTACCTCTTGGTATCTCCTCAAGGATAGGAAAACTGCTCATGCTAATAATGCTTGTGGGCATGGTTATCACTCAATGAGGATATTTGTCTAATATTGAGGTTGATCTGACTATATAATTTAGAATTGAGCTCTAAGAGAGATGCTTACTACTGTTTTTGATCTTTAGCATTTGATATCTTACTGTCGGCTATGCTGGTTCATTTTCTGTTCAATGATCTCTAGTAAAATTCAGTACTCTATAGCTTGTTTTTGATTTATCAGAAGAATTCCTTGTTGTCCTTAAGTTTATGTGAACATATTCTTTATATGTTAGTCAAGTCCTTTAAGATGGTAGGAGCATTGTTTTGAGATCATTCATTCTTGTTAATGTTCTGTAGCCGACAGTAAATGGTCTTCTCTTGATTACAAATTGATGTGTAAGAGCAGTCTAGCATGATTTAGAGCTCAAAGTCTAAATTTTATTTGTCATATCAATTAGTGAAGAGTACAGACAAATATTGAGAATGCCAAGATTTCTTCTTGAGCAACTCTGCAACTGAGAGCAAAACAAAACTCATTAAATCTGAGCTATATGCTGATTTTATCTGTTTTGCTGTCCATTTATACAAGCATAATGTTTATGTTAATTGACATGATGGATCTACATGTTTTCATATTTATATTGTCGATTAAATGTTGTGTGGATTGTGTTTTATTTATTATAATTTCTGCTGGAATTAAAACTGTATATTTGCTGAAACCGCATTATATACAACAGTATTCACCATTTATTCTTGATGTAACATTGGGAGTTTAGTAGTACAGCGCTCTGCTATACAGAGTAGACTATCTTAGCTGAAGATTTGGAGTGTGTAGAGCCAAGTCAGGTCTTTTCCTGCAAATAAACCGACTTGAACCTAACCAGCAATGGGCGTCAGGCAAAACTCCAATTCTAACTCAAAGTTGAGTAGTCTCGCTATGTGCTTCTCGCATCCAACGACCACATATTTTACAGCTGATTGCCCACAGAAAAAGAGAATTTTTAAGGCTGACCGCAGTACATAGGTCATGTAGTTTTCCACGAACATACGTAGTATTTGTCACCGATATGTACCTAGCTGTGTACGTACGTGTTGGAACATTCAGGTTGGTTTGCTACGAAACCGAGGGGAAGACGGGAGTAAGATGCATGGCAAGAGGGAAGAAAGAAACATCCCAAAAAGCAAAAGATGGCATGGATCGATCGAAGCATCCAAGCAAGGAAGTCAGAAGATGCGTCCAGCTTTTGATCATTGTACGAAAAAGGGTTGTAGATGCATGGTGCGAACCGGAACCACGCATGCATCTTTCTCGGCTTCTTTTCCATCTCTCTCTCTTTGATTGTTCTTTCCAACAAGATAAGAGAAGTGTGTGCGCGGCGAGGAGGAGAAAAGAATGCTCGCTCTGCTACATGGCGTCCTCTCGGGGCCTCATTTTGGGCGATGCACATGGCTGCCAAAAGTCTGGGATCCATGCCCCCATCCCAATGCATCATCTACCACTGGAGAAAATTAACCGATGAAGTATTGGACCAATGGCTTTCTACCGATGCGGTACGATCCTGTTTTGGGAGATGATTCAGTAGTTGCTCTAGCATGACAGTGTATGCGTTGTTGTTAAACGATCTAGTTCCTCGTCTCGTCCCAATTAAATTTAGGACAGGATGTTCGCTTTACAAAACCCTAACTGTCTCATCTCGTTTAAACCTTTCGAGTTTTTGTTTGGAACACATAAATTACGTAGAAATCTGCAACGGAGAAAAAAAATCCACCTGCCAGATGGTCACCTATAAGAACAAAGTATCGAAGTAAGCCTGATAAATAACAACGGTACACATGCCCTCGATCACCGTACATCGGGAAGCAGTCGCTAGCCGCGGCAGAGACAGACGGCAACGGGCGCTAGCCGTGCGGCAGGTCAACCTGCTTGATATTCTGAGCTGGCGCGTCGTGGAGGCGATGTGTTCGCCTCTGCCTCTCTTGTTGCCTTCCAACCGCTAGATTTTTAGCACCGTTTCATAGGCTTTTTATTGGATTTTTTAATGATAACTAACTTTTAAATATAATATTTTTTAAGATAAAACCTATAAATTAATTATAATACACATTATAATAATTTTATTTATATTGGTTAAAATTACATATAAATTTTTCTTACTTCATAGTTACTTTTATAAATAACCAAAATTTATAAGCAGAAAAAAAACCCCACTCCCACCCGGCGTGGCGACGGGCGATGGCCATCCTCGTGATTTCCTGCCGAAAGCTGCCACTTCCCGAAATGCCCCCCGAGATGGATGGTGCATCCACTGTAACGGATCACAGCCCGGTAGAAACGTCCATTCGGTTCCTTCTTGAAACCGTTCGTGCCAAATAGTTCATGCTAGTTCTTATCTTACCTTCCCTTCACAAAAGAAAACATTTATTTTTTTTATAAAAAAAACGATGGTACGGTTTGAACTAAGGAAAAAGAATGGTACTCCCGTTCTTTTTTACATGACATTTTTAATTTTTTATGATCTTTAAGATATGACTTTGACCGCTACTTTTTATAACTTTACATTAAGATATACTAAGAAAATTATAATATTATAAAAGTATTTTTAATGATAAATCTAATGATATAACTTCCGTAAAGCTAATCTAGATAGTTTTGAGTTTATTAGTGATTGACGATATAGATTCTAAGAAGTCAAGTAAAAAAATAAGAGAGAGAGTAAATAGACAACAAAACACATGGTAGCACCTGGTAGGCTTGAAAATAATTTGTCGCCTATGGCAGGTAGGTAGAAGAATGGATGTGTGCAAGGAGAGAAGCTACCGTGCTCAAAGTTTCACCCCCTCCGATGCATGAATGTTTAGCAAAAACTATTCCACATAGCTTTGCGTTCGTGCAGATAAATAGTCGTACAATTTGCATATGTGCGTTTAAGGTTCCACTCGGTTCGATTAAAATAAACTGATTTATTATTGAAATTACACTGTAACTGATGGTGACTTATTTGATGTAATTAAATTTAAAAGAATTAAAAATAGAAAAATAGAATAGCCAGTCATAGATAATACAAACAAATATAAAAAATAGGCAAAAATCTTAAAAAAAGCTAAAAAAATGAATGAAAAAGGACGGAATTTAGAAATAATAAAAAATAAGCCAAAAGCCAGAAGCAAGCCAAAATGAGCCTGGACTAAATAGTGGCTTATGGCTAAAATTACATTGTAACTGGCTGAAATTACACTGTAACTGAAGGTGGCTTATTTGACGTAATTAAATTAAAAAAATTAAAAAATAGAAAAAATATGTTAGCTCATCACGGACAATACAAACGAATACGGGAAAAAGAACAGTTTAAAAAGCTCAAAAAAGTTAAAAGTTCAGAAAAAGACGAAATTTATAAATAGTAAAAAATAAGTTAGAAATTAGAAACTTAAACCGAAATGAGTGAAACGGAAATGACATAACAAACGGAGAGAATAGTGACGTGCAATTTAGGGCTGAGGGTGAATGATGGACTCGATAGCAGAGACGTCATGTGTAGTGATGAATCTGGCTAAAGAAAACGTCGGCTAGCCATATCCCCTAAAGACTTCTGGAGCAATTTTCTAGTAGCTTATGTATCGAGCTTTACTCTCTATGATCTTTAAGAATGTAAAACTAATGACTTGTAGTTTTGACTTAAAAATTAAGGGTGATATTTATGTATGATATTAGTCGATATAAATCGAGCTACTATAGTGTATTATAATTAATTAGTAAACTTCACTTTAAAAACATTTTATTTAAAAATTAAGGACTATAAAAATTATTTAATATAAAATATCAACTTTTAAAGCCTATATAAATATGCCCGAGACAAGGCAGGTACAAGAGCACGTGCTACTGCTATCTTCAAGTAGAGAGTTCGTGGGATACTACAGTGCTGGTTGAGTGGTTGTGTGCAATTGGAGTTTACCGCAGCCCGTTGACGAAGGTCATGGCCTTTCTTGTCATTTCGAGCCAACGCGTCCTTTTAAATACCCAAGAATATCACCTCCCCGGAAAGAAAAGAGAAAGGAGACCAGAAACCATAGCACACGGCGGCACAATTGGGACGCACGCACGTACGACGCGCCCACAGCCGGACGCGCGAGTTCCGCCACCACACGCGCGCCGACGGCCGAGATGACGAGGCGGTGCTCGAACTGCGGCAACAACGGCCACAACGCGCGCACCTGCCCCGGCCGCGCTGGCGGTGGCGGCGGAGGTGTGAGGCTGTTTGGCGTCCGGCTCACGTCGCCGCTGGAGTCGGCGATGAAGAAGAGCGCGAGCATGAGCTGCATCGCGTCGTCGCTCGGGGGCGGGTCCGGGGGCTTGTCGCCGGCGGCGGGAGGAGGAGGTGGAGGCAGGGGAGGGGGAGAGGGAGAGAGCGGCGCGGGGTACGTGTCCGACGACCCCACGCACGCCGCCTTCTCGACAAACGGCCGCGCCGAGCGCAAAAAAGGTAAGATTTTTTCGTTCGTCTCAGTCGCTTCATTTGCTTCGCCTGTATCTTGCTCATTTTGCTTGGTAAAATGCGGCGTTGAGCGGTGTAACTTTTCCTATCTTGATTCTTCTCCTCCTTGGTGAATTATATCCATGAGCGAGCGAGAAAGGTGGCGTTTTTCCTGCAATTTGCATTTCTTTTTGTATATTTGTTTGCTTCTGGTTAACTCATCACGTTCCATGTACCTACCGCCTCATGGAGCGCGCGGTGGGAATAGATTTTTAATTTTTTTCCTGCTGTTAGGAGAAGAAAAAATATATGATATTTTTGTCACACCCAATTTTTTTAGGGGTTCGATTGCCTCAAATTCCCTACTCTTCCCTCCAGGTATCGCATTTTGTGTACAAGAAAAACAGAATTTTGTGGGTGAATCGCATAATGTACTCTTCTTTTTAGTTTGTTGGTAACGCATAATGCACAAGAAAAGCAGAATATTGTGTACTTTCATTTCTTCTATTCCCCTGCTGTTTCAAATATTCATATGCTACCAAAATGGCCATACTAAAGATATATAAATATCAAAACAAAAAAAGAAACTAACAAGCGCTCGACAGGATTTTTGTTAATAAAGAACATATCTTGTACTAATGGATATCAATATTTTCGATGACATGCTTTAAGAATCACGCTTCTTTTATTTTCTTTGCTAGACTCAAGGTATGGCCGCTATCATTGTTTTTTTTTGAACGGGCATGCCGCTATAGGATGCAATCTTTAGGAACCGTCCAAAATGGCCGACACAAATCAACTTAGCTAAATATCTTTTCACAGCTGATTAAGTTACATGCACATGTGCATCACAAGACCTGTATAGATCACAAGGCCTGTTCTTTTATGGCTGCGGCCTGTGGCTTTTGACTGTTTGTGTGAGAGATTACAGAGTAACTGAAATTCACATGCGGCTTTTGCCGATATAAATGAAGTCGGTACAGTATGTACTACAATTAACTAGTATACCACATCTTAAAAAGACACTTCGTTTAAAAACTAGTTACTGTAGAAAAGCCAAAAGCTGAAGCAAAAAACCGTAAAAGGATAGGCTATAAGCCTCACTCATTCTGCTTGAGTTTTTGATTTCTGGTTTATTTTTTACTATTTCTAAATTTTATCTTTTTCTAGTTATTTAGCTTTTTTGCTGGTTATTTTTTTGTATTCATTTGTATTATTTGTGATAGGCTAATCTATTTTTTTTTCTATTTTTAATTTTTTTAAATGTAGTTACGCCAAATAAACTATTATTAATTACAATGTAATTTTAATTAATTATAAATATAATTTCAATTATAAATTAGTTAAGTGTCCCCACAACTCTCCCCGGCCCCTTTCTTTGACCTTAATTTAATCACCTAATCCTAAAAGAATCTAGCCATATTAATTCCCTTTTTGACCAGTCCTAGGTGTGCACCATGTGCTATTTTTTATGTATTTTGTGCTGGTAGTGATATATTATTTTATTGGTACGATTGCAGAAGAGAGTTTATTATTGGCACTTGCTTCAAAGAGACAGCAGGGGCCAAATGCCTTTCAAGTTTGCTTATAGATTAAGGTAAGAGTGTTAGATCGCTTGTTTTTCTTTGATAATGTATTTGGTGTTGAAACAGCGACGCTAATGGTTATGAAATGAGGGAAATTATCTTGCTATAAAAATTAAGACCGAAAGGGAGGCATTTTCAATGGAGTTCCCTTGTATGCGCAACATCTTAATTAAAATAAAAATGCCTAGCACTTACATGACAACATCATGTTATTCTGCTGTAAAACTTAATGGTTATAACTTTGCCAATTGAATTGTTTATCATGCTTGCTGGACCATTCTATTTTCACGGCCATTAATTTTGGAAGGTCTCAAACCTTGGGCGTCCAAACCGATTGAGTCTGTTGTACTCGTTAGCCTCCCTGATCGGTTCGACTTGAGCTTCTGGTTTCTGGCTTATTTTTTACTATTAATAAATTTTGTCTTTTTCTGAACTTTTGACTTTTTGTTGAGTTTTTTTGCCGGTTCTTTTTTTCCCGTATTCGTTTGTATTATACATATTGGGCTAACATATTTTTTATATTTTTTAATTTTTTTAAATTTAATTATGCTAAATAAGCCTCTGTCAGCTACAATATTTTTTTCAGTCAGCTACAGTAATTTCAGCCAAAAGGCACCAAAAAAAAGCCCAACTGATCACCAGGGTGTCCAAACCGAGTGAGTCTATATCTATGCCTCCCGTGGTGGTACCTGCAGAATGGTATATTTAGGAATTCACTATTTCTGGAAGTAATATATCGACACTTTCAGGGGCCGCATCCTGTTTTGAGATGCAGAGGGGCAGGATATTCTTGGGAATAGAAAAGAGGGAAGCTGTCCACAAGATTTAATAAAACAATTTCAGTTTTTCAGGATAAAATAATCTCATTTTGTGTGGGAACAAGAGTATGCATTAGGTGAAGTGCTGTTCCATGTCCTATTTTCCTATGCATTGGATTCTAACCGATAGTTTTTATGTTGGTGGTGGTGAAAAACAGGTAACAGCAACACAAAAGTTTTAAGATCATATTGGACTGTGAGTGTCACTTCAATGCATCTGCCTACTTCACGGGCATATTTTCAGCTTCATGAGCAGATACCCTTCTATCTGAAAGCCGTTCTGGTCTCTTTCATCTCATCTCAAACAACTTGAAGTATACTGCAGTCACATCTTCCTACTAGATTCAGCAAAGAGTCTTCCTTAGAAAGATGACTTCAAATTCTCATAAGCTAGAAGTCCTTCAGGTCCTGCAGAATTTTCAAACCAGTTTCTCTATTTAAAGACATCTTAAACTTAATACAGCTGCTTTTTTTATATAAAAAAACTTAGTATATCAACAGTTCATAAATGTGGTCCGCCTATTTAACTGGTGTAAGATCGAATACCGCAATCAGAGGGAGAGTGTGAATTATTGACTCCGTTTTTTGGAATCTCTTAGTGCTCGATGAAGCTTCGATCCACTCGGTGCTCAACCGCTTAGCGTGGTTGACGCCTCCGAGTTGACGTGCTATGATCATCTTTGCCTGTCGATGCCATGCTTATTAAGGCGTCGCTTAGGCGACGCTTAAGTGTCGCCTAAGCGGTAAGGCGGCTCAGGGGGGTCAAGGCGTCGCCCCCGCCTTGCCGTTCGTCCGCCTTAGGTCTAAGTGACCCGAGCGAAACCAGAGAGAGAGCGGGTAGCTGGGCAGGAAGAAGGCAGGAAGAAGGCGGCGGAAGAGGTGGGCTAGGTTTACCTCTTTCCATCGCGCCGCCTTCGCATCCAGGGCGCCGTTGAGCCGCCTCCGCCTCCAGGGCGCCGTTGAGCCGCCGACGCCGCCGTTCACCCTCCACCTTGCCGGATCTGGGAGTGAGGGAGGCGACGGCTGGGAGTGAGGGAGGCGACGGAGTGACGGAGGCGGCGACTGGGAGCGAGGGAGGGAGGCGGCGACTGCGAGTGAGGAGTGAGGGCGGCGGCGGCGAGTGAGGGAGGAGTGAGGGTGGCGGCGGCGATTGCGAGTGAGGAGTGAGGGTGGCGGCGGCGAGTGAGGGAGGAGTTAGAGTTAGGTGGGATGCTGTGTTTATATGGGTGGATCTGAACACTTGAGTTCCCAAAGATTTATGAAATTACAATTAGGTCCTTTATCTCTTTAGATTTCTTCTGATTTAGTCCTCAGAACTCAGTTTTCTTCGCCTTATGATATGTTTGTAAGGCGTCGCCTCGCCTCACGCCTTACCGCTTAAAAGGTGTGAGGGGGGTGGGTCGCCTTACCTTGCCTTACCGCCTTAATAACCTTGGTCGATGCTGTTGACAACGATCTATTGGTCGACTCCGCACGCAATTGAGAAAAGTGAAGTCGACAAGAAACACTATGTCACTACGACCAGTTCGGAATGCCCAGAAGAACACGCCGCCGGCGTTGACTAAATTTTTCTCGGAATATACCTGATCTTTTATTTCTGAATCATGTTCCTTGGCTATAGAGTGCCCTCACGGCACCCCTCAAACCCTAACACAAAACTCTCAAAGCTTTCTCTCTAAAGCCCTTTCCAGTCCGCAAAAGTCGTAGGTTAACCCTTAACCTCTCCCTGCTTTTATATGCTTGAACTCTAAACCGTGTCCTCATCAACACGGACACAAAATCCTATCTGATTCTGAAAATCAAGGGACCTGAAACCCTTTCAAACACAGGTTTTCCAAAATCTTTTAACCTTCCAGTCATGGACACCTTCCATAACTCTTTTTAACTTATCACGTGTCGAAGCCTCCAGAACTGCACCTCCTGTAGTTTCTTCATGCATAATCTACCTTTGATCTTTACGTGCTCTATCGTGAGCCCTATCACCTCGTAACATCCTCAACCGACTAGGTCTCAGATATCCCCTCCTAATTCTGGTCCTCCTCGTTAACGACCATGACTGCCTCCACGCCCAACCTGCACATGCAAAAACCAAAGGACTTTTTTTCTAGCATAAGTTCTTCCCAACTTGATCGACATTAGTCCACATACGCAAAACACACCCTTAACCATAAACACAAACCATATCATCTACGATCTCAATTTCCACACTTTCCAAAAATCAATCACATATCATTCAGTAAGATTTACTAGAAGATTACGAGTACTCGGTGTACTCGAAAGCCACAAGTAGCGACAATCAACAACCAAGCCCTATAGCTACAACAACCGACCGAGTACTGTAGCTAGCGACCACTAATTAGGTACTGTAGCTAGCAACCATCGACTGTCGAGTACCGACTAGGTACTGTAGCACCGACTACTAACTACTGAGCACCGACTAGATACTGTAGCACCGACTACTAACTACTGAGTACCGACCAGATACTGTAGCACCGACTACCAAGTACTGATCAGCTACTGTAGCTACGACAACATACTGGTTACTGTAGCTTACGACCTCCGACCGATTACAATAGCTTAGACTATCCGCTACTGATCAAGATCAAAGCCACCAACTACTGACTGTGGTCGATCTGCCGTGGTCAACCTGCCGTGGTCGATTTGCTGATCGGACCACCGACTACTATCCGTGGTCGAAGCTTGTCGGTTAGACCACCCAATACAAGACGGTCAAGCCGCTTAATCTGAGTATTTCAGCAATTCCATATTTACTATAGTACATCGATCGAAACTTTTAAAAACACAAATTTCAGTGCAACGCAAAAGTTAATTATTTATCATCACTATATTCACGACCTATCCACATGGTATAACAACTGGAGCTTAAAATATAAACATCTTACAAATTAGCACCAACTATGCACTGGGATTCTTAAAAAAAAGACAAATGCATCACCAGAGTGAACTACCTAAGCAAAACTCTGTTCTTGTCATGTTGATTGTGACCAGAATTTGTGTGGAGACTGCATGTGAAATAAATTAATTCGCTATTGATTAGTGAGTGTTAGATGTTATAATGCTGCTCGTTATGGTCCTTTTACCTTCACAATTAAACTCTCCAGGTTAGGCATATTTACAATTCAATTATATTAATGTTGAATGGGATGCATATTTATTTCCTTTCTCCTTAAAACTTTTCTTGTTTTGCTGGAACGACCTATTGCTTAGAAGTTTAAACTTGGAACTGATTTTCCAAGATTAGGCATACTCAGAGTTGAACTGTATTAATGTTGAACGGGCGGCTTTTTTTTTTTGTTGCCATTTCCCCTTTATGAAACTATTATTATGCTTGGATGGTCTTGCTCAAGATATGGAATCTCATCTTAATCAGTTGTAGACTCTAGCATATTATTCTACAGAGAAGAGGATGTATTAATAGAAGATGTGGTAACATCACTAGATTGAGAAGCATCAAGCATGTTGGTTGCACTGCCTGAAAGCCCAAAGCTTGTGATCTTGGTCAAGTTCAAAGGGAATGATTGATGATTTGTCTTTGTTGAAATGAATATAGACTAGTAAATATGGTTTTCTGTATTATTTTTCTCAGAACAATCTGGTATGCTCAGTCCAGTTTTAATTCGTGGACCACTTTTGTGCTTCAGGTACACCATGGACTGAAGAAGAGCATAGAATGTTCCTGATGGGTCTGCAGAAGCTTGGTAAGGGAGACTGGCGTGGGATATCCCGTAACTTTGTTGTTTCCAGGACCCCGACTCAGGTGGCCAGCCATGCTCAGAAGTACTTTATTAGACAAACAAACTCGTCAAGACGGAAGAGGAGGTCAAGCTTGTTTGACATGGTTCCGGAAATGGTATGCAATTCTTACTTGCAATGTTCTATGTCATGATAGGGACGGTCTATCTTGTCCACATAACTGCATCCTGATCTTTGTGCTTTCCTCTTCAACCTGCAGCCAATGGATGAGTCCCCAGTTGTTGGGGAACAGATTATGCTCTGCAGTACTCAAGATGAAGCCACAAGGTCAAATCAATTGCCCATCTTACATCTTGGTCAACGGGAGGAAGCAGAGTTTGCTAAACAGCTGCTGACTTTCCAACTAAGGCAGCATGAGGAATCTGAATTTGCAGAGCCTTCATTACCAGCACCAAATTCTGAGATGAGACCCGCTGTATCATTCAAGGCCACAACTGTCCCGACAGTGCCAGCATTCTACCCAGCATTGATTCCTGTTCCACTAACTCTTTGGCCTCCAGATGTTGCTAACGTGGAGGAAGCAGGCACAGCCCATGAAATCCTAAAGCCCACTCCTGTGAATGGAAAGGAGGTGATTAAGGCTGATGAGGTTGTCGGTATGTCCAAGCTCAGTATTGGTGAAGGTAGCTCTGGCTCCATGGAACCCACTGCTCTTTCGCTTCAGCTTACAGGGTCGACAAATACAAGGCAATCAGCTTTTCATGTGAACCCACCAATGACTAGACCTGACCTAAGTAAGAGAAACAACAGTCCAATTCATGCAGTTTGAGGAAACATGGAATATGCCTGCTGGGTCAGGTCTTACAGATTGTATTAATGGTCCAAATACCCTATAATGTTGCGTAAGCTTCTGAGCATGCACTTCTGTAACAGCTTCTAAGTTAATGTATCACCGTCTTACGTCCTTTGTCATTGATAAAAGTAGACATACATGGGTCAATGAAAGCACCCTATCATTTGCCTGTCATTAATCTCAAGACTATATTGTTGCCTGTTGGGATGCTATATGCATATAACTTTTCGGATACATCTTCCATGCTTTGGAGAAAATGATTATAGGTTTTGACAAATAAATGCTTTAGAATTAGACATATGACGTCTTTCTTATTACAAATTTACAGATAGGTGGGTTTATTAATTTTACTAGAAAAAACTTGTTAATTTGGCACATCTCTTTGATCCCAAAATGTTGATAGATTGATTTGGGTGTAGGGGACTGTTGTGATTCTTCACTCTGGATCTCAGATTATATGAGTGAATTGGCTGGGATGGGCTGGATTCTTCCCAGCGAGACTCTCTTCGTCTCGCCGTGATTGAATCCTCTACTGCAGAATTAGGGTTAGGGATAAGAAGTACTTTATTTCTTGCCTCCTTCTGCCAAAGCGCATGAAGGCTTTATAGCTTACAATCCTTGCCTCCTTCCCAGAGACCGACTCCTAGTCCTAGACGACTTCCCAAGACCTAATCTTTAAAGACTCGCCTAATGCAGTTACGTAACCAAAACAGGACTCCAAAACCGAAGGCTATTCCTGATTCTGTTTGGATTGGCCTGTCCGTTTGGACCTTCTGCCATAGGACTTGCCCCAATAAGAGTCCATAACAGGGACTGGTATATTAGCCTTTGATGATCAAGGGATGAATCTTGTAGTGGCTCCACAAGAAGATCATTCCTGATATTTCAAATGTTGCATTTCTTGCAAGCGCACCTACTGACTTCTGAATCTGTCAGTGTTCTCTTATTGCCTATATAATAGTTGTAGAAAGAAGTTGTTCGTCACTGCCCCCAGTTAAGCAGACTCAATTCTTTCATAGAAGCAGGGGACGGGCCCTAAACAATAGAACTGAAACTGCAAAAAAAAAAAAAAGCGAGGTAGGTAGTAGAAAGGTTTCTTCACAGTGGTGTCATTATTTGAGATGGAGAAATGCAGCAGGCCTGCAAATTCCTTTGGTTCGTCGCATCTTTTTTTCGAAAAAGATGGTTCAGCACATCTGTCTGGTCAGTTTTTACAATCTTGCAAGTTTTCCCGAGTTGAAGCATATAAATTCAGAATTATGCTAATGCGAATCTTGTGGATTTGACTTGACATGATCCCCTTAGGAACCTATTTACAGAATGTGAAATGTATAGAGCCACTGTTTATGTGGAATAGTATTGTTATGGTGTTATCTGCTGAATACTTCTCTTGTTTACTGCAATAGCAAGAATCTGGATTCCTGAAGGGTCTCTCCCCTACTCCCTATCTCTTTTCATCCTCATGCAATAAGCTCACTCTCGTTCCTTTCCATGTTCGTTTGGATGCCACAGGTTACTGCAGAAGATGAAGGGGGATTATGCCGCTGTGATACACAAGTTAGAGGCGCCGATGAAAACCTTTCCTCCAAGTATTTTGGATTCTTCTCTCAAATAACTATAGAGTTACTGAGAATCAAATTCAAACCCGAAATCTCAAAGCAAAACACTCTAGAACACAAAATCTTGAATATCTCAGTCCTTGGAGGTCTGACCGCCAACCATGGGGTAGTTTGACCACTTTGGGGCGGTCTAACCTCCATTCGGACGGTCTGACCGCTATGAATAGTACTTTCAGGTAAATGAACAGTAAAATCAGCACGATTGCAGGATTTCAAATCCATGTAATTTTTTATTAGATAATTCAAAACCCGTGAAACTTTGTACACATTTTGCTTAAGGTGTCAGCAACCTATTCCATCCATGGATCACAAAAACCCACGTCAAAATTTAGACCTTTTAAGATTTAATCAAGGATGCACTAAAAATGACCTAGAACTAAAATCGATGATCAAGACTTGCTCATGAGCAAAGGATAGTCAAGATGGCTTTGGATATGTTCTCATATATCACAGTAAGTAAGAACACCGAAGAAATCACTCTGAAAACACTCAGATCAAGAAATCACTTCGAAGATAAAATATGCAAAAATTGAGTTTCTTCATGAACTTGCTACCAAAATGCCTAGATGGGTGGAAGATGATTCCCAGATGTTCTTTCCATCTTTTATACATTCTTGGCACAGATTGATTATATTGCTGCTTGAAGAGAAAAATTTTACAACTACTCTACTTTGGAGGACAGAGAGCACACCAAGCACTCAAAACCTTAATCCTAAAACAAGGGAGCATAAGAGAGGTGGGCTGGATAGTTAACCACATGTCTCCATCCTAACCCTTTTTTATAAATGGGCTAGCCAATCATATTTACCCCATAGTGGATGCTATCCACTTAGTATAATGGAAGAAACCTGGTAACCCCAAACACACGGGTTTTACTCACACATGTTCACTTATGCATGCTTTTCAAAGCATATAAACTCGAATATGTTAAATCCTTAACCTTGATCCATCTTGATCAAACCAAGTCTACCTTGACTTAAACCGCTCTTCCAAGTGTCATCATGCGCCACAGTTTTGATTCAAGGTAGTTTTCGGTATTTTGGCCAAACTACCAAAATACCCTTCGTTGACCCGATCATCACCATCCGCTGTAAGTAATCATCATCTTGCCACGTATAGGTGCATCACTAGCTTGCCATGTGTTGTCAAGTCTCTTTCATCCCGGTTCCATTAAACCACGGTTCACTTGGCCCGTCTAAGCCACTTGGTGCAATTTTGCTGTTTGAACTTGTGATACGGGGTCGCCCGATCTTCTCGACGTAGGATTGGATACTCACATGCCCTCTCTTGAATCGTAGCGATCCTCCGTTGCCAATGCAAGGACGAACGCTTTTTAATTCGCAAGATCACATGCGCCGGACTTCACAACCACCAAGCGAAAGCCCTATTGCGCTCTCAATTCTCAGCAGAAAGGTTGAATGATCTCAATTTACAAAAACACAAAACTTCTATGGAATTTGATTGGCTGAACAAAACTCCAAAATCATGCACAAACTCTCCTCATTATCTAGTCACGTACTGTTCCCTGTTTTCTAGTCGCTTTGTTTTTTTCTCCATCTGCCTCCATTCTCATCACGTATTTATACAACAGTAGTACTCATACACGCACATGATTGGATCTATCCGAGTTTCAATAGGCTTCGGTCCACAAAATATACACAGGTCCTCTCCTTCGGTTTTGGCAAGGCCCGGTCCGAATGCTCACGGTAAGACTGATTCTTTCATGTCCTTCTCCCAATGCCTTGCTTCCCAGTCTCTATCTCCTTCCTCGTGGATCTAAAGTCTTCAGTATGTTTAAACCTGAGAATACATAAAGAGCTTGCATAAGGTAGAATACAGTTTTCATCAATACAAGAAAATTCATTAAGAAACAAATTCATTCGATAATAATTGATGCAGCTCAATAATTTCTTCTAGTCAAAAAATTTCTTTAACTAAAAAGCGTAAGACATATGCATATCTACAGCAACTTGCCTTCGATATTTCCCGCCTTTCACGTGCCATGCTTAAGCTCACCGTCTCACCCAATATCATCGATCATCTTGGGCCTTAACTCCTCTATGAGCATAGCCCCAATCATCGTCATTGATCATGGTTGACTCCAAGCGACCCTGCACATCCAAAGACAAAGAAATCATTTTTGGGCACAAGTTCTTCACAGTTTGACCCACATTACCAGTAACATACCTCATGCAACACAAAACCACTGACCATACTCACTAAAACTCATTCTTCAACTCAAAATTCACAAATATGAATTCTGGCCAAAAATCCCCATCTGGACATTCCGCAGCTGGTCAGACCGCCAACCCTCGAGCGGTCAGACCGCTAACACGGGCCAGTCTGACCACTAACACCCAATCGGTCAGACTACTGACTCAAGCCGGTCTGACCGCTCCACCCCGGTAGTCTGATCGTTGACACCAACCGGTCTGACCAGTTTTCTCCTGACTGACCAACAGCACTGCCATTTAAATTTCTAAATCTCCCAAATTGCAATGGTTCACCATACCATAAACTAGGATATTCTCACATGATCCTTCAATCTCCCCCTTGATGAACCCATTAGCAATTTATCAAAAATACAATTATGAGTTAAAATTAGACAAGAGGGAAATTTGCAAAGAAAGCTCCAAATGGTCAAATGAAGAGTGCAATAAGCTTCAAATCTACCAAAAGAGTCACGGAATTTCACTCTATATCCATATGAAAGAACAATTGTTCTATTTGACCTTGGTCATGGTGAGAAGAGATCAAGAGAGTCATAGCAAAACAATAAGGCTCCAATTTTCCACAAAAACTCCAAATCACACTCTAGATGTGTATTTTTACAATCTTTCTTCCTCTTTGACAGTAGATTCATCAAGATGCATGGAAGAAGATAGAGCACAAATGAAATGAAATGGTTGTATTTTACTCATTTTTAGCATTAGGAGCCATGAAAATTATCCAAAGTGACTCTTCAAGTATTACACCAAGCCATATTATGTGAAAGAGCTATCTAGATCTTGGCAAATCAAATGGGTAACGATATGAATTTAAATGGATTTTAGTAGGTCAAGTTTGTTCAAGATCATAGGTTTGCCGAAGGTAACCAAAAATAAGCTAAGCTATGTCAATATACTAAATGAAACCAAGAAGCTACAATTGAGTCAATTTAGAGTGCTACAAGTTCAATATTGAATTATTTTGTTCAAGCACTTGGAATTAAGCAAATTTAGTACATTTAGCACTTGCTGAAATTCATTTTTGGTTTTATCATAGTAAAGTAAGGTCATGATAAATCTAGCAACCTAGCACAAGACATGACAAGATATAAAGCAAGATATCATGTCACAAAAGGATAATAATCAAAGCTCCATGTATTTATATTGCAATGCACATTGCTGAATTTAAAATGCAATATGATGCAATAACAATCCCAGTCCCCCCTCAGCAAGTGAGCCAATTTCAGAAACATTTTAATTCAAGCTAAGTTATGTCAACATTAAGCTCAATATAATCTCAAATGAACTCTTCCTGAACCAAAACAATAAGCAAAAGGGAAGAATCTTAGGAAAATGAAGAAATGGGAGTTCTTAAAGTATAGACAAGATAGAGGGATCACTATGGCTCAAACTCGCTCTCATCTACCCCATATGATTCTAGAACTATTAGTTGATCATCTAAACACAAGGGAGTAAACACATTCCCTATCTGCCCACGGGCCCAAACCCTGCTAGACTTAAAAGAAGTGAGTGAACTCAACCTAGTGAGAAGAGAAGCAACTAATAAGCAACATTATAAAGTCACAAGATGAGAGGAAGAAATCTAAACATCATAGTATGATAATAACTCCGGTCTATGCTAGAAAGACTAAATCAAAAGAAAGTAAATAAATATATGATACAGAAAATACATGATGCCCACATCAGATTATGCCATAAGGACAAACCACCACGAGCTCTCTTCCAAAGCCATGATGTTTGAGCTATATAAAGGCTTGGTAAAAATATCAGCTAACTGCTGGTCAGTCTCAATAAACTGAAGCACTATGTCACCTGTTTTCACATGGTCTCTAAGGAAATGATATCGAATATCTATGTGCTTGATCCTGAGTGCTACACTAAGTTCTTGGCAATGTTAATGGTAGAAGTGTTATTACAAAAAAATAGAACACTATCTATGGCTAACCCAAAATCTCGCAAGGTCGAGACCATCCAAATGACCTGACTATAGCAACTAGCGACTGCAACATATTCGGCCTCTACGGTGGACTGTGCAACACTGGACTGCTTCCTAGAAGACCATAAAATAAGAGAAGTATTAATAAATTGGCAAGTGCGAGAAGTGCTTTTTCTATCTATCCTACATCTAGCAAAGTCTGCGTCAGAGTAGGCTCTGAGAGAAAGACAGAAAGTAGAAGAATACCAGATACCATAATCTAGAGTAACTCGTAGGTACCTGAAAATGCGCTTAACCACCTGATAGTGAGAGGTGCGAGGAGAAGCCTGAAATAGAGTGCACGGACACACGACGAAGTGCATGGCTAGCCTTGAAGCAGTGAGGTATAGAATGGAGCCAATCATGCTGCAATACTTCTTATCTACAGGCTCGCCATCCACATCGGGATCAAGTGTGGTTGAGGTCGCCATCGGAGTCGATACCAGCTTGCCATCACTCATGTCAAAGTGCCTCAGGAGGTCTCGAGTGTACTTATCTTGATGCAAGAAGGTACCATCTCGAGTCTGCTTGACTTGAAAGCTGAGGAAGAAGCTCAACTCGCCAATCATGCTCATTTCAAATTCTGTGCTCATGACATCAGAAAACTGGGAAACAAGAGAATAAGAGGAGCCACCAAAGATAATGTCATCTATGTATATCTAGACGAGCAGAAAGTCATTGCCATGCATATGAATGAACAAGGTCTTATCTACCTTACCTATCTCAAACCTATAACTCAAAATATAGAACTTAAGCCTCTTATACCAAGCTCTAGGGGCTTGCTTTCATACAAGACTTTGGAAAGCTTGAAGACATGATTTAGATATTTGGGGTTTTCGAAACCTAAAGGCTGTCTAATGTAAACCTCTTCCTCGGTATACCCATGAAGAAAGGCACTCTTAACATTCATTTGGTATAGCTTAAAGCCCTTAGATACTGCGAATGCAAGCAAAATCCTGATGGCCTCTAATCTAACTACAGGGGCAAAGGTCTTCTCAAAATCTAAACCCTCAAGATGGAAAAAACCTTGAGCTAATAGTCTAACTTTGTTCTGAATGACTACCTCATCATCACTCTGTTTGTTCTTAAAGACTCACTTGGTTCCTATAACATTATGACCACTAGGGACTCAACAAGCGACCAGACCTTGTTTCTCTCAAAATTCTCTAACTTCTCATGCATAGCATTGACTCAAGACTAATCAGACATAGCATGACCAACATCTTTGGGCTTAAATGTGGCAACAAAGGTAGACTATAGACTGAAGTGAGATAAGCCAAATTTTGAGCGCGTGATACGCTCAAGAGATCACCTATGATGTGCTTAGAAGGATAATGACGCTGGATGTCTCAGGGAAGTCCTGAATGTGATGAAATGTGGCCTCTAACTCATGAGCTGTGGAGATAGGAGTATATCCACAAGCTCCAGAAGAGCTAGAAGGTAAGGGCTGATTTTCTTGAGGCACAGTGGTAGAAGCAGACATCTTAGGGATATATGGGACTGGATCAGATAAATAATCTTCATCTCCATCATCCTCATCATCTACAAAGATGGCCTCGGATTGCATAACTGGGCCTGAGATATTGAGCCTATTACCAGAACTAGCCTTATTGAAAGTACTCACAGGTCTCCTACTCCTACTTGTCTCACAGTTCTAGATCCTATAACCCTACGAAGAAGTCGAGTAACCCAGAAAGATACCATCAGATGAGTGAGACTCAAACTTATCTAGGTTCTCAGACTTTAGAATGAGGTCATGGACGCTAAATTGGGTTAAGTGATCAAAACCAATGCGACCCAAGTATCCTATGACAAAAGAAAATATTATAGGATTCGGAAGCAACTGCACTAGAGAGAATCATTATAAGACTCGATAAAATCAGCACAAAGGATCCTCCGAAATCTAAAAATCCCACAAACTAGATTTCCCAAAGAATTAAGAATATTATAAGTATTTTTCTTAAAGCTCACCACGAAATTGTCATCAGTGAGTTGGGAAACATATAGCAAATTATATTGCAACTTACTTGCTAAGGCAACATTCTTAAGAATGAAAGAATCATTAATGCGCACAATACCTTTAATGATGACTCAACCTGACGAAGCGTCTCCAAAGGTAATTGTCTCATCACTTGGAGCTCGGACTAGGGAAGAGAACCAACGTGAATCTTCGGTCATGTGACGAGAACAACCAGAATCAACAAGCCAAACATCTGCCTTCTCAGCTCGACGAACCTAAATTAGTGAGAGGTAAACATCGATGGCTCAGTACTAGGGTAAATAAGAGCAGATCTAGAAATCTAGTACCGAGTCACATGACGAGCAGAAAATCTAGAAGACTAACCTCTAGCGACACTACACAACTCACCTCACATAAACAGGAGGTCTAGAAAAAGAACTCAAACCTCTACCTGATGAATACTCATCACGCTGTGGATAGCTACCTCAACGGGTAAAATGAGGTCTATCCTCAGGACGGCAAAAATCCTAACCAGAAGCAACTCGAGGACTAAAACCAGAAGAAGCCCGAAAATTAAGTCATTGACGCTACCTAAAACCAAGAAAGTCATGAGAGCTAACTCTAGATCTTGTGTCAGTCTTAGGAGCACTCTAAGTTTGGGGTTGACCTAGAATACCCCTAAGAGCACAAACACGGTCACAACGTGCGACCTTGGCATGTCTAAAGTAGAACTTGACTAAGTGTCTATCATTCTGACATAAGGAGCAATGATACTTCGCCTTCTCAGAGCCCGAAGCAGCAGGAGGCACAATCTTACTATCAGAAATCCCCTGGATAAAACTCGTAAACTTAAACACTATCTTCTTAGACTCGGGTGCAACCTTGATCACACCTCCGACTATAGCTCTAACAACTGCAGGTGGATGCTTCTTCACATCCTCTAGAAAATCATATCCTAGATCTTGATGAACTTGCTACCAAAGTACTTATATAGGTGGAGAATGATTCCCAGATATTCTCTCCATCTTTTGTACGTTCTTGGTATAGCAAGATCAAGGGTGAGGGGTGCAGGTCTCTTCCTATGCATGACCACCTCAAGCTTGAGGGTTTCACATGATACGCATGGGGCAGACCTAATCCTAGCCATCTAGGCCTTGAATCCCTTCCTTTGACCGACCAGCAACATTGCCATTTCTATAGTAACTCATCGTTAAATGGTGCATTTTCAAGGCGGGCTCTACAGGTAAATTATAGCACAAACTGTACCAAGTTTAGCTGTACCAGCCAAAATCGTATACAACTATTTTTCTCTGTGTATTGCCTCTCACGAATAGACCAAAATTGAAAAACCACATCCATAAGCCATAAGCTCAGCCCAAAAGAACCCACCCTAAATTTCTAAATGTCTTAAATTGCAATGGTTCATCATACTATAAACTATGACCTTCTCACATGGTACTTCACTTGCTTGTTGGCTTACAGGATGGTTAAATTACTGTGCTAACATATGGTTGTGTTAGTTGGTGTGACAAAGTAGGCCCTATTCTTTTGGGCTGTGGCTGATGGTTTTTGTGTGTGTTTTTCGAGACAGCGGATATGTTGATATGGACGGTGCATACAGTTTTGAGTTTGTAAAGTCGTTTAGAAAAGTAGCTTCTTGAAGCCTCTTGGAGAAACCACCCTGTTTGTTTCTACTTCTGAAGAAGGCAAAGCCAAAAGTCATAAAAAAACCAAAAAGTTGTAAACATGCGGTAAATTCAAGCAAGACAAGGGAATTGATCTGATGTAAGGGCCTGTTTGGGAGAGCTCCACCAGCTCCAGATCCACGAAAAACAGCTCCACTCCACGAAATTTTACCCAAACGCTCCAGCTCCGCGAAATCTGGATCCACCAAAATCCTAGATCTGAGGGCCAGATCCATGGATTTCATGGAGCTCCACAAGGGGTGCTCCACCGTGGAGTTGGGTGGTAATTACCCACCAATGCCACTGGTTACACACAAAAGTGGCCATTCCCACCAAAACCTCAATTTCGTGGATCTGGAGTTGCTGTACAAGCCAAATACTCCATGGTGGGATCCCAGATCCACGGTGGAGCTGCTGCTCCAGATCCACATTTTCAGTGGTGGAGCTCTCCCAAACAGGCCCTAAGTATGCTTTGTCCATTTGCATTTCATGGTTATGTTTATGTTTCTACGTTGTATTCAAAATCATGGAGAACTCTGTAGTTAGCATTGGCCACTACAATTAATGTCTGCAATGGTGCTTACATATATCAACTCTTACTGTTATTATCTTCATAACCTTCTTAGCATTCATTTTCAGGTTATGGCTTTCGTATGTGGTCTTGTACATTATAAGTCGTCAACCAAAAGACATCCAAGCATGCAGCCATGGAACATGGGAACATGAAGCATAATTCTCCCTGCCAGTCCGCAAGCATTTTTTAAAACTCTTATGCACTGTAGCTGCTGGTGGCTTTTTAATGTAATTAAATTTAAAAATTTAAAAATAAAAAACATATTAGCCCATCATGGACAATATAAACGAATACGGGGAAAAAACCGAAAAGCCAGAAAAAGACGAAATTAAAAAATAGTGAACTAGAAACCAAAATTCATAATATAAAGCTGAATTGTCGTATCTGATTAGATAACAACACTAGAATTAAAAATCCAATGTGATATATCTCGGTAAGAAGTAGAAGGTGGTCTCTTACTAGAAGACTGTGCAGCAGAATCAGACGGTGCAAAAGTAGCCATGCGACGCGGCAGTGTGAGAAACTCCTAAGTATCAGAAGCACCAGCGCTCCTCTGAGAGGCCACCACGACGTAAATTCTTATTCTTCCTGTAACAAAACTGCTCTATATGTCCATCCTTATTGCAATTGGTGCAGTGGAGGTCCCTACCAACAGCGGTCACCAGTGGAGGCGCCACTGGTGAAGGAGTAGCTGGAGGCGTAGCGGGTGTAGAAGCTAGAGGAGCTGCCAAAACCAAAGGAAACTATAGTGACGGCAGCAGACCCGCACAACGAAGGCGAATCTACTTAGTACAAACAGTTGCTAGGGCCTCCAAAAGAGACAAGGAGGTGAGCCAACAAATGAGTATAAGTCCGCTCATACTCAGTCCGGAGACGTGTCAAGAAGTCATAGATGTGACAAAGCTCCAGATGAGACTGCTGATGTTGACAGCACTGACAAGTGTGGCAAACATCCGATCCTAAATAATTAATCTGACGCCACACCGCGGACGACTGGGCATAGAACTCGTCCATATTGGCATCTCCCTGTTGCAATGCATGCTCCTAACGCACAACAAGATACAAGGAATCACCAAATGGCTCATAGCAGTTGCGCAGATACGCCCACATCATCTATGCTGAAGCCAACCCAACCACATCTCTAGTAAGATGCACCTCTATGCTAGTAACCAGAATAGCAAAGGCACGAACATCCTCATCGGTCCATATCTTGTAGGCAGCATACTGAGTCTGAAAAGTCTCCATGGTATCCTCAAAAGCATCACATGCCTCCTTATAAGTGTCTTCGAAAGCAACCTTTGGAAGCACAGGCTCAAAAGCTGAAATAGGGCGAGGCAGACAATACAGCTTGCTGGTGAGAAAATCAGCGTAGCCACGACAATCAAGCAGGGGCAGATCTACAGTGGGTCAAGGGTGTTCAGCTGAACACCCAAAATTTTTGACAAAAAATCTAGTATATGTAAGGTATATTACATGTATATATGTATAACTGGGCGTCTAGGCATGTTTATCGACTTGCTGCTCAGCCCGACCGGCGACCGCCCGAGGGAATCGTTCCGCGCGCGCGCATCCGAGGGAAAGCCAGCCCAGCGGCCCAGCCCGAGCGAATCCGCGCGCCTGCGCCTGCGGCCTGCTCCCCCGACACCCGGTCCCCATTCGGCATTGCATTTCCCCCAATCCCCCGGTCCCCGACCCCATTTCGTGAACCCTAATCGGCTCCACCGCACCGCCGCTCGCCCGCTCCGCCCCTCCAGTCTCCGCCGCTCCGCTCCGGGCTCCGGCGCTCCGCCCCTCCGCTCCGGCGCTCCGCCGCTCCAGCTCTCCGCTCCGCCGGGCGCCGGATTCCAGATCTGGTCGTCCGGCCCTCCGCGCCGCCGCTCGCCCGCTCCGCCCCTCCAGTCTCCGCCGCTCCGCTCCGGGCTCCGGCGCTGCGCCCCTCCGCTCTAGCCTCCAGCTCTCCGCTCCGCCGGATTCCAGATCTGGCCGTCCGGCCCTCCGTGTCGCCGCTCGCCCGCTCCGCCCCTCCAGTCTCCGGCGCTCAGCTCCGGGCTCCGGCGCTCCGCCCCTCCGCTCCGGCGCTCCGCCGCTCCAGCTCTCCGCTCCGCCGGGCGCCGGATTCCAGATCTAGCCGTCCGGCCCTCCGCTCCGCCGGCACCTCGACGGCGGCCCCGACCGCGACACCGCACCGCGCCATCACCCGGCTCTCCGGCGTCTCCGCTCCGCCGCTCCAGCCGACCGGCCTCCTCTCCGCGCGACCGCGCCTCGCCGCCTCCGCCAGTTGCCCAGTCGGCCAGTGAGCAGTGAGTGAGTACTTGAGCTTGAGCAAATGAGCATGATGTATCATTGTATTGCAGTACTGATGTTGATTGTTGAATGTTGAGTTGAATTGTTGAAAATTGAAATGTTGAATTGTTGAGCAATGAGCATGATGATGACTGATTGACTGAATCGGTTGAGAAATTGGCAGTTTAGACTGGTGATTGGTGAATGGTGATGTCTCAATGTCTCATTGTATCAAGATTACATTTTTAGATGAAATGTTGAGTTATTGTTGAATTTCAGAATCAGAAATATTGACTTTAGTCTTTAGATGTCTCAATAATGGTTATGGTTATGTGTTGAAAAATGAAAATGAGAATGAGCAATGCTTGTATAGTTGTATACTTGTATGTGGGTATGTGATATGTGCATCATATTAGTCATCAATGATCATATATTGTTCGCCGTCCAAATGTCTAATTGATGATCACATATTGTAACACTTGTTGACTTGTATTTGTGAACTGTTGTAATTGTTTTGTAATTTTTCTATATTATTTGACATATTATCCCTAGTATGAACAATTGTATGTTAACTATTACTACTGTAGATCTTTATGTTTTGTACTGTAAAATATTTTTACAATTTCGAACACCCATTCCAAAATTCCTGCGTCCGCCACTGCAATCAAGCCATCCAAGCATCCCTCCACGCTGAGCACGGCGGGTCTGCTAAGACGGCAACCGAAGGTTCACACCGCACAGGAGTCGCCACAGCAGACGAAAACAGTGCCATGACAGAGAAATCGGACGATCGGCAACGGAGACTACCATCGGGTTCCCTAGCGGCCCGCCCCGCCTGGCAAACCCGTAAGGATTGAAAATGTTATAAAATCAAGATAAAGAGAAGTGAAGTGATCACGCCTATCCGTGTTTAAATACCTTAGAAATAGGAGAGAGAATAACTCTTTTTATATGAGAAGAGAGAATAAATGCAAAAAAGACAAGGGGTTATAAATGAGGGCAAGAAAAAATGCTAATAAATCCACATGCATGCGTAATATTTTGCAACAATATGAATAAAATCATATGCCTTATAAAAAACGGTTGAACTGGTACTTGGTGGCCGACTTACAAATGACCCATTACCTGACCTATCCTGCTAATGTCAATTTATGTAATGGCCTTGTATTTTAAACAAATGCCAGTGCCATCTAAGAGCAAGTACAATAAGGGTCTTATAGCCAAGCTAGTCAGCATTTTTACTGATGTGGAGGAGAGAAGAGAGGAGAGAGAGAAGAGCTTGGCTCTCATGCAAGCAACAAGCTGCACACGGGAGCCTATGCAGTGGTGGACCCAGATAATAAATGTATGTGAGGAGGAGTAGGAAAGAGAATGTGAGACATGGTACTATATAATAATAAAAATCTTTTGTAGACAAATAGGAGACACATTATTGTATAACTTGGCTCTTATAACTTGACTTATAGCCAAGCACTTGACTCTATTATTGGACTTGCTCTAATAGAAACAAAAGTTCCATTACAATTGATGGCGTCTTTTCACAAAAAAATTGAACATGAGATGCAATTTCCCCTTATTTTTGTTGTTGCGAATTAGGTATTCATTGCGAACAATCTACAATCGCAACCACGGGATCAATCACACGAGAACATAAGAGCAATAATGAAGAACAAGAACCGACATAAAAGAGAGATGTAGATGGATCCCCATAGCCTTCTCTTTATTAGATTTGTTCGGACAATGAGAGGAATTCTAAACCCACCTGGGACGCTTTGATAAGTACACAACAATATTTCGCATCACATGACTCTTTTCCCCTTAAGTACACGGGAGGAGCTGCGCATGTTGGCTTTAAGAAGCAAGGAGATCTGAACCCGATCGCATGACCTTGTGATTAATCATCTATAGTTTTTGAGAGAGTGATTATCTATAAATTAACAGCTATATATACACCTCCACAATAATCAAGATATATGAGTTCGTAGGAATTAGTTGAAGATGTCTTGGCCGGGGGAGAGCAGCTTCTTGGGGTCGTACTTGTCCTTCATCTCCACGAACCGATCCCACTTGCCGCCGAAGTGCCGGACCCAATCGCCGCGGCTCGTGTAATGCGGCAGGTACTCCTTGTACCCGATCCCGGCGAGGTCGCAGAACCGCAGTATCCTCCGGTTCTGAGCCTCCAGCCGCTTCAGGTCGTTCGCCACCGACGAGAATAGCAGTGCCACGGCGTAGAACACGTCCTCCGACGGCGTCACCGCCGACATGCCGTCGTCCCACCTGAACCGAATCACGGAGAGGATCGGAGACGAGTCGATACATTCTGATACGCCGAGTCACTCACCGATACATGCATGCTCATCGAGAGAGAGATGAAATTACAAGTGTGCGTACGTACTTGGATTTGTTGACTGGGTACACGATGAGAGGTCCGGTGATGTCGGTGCCCTGGAGGATGCCCCTGAAGACGCCGCGGTCGAAGTCGGCGATGCGCGACCGCGGCACGAACATGTTGAGCCAGGGGTGCGGGACTCGCCACAGCCCGACCTTCTCCAGAGCCAGCTCGGCGCCGTACACCCGGTCGAGGAACTCCACGTAGGACGCGTCGCGCACGAACGCGAACCCCTTCTCGAACCTCAGCTCGTCGAGCACCGACCTGAGCTCCTGATCCACCGATGCAGCCGTGGCGTTGTCGTAGTTCAGTGTCGCCTCGATGCTGTACACGGCGGTGGCGTTCCTCTCCGCCGCGCGCGCGACGATCCTCGCCACGTCGTCGTCGGAGAAGAACCCTGCGCTCTTCAGCCCGGCGGCGAGGCTGTGGTTCACGTACACCGACCCCTCGACGTAGCTCATCGGCTCGAAAGAGCCGTCCGGCCGTGGCGCGATGAGCCGCTCCTGGTCGGCGGTGAAGACGGCGAAGTCGGTGTAGACGAGCCGCACCCACCGCGCCCTCGCCGGCGCCGGCTCGAGCGCGATGCGTGCGCGGGTGATGACGCCGAACTGGCCCAGCCCGCCCAGGACCGCGTCGAACAGGTCCGAGTTGAGCGCCTTGGAGCACGTCACCATCTCCCCGTAGCCTGCACGCGCGCGCGTTGAACCGAGTCAACGCAAAGCCACAGCGTACTACTAGAGTATAGTAATTAACCGCGGAAAATGTCAAAGTCAACGCATCGTTGCGAGCCAGCGAATCTAATTAATTAAAGACGTTGACGCCGGCCGCGGCCGGTGTATGCAGCTGGACATTAACTTGTACGCATTAATTAATCACTAATGTTAATTAACTTGCACTGTAGTTAACGAATTACTAATACTAAACTAGATTAATCGTAGTTGCACCTGAACAAGCTAGCGATCGGATTGCAGTAATGCAGTGTGGTATACGTAATCGGAGGCGTTGCTTGCCAGTGTGGTGCATGGATATTGTGTGTGTGCACTGAACGTACCGGTGATGACGTCAAGCTCGTACACGTTGGATATCTGGGGGCCGTGCCGGAACGCCTGGCCGCTGACGCCGGCGTTGGAGAGTGTGCCGCCGACGGTGAGGTGGAGGTAGTCCGTCCACGACCGCGGCGCCACGCCGTGCTCCAACGTGGCCCGCAGCACGTCGATCCACAGATGCTCGCCGCCGGCGTCCACGTACCGGCCGTCCGCCGACACGTTGATGCGGCGCGCGGCCGACGACGACAGGGACAGCATGTGGACGACCACGCCGCCGGGGGCAAAGGCCTGCCCCATGACAGAGTGGCCGCGGCCGCGGAACGAGACGGTGTACGGCCACCCGGGGGTGGAGTACGCGGCGCGCAGGAGCGCGGCCACGTCCCCCGGGGACGCCGGCAAGAGCACCGCTGTCGGGAGCTCCGTCGTGATGTTGCCGAAGTCCATCGAGGCCGGCACGGTGGCGTTGGGGTCCGTCCGGAGCTTCCCCGCCGCGGCGAGCGCGCCGAGGTCGCCGGGGAGGCCAGAGGGCGCCGGCCATGGATGACCGCCACCATACGCCCCGTGTGCATGACATGAGGCGATCAGCGCAACGAACAACACGTAAATCACCGCCATTAGCAACGCGTTTAAGCGCTTTAAGACCACTTAATCCGCAAGAGATGTGATTTGATGGTAATTAATTAGGGTGTTGTGTTTGCACTGCACTTGCATCCATATATATAGGATGTTATAAAACATACGATAAAATAGGAGATCAAAAGAACAGAAGATAAATATTTAATATAAAAAATTCAAAAAACAGCAAACATACAAAGTTAGAAATCACTATATGAGAAGAAATTATAAGCACGAAGAACTTCAACCTATCTCAAACATGTGACTACAAACATATATATATAGGTTAGGAAACAAGAGTCATAAGAGGTAACGAAACTGAGACGAGATCAGCGTATGTGTCCACTTGGACACGTATACGAATTCGTATCATACTTTAGCAATCTCTACCTTGAGATAAATTCGGATCGCACACTCAACAATGTCCAATTTGAGGTGAATTTGCTCCTATAGCCTGAATTCGCTCCTGTTGCCAAAACAAATCAAACCTCCTCAAATCATAATTCACCATCAATGATCCTTGTGTGTTGAAAATCTATAGAACTAATCAATGAGTAAGACCGAATCAGTCTTGTCTATATGCTTCTTAATGAGGATATAATAATCCCCAATTTATTATGTCATTATATTCTTTGAATATATCTCTTATCAATAAGGGAGAGGTTTCACAAAGTGGTCGTAAGTTTTTCTACAATCACATAGTTGTGAGTTCTTCCACGACTACTGCTTAGTCGTAACCTTTTCTATGACTTTATAGTCGTAAGTTCTTCTACGACTACTCCTCAGTCGTAAGCTTTTCTACGACTTTACAGTCGTAAGTTTTTCTATGACTACTCAGTCGTAAGCTTTTCTACAATCTTATAATCGTAAGTTTTTCTATGACTAACTCATTGTCGTAACCCCTACTATGACCACATGGTTGTAAGTTGTCCTACGACCACCTCATGGTCGTAGGCTTTTCTACGACCAATCTATCTCTGACTAGCTTATCTACGATGACTCGTTACATCATGGGTCTTTCTGACAAGATAGTTAGAATGTGAGCTTATTCTTAATAACTACCATGGTATCTCTCTGACAACAACCGTCGTCCGGTGAACGGGTCATCACGTCTCTGTGACAATAACTTCTATTAGACGGTTATCACCTGAAGCATTAAAACATCTTTTGGTGCGGAACAACGGCCACTGCTTCGCCAACTATATAAAGGTTGATGTTAGAGAGAGGAGGGAGAGACAAAGTTCAAGACTAGACATAGTGCAAGGCATTTCGCATTATTCTCTCAGTTATAATCAGTTCTTTAAGTAATAACTACACAGAACGTAAGGTTGTTATTCTCTTAGGAGAAGATCCGAACCTATATAAAAATTCACGTGTCTCTACTCTGCATGATCGTGAATCCACTCTTATAGAGTTTTCCCGAATCCAAACAAATCATACGTAAGATCGGTGTTAAAACATCGACACTTCTCTTATGGCGCTGCCTATAGTGAAGGGCTCATTTCATGGACTTTTTACATTCTCCACTACAAACACATAACTTGACAAATAATACTCATTGAAGAATAACTTGCACATGTGATCATCACGTACATTAAATTATCGACTGTAAAAGTAACCGAACTCCATGACATGACTGAAAACTGCTCATGTAGAAGAACATCTACATGAAAGTAACTCTTATGCCATCAACGGAGCAGAAAAATCCCTACAATAGACCCTTTATATTGAGCTATGACAACTATAACGTATTGCACCTACAATATCAAATGTTGTTGTATCTACGTAGATAATTAACTCTTTCTTACATTTTAAATACTTCATCTTAAGCTCATTTTGGAACACAACCTTCACTAATAAATAAGAAATTTCAGAGAATATTATGTTAACTACCATCAAGGTGTTATCAAATGGTGAATCGGTTGTCCCTCAACTGATATTAAACACAACCTTCACTAATAAATAAGAAGTTTCAGAGAATATTATGTTAACTATCATCAGGGTGTTATCAAATGGTGAATCAGTTGTCCCTCAACTAATATTAATTTTTTTTCAAAGTCTCCTTGATCAAGCGTAGCCCAAATTGTGTTGAAAAAACTGCACATCTGCCTTAGACTTCTCATATGCGGATTTTACCACAGTAACCTATAGAAGACGATGAATCGTTGAAGAAATTGTCAATAATTAATCTCGCATAGATACCACCAATAACAGGCATAATGGACTAAATCATAATGAACTTCACCACTAACAAAAAAAATATACATAGCTAACAGCACAGCTTCTTGATAGAAGATGACGACTGACTGAGGCAGTAGATCGTCAACGGAGATAGTGTAGGCGACATCAGGGCATGGCATCGGGCGACGCGGACAATGATGTTAGCGAAATTTGCACTGGTAGAGCGTGGATCAACGTTTAGTATGGAGTCAAGTTATTAAATGGAGTTAAGACGAGTTGAAATCGTCGAGGTATGGTATGGTTCCTTGTGTGCACTTAGAAGGACTTGCAAAACCCTGGTACGCTTTCGTGTGTGTAGCAGAATGAATCTTGCAAACTTTGTGGCGCCTTTTCTTGGTGTGCGCCTAGTAGTTTTCTGTGGAAATCACAAAGGTCCTGTTTTTTTTCAGCTTTTGACTTTTCTACAGTACCTAACTTTTAAACTGTAACATCCCAATTAGGGAACTAGTGTAATTACGAAAATTTTAAAATCTTTTAAATTGTTTCTCCTGCGTTTCTAAAAAGTTTTTGGCGAAGTTCAAATTTTCTCGAATTGATTCCTTGCCAAAAGCCCGATCAATGAAAGTCCAAATCTTGGAATCAAGAACCAAAAATTTAAAGTTAAGATTGAGAAAATCCAAATCCCCTTGGAAGTAATAATTTCAAATTCGGATGATTAAGGTTTATTTCCCCAGAACTCGATGATCTTAAGTTTAAAATTGTTAAACCTAAAAAAATAAACCCAGGCTCCAAATTCAAAATCTACTCACAAAAACCAAATCTGAATTTCCAAAATTTGGAAATCTCAAAAATCCCAAAATTCCTTTTTGGGCGGCCCGATTTCTTTTCTTTTTCTCCCGGCCCAGCCGGCTCTCTTTTTTCCCCGGGCCCTTTTTCCCCCGCCTCCTTCTGGGCTTCGCCCAGCCCAGCGCCACGCTTTCCCCCTCTCCTTCTTCTTCCCGCAGCGCCTGCGCTCCGCCTCTCTCTTCGCTCTGCGCGCTCCCTCGCCGGACCCAGCAGCAGCGGCCCGCCTCCGGGTTCCCCGCGCACGCGTGCCCCGTGGCAGTCTCCCCGCGCTTCCCGGCATCCCCGTCGGCCTAGGCCCCGGCCCCCTCGCCGTAGACTCCCACGCGCCGGCCCCCCCGCTCGCCGCCGGGACAACCGATGGAACCGCCCCCTGTCTCGTCGTCCTGGCCACGTTGCCGCTCCCCAGCTCCGGCATGGCGGTCACCGCAAGAAATCAATGGGCCACAGGGGCTCGGCGTCCTTCCCCCGTCGCTCCAACACCGCCGCCCATGCCGGCCGTGCCACCGTAGCCGCGCTGCCACGCCGCCGTACCCAAGTGGAGGCCGCCGGACCAAGTTGGCCATGCCGCGCACCTCCTCCTCCTCTGTGCGACCGTAGAGCGCGGTACCCTCGCCCATTCCCCACACTGCTCCGCCGGACGCGCCGCCCATGCCGGCAGTACCCTACCCACGTCGCGCCCATGCCGTCGCCGTACGCGCGCTCGCCTATAAAGGGGCCCGAGCTCGCCTTCTTTCCACTCCCCCTCCCTCAATCCGAGCTCAGCCCGAGTGCGCCGCCGTCTTCCCCACCTCTGGCGCCCGAGCTCCCCGCCGATTCGTCGAGCCCCGACTCAATTCCTGGCGCCTGGAGCTCCTCCATCAGCCACGGAAGCCATCCCCACCGCCACCTTGGGACCTCCTCCCCCACGGCGAGCCGTCTACGGAGCCCTCCCCGCGCCGCCGCCTGAGCTCGACGCCAGCCTTCCTCGGCCTCTCTCCGGCTCCACCAAGCCTTTGGGTAAGCTCCCCATGCCCTCCTCTTGCTCATGCGTGCGCCCTCTTCTACCCTCTCTTTCCCGGCCGCCGGCGCCCTGTTTCCCCCTCACCGCCGGCCGCCTAGAACCATCTCCCGCCCGCCTTGGTGCCACCCTGACTGGAGCTGCTGCCGCCCGAGCTTCCTCGTCACCGGGGCAACCTATTTCGCCGGTCTCCGTCGCCTTCCCGGCCGTTCCCCGCCGGCGACGCCGCACGGCCCCACTGATGCCCGCCTCCCCTGTTTCCTCCTCTTCTGCCTGCTCTGTAAGTGCAGCCGACAGCTCTGTACACTCTCTCCCTCTGTCTCACTTGGTATGACATGTGGGCCCAAGCTTGCTAATTGCATAACTCCTTCCCCCTTTGGCTAAATGATGAATACTTGTGCAAATGTTTATGAATACACTAAAATAAATTTTGGATGATGATAAGAATAAGAAAACTACTTATAAATTCATAATGAGAAGATTTATGTAAATAAGCTAAAAACTTAACATTGGCCAAACAAGATTAATGACTAAAACAAGATTGTGTATGATCTATTCCCAGAGGTCAAGTAACCAACACGAATTCGATGGATATCGATGTTAACAATCAAATATGTGAAACTAATTAAAAGATCATCTTTTATAAATCAAAGGCACTAGAAATTAATCCTAAATAATTAAAGTCGCATGTATGAGGCCTTAAAAATATATAATTTTTAATCCTTTCAAACCCTACTCGGGAAACTTGAATAATAACTTTAATACTATCCCAAGTTGTTGAGATGCTATCTTTCATCAACCGACCTAGATCTATTTTTGCAAACTAAGTAAATCGATTTAACAAGATTTCGCCACATAAAATATTGACCATAAATTGCTCATCTCTAAAATCATGGGAGCTATCTTTCCAAAAAATGCTTAAAATATATGAAGTAAAGACTTTAACAATTATCTTAAAATACTGGGATCAAGATAACAAATAAAATACGATTAAGAAAGTCTTAAGCAAGAAAGAGCAATCCTTAGTCTTTGTCTCGCACCCAAATCCCCAAACATTGTCTCGGGATTTAACTTTAATGATCGAAATTAAATAATAATAAAAGGAATAGCTTTGTTAAGAAGATCCCTATAAAGTAATAGCATCTCTTTTAGTAAAACATAACCGTTGGCCGTTTCTAATAATTTTGTTAATGAAGCAGAATAAGTAACTTTGCTCATAATAATGATTGGACTAAAATGGCCAACCCCATCATATAATTAAGTTTTTAAAATAATGGTTCATTAAATTGGCAGTTGAAATCTCGGATAACTATTGCCACATAAAATATCGAAGTTACACTAAATATTTAAAATTATACTCATCTCCTGTAAAGCTTCCGCATCCAAGAATTACCAGGTTCTGTTCCTCTTTACTATCTCCGATAAGTTACACCTTCCCTTTTGACCCCTCGTCATCCTAAAATTTTCCCTCACGGTAAAGCTACTTAGATAATTCATTCTCCTGCCCAATTCATCTACCGCTGTGTTTACAGCCCATTGATCCGAATCATCCTTCTATTCTCAAATTATAATAAATGTATACTTTAAATTAAATCGGGCATTTAAAGTGTGTGGATTTATTTGGCCTTTCTTTCCTTTGCCGCGTATTAGAATCGGAAGACTCGACGAGGCGACGGATTCGAACAGGATCGAGACTTGGGTGAACGCGCAGATCAACAAATTATAAGCACTGACTGAGTAGGCTTTGACTTAGATCAATCAAGGCCATGGTACACCAAGCAAGGCAAGTCATCGCTTTGATCATATTGATCCTACATTTTATGCAAAACTATGTTCTTTTAAACTATCAACTTGCATGCCTAATTCGTTATGCAAATATATGTCAAAGCTTAAGGTAGCTACATGCCCACTTGATGTTGTATTAAATTTATTATGCCATCCTTTGATACTTGAATCACCGGATCCTTGTCACCATAGATATTAATGATAACTTTACTAGCTATAAGTCATATTAAATGCCATGCTAGTCTTGTCAAGTCCAGGGCGCTAATTGCCCTGATCATCAATCTTCAAAAACATAAGGACTTGTTTTGGGACAGTCACGGGATGTACGTGGCTGAATACTTTGTGACTACTTATTTTATGCTTCTCAAAACCCTTAAAACATGCTATACCAGTCTGGGCGGATGGTAAGAGTGGTGGGTGTGGATGTAACACGAGGATTGTGGGTTGTGGAATGAACCGCCCGGACACCTTAAGGACTTAATCTTGTAATGACCCCTCCGTGTACAACAGTACAACCACAAGCTGGCAAACTGTAGGCTTGGCTGAATAATTTACTAAACTCTCTAGCCATTTCACGGAGAACGTGTGTAGGTGGGTAATAAAAGCCCCCGTGAAGTGGGACATCGGATAAAGGTGACGTCGCCAAGGCTAGCGTATGGTGGAGAGTGGAGTCCGAGTGCGCCAACCTGTGGTGACATCCCGCACAACCTATGGAAGCAACCCCATAGGAGTGAGATGCTAGAGAGCGAGGTATTGTAAAGGCCTCGTGGTAGTCTCTCGATCTGCATGACTAAGGAATCATGTAGAACCATCGGGACGATTACCTCTTGTGGGTAAAGATGTACAGACTCTGCAGAGTATACAACTATTCGAATAGCCGTGCCCACGGTCAAGGGCGGACACGGAAATCTTCCTCGAGTTAGTTCTATTTCAAAAATCTTTGTGGGTGGGACAAAAACCTATCAGAGGGAGGTACTCTGATTTTGGGCTTTTCCCTGGAGGGACGTACTCCAGCGTGGTTGATAATATGGAAGTGGCATAAGGATCAAAATCTAGCATAGGTGGTTGGAACCATGTAATTGGTGGATGGAACCGACACCGCTATATTTATTGCACAATTTCAAACTCTTTAAAGCATGTTTATAAAATGCCAAGTCATAGGAATTTTAATTATGAGTATTGCAAATGTCGCACTAAGCAAATAAAAGAACCTCAAGCCTCCTTTGACAACCTTGCATCTATTATTATTGCATCCTGTGTGGTGGCTTGCTGAGTATCATCGTACTCATTCTTGCTTAACTGCTATCATTCAGTCAGAAAGGAAATAAAGTCAAGCCCTGCGATGCCTAAAAAGGGTCGACAGAGCTGGAAGACGATGAGGTCATGGACTAGGTCGCGAACCCCAGTTGGCTGCCTGTGGGCAAGTCCCGCGGGTCCCACCTGTGTGAAGTTTCCGCTGCTGCATTTTATCATTTTCGGCCTAACCGGCCCATGAGTAAGTATTACTGTATTATTTACGCTTCCGCATGATATGTTTTCGATATACAGTAATGTATCTGTGAGCACTATCTACTGATCCAGGGAATAGTGCGGTGAATCACAGAGGATCTGGGTTTTGCTAACCTGAGGTCCGACATAAACGAAGTGTTTTTTTCAAGATATGGTCCACTAGTTACTTATAATACATACTGTACCGATTTCATTTATATTGGCAAAAATCACATATGAATTTCTGTTACTCTGTAATCTCTCATATGAATAACTTAAAAGTCATAAACCGCACTTCAGACTTGCGAGTCTTTGGCTTCGGATTAGACGATGCCGAGACGCTGACTCGTCGAGTTGTGGCTTCCGATTTGCTTCCTTATTTTGGCTTACCATCGGATGAATTGCACCTAACAGGCGGAGTCGAACTTGCGCCACTGAAACAAAATCATCAACACGCGACGCTGCCGCAAGATGGTAGACTACATCGACCAAATATCTTGTTGCCACCGTGATTCCGCGCTGGCCGGAGGCCTTGTTGACACCATGCCATAGCCACTTCGAGAGTTAAAATTGCTCCTCCCGAGCTAGCAGCTTTGATCTTAAATCTGTAGTTCTAATATCACTTGTTATAAAATATACAGTAAAAATAGAGGACCGAAAAAAACAGAAGGCAAAAGTTTAACGTGAAAAACTCTTAAAAAAACCACGGACTCATAAAAACAAAATTCATTATATGATAAGATAGTAAGCACGGAGAACTTTGACACGTTTTAACTTTTAACCATGTGATTACAATAGTACATATATAGGCTAGAAAAAAGAGTCCTAAAAAATTATGTAACCAGGATGAGATCAGCGTGTATGTCCACTTAAACATGTATATGAATTCGTATCATATTTAACATTGGAGATCGAAGACCGAGATGAGGATCTTGCTGTATCTTGGCAAGATATTTCAGGATCATATGAATCAAAGACTGAAGCATGCATGGCTATGGATGAGTTCTTTTAGGCTTATAGCTTGTCTTTCTATAGTAACTAATTTTTAAACGGATTGTCTTTTGAAACAGGATCTACAAATTGATTGTAGTATACACTGTCTCGACTTCATCTATATCGGCCAAAATCGTACATGAGTATTTCTCTCTTCGTATCCTCTCTCACGAATAGCTAAAATTTAGAATTTTAAGCCAAACTATAAAAGCTACAGAACAAAAAAAAACAACCCTATGTGTCCTAGATGACCGTCTCTTGGTTACACGTACGTGCAAACGTCCGTAATTTGGTTTTGTATGGACCTGTTTTCGTTTGAAGCCAACGGTAATTACTAAATTTTAGTAGTGTTTATCGAACTATGCATGCATTTTGTGTGTGAGAGAGAGATGTATGCCTCGATCGATTCAGAACACAGGTATGCGACAAAGCTAACTTACAACACATTCAGAGCAGGCCTTTAGTTATGCATTACGTAGCAGTCTGATGGATCGTATCATTGACCGTTTTAAAGTATACTGGTTGGTGCACATACATATGTGTAGCGATCTTGGAAACATACGTCTCACACGCACCAAAGCAAGCAGCTAGCGCCAGGCTTCCAAATGCATGCTATTGCTAGCTCCATGATATGTACACGCATATCTGCCAGACTGCGTGCTATCCTAGCCAACTGTAGCACACATGGAATTAGCTATCTTCTGCCTAAAGTACGTGTCCTGCTAGGTAGCTGATCATGTACAGAAAAAAAAAACCATAGTCTTTTAGCAACTACAAATTCCCGTTTGCCCTACCGTTTAAATCACTCACTGGTATATAACTTCTTTCTCAGTGCTAACATGCGATATTGTGTTACTTTGCGAATATCTCTCCATACATCATGTCATAATAATTAAGGATTTATAGTAAATGTGTATATGTAATTATACTCAGGAGTAGAAAAAAGACTATATATATATATATATATATATATATATATATATATATATATATATATATATATATATATATATATATATATATATATATATATATATATATATATGTGTGTGTGTGTCGTACGTCTGCTGCTGTACGTTGATTTAGGCACATGTTTTGAAAGAAATTGGTGCTTCCATTTCTACCCAGTAAGGTACACTGTCATAGATGATCTTCTCAGGATCTTGCTGTATCTTGGCAAGATCTTTTAGGATCATATGAATCGAAGACCGAGCATGCATGCAATACTTTGGCTATATATGTCCTAGATGACCGTCTCTTGGTTACACGTACGTGCATACGTCCCTAATTTGGTTTTGTATGGACCTGTTTTGGTTTGAAGCCAACGGTAATTACCAAATTTTAGTAGTGTTTATCGAGCTATGCATGCATTTTTGGTATGATATATACCGGAATTTCGACAAGACTTCGTTTTGATTGTTGTTTTAGTTTATTTGCTTGCCCAAATTTTGGTCAATTCCAGGGTAACAAGGACGAATTCCACAACCAAATTGGTATATTAAAAAGATTAACTTGGTATAGTCCATCGGTGGCTGATCCAATTGGTATGTCACCTGTGTCTTATGGCTAATGATCTTTTTTTTTTTTGCGAATCTAATGGCCGCTGTTTAAGTGCCGCTAACTACACATTATGTGGGGTTTATTTGTAGATTTTTTTTATATAAGGTGTTTGTTTCACTTGGTTTTGTTTATTATAATTAATTTGACGACATTTGTTCCTGTGCTCATGGTGAATATACGTAGCCATCAAGGTCGTCATTTGCGAGATTCGTTGACTGACGCCAAAGATCTGCCAAGATTTGCATATCCCATGACGGCCAAGTACTGAGAGATAAGCTAGCTAATCAGGGCTTGCAAATTCGACAGCTGGGACTGTGACTTGGAACTTTCTTTCTGACATGTTGGGCATCTCCAATGGGTCTATAGCAGCTATCTACAAGAGAGTCTATGTCATCAACTGTCCTACGTGGAAGATATTAAATGAAGAAAGAGAACGCAGCTCTCTACAGCTCTAGAGATAGTCTATAGCGCCAAACGAGGCAGCCTCCATAAATTCTGTGTGTGCATGTAAGCATCAAATAGCTATCCTTATAGATAGTTCTTTAGAATGCTAACTTTAGTATGTACTATATAGATGATGTGGAAGTCTTATAGTTAGTTGCTAGCTATAACCATTGTAGATGCCCATTAGCTTTGCTACAGCCAATAAGATTTCGAAAAGCGGCGTTTACCGTGTACTCTCGAACCACCTGACCTAGATATTCAGATATGTGGTTATCACAGCGTAAGAAATCGCGGCGTTAATTGTCACTCCTTGTACCATTGATTTCGAGCTATCAAGATATGTAGAAGACCTAGTAAACATTGTTGATTTTTTAGGCATTCGGTGACTGGCAGTGACCAGCTGGTTATCGTCACAAATGTCAAAACTAGGGATAAACGTCAACGGTCAACCTAAAAATTGAATTGTTTCTTGTAAAATTTCTATGTTTCAAATGGTACCTAAATATGTAGTCTGTGATGTACAACTCTACTATCATTTTTTCGAGAGTAAATTTCTCAAAACTATAGGTTTAGCATACAAACTATCAGAAAACTGCAAGTTTTAGCAACTATTTTACAAAACTCTATATTTAAAGGCCATACATATCACAAACCTATAGGTTTTTAGAAATTCCATCACGCAAACCCATAACTAACACACTGGGCTCACCTGGCAGCCGCTATACTGCACTCATGGCCCATTATGGCTTGTCCATGTCATGCGCCACACGTGCCCTAGCTAGCCACGTCAATCTGCAGATATCAGTGATAGCAAAATCTTCTGCATGAACCCTTTAGGCGAAGCCTCAAACCACGTAATGCAAATTAACGTGGCTTGGTAGAGCACACGTGGCGCATGACATGGACAAACCGTGACAGGGCATGAGGGCGGTATAGCAGCTGCAAGTAGGCCTAGTGTGTCATATACGAGCTTGTGTGATGAGATTTATAAACGGGTAGCTTTGCGATACATGTAGCCTTTAAATCTAGAATTATGTGAAAAAGTTATTAAAACCTGTAGTTTTCTGATAGTTTGTATGACAAATATGTAATTTTGTGAAATTTACTTTTTTTGAAGGTCTTGCTTTATATTAATATTGTTGTAGCTACGGGCTAAACAGGAATGAAGGGGACTAGTAGAAGGAGAAGAGGAGAGCTAGATCTGTGTGGAGCTGGTAAGAATGAGAGGACCATCCCCCCTTTGCCCCTCCTGGGGTTTATATATATGAGTGGGGTAGAATGGGAAATCCCCATTCTACCCCTTAGTATTTACAAAGGATGATGGTACATTGGTATATTTACACTGGTATATTTCTCTACGCTATTGGGCCTATTACATGTTGGACTAGTTGCACGGCTCAGTCACGGGGGGTTGGACCACCCCTACAACAAATATATTAGTAAAAAATTTATTTAAAATACTATTAGGAAAATATGTTTGATGATCAATGTGTTATGTATTATCAATACCTTAATTTATTTTCCAAAAATATCTCCCAAAACTATTTTAGTGGTTCCAAATTCCAATTTGTAATTGGTCAGGGATTGTCGACCCTTGAGTTGTCGCCTTGTCGGTAGAGATTGATGGCCAAAATTTAAAAAGTTAGAGTGTAGCCAAAATTTAAAAAGCTCCGAGTGTATTATGTATCATAAAAGATACGTGTTTAGGGATGGCCGAAGTAATTATTTCCAAAAAAAAAAACCTTGCCAACCAAATGATGACTAGTCCAACTCATATTGTATCCGTGTCTTGTGGCTAATTAACAATCACCTTTTAGAGCAACTCCATCCCATTAGTCATTTCTCCCTCTCTATTTCCTAGGATGAAGAGGCTAGCTATTATTTTCAGCTCTCTATTTGAGTTAGCATTCCAATAGCCTAGCTATTTGAGAAGCGAGAGCAACTCCATCCCATTAGTCATTTCTCCCTCTCTATTTCCTAGGATGAAGAGGCTAGCTATTATTTTTAGCTCTCTATTTGAGTTAGCATTCCAATGGCCTAGCTATTTGAGAAGCGAGTGAGGAGGCGCTCGCCAAATCTAGCTAGCGGCCGGGAGAAAATAGCGACTCGATAAAAATGAAGAGGAGGATAAAGAACCGGTTGGAGTCCATTTCTTGAGTCATATTAGGTAAATATACAATGAAGAGCAGGATAAAGAACCGGTTGGAGTTGCTAGGCGCTCGCCAAATCTAGCTAGCGGCCGGGAAAAAATAGCGACTCGATAAAAATGAAGAGGAGAATAAAGAACCGGTTGGAGTCCATTTCTTGAGTCATATTAGGTAAATATACAATGAAGAGCAGGATAAAGAACCGGTTAGAGATGCCCAAGTCCCACTGACTACATGTTATGTGGTTTTAGTTGTAGATTAATTCCTATATAAATTATATTGTTTTATAAAATTCCTATGAAATTATTGTATTCCAAAGGATGACTATGATTTAACGATCACCAACACCCCCTTCAGAAAAAAAAACTCTTCCACTTTTTTTTTTTTTGGCAATTATCAGAATGTGCTCGTTAGCACTATGATTTGAACCTAATGGATAGAATCGAACGTCCACCACCCACCGAAAGGTCCTTCCCACTATTCCACTAGTTACTAGCTGAATGCTCGGACGTTGTTGCGAAATACCATAAAAAGTAAATATCTAAATTTTGCACTATACAGCAATCTTGATTTATTCATACTGTTATATAGATCATGTGAATCTAGAGAAGCTCTGGTCTCGAGCTTTTGCTGAGTTTAAATGAGCATTTCAATGAAATGCCATGGTATATGTTTGGCTAGACCTGCACTTACAACTAATGCACCATCTGAAACAGATACGTTAATATAGATTGAAGTTACCATTAAATATGCCTATATATTAGGATGGATGATTAGTGTCTGAGACAGATACATTAACATAGATTGAAGTTACCAAAAATATGCCTATATATATTAGGATGAATGATTAGTGTCGGTCACTTTTGTTAGCACTATAAAGCAAATTGACCAAAGCTATGTGAACTGCAAGATCACTTAAGCTTGTTAAAATCTGGTTGAGAAACATGGAGCAGTCAGATAAAAAAAACCTTCAATCACACATTATTGATTAATGCAAATTTGTTTACTGTGTCTTTGCAAATCAGTCAATTTGGTTAGCCCACCATATTGGACGACGGTTTTGAGTCCCATGATATACAAATAAGAAGAGCACTAAAAACAACGTTGTACCATCTTGCTTCTGAATATTCAGCCATTTTAGCAAGAGCAACAAAATACTCAAAACAATAATTTGAAGATACATTGACCGCACCACCTAGAATTTCAATATCAATACACATAGCTCTTTTTGAATGATAGAAAATAGAAAGGATGCAAAATAGAATGGAGCCCAATTAATAGGTGCTCCAGAACAAACACATGGAAAAAAAGCAAGTGAAGGGTGCTCCAGAAAACTAAACAATGCAGTCATGTATTCACTGCATGCAAATGTAATGTGCTAATCATATGTCTGCCATCTTAGCATTTCCTTAGACGCTAGAACACACACACAACAAAAAAGAAAAAGAACCGACGATGGCTTTTGGCGTGAAGATGGCAAAGAATACCTGTAATGAAAACAATTATCTGTAATTGCCAGAAGAAACAATATTACTTGACAGCAAAGAATGACAAAGAAAAGCTTCCTTAGGGAAAGAATCCTCTTGCTACCACCATCAATCCTTTGTACTCTTTGTAGAAGCATCAAACACCAACATCCTGAGGCTTGGACCAGTTACCTTATAAGCATAAAATAGAAGATTACGTTGCTTACAAGATGCAGACCAGTCTACCAAAGGAATTAAAATATCTTGCAATGTAGTGGTGTGAAGACGCCAGAGACAGTGATGTTACAACTTTGATCCCAGGAGAAAATACACACATCGCAAATAATCTGAGAGAACATGGAAGAAATTTCTGAATTTCTTTATTCTCTTATTTGCTCCCCTTTTCCTTACTTTTTCTTACTTACAAAACTAGGTACAAGTCTCTCCAATATATAGGGATAAAACTCTCTTACTCCTATTCCGATTCGGGCTTCAAGTTGGACTCAACTTCAACTTAAGTTACATATAAAGACGGACTCTACTACGTCTTGAACTCTAACTCAAGATTATTTGTAACAATCTCGCTCTTAATCTTGACTTGACATACTCTGATTTTGGTCTCAATGCATTATGAACTATCAGCCACGTCTCCACATAAAGCATTCTACATGTAAGCTGCATGTAGGAACTCAACTTAACTGGTATGGATTCATCAGATGCAAAGATTCTAAAACATTGAGGCAGCCGAACTCAACTACGACTTACTAAACTCATACTTGATACAGAACGGTGACACATCTCCTCAATGTCCCTGACTCAACTCTTCATCAGCCTCAGCAACCTTTATGAGAACCCGATCATTGAGAGGCTTCATGCCTTTGACATCATCTGTATCAAGAATACCTATGATATCATCCTCTTTTAGAATAAGATGTTTGGAGTCATTGAATTCAACCTCAGTCCCAGCGTACTTTGAATATACAACTTGAGCTCCGGTAAATGGTTCTTATCCACCTTCTTATCCCCAATGGTTCTTCCCTCTCCAACAGCGACAACCTTGCCTCCCTGAGGTTTAGACTGCGTAGTCAATGGAAGCAAAATACCACCGTCTTCTCCTCGGCAGCACCAAGCTTCACAAGCACTCTGTCTCCCAGAGGCTTGAGTGAGCCAGTGAGGTATACTTTGGGGTGACGACAGTGGCAGCCTTGACGATGAGGCTACGGAATGAGCGCCTGGACGAGCAGACTCCGAGGGCTGGCGGCGGCGAGACACGGAGCCCGTCGAAAGACGCCAAGCCTTTCTTGGTGAAGGCCACCGCGGCTACTCCGGCACCAGCTGTGCCGACGACATACTCACGAGCAGACGCCGTGTGAACGCGAACGTTTCGTCAAAAAAAAATTTCTTCTGATCGGATCTCGTATGGCTCTGATATCACTTGTTACAACTTTGATCCCAGGAGAAAACGCACACTTTCTGAATTTCTTTATTCTCTTATTTGCTCCCCTTTTTCCTTACTTTTCTTACTTTTTATTACTTACAAAACTGGGTACAAGTCTCCCCAATATATAAGGACAAAACTCTCATACTCCTATTCCGATTCGGACTTCAAGTTGGACTCAACAACTTGAGTTACATACGAAGACGGACTCTACTACGTCTTGAACTCTAAGTCAAGATTATTTGTAACTAGTGAAGAGGAGGTCCATCACTGTGGTTTGTGGACTTGGTACTAAACAGCCTCAAGTTCGATGTCATCATGGTCCTCCTTTGTCGCTCCTGCCGCGCATGAAGGTCCACAGCATGCTCATTCACGCACCCTCATGCGCCCTGGCTACCTTGTGAGCAGTTTTCCTTTTTCTTTTCTTGTGCTTCTTCCTCCCCTTTCTTCTTCTCCCTTCCACCATCTTCTTGACTACTAGCATCGACGAGGCCAGACGAGCACTCCGGCGCCTACCACCCACCCACCAAATACTCACCCAAATCCGCTCCATTTCGGCTGCCACTTCCCATCTCCACGGGCCGCAATTCACCCAATCCATGGCGCCGCTACCATCTCAACCAACGACGCCATCCGTTTCCCCATGTCTGCCACCTCTTCGCGCCTCTCCTCACCGCCAGCACCCTTACTCCACATAGTCACTCTTCACTTCCTCTTCACCGCCACCCATTGTGTCGTTTCCTCTACTCTTAAGCGTCCCTTGGCCTTGGCTACTTCTCCACCCCTAACATCGTCGCCCATCAAGCACCACCACTAGCTCCACAACACTGCCTCGATCCCCATCCTCTGCTTCTTCTACTTCCGTCACCATGACTCCCACAAACCAAACGGAGGTAGGATTGAAGCAAGGATGGCGGCGCTGTGGTGGAGCAGAGCAAGGATGGTGACGTGCGGCCCTCTCGCCTCTCGGGCTATGGTTTGGGGGAAAAGTAGCCGTGTGGAGAAGAAGAGGTTGCGGCGGCGGCGTGGGGGAAGGGAAGGAGAGCTAAGCTGGGGTGTAGGTGTAGACAAAAAAACTCGTGGCTCATGAGCTGGTTCGGCTCGATACTAAATTATGTCAACCTATCAACGACTAAATTGTGTGTGGTGAGGTAGAAGGGCAGATGAACTACCACGACCAATTTATTTTAAAATAGTAAAGATAATCAGAAAATTAGTTAGGAATGGGTGTCGAGCTGCCAGCAGGGACTGATGGAGCAACAGCCAGCAGGGGATGAGAACCTCACGACGACCGACGACTCATTCACAAAATTTAAATGGGGAATTCAATTTACATGGTGGACTTATTATAGATTCATCTAGATATCGTGCTAAGAAACTACGTGCAAGTCAGACCGATATCGAAAGTCATGATCAATCTGAAGATCAAACATTAACTCAAGATCTCATTAGGAATCAAGGATCATGCATGACTCCGATCGATGAACCATTAAAAACCAGCTTGATTGACAAGGGCATGTTTTAACTCTTCCGGACCTACGAAAAATTGACAATCTGATCGAATCGTGTACAGATCTCTATGTTGACGAACTCACTTCGTCTGTCATATCTTGGGATGATTTAGAACTCTGATCTCGTCATCCTGTGGATTCTGCGAGATTTCATTCCTGATCAAATCAAATCGTGCATGATGATGGTGAGGAATACTTTGCTTGACATGCATGGCGATCCGGGCACAAGTTTCTTCAGAATTTTTTACCACTGGTAAAAAATATTGACTAGGAATCAAGAAGACATCTGTACACGTTTTCCTGATTAGGAACAATGGCACTACGACATAGTACTACGGTAGCATCAATGTAGTACATTGCCAAGACTGCATTTTATTCATCGAAAGAAAGAACATTGCCAATGTCTTGGCAACTGGCAAGATATCTTGGATTCATCAAGTTGACAATTGTTACCTTGTACTTGCAGATCTTGATGCTAGTTGGAGACTAGATTAAGGAACTTTTTTTCATCGAATAATGGAGGACACGCATGCATGGAGAAGATGCGCTTTCAACTAATCAAAAGCTCCGGATCCAGCCCCGCTCGTTTAAGCTTTAGCTTTGGTTTCTGGCTTATTTTTTACTATTCATAACTTTCATCTTTTTCTGATTTTTTTCTTTTTTACCGGTTTTTTTCTTGTATTCGTTTGCGTTGTCCGAGATGAGCTAACATATTGTTTTTTCTATTTTTTAAATTTTTTAAATTTAATTACGACGAATAAGCCACCTTCAGGTACAGTGAAATTTCAGTCAGCTACAGTGCATTTTTAACCATAAGCTACAGCTTTTCAACCCAATCGAGCAGGGCCGTCAGTGCATTTAATAAATTTTTTAGTTTCCACATCTGCACAATTTTATATGTGCGACCACCAGTTTATGCTAATTAGTCAACTCATCATTTGCCCCCAAAAAAAAATCAACTCGTCAGACGACATATTTCCACGGGTAACATACATACTGCAATAAAGAATAAACTACAGGAAATGTTTGTGCTCCGAAATTGTATATTAACGACAGCAGAAGCAACGGTAATATATTAATAAGAGAAGTGTTTATATATTTTTACTCTCTAATAAAAATAACGTTAATCTTAAAACACATGAAAAGATAAACAACATCTATCTATCATTCATCGTACTTTAAAAAAATATGCAAATCACTGTTGAGAAAAGTATAGGCTGCGATCAACGTGGCTTATGAATAGTGCTCATGGCTTATTTGGCACTATTCATAAGTTTCGTCTTTTTCTGAATTTTTGGCTTTTTGTTGAGCTTTTTTGCCGGTTCTTTTTTTTCCCGTATTTGTTTGTATTATACGTAATGGGCTAACATATTTTTTTTATTTTTAATTTTTTTTTTAATTTAATTATGCTAAATAAGCCTCTGTCAGCTACAGTGCTTTTTTCAGCCAGCTACAGTATTTTCAGCCATAAGCCACGAGCTTTTCAGCCGAACCGATCACCCCCATAATCAACCTCTGAGCATCAGTATGGTGATTGGCGCAACAACAATTGTAACTGCATGTTACCAAATGGAAGATCGAATTTAATCGCAAGGAGCACAATTTTACGGAATTCCCAATTTAATGTGTTTAAATTATAAGACATTGACTCCAACTATTCAATTCCATTTCTTGAGGGAACAACTTTTCAACTACTTATTCAAGTGAGAATTAGGCGCGTAGCCTCCTCGGAGGCTTGAGTGGGCTCTAGCCCACCCTTCGGTGGTACTGGTAACCCCCCAACTAGTTATTGTAGTTCAAATTCCAATCTCATGTACAAGGTCATATTTTGTGAGAGAATGAGAGAGAGAGAGAGAGAGTTATAAGTTAATTTGGGAGGATGAAATTGTGAAATTTTGTATGTCAATTTTCATTGCGAAATAACATCTCTATATACTGAATTTGATTATTTGATGATGAATATCTGAATAGGAGCACTATCTGACTAAGAAACTGACAGTGAATCGAATTGATAGAATAAATTTGTTTTCTTTGTCTATCTAACTTCAGTATTGATTTTAGTCTAAAATTATTGTGATTGTGAACTTTACATGCGTGATACATAAATCTACTTGTTTGCAGCGAATTAGCCATATTTAGATTTGTCCCGGATAAAATTTGGTCCTGCGCCCTCCACTATCGGTAGATATGGACCATGAGCTTGGCCAATGTTGCCAGCACATGCTGTGACAGCGTCGACCATGCGTGTGTCGACTACAGTGTTGACGTGGGCAACTAGGGAAGTTTAAGCCTACGAGCCATTTCTCTATTTTTATCCTGACTTCATTATGAGATATACCACATCCAGAAGTTACTTGGAGAATAGGAATTCATTAATATATCCCCAATATTTCATCGCATCCTCAGTATTCAAGTACACATGATAATATTGGGTAACACGTTCCTTTAGTTGATTTTTGGCAAAGCATACTTTTGATGTTATTCAGATATTTTAGCAAATGCTCTAATTATACTATGATTTCAATTCAACAGGATAGAGTGCCGCCGACGGTAAAATATGACATGGCTAGCTAAGTTTCCTGCACAACTCCGTGGCAGCATACTACGTTACATTTATATTTGAAAATAATATAAGGACATATACAATAGTCTATTTTTTAAGATCATTTCTAAGGCTTCCACCACCTAACGATAGCACTAAAGATAACATGCATCTTCAATAGTTCATCTCTAAAATTAATTTATCTAACTATTTTATATTATTTTCATCACATCACTTTATTACCATTTGTGTTGGTTTTGTTAGTTCTAGTTCTTTTAGTTCTTTAGGACCTCCTAGGGCAGATCTAGTGGGGTGATTCTTTACTCTAGGGTTCGTGTTCTTGAGGTAATCCGAGAGGGAGAGAGAGAGAGGTACTAACCGTCGGATGTGGAGGAGGAAGGGTTGGCCATCGCGGGTACGTCGGTGAAGCTCTGCGCACGGGCAGCGACGGTCGGGGAAGAGGATCGGCGTCTCCCTCGCAGCCGGCGTGTCCCGGGCGGCGGCGACTCCTGGCGGCGGCGATCTGGGAAGAAGCAGAGGAGCCGGTGGTCTTCCCGTCGCTACAGCACCCCCTCTTAGGTCGGATTAGGGTTTGTCGGTGGGTCTGGCGGCGGCACGGTGAACCTCGTGTTGCGTGCCGCCCCGGCCCCCACCTCTTTATATGGCGCTGGCGACAGGGGCCCACCAGCCATAATGGGCTGGGCGCCCCCGATCAGGGCGCGAGCAAGGGGGGGATTTGGCCGTTGGGCCAAATCCCCTGAGATCATTCTAACATTCTCCCCCTTGATCTCAATCTATACTTTATCTTTGATTACTTTTGACTTTACACATTCCATCACAGATTAGTGCATAGAACATGTCTCATCGTCACGGTCAATCGCCGATAGATTCAACAGTTACAATACACCTCTCTGTTCTGAAATAGTTACTTTAATCTTTTGGGCCATCTTTTAGTCCAGGAATCATAGGCTTTCCCTTAAACCCATGCCGGCTACATGTTCTCTGAACACGTTGGGTGGTAAGCCTTTAGTAAGCGGATCCGCTAACATCTTTGCGGTACTTATATGCTCTAGACTTATAATTTGATCCCGAACTTTATCTTTCACAACATAGTACTTTATGTCAATGTGTTTGGCAGCACCACTTGACTTATTGTTGTGAGCATACGTTACTGCGGGTTCATTATCGCAGTACAACTTAAGTGGTCTATTGATGTCGTGAACCACTTTTAAACCGGGTATGAACTTCTTTAGCCAGTTCACCTGCCCCATAGCCTCATAACATGCTACAAACTCGGCATACATTGTGGACGATGTAGTGACGGTTTGCTTTGAGCTTTTCCACGATATAGCTCCTCCAGCGAGAGTGAACACATATCCGGATGTAGACTTTCTATCATCTCCCGCAAAATCAGAATCTGTATACCCCACTATATGGAGTAAATCTGATCTTCTGTATGTCATCATGAGGCCTTTTGTTCCTTGCAAATAACGCAAGACTTTCTTTATCAATTTCCAATGTTCTATTCCAGGATTGCTCTGGAATCTGCCAAGTAACCCGGTAACAAATGCTAAGTCAGGGCGTGTGCATACTTGAGCATACTGTAAGCTTCCGACAGCTGAAGCATATGGAACCGCTTTCATTTGATCGATCTCATACTGGTTCCTGGGGCATTGAAAATCCCCATATCTGTCGCCCTTGACTATAGGTGCAGGTGAAGGACTACATTTATGCATACCAAATTTCTTTAAGACTTTCTCTATGTATGCCTTTTGTGATAGTCCCAATATCCCCTTGTTTCTATCCCGGTGAATTTCGATCCCTAGAACGAACGAAGCTTCACCAAGGTCTTTCATATCAAAGTTTGAGGACAAAAACTTCTGTCTCCAGTAGCAGACTAACATCACTACTAGCTAGTAGGATATCATCCACATACAGGATTAGGAAGATAAACTTCCCATCTTTAAACTTTGCATAAACACAGTTGTCCTCAACATTCTCTTTAAACCCAAATTTTCTTATTGTACTGTTAAACTTCAAGTACCATTGTCTTGAAGCTTGCTTTAACCCATAAATCGATTTCTTTAGGCGGCATCCCATTCTTTCATTTCCTTCCACGACAAAACCTTTCGGTTGTGCCATGTAAACATTTTCGTCCAAATCCCCATTAAGAAATGCCGTCTTTACATCCATCTGATGTAACTCTAAATCATAATGTGCTACTAATGCCATTATGATTCTGAAGGAATCTTTACATGAGACTGGAGAAAATGTCTCATTGTAATCAATCCCTTCTCTTTGCGTAAAGCCTTTTGCCACAAGTCGCGCTTTGTATCTTTCTATATTCCCTTGGGAGTCAAGCTTTGTCTTGTAGACCCATTTACAGCCTACTGTTTTGGCTCTTTTAGGAATAATTTTCAAGTCCCAGACTTTATTAGTCTTCATGGACCTCATTTCCTCTTCCATGGCCTCAAGCCATTTTGAGGAATTTTCGCTTCTCATGGCATCTTCAAATGAGGTGGGATCATCCTCCATTTGAAATTCCTCTGTATGATAAATCTGATAATCATCAGAAATAGCTGATCTTCTTACTCTTTGAGACCTCCTCGGGGCCTCCTCATTTGGTACATCTACTGTTTGAGGCTGCTGTTGCTCCCCCTCATCTGTGGCAATAGGTTCTATATGATCCTGAAGAACAGGTTCTTCATTCTCATTCATTGTTGCCACGGGAGGAACAATAACAGGTGCTGGCACCACAGTGTCTTGCACCGTCGGTGCAGCGACAGCAGGTAGTGTGAAGAATAGCTCTTGAATCATCGGAGTGGGCGCATACACCCGCTTCTCTTCAAGGTCAATCTCTCGAGCTACCATGCCCCCCCTCATCATTTCATCCTCTAAGAAGACAGCGTGTCTCGTTTCTACAAACTTTGTATATCTGTCTGGACAGTAGAAACGATAACCTTTTGACTTTTCAAGGTAGCCAATGAAATGGCAACTTACTGTTTTGGGATCAAGTTTCCCAAGGTTTGGGTTAAATACTTTAGCCTCAGCAGGACTCCCCCACACACGTAAGTGGTTTAGTGAGGGAACTCTTCCTGTCCACAACTCGTACGGTGTTTTCGGCACCGACTTACTAGGCACTCTGTTGAGAATATGAATGGCGGTTTTCAACGCCTCCATCCATAAACTCAATGGGAGTGTGGAGTAGCTCATCATACTTCGCACCATACCCATCAGGGTACGGTTGCGTCTTTCAGCTACTCCATTTTGCTGAGGTTCGCCCGGCATAGAATACTGGGCCACTATGTCATTTTCCTGTAAAAACCTTGCAAAAGGTCCAGGAATTTGTCCATATGGGGTATGTCGACCGTAGTACTCCCCCCACGATCAGATCGGACTATCTTAATCTTTAAATCGTGTTGGTTTTCAATTTCAGCCTTAAATATCTTGAATTTATCCAAGGCTTCATTTCTTTCTTTGATTGGATAAATATATCCAAAACGGGAGTAATCATCTGTGAATGTTATGAACGAATCATATCCATCCACACTTTTAACAGGAAAAGGACCACAAATATCTGTGTGAATAATTTGTAGAACTCCTGTGCTTCTTTTAGCGTCTTTTTTAATTTTCTTTACATATTTTCCTTTAATGCATTCTCTGCATTGTTCTAAGTCTGAGAACTCTAATGGAGGAAGAATATCATTCTTAACTAGTCTTTCTATTCTCCCCCTCGAAATATGGCCTAAACGACAGTGCCATAATTTCGATGACTCATCTAGAGTTCTCTTTCGTTTTCTGTTTACATTCGTAGACGAGGATTCAATCACTTTCTCGCACGCAACATTCCCATTATCGCATACGACATTCACATCATCACATAATGATAACAAATAAAGCTCATTCTGTAAGATGGCAAGACCAACACATTCTTTATTAAACATTATTTCACACTTGCCATTTCCAAAATTACAATCATAACCATCTTTGTCCAATTTTGAAACACTAATCAAATTCCTCTGTAAAGAGGGAACAAAAAGGACATCTCTAATTAAAAGATTGGAGCCATTAGCTAACTCTAATGAAAGATCGTCAACGGCTTCAACTTCAGCTTAGACTCCGTTTGCGACTTTAACGCATCTTTCTTTTCTTTGCGTAGTCCTCGTCAAACGGAATCCCTGTAAAGAATTAGCAACATGAACAGTTGCTCCTGAGTCAATCCACCAAGTGGATTTCGAATATTGTACATACAGGCATTCATTTATAAAGGTAATAATGTTCTCACATTTCTTTGCCATTATCATCTTTAAATAATCAGGACAATTCTTCTTGTAGTGTCCCGTCTTCTTGCAGTGAAGACACTGATCTTTGTCTACAGCAAATTTATTCTGTTGAGGCTGATGGACAGAGGCTTTTCCCTTGTTCTTTGAGAAGGAGGTACTGTTGAAGTTCTTTTTCTTGTTATCCTTCACATAGTTGATAGAACCACCATGTGAGGATTTGATTCTTTCCTACTCTTGCACACACATGGCTATGCACTTTTCTAAGTCCCATTTCTCGGGCTGCATATTGTAGTTGACAACAAAAGTGTCAAACTCTTTGGGCAAGGAAGCAAAAACCAAGTGAATAAGGAACTCATCCTTGAGAGCCAAATCCATTGGTTTAAGTTTAGATGCCAAGTTGCTCATCCTAAGAATGTGCTCTCTTATGCCATTGCCACTGCCAGAATACCTTTCTGTTACCAGCTGCTTAATCAGCTGTGTAGCATAAGTATTTGAAGAGCCAGTGAACTGACTCTTTATTTTATCAAGATATTCTGTGACAGTGTCACACTCTGCAATTGAGCCCACAATCGCAGGCTCAATTGTGTTCTTTATCACAGCCATACATTTCTTGTTGGCTGTGGTCAATTTCTTATGATCAAGGTCATAAGACATCTGTAAGGGAACATGATCCCTCTGTCTTTTCTGCCATGCAGTATCATCCTCATTTTGTTCCCTCACTGGTGCCAAAGGCTCAGTGGGACGTGCTGTAGTGAGGACCCAGTCCACCTCAGCCAAGATAAACGCTAAGTCTATCTTTTCTTTTCCACTCTCCATAATTATCTCCTTTGAGAGTGGGAATCTCTCTGATACAACTCATCAAGTTGTATCCTCCTGAAAAAAAATTCAAATAAAGTGAGAACATAACAGGAAAAATATATGCCTTATTTCCAACGTTGGTCAAAAATATGACATACAATTTAAATCAATTTTATCTATACATTAAATCTACATCACCGTTGGGCAGAAATAGAAATAATGCATAAAAAATTCATCAATTAAAAAATTATAATACTGCTATTATCAACGTTGGTCAGAAAATAACAATATCATAATTATTGTGATTGTGAACTTTACATGCATGATACATAAATCTACTTGTTTGCAGCGAATTAGCCATATTTAGATTTGTCCCGGATAAAATTTGGTCCTGCGCCGTCCACTATCGGTAGATATGGACCATGAGCTTGGCCAATGTTGCCAGCACATGCTGTGACAGCGTCGACCATGCGTGTGTCGACTACAGTGTTGACGTGGGCAACTAGGGAAGTTTAAGCCTACGAGCCATTTCTCTATTTTTATCCTGACTTCATTATGAGATATACCACATCCAGAAGTTACTTGGAGAATAGGAATTCATTAATATATCCCCAATATTTCATCGCATCCTCAGTATTCAAGTACACATGATAATATTGGGTAACACGTTCCTTTAGTTGATTTTTGGCAAAGCATACTTTTGATGTTATTCAGATATTTTAGCAAATGCTCTAATTATACTATGATTTCAATTCAACAGGATAGAGTGCCGCCGACGGTAAAATATGACATGGCTAGCTAAGTTTCCTGCACAACTCCGTGGCAGCATACTACGTTACATTTATATTTGAAAATAATATAAGGACATATACAATAGTCTATTTTTTAAGATCATTTCTAAGGCTTCCACCACCTAACGATAGCACTAAAGATAACATGCATCTTCAATAGTTCATCTCTAAAATTAATTTATCTAACTATTTTATATTATTTTCATCACATCACTTTATTACCATTTGTGTTGGTTTTGTTAGTTCTAGTTCTTTTAGTTCTTTAGGACCTCCTAGGGCAGATCTAGTGGGGTGATTCTTTACTCTAGGGTTCGTGTTCTTGAGGTAATCCGAGAGGGAGAGAGAGAGGTACTAACCGTCGGATGTGGAGGAGGAAGGGTTGGCCATCGCGGGTACGTCGGTGAAGCTCTGCGCACGGGCAGCGACGGTCGGGGAAGAGGATCGGCGTCTCCCTCGCGGCCGGCGTGTCCCGGGCGGCGGCGATCTGGGAAGAAGCAGAGGAGCCGGTGGTCTTCCCGTCGCTACAGCACCCCCTCTTAGGTCGGATTAGGGTTTGTCGGTGGGTCTGGCGGCGGCATGGTGAACCTCGTGTTGCGTGCCGCCCCGGCCTCCACCTCTTTATATGGCGCTGGCGACAGGGGCCCACCAGCCATAATGGGCGCCCCCGATCAGGGCGCGAGCAAGGGGGGATTTGGCCGTTGGGCCAAATCCCCTGAGATCATTCTAACAGGTTTGTGTGATTAAGTCGTCTCTTGCATAAAAGATAGCACATTCTCTTTTCTCACATTTTCTCCCGTCCACATAGGAATTACTAATGTGGTATAGTTAAGAGATAGCTAAAGTGACACTATTGAAGATGCCCTAATAGACTTTGAATTAAATCAATCATCGAGGCGAAACAAAAGGAAAGAAATCAGGTAATCAACCTATATCCTAAGATCTCGCTGACATACCATGAACAAACGAATCGAAGATAAAGTAAAGAGAAGTATTTTCCCCTTGTTATTTTTTATCTGTTTTTCCATTGAAGAGCACCAACATGTATAGCAGCCCTAGGAAATTCGTAGTCAACAAGTGAACATCTGACATGGATTATGCATTGTTAATATCCAGCGCTTTGACCATCCTTTGTCTTCAGGTTCTAATAAGAATAGCCTCCAACTTTGTAATCATGATCTGTTTCTACAGAGGATGTCATCTGTTTGAACGAATCAAATTATTTTTCTGAGTTTAAATGAAGGGAAAATTTTGTGTTGGACTTGAAAGGATCAGAGGTGCAGAGAAAATTTTGTGTTGGACTTGAAAGGATCAGAGGTACAGAACTCCGGCTATATTTATGGTTCAATCATGCTACTAGTAAGAGCATTAGACATAGTTCTGTAGGACCGTAACGGCACCAGAGGGATGAATGGTGCCATACATTTTTTCTCTAAATATTTATAAATTCTTCACTCAATTAGTTATAAAGCTCTGAAAATCAAAATTAAAAGCCTAGAAACGAAGCAACAACCTCATACACTTAAAAGAGACTACTTTCAGTACCGCACCAATCTAACCACCATAGGGGGTGCGGTCTAACCGGTGTGCACCTGGTGGCTTGACCGGTGGCCAATATGATCAGCTTGACCACGGCGGTCTGATCGCTTCTCTGTTTTCAGAACAAAAAATCAACCTGAGCCAAGACTATGAATGGTGCAACTTCCAAAATCTTTAACCAAAAGAGATAAAATTTTCACACACCTTGCTTAGTGTCTCAGGAACATATTCTATCCAAAGATCATATGGATCCTTGTCAGAGTTCCAACATTTTCCAAAGATAAGCAAGATTACATCAAAACTGAACAAACTCTAAAATCTTGGGATATGACTTGGTCGTGGGTAGAGGATAGCCAAGATAGCTCTAAATGAGTTTTCACATATCATAGCAAGCTATTTCTTCTAAAGATTCGAAGCAAAAACCCTAGGACCAAGAAATCTCATGATGATGTCAAGCTCAAGCAAAACCAGGCAACTTCGAAATCTTGTAAAACTTGTTGCCTAGATGAGTGAGATTTGATATCCATGAGTTATCTTTATCATTTACACGTCCTTGACACACAGCAAGGTCAAGAAGAAGAGAGAAAAGATTAAAACCAACAAGAATAAGAGTAAATCAACCAAAATAAGAAGACAAAATGAGTGATTAACAAAGTTGATCTATTGCTACTTGAAGATGAAAGTTTTATAGCCACTATATGGAGAACAAGATAGCACACCACAACACTCTTCTCTAACGCTAACCCTAAAACACAAGATGGTTGGAATGGTTGGATAGTTGGCTTGCAAGTTATCATCCCCAACCCGTTAAATAGATGAGGCAATTAGCCTACATCTAACCTAATAAATATTATACACTAGCACATTTAGAAAAAACATGTTAACCCCACACAACATGAGTTGTACTCACACACTTAACTTACGCACATTTTTCAAATCATATGAGCCTGAATCTTCTAAGGCAAGAACCTTTGATCACTACTACAGAGAAGGCCATACTGGATTGTCCATCACTGATAGTTCTATAGAATCCGTCAGTGTTAAACTGCAGCGTAGTTATGTCAGACGGTTTTACTAGCATGACCGTCTATGTTGCAACCGATGATAAGAACCGTCTGTGATGACCTACTTATCATAGACAGTTTTTTATACAAATCGCATGTGATATATCACAGATGGTTCGTAATAAAATTATCTATGATGTATGGACTTATCATATATGGCTTTTTCAAAAGCCGTTAGTAATACATCACAGACAGTTTTTTTAAAAACCGTCTATGATGACTTACTTATCACAGATGGATTTTGAATGGAAGCGTTTGTGATAATATTATTCTATATATATAAGGGCAAAAACCTAACTCAATACTGCGCTAAACACTTAATTTTCCAACACACCCAGGCGCCTTCTTAGCTCCCCCTTCTCCACCTCCGGTGCCGCTGCCACACCTCCACTGCGCCTCCACCAAATCCCACCACCTAGCTCTTCCTCCTCTTCACCACCGGCTGCTAAGCTCCTTCCCTCCAGCCCCGCCCTGCTGCCCCTACGCAGCTACACGCCATAGACTTGCCGCCACCGCCATTGGAGAAGGTAAGGGATAATAACTAAATTTTCTTCTTAGTATTGGTTCTATGAACTTCCATATGTTGGATTAGGTTTGTGAAATGAAGAAGTGAATATATTTACATATCGGTGGTGAATGGTGTTAGTTACTTCCATGTGTTCATACAATTTGGACTCTTGTTCTTGATTCCATTTACTTGTTAGTTACTTGTTATTGCTTAAGGTCATAGAAGATACCAAGATGTTATTGCTTATGGAAGATATCAAGATGTTATTGATTAAGGTCATGGAAGATATCAAGAGATCGAGAAAAGACTATGTGGTGTTACTTGTTATCTAAACTCTGTTACTTATTATTTGTCTCCATTTGCTTGGACTCTTGTTCTTCATTCTATTAACCTGTTAGTTACTTGTATTTGAATTTTAACTTAATTTCGTAGTATGTCATTTTTTCCTTTTGTTGTAGTGGTTTCAGCAATAATTGCATGCCATTTTGCTAACCTCCATATGATGATGAGAAGGTAATGATGCTTTTAGGATATTCTTTAGTTACTTATTTTGTACAAGAGCAAGGTCAGTTTGGCAAGGCAGCTATGTTATTTTAATGGGGCAAGGCTAGCCTATCACTCTGTCATTTGAATGGGGTAAGGTCAATTCAGTTTAACTGAAAACCAAATTAACTGAAATGAAATATTTTTGTTAATTCAGTTCAGTTTGTTTTTTCTTTGGTTATTTCGATTCACGCTTATCAAAAACCAATGCACATTGATGTAAAATCATATAATTAACTAGTAACAAAGAACACACTAATGTAATCACTTGGAGCCCATTGGCCTCCATGCGAGAGATATCGTGGGTGCCTCCGACCAACTGACACCTGTCAACCAGCTTTTGGCATGATCTTTTCTTTAGGGAAAATTTTCCTTTACGGCTTCTCCCGATAATTCTTATTTGCTTTCTATAGCCTGAACTAAGCGAGATGGCATCCACATAGCCTTCATCAAATGCATCGATGACCATATCAAAGGAACAACTAAATGAGAGGGTTGAGGCATATGACACTGAGGTAGTAAACTAGACAACATAAAGTCACAACTCATAACTTGCTTGTTCTTTATTTAGATGAATAATGTCTACATATTTCATGGTAATACTAACATAGTCTTACACATTCCATAATTTAAATGAGCTAGAGACAAAGTCAGATCTCATATCATACTGGACAGCTAAAACTATGTCAATCAGATTAGTAGTTATTTTAAAATAATCTTCCAATGAGATCTTGTAGCAATAATATAAGCTAAGATGAGAAAACGAGAACCAATTATCCATAAATTCTTCTAGAAAGTACTCAGGATGCTCATATTGGTATTTCTCAACAATTACAAAAGTAACATGAGCAGTCTAACTACTTTTCAGAAGTACTTATGCACAATTGTTTCTCTTTTTCTCATCTTGGCATATATTATTGCTACAAGATCTCATTGAAAGTGAAATTCACTTATCTATTATTTATATATAATCTTTTTGCTTGTTTTCAAAGGGCATGGTTAGCATTTCCTGAGGCAAAAGAACGTCATGATGTTATTGGAACGCAAGGCGTAACAGGAAAACAAAATGTAGGTTCGTGCGTAAGTTACCTCATCGTCGGTACGACTACGAATGATCGGCGGCTAATATTACGACGCCATGCAGACTCAGTAGATTGCGATGACCGATCGGACTCGCTAGGTTGCGATGACCTGGCAGGTGAGCATGGTGCCCCCACTAGGTGACTCATGTGCGCACTGTGATCTATGGAACGGCCGCAGCTTAGATTGTGCACTATTTTTTTAACCTGCTTTAAGATGAACTTTATAATCTTCTACAGGGTCGGTTGTGTCTTCGAACTACTGATAGCGGCCTCCGACACGCTTGCACAATGCACAAAATCTACAATCCACAGCCCCTATATTGCATCGCTATCGTGCAACGACTGCCACAGCAATTAGCACCTTAACGGTTTGCCCTAATACACATGCAGATTACCGTATTCGCAGCCGAGGTATGGTTTTGGCATATGCGGATTGCGGCGTATGCTGCAAATCCACTTATATTAAATTCTCTGGAAAAACGTCACGAGGCTTACACAGGAAATACACAGCCTGCGGAACGCTGAGATATCGAATCAAAGCAACTAAAAAGCATCCACAAACGCATCGCAGCATCTTGTCACAACACGATAGTATCAACCTTGCTATGTGTTAATGAAAACCACGAGGCATGTTAGTTCTTTTGTTATACAATCAGATACGACAAAAAGTTTCGCACTTGATGCCTTGCCCAGCTCAACATCAAGTGGCAAGGACATACATAGCTGTAAGAGAGCAGCAGCAGCAACAACAACAAAATCACGTCTCCCCCATTGTCCCTTCAGTTAGCTTGGGCATTGTTTATAACTCTGGTGTCTAAATCCTACAAAGAATGGATCAAGTACACCTTTATATGTACAAAACAAACCACAGATTGTGACTGCACATGATTAACGAGGGTCGCGGAAGTATGCATCTATAACCACTGTAGCTGCTTCTTTGGCCTGGTCAATAAAGAATGGCCGTGCTGTCCCCCACTTTCCTTTTATCAACTCCCAAAAAATCGAGTTGTAAAAAGCTCCCAAAAGCACCCCCGTTACACCGAATGTCATGACTGCCAGAATATGTTTGGGTCATTACTATATACTGCGCGGTCTTGAATCTCTAAATTAGCGACATGCCAATCAACAAGCCTTGCTTGGATGCATTTCAACAACATGAGTCCAGTTGGGAAGAGCCACCAACCACTTTCATCCCTGCATAGAGTTTCCACACGTGCAAAAAAAGAAGGATGAAAACGAGGCAGGCAAAAAGATGTGATGATAGCCTAATTGCATAGAGTTCTAAAAAATGCTTGCGGGCTGGCAGGGAGAATTATGCTTACGTTCCCAGGTTCCATGGCTGCATGCTTGGATGTCTTTTGGTTGACGACTTATAATGTACAAGACCACATACGAAAGCCACAACCTGAAAATGCATGGTAAGAAGGTTATGAAGATAATAACAGCAAGAGTTGATATATGCAAGCAGCATTGCAGACATTAATTGTAGTGGCCAATGCTAACTACAGAGTTCTCCATGATTTTGAATGCAACGTAGAAACATAAACATGTAACAATGAAATGCAGATGGGCAAAGAATACTTACAACATTGACCAGTGAAGTAATATTCCACAATGCATATACACGAGCAAGACCTGCTGACCGCCGAGGTCCATGGCTAAAAAGAGCATTTATTCCAGCAGGAAAAGGTGACAGTATCCCAAGAGGAAGAACGAACAAAACTAAGAGAACATCGACCATAGAGTATGAATATAGCTGGAGAAAAGTAAGCAACACTAAACTGAAATCCGCAAGAAGCAATATTGAGATTACCAAGCCAACAAGATCCTGCAGTTAAGAAGAACAGAACTATGATAAGTGCAAAATGTCGTAAATTCAATCATAATAGTTCTATGAGTTCAAATGAGGGCAGAGAAAAACCTGATGCCCAACTGGTTTAGAGTTGTGCAATATAAGAGAAAACGGGTAAGACAGATCTCTCCTGTCTTTAAGTGACCTTAAGCTATTACTATTGAGAATTCCGCCAGTAATCCTTTTGCGCATAAGAGCGTCCTTAATCCTTGAGTGATCTAGTTGAGTATCAGCAAGCATGTTCTGCGCCCTGCATGATGCAATAAATCATTAGGAATACATGATGATTAACAAGCAAAATGACAAATACTCAGGAGCCAGGACCAACATAAATAATAACTCACAGTGAATGTTGCTCTATTTTAATTCTAGGGCTACCATCAAGTTCAGCAGCCACTGGTTCTCCTTCAACAGCATAAACGACAAGACCAAGTTGGCAATAGCCTAATTCTGTAGCTTGGAACCAGGCAAGATCAACATGGACACCATTCACGCCCAAAGCAGGATTTGCATGAGTTTCAAGCCAGTTGAGGACAGGAAGAAATGTTACTTTGAGATTTCCACGTCGAACCAAACGCAACTGGGCATTCAATCCAGCTACAAGACGGTGCCATATCGATGACGGAACAGCCTGTAATGGATATAACATGAGGCTTTAACGAGAAGCTTCATGACATGAACAATACAGTATTGTAGTTTGAAATATCTTAAGATCATACCTGGCTCATAAGACTAGTGAGCACACTGTCACTATGAAGTGAAAATGGAGCCATGTAACTTCCATCACCACCAAAGATCAAGGACATTGGAAACCTTTGACGAAGACGCGGTGGAAGATCAGGCCTTTTCTCATCTCCCCCAAGGAAGAAATCCAAATATCCCAGCATAAGATCTGGAGTTGCAGTCACCTGTAGATTGGGAAAACAGGCAATATCTTAATTCCAAACATGACAAGACTTACCACACATAACCCGTTCCCTTTAGTCTCAAAGATAAAATTTCAGTTTTGGAAAGGAGAAAATGAGTAATCAATTTACAATTGTCCAAACTAGTGGATGACGCTAAAAATTTATAGAAGGTTCACTCACAAATGGTATATCTAAAACTTGAATTGAACCCCAGTTGATATTACTAAATTTAATGCATAATGTTTCTGGTTTATAGATAATGTGGACATCAATGTTCAAGACAACAACTCTTGCTATTTACTCAACATCTTGAAGAGTACAACTTTTATTACTGGTAGTTTAGTATGCCTACCTTCTGATAATATTTTCAGTTACAAGCTGAACAATAAGTTTCAGAATGCAATTTAAAAAACATTTCAATAAGCTTACAGTATCATACCACAAACATCTAGAGCTTACTGTTTCGAAATAGTGAAATACAGAGTTACAAACCTTCAGCCCTTCATAAAGTGCACGTGAACGGCAAGACCGTAAACATGAATGATCATACTCAGAGCGAACAAATTCACGAATTCTTTGTAATTTCTTTCTTCTACGCCACTGTTGCCACGACCAAGCTAAGGGGTATGCAAGTGTACAGAGGATACTGTAAATTGATCCTTCCCACCACTGATAAGCTGCAAGGGTATTTATCTCGTCGACAAATCGGTTAAATGCATCCTCGTACCTGAAAATGTAGAGACAGCACAAATAGAACATCAACTGTCTAATTTCGATAGAGCTTCTAACAGACAAAGTACAATTGAATCATAACAGCAAATCAACAAAGCACACAGGTACAACTAAACAAAAGAACCAGAAAGGTTGAATCTGTTTAAGCAGTGACTAGGTCTACTTGAGGACAAGCATGCATACACAATCTCTGTAATCTGTTCTTGTGGGGTGTGTGGGAGATGCCAAGGTTCACTGAAGGTGTTCGGACCCATGAAATACATCCTGTGTACATGCCCATGTGATTCTTCGGCCCTATTAGTTTCCAAGACCTGCAACAATAGAAAAACTTCTATCAAAATTCAGGATGTTCATATGGTACTTAAATATGAGTTGGAGTAGCACAATGTATAAAGTACCTCATTTAGTGATTCTAGGAAAGGAAAGGAGTGATCGATTTGGGACCCTTGTTGGGTTGGCTCTGGCCCAGGTAACTCATCAGTACCAACAAATTTCATCCGAGCAACACTTAAAACAAGAGCTAACAAAACAAGAAGGCCTGAAAGAAGTAGGCCAAATAACCAAGGCCCCCCAAAAGTGTATATTAACTCTTCCAGAGCAGTATAACAGTGAGGCATGCGATATCTATCAGATACACATTTGTATGGGCATGGAGATTCAGCAGCACCTCCTGTCAAACATAAGCTATGCTTAGAATATTCAAGCAAACTAACAGAATCCTCTTATCATTAGAACAACTTGGAACTGAAAAGTATTCAAACCAATCTAGGGTAACACCAAAAATAAAAAAGAGAAGAAATCGTACATTACCAAGAAAAAAGATAAATGCAAATACAACAGACTCTAATGCCTAGTTGATGAGATATTTAGAAAAGGAGTTTAAAAAAATGTGCTTAGGTTGCACTTCCACAATATATCACACCGAGAACATATAAAACAATTACCTCGGACACTTATGTACACAGCACGGTGAGGGAGTTCATGCGGAGGGCATGGAAAGCACAGAGATTTTGAAGATCCAGTAACATTCTTGTATGTTCCCAAAGGACATTCCTGCATTTTCCACAGAAATACCACCACATTAAGTAGCAACTAGTAACAACATTAAGAGTAGATATAGGCATAAAGCCACCAGAACAAAGAAATTAGAAATGTGATTGTTCAGTTTTCTTGCTAGATGGAGTGATGGACTGACATATTAAACACTATCATGATACGGAACACTTGAGTAGGTTATCATGTGTAATTGAACCAATCAACTTTAACTGGTCAACAAGTTACAGATAAATAATATGACACAGGGAGGATCACATTTATGACATATAAATAAGCTACCTTGCAAAATGTACCATAAAGACCTTTTGGACAAGCTCTTCCGGTAACTGTTCCATTCTCACCAGAAAATCCTTGCCCTTTGCTGATTCCTCCACTGTACAAGAATATACAGTCAGTATACCAATAATATACTGGTGAAGAAAGGAAAATGTACATAATTCAAATTAAAATGCATCATGCAAATCACAACTCAGCATTCTGATCGCAACATGCATAAAATAAAATACAACTCATTTCCACATCAGCGTTCCATAAACTCAATGTACTTCAATACAACAACAAATCATTTTGTCCCAAACAAGTTGGGGTAGGTTAATGTACTTCAATAAATAAATTTTATTTTAACATGTTCAAATTTTATTATGATGGATCAGTCTCAAATTTGATGGAATAAAATGTTTCCCTATTTTTAAGTACCGATGTTTTTTAGTATCTTACATTGCCTTCAGACCAACAAGAATGCTTGCTTTCAGATATTGCATATTATGATTAGAATTCCACAAAGGAAGAGCTTCCATCTAATGAAGAAGTAATAACATGTTATCATCACAAAGGCATCATTGCTGTTAAGGGCTATAAAAACCATACGAAAGTGGTTATATAATATTAGGGTGGAAAAAAAGCTCGTTAGTGGGCTCGTTGGCTCGGTTCAAAATTGCTTCAATTATACTTGTTAATTGGTTAAACATTAAAATGAGTTGATTTCAAATGAATTTGAATTTTGCTCAAGCTCGGCTCGGCTCGTTAGCTCGTTAGCTCGTTTCTAAAAATACTTTTAAATTATCCGTAAAATTATATTAAATCAAAATATGCCAATTTTAGAAAAAGCTCGATAATACGAGCAGTTGGCTCGATATCCACCCTAATTAGGCGGCCAGCCAACCATATAAAAACCAGTTGCCATCCTGCTAAGCTGCTTCCAAGTTGAGAAAGCTCGAAATGTGTCAACTAGCACCGCATCTCAAGCACCAAAAAGTTCTTTTCAGCATGTTAGATGTAGGACTAAACATAGTTCTGTAATTAATAGCATCTTTTCTGCAAATCCTTCCTTCTGAAATATCTGTACAATGATATCTAGGTAAATAAGAAGTCTAATACAAGAGCCATCCATACTCCATATTGTTCAATTCTGAAAGATGCAGGGAGTCCAAAGTCTCAACATTCAAACAGTATAAAATAAAATAAAATCTACAGAAAAAGTGACACGATTACAAACTTGATTAGAGGGCTGGCACAGCTACTCATTAAAGGTACAAAATATCAAAACATACAGTATGAATTAGTAATTCAGCTTTTTCCTGGCCTCAACATCCCTTAATGTCATCATAATTAAATTTGACTACACATGAATAGTAAAAAAACACTCCACGAACTTAAGATTAAATTTCAACAACTGAAAATACAGAAATTTCACAATATTATTAACACCACATGTTATGCCACATGTTATGCCCTAAAATTCCAACAATACCACATATTTAAAGTAACTTCACCTTGCAAATTCATCCAGAAAACCAGAATACTCAAAGTAATATTAGAGAAAGGTTCAAATCAGACCTTGCATGTATTGATCCTTTAACAGCAGCAACAGGAACATACTCATCTCCAGTAGGAATGTTAGACCAATGGAAGTGAATCCTTCCCCCTCCACCCCCACCACTGCCATCTCTTCCAAAGCCACCAACACTTGAAAGGATGGAGCTCTTTGCTAGGGACAAAGTGTGCACAAATAGAAGAATTGTGCCACCAGAACCACCACCAGGTCCAATGGAGGCATTAGGTAGAGAACCAGTGAAACTGCCACCATTTGATTCTACTGTACCATGGAGCGTGAGACTTGGCAGAGAATACTCCCATGAGCCCAACACTGGAGTGTGGTTACAGCAATGATAAGAGACATGTTCTTAAGATCTAGTATGCGCCTATGACTAAATATGGGTCAAACATGGATCATGTGTGTTACCTATTATACCACCGCCAGCTGTGGAAAACCCTGTAGTGTCATTACCACTGCCACTGCCAAGTTCACAAGGCAAATCAGCATTACCATATGTAGGTCCACCCTCAGCACGGCTTCCATTAGAAAAACCATCTCCCCCTTTACCACCATGTCCACCACCACCACTTAAACCGTTACTTAACATTCTTCCTCGTCCTATTCCACTTTGGCAGCCTGAAATCAGAAGAAATGATATTTAATTTCTAGAATAAGTTGCAGAAGGCATGTCACAAGACATAAGATCATCTCAATGTGAAAGAATAGTTCGAAACATATGTTGCTATAAGTATAAGTAGGAATTTTTAAGCATAATGAAGTAAAACAGAAAATAAACAAAATACACAGTTCTTGTCATGTCCTGCAAAGGGACTTGCAGCAACTTATCTCAGCTGAGACCAAAGGTAGAAAATTTAAGCAATTTGTTCTATATGGATTTGCCACTGAAGAAACTGACAGCATACAGAACGGAAAACAGAGGAAAAAAAGGGCAGGGTATCTTCAGCATCATAGAGTGCTATAATTTTTTACCCATCCGGTTGGAACATAAGATAGAATGTATTTGCTGCTGAAAATAATATACCTTGACATTTTTTACAAGCTAGGTGAATGTTAAACATTAGTGTTAAGATAGGTTGAAGATTACTAACTTTTAAGATTTTAGTATGTGTAACCACTGTATCCACCATCAGGGACCCCAAGTTCAGAAGCATAACCTGTTATGACCGGCGTCACGTACGCGCGCCGGAAGCGCGTGCAGGGAGACGCAAACGCCGGCCATTAGGAGTCCTGGGCTCATAATACTTATCTTTAGTATACTTTATCTCTATCCATAAAAATAGGATCTAGATTGATTTGTTAGGGGATATAAATATCCTAAAACAACTATGGAATAAACAAGCAGAGCAACTTTTGGTTGCAGGCTTCTCCCACGAAATCTCCTCCTTTGTGCTGTGCCCTAGCCTCACGGCTCCCTCACGCCACCATCTCCTCCTCTGTTCTGCGCCCTAGCCTCACGGCCCCCTCACGCCGCCGAGCGGGGTTCAAGCCCCGGCCACCGGTATCACACCAATACTCCCTACGGAGCCTCCGCCATTCCATAAGACCTACCAATCTGGTATCAGAGATGCCAGGTTCTGATGAGGGCGACCAGCAGTTGAAGAAACCGCCGCCACCGCCGGCTGATCCCATCGCCAAGGCGTTGTCCGAGCTCGCCCTGCAGATGGCGTCCGTCTCGGCGCGCTTAGAAGCTCTGGAATCCCGGCCGCCAGCGACTACCACATCAGCGCCATCCACCCTTCCGCCCGCCACCACCCTTCCGATTCCCATCCACCACATCCAATTTCCCCACTCGCCATCGCCGATTCCCAGTGTGCCGCCGCTCTCTTCGAGGCCGCCCTTCTCGTCAGGGCTGGAGACAGGGTCCGGTAGTGCCAGCGCTGGTCTAGGCGCACCTCGCTTCCACAAGCTCGAGTTCTCCACCTACGACGGCAAGGAGGATCCTCTCCATTGGCTTAACCGGTGCGAGCAATTCTTCCGTGGCCAGCGCACCCTGGCCTCGGATCGCGTGTGGCTCGCATCGTACCATCTCACGGGTGCCGCCCAGACTTGGTATTACGCCTTGGAACAGGACGAGGGCATGCCTTCCTGGGAGCGCTTCAAGGATTTGTGTCACCTCCGTTTCGGGCCGCCGATTCGCGCCAATCGCTTGGCGGAACTCGCCCGGTTGCCGTTCCTCTCCACGGTCCAGGATTACCAGGAGCGTTTTAATGCACTTCTCTGCCACGCGCCGCATCTCTTACCGACCCAGAAGGTGGAGTTGTTCACCGGCGGTCTCCCGGAACACATTAAGATCGACGTCGAACTTCGGGAACCACGCGATCTGCAGACGGCGATGCACCTTGCGCGGGCATATGAACGCCGCGCCGAGACGACACCCCCGGCGCCGCTGCAGCGACTGCCCCGGCCTCCTCTGCGGCAGCCGCTGGCCCTGTCCACGCCGCAGCGGGCCGCCACTGTACCCTCGCCTACGCCGGCGCAACCGCCAGCCCTGACGCCACCAGCACCATCTGCGTCTGCACTGCCGGCTCCGTCCCGGCCGTTTCGCCGCCTATCCCCGACTGAATTGGCCGACCGACGACGGCTGGGGCTGTGCTACAATTGCGACGAGCAGTACGTCCGTGGCCACAAGTGCCAGCGGCTGTTCTTCATTGAGGTGACCGACTTCGTGGACGACGACACCGCCGAGGACCCCAACGGGGCGGCCGTGGATACGGCTGCGTCTGACTTACCGGTGGTCTCCCTTCATGCGATCGCCGGCATTCGCACGGAGGACACCATGCAACTCCATGTCCACATCCAGGGCCACCGTCTCTTGGCGTTGCTCGACTCCGGATCCACCCATAACTTCATCAATGCCGGGGTCCTACGCCAACTCCAGTTGGCGACGTCGGACAGCGCCAATATGCGCGTCGCAGTGGCCAATGGCGACCGGGTCCCCTGCAAGGGCGTGGCCCGCAATGTCGCCATGAGCATCGGGCCCGAGGATTTCTCCATCAACTGCTACGGCATCGACTTAGGCGGGTTCGACCTCGTCCTCGGTGTCGACTTTCTCCGCACCTTGGGACCCATCCTTTGGGACTTCGAGGACCTCTGCATGGCGTTCTGGCGAGACAACCGGCGGGTCTTCTGGAAGGGACTGGGCTCCTTCCACGACGACGCTATACAGCCGGTCCTTCGTGCCATTACCGGGGCGCCTCAACAGCCCCTCTTGGACCGCCTCCTGCACCAATACGACTCGATCTTCGCAGAACCACGGGGTCTTCCACCGGCCCGGCCCTATGATCACCGCATCCACCTCTTGCCGGGCACTGCGCCAGTGGCCGTCCGTCCATACCGCTACCCACAGTTGCAGAAGGATGAGCTGGAACGCCAGTGCGCCGCCATGTTGGAGCAAGGCATCATCAGGCCGAGCACCTCACCATTCTCTGCGCCGGTACTCTTGGTCAAAAAGGCGGACGACTCATGGCGATTCTGCATTGACTACCGTGCACTCAATGACAAGACTTCCAAGGACAAGTTTCCGATACCGGTAGTAGACGAGCTCCTCGATGAGCTCCATGGCGCTCAGTTTTTCACCAAGCTGGACCTCCGTTCCGGTTACCACCAGGTGCACATGCATCCGGCAGACATTGAGAAGACAGCCTTCCGCACCCACCACGGCCACTTCGAGTTCCTTGTCATGCCCTTCGGCCTGTCCAACGCGCCGGCAACGTTCCAGGCCCTCATGAACGACGTCCTCCGTCCTTTCCTCCGCAGGTTCGTTCTCGTGTTCTTCGACGACATACTCATCTACAGTTCGTCGTGGTCCGAACATTTGCAGCATGTCCGCCTCGTCTTCGACGAACTCCGCGCCCACACCTTGCACCTAAAGCGCTCTAAGTGCTCTTTTGGGGCGTCTTCGGTAGCCTACCTCGGTCACGTCATCTCCGTCAACGGCGTCGCCATGGACAGCGACAAGGTGGCCGCCGTCGCCTCCTGGCCAGTGCCCCGCTCGGTCCGGGGACTGCGAGGGTTCCTGGGCCTCGCTGGCTACTACCGGAAGTTCATCCGAGACTTCGGCACGATAGCGGCGCCACTAACGAAGCTCCTGCGCAAAGACGCTTTCACCTGGACGGAAGATGCGGCCGCAGCATTCCAGACGCTGAAGCAGGCTCTGATGACGGGACCGGTCCTACAGATGCCCGCCTTCGACCAGTTGTTTATCGTCGACTGCGACGCCTCAGGTGCTGGATTCGGCGCCGTCCTCCACCAGGGCGCCGGTCCCCTGGCTTTCTTCAGCAGGCCGTTTGCTGCCCGCCATCTCAAGCTGGCGGCCTATGAGCGGGAGCTTATCGGCCTTGTACAGGCCGTCCGACACTGGCGTCCTTACATGTGGGGACGCCGCTTCCTCATCCGCACCGACCACTTCAGCCTCAAGTTTCTGTTAGATCAGCGACTCTCGACGATTCCGCAACATCAGTGGATCAGCAAATTGTTCGGCTTCGACTTCACCGTGGAATATCGTCCCGGGCGCTTTAACACGGTGGCCGACGCACTTTCACGCCGCGACTCGGACTCCGCCGCGATCCATGCTCTCTCGGGACCTTCATTCCACCTCTTTGACGAGATCCGCGTCGCAACAGCCACAGACGAGGAGGCGGGACGCCTCCGCCAGCAGCTCCAGGACGGTGCCATTGGGGCGCCCTGGCGCACAGCCGACGGCCTCCTGCTCCATGGCTCGCGCGTCTTCGTGCCGGCGCAGCAAGACTTGCGCCATCAGGTGCTCTCCCTGGCCCATGCGGCGGGTCACGAGGGCATCCAGAAGACACTCCAACGCCTGCGCGCGGACTTCTACATTCCTGGCGACAGGGCGGTTGTGCGGGACTATGTGCGCTCCTGCCTCACCTGCCAGCGCAACAAGACGGAGACTCTGCAGCCGGCGGGCCTGTTGCAGCCCCTCGACGTACCGTCCCAGGTGTGGGCCGACATCTCGATGGATTTCATCGAGGGCTTACCGAAGGTACATGGGAAATCAGTGATCCTCACCGTCGTCGACCGCTTCTCCAAGTACGCGCACTTCATCGCGCTCGGCCACCCATACTCTGCCGCATCCGTCGCCCGGGCCTTCTTCGATGAGATCGTCCGTCTCCATGGTTTCCCCACCTCCATCGTCAGCGACCGCGACCCGGTCTTCACTGGTCACATGTGGCGCGACCTCTTCAAAATGGCCGGCGTCAAACTCCGTATGAGCACGGCCTTTCACCCCCAGACGGACGGCCAGTCCGAGGTCGTCAACAAGGTCATTGCTATGTACCTACGCTACGTCACGGGTGATCGGCCTCGCGCGTGGGTCGACTGGCTGCCATGGGCAGAGTATTGCTACAACACTTCGTTCCACACCGCGCTGCGCACCACTCCGTTCCAGGTGGTCTACGGCCGGCCTCCTCCGCCACTTTTGCCGTACACAGGCGGCACGGCCAGGACTGACACGGTGGACGCTCTCCTGCGCAACCGTGATGACTTTCTCGCAATGGTCCGCGATCGCCTCCTCCAGGCGCAGCAGTACGCCAAGCGCTACTACAACGACCACCATCGCGACTTGGAGTTTGCGGTGGGTGACTGGGTCTGGTTGCGTCTCCTCCACCGACCGGCACATACGTTGGAGCCCCGGCCCAAGGGGAAGCTCGGGCCACGCTACGCGGGACCATTCCAGGTCCTGGAGCGGATCGGCCAGGTGGCCTACCGTCTCCAGCTTCCGGAAGGCTCCAGACTTCATGATGTCTTCCATGTGGGGCTGCTCAAGCCGTTCCACGGCGATCCTCCATCGACGATGCCTCCGATACCGCCTACGCACGACGGCCGCCTGCTACCCGCCCCGGAACGCGTCCTCCGCGCTCAGCTTCGCCGCGGTGTCTGGCATGTCTTGGTACAGTGGCGCGGCATGTCCAGCGATGACGCCACCTGGGAACAGCTGCCGCACTTCCTGGAGATCTTCCCCGATGTTCAGCTCACGGACGAGCTGTTTTCGGAGGCAGGGAGAGATGTTATGACCGGCGTCACGTACGCGCGCCGGAAGCGCATGCAGGGAGACGCAAACGCCGGCCATTAGGAGTCCTGGGCTCATAATACTTATCTTTAGTATACTTTATCTCTATCCATAAAAATAGGATCTAGATTGATTTGTTAGGGGATATAAATATCCTAAAACAACTATGGAATAAACAAGCAGAACAACTTTTGGTTGCAGGCTTCTCCCACGAAATCTCCTCCTTTGTGCTGTGCCCTAGCCTCACGGCTCCCTCACGCCACCATCTCCTCCTCTGTTCTGCGCCCTAGCCTCACGGCCCCCTCACGCCGCCGAGCGGGGTTCAAGCCCCGGCCACCGGTATCACACCAATACTCCCTACGGAGCCTCCGCCATTCCATAAGACCTACCATAACCTCTCCTAGCAGCCAAGCAACACTGCAAATTTGCACAGTATTTTTCAATTGTATGGCTGATCTACACAAGCTGAACTACTCAAAGGATCCAGACATTACACCGTCCTTAGAACTGCAGGCAACAAGCAAACAACACATTCTGGCAAACAACAGAAGGATAGCACATTACCCATGCCTGTGGCGCTGATGGTACCAGATGTGTGCACAGTGACACTTATTGCCCTATTGAAATGAATTACAGTTCCTTGTACAAGACCCCAGACATCAACATCTTCAACACGACATACCTAAAGGGAAAAGTGGTCATAATTTGCATCTTACCAGCAAAGTAACCAGAGAAGCACCACATGGGAAAGTTCCAAAAAAAACAGTGTACCTGAAGAGTAAATGACAGTGAAGAATTCAGATTGCAATCTTCCGGTGGATGAATTATTTCCACAGGACAGCTCTCGTCTTCACAGTTCAACTTTGGGGCCCTAATAGCACAGCAGCTCATTAACGAACAAAAAAATTCCAACACTGGAAATATGGCAAAAGAACTTCTTAATGCAATAGTTGAAGGAGGAAGTATTTACACATCATCGCTACTTCCATTTACAAGTGGGCCCCGTAAAATGGAGCCAGGTCCGACCTAAAAAAGAAATAATTATCATAATTAGTTCTTGCAATAGTTTACAAAAGGGCAAAACAGAACATGGGTACCTCATGTAGCTACTCATGCAACATTCAATTGGAGTAGTTTGAGCTTAGAATCACAAGTATAAGGGAAAAACGCACACATACAAAGGCAGCAGAGAGCACTCATCACGAAAGTAGAATTGATTCTCTGATTCAACTTGAATGGGTGGAGAAATATGAGCCATCTTAATCAGGACATCTATATAAATGCTACGTATATAAATCCAGCATCTTGGGTTGAATAAAGGGGGAAAACACTACACACGCTAAATAATATTGCGAAAATGTAAATTGCACCAAAGACAAATTTCCACCCGCAGATGAATGTCATGACCAGATATTTGACAGAAGTAGAAACATAAAAAACAATTACATAGTCTTTGAGTATATACAGAACCCGCAGTGATGTGCTAAAAAATGAACATGCAAAATAACATGTAGCTAGAAACAAATAATTTCAGCAAAGTTGTGGATAAAGAAAACAAAACACATTAGCTAAAGGATATCTATCATACTTGTATACTGTAGAACAGTGATAAAATAAGGTGTTGTGCCTCAATTGTGTCTCCATCTCCAGATAAATTCAGCAGACCTTGGCCGCGAACTCCAAGATTAGCATTAGAATGTATCACAGATGATTCCTGAAAAATATATGAGCAAATTTGTTATGCAATAAGTTAAAGCAGCAAAAGAGAATAACAGTCATTGAAAGTGGACCAACAATGGACCTTCAGAACTATCAAATTGCTAGCATCCAGTAAAGATGTTGCAACTATTGAATCTCCACCACCATCAATTAACATTCTGGAGTTCCACATAAGGAGCATCTTGACGGACATTCTGAGAGCACCAAACACCTGAATAACAGTGCAAATTAGTGTATAGGATTTGACACCTGTAAAACAGATGCACCAAGAAGACAGCAAATAGCAAGAACCAACAGCAAAAAAAAAATCACCTTGATTGTTGAGTCACTCATAAGAAGCTCCTCAGCCATCAGTTCAAACTCCGAGTATGGATATCGGGTTAACCCAAAAGTTAGAGCAGCACCAGATAGAAGGCTAAGTTGCCCTTGGACCTGAAAATTGTAAATAACTGGTTGCAGACCATTTTCAAATACTTTCCAAAGAAATCATGAAGTCAATTAAAGACAAAAGAAGAAGATCCAGATATATTGTCTTATTATCAGGGAACTGCAACTGCATTACATGCATAAAGGAAATGTAGCATAAAGTCATGGAAATGTGAAGAATTTTAATTGCAAGAGAGTACAAACAAATTCCCCATGGTACACCAACACTACTTCAAGATGGCCGTCACATTCTTGAATTTTCAAATTTTGAAGTACTGTTTTCACATTATATTCACTCAGAGGAGAAAGACGCAAGTAGACCTTAGTGCTTTTGATTGTAAACTAGCACAGCCAGCTGTAGTGTATTTGTGATCATACATCATATGATTATAAATACCAAAATCAGATATGCATTCTGCTTTTTAGAAAGTATACAGGATAGATAATTTAAAGATGAATCGAACACTAAATGGATTCATGTCAGAAAAAGAAAATAAATAGACAAGTGCTGTACTAAAGACACTGTATTGGTAGAGCATTAATCAATATATCATTGCAAAGCCTCATACCTGAACACGACTCCAGAGCAAGGGAACAGTGACTTTGGCATGATTCCTGACAAAAACATTTGTCCATAGTGGCTGATTTGGGAACTCCAAAAGAAGAGTGTCAGTTTGTGTGCTCAAGTTATTGTTGCTAACAGTAAGACTCTTAGGTACTGCTTCATAAAGAGTTCCAGCAGCTCCTGCATTATCCGGACAGCCCGAACTTCTTCCACCTGACAAAGGCGTCGCGCTTTAATTGTACACACAAACAAATCAATGAAGTCCTCTAGACAATAGCTCCGTCCGTATATCAATAGAAAGCTACTCAGACTAATCCAACGGAAAAACCTCACGACACATTGAGACCTAAAAGTAAGGGGGTGTTTGGTTTGTTGCCACACATGAGTTTGGCATGTTTAACTTTGTTAGGCTAGTGTTTTGGTTCTTTGCCAAATTTGTGGCACGCCACACTTTCTTAGCACTATACCCCACATGTCATTAGACAAAAAAATTTGCCAAACATTGCCACACTTGTAGCCAACTATTTGCTCGCCACAAAAGTTGTAGCATGCCACACTTTTGGCACGAAATTGTGGGAAAACATAGAAAGCAACCCTAATTTTACAAAAGGAGCAGTAGAATGCTTCTATAGTTGAATACACAAATATTATGTTTGAGACAAGAGCGCAGTACATTCAGGTCTCCTGCAAATGTAGAGTTGCTAACCTAAATTCCAGGAATACAAGAAAGTATGAAAAATAAAGATCAATTCTCTATGGAAAGTACAAATATGGCAGGGTTTAGAAAAAGGTAACTTCATATAGCACAAAAACTACAATAACAGACCAGGCAGCATAGAAACAGAACAATAAGGTAAAAATATGAGTATATGTGTGTGCATCAGATCAACAAGGTTGTAATAGCATAAAGGCTGCAACTTTGTAATAGCAACTCTTGCAAAAGAGAAAAAAATTAATAAGGTTAAGAATTAAGGGCATGTTCATATTAGCTTTTGGCTGCTACTGATGAATAGTAGTGGCTGGTAGAAGCGGCTGATGAATAGTAGTGGGCTAGTGGCTAATGAATAGTAATGCATTATGTAAGAAAGATGGTACAACGAAAGACATCACAACATTCAAACCGCCATGTGACTTACAAAATTGTGATATAGGACATGTTCATATTGGCTTCTAGCTTCTGCTTCCAAAAGCAGAAGTCAATACGAACGCCCCAGCCTCTATAAGCCGTTTCTATCAGCCGCTATTATTCATCAGACACTATTTTTCGCTTTCACATATTATAACGTACTTTGTATTTTATTATATCACAATTCCATAAGTCACATGGCGGTCCGAATGTTGTAGTGTCTTTTGTTGCACTATATTTCTTACATAATGCATTATTATTCATCAGCCGCTTCTATTAGCCACTACTATTTATCAGCCGCAGTCAAAAACCATCAGCAAAAGCTAATATGAACATGCCCATAATATAATACAAAGTACATTATAATATGTGAAAGTGAAAAGTAGTGGCTGATAGAAGCAGCTTATAGAAACTGGAGCGTTCGTTATTGGCTTCTAAAGTAGAAACCAATATAAACAGGCATTAAGTGATTAAGTGATTAAGTAAGCACAAAAAGATCAATGTCCATAAGATTAAGCAAGTTACCATGAGTGAAAATCTGGGTGTCATCATGCCTACTGAAAACGTTAATAGAAACCCGTCCTCCACCTCCCCCAGCCAAACCATCGCCTCCAGAAGCACTTATCTTGCCAGCGCCATGCCTGTCGCCAACAAAAGATCAGAGAGGGAAGACAATCAAAACATGCAAAGGCTAACTGAAATACTGAAGTACATAGTCAACAGATTTTCAACAAAGCAAAATAACATTCGAATCAAGCTAAAAAACTACAAGACACCAGAGATTCTTCAACTTAAATGCCACTGGCAAAACTAGATAGGTGCACAGCAATAGATTGGTGAGTTGTTCTTCACTGCTCTAGCAGTGTTCTAGTGTCTAGCTGGTTCCGCCAAGCCTAATATGTATATTTGCATTACTGTGAAGATTATTACCAATACAATGAAATCCTTGCTAGTTGCTAGATTCATACACATCATTTGTCTACTGCTCATTCATCCATGTGTGATCTTAGAGCAAAATATAATCCTCAAATCCACTTGATCAAGCAATGTATTCAAGCTTGTGATTCTGACTACATGTTCAACCAAACTAAACTTCAGTTTATTAGCATCTCAACACAGCATACCTTCAACACTAATTCCAACCAGACTGCACTTTTTGAAATCTGAGTATTCCTTTATGTTATTTCAGTTCATTAAAATACCAAATGAGATCCTCTGACGTAACTCCCCGTCACTGACGCGTGGGGCCACGCGGCGAGGGGGCCCACGCGCAGTGACCCAACGTCAGAGGGAAGTTACGTCAGAGGAGTTGATTCCGTGAGATCTATTGTGTGTGTAATGCATCTATCAATTGAAAAAATGGCGAAGGGTAATCTTCATCTCCTAAATCTTAAATCCCAACTAGTTCCTAAACAACAGGACCTACAAAGTCATCATCGCAGTCTCCAATTTGGGAAACTGCTTTCTAATCTTCAAGTTAATTGATTAAAAAGCTTAAATGCTGATATGTCAGTTCAATTAGTAGAAAGGAAGCAGGATGAAAATTAAAACATTCCAAAAAAACACTCACATAGTCGCAGCCTTTACATAGATGCTCCCCCCAGAGCCACCCCCGCCCTTCTCACTGCTATCCCCACCATCGGCGAGCACTGTACCATTCATTACTAGGTCCTCCGCAAACAGCCACACGATGCCACCGCCGGCGCCGCTGTAGTCCTTCTCGACGCTGGTAGACCCCCCTTTGCTTCCGTAGCTAAACGGGTGCTCGAGGTCTGACCACGCGTAGGCGTCGCCGCCCCACGAGTCCTCCTGCGTCTGCCCATCCTTGACATAGCAGCTGGCACCGCGGCCGCCGTGCCCCCCGCCGTCACCGTGCGTCCCCGTGGGGACGCCGCTGGTGCGATCAGGCGGATCGCCGGCGAGCGCGGTGGTGTTCACAACGACCGTGTCGGCGATTGTGACGTTGGTGGCCCCGAGCGAGACCTTCCCGGCTACGACCCGCACGCCGCGGTCGAGGCGCACCTCACCGGAGAGGTTGGCAGATACGACGCACCCGGGCTTCTCGCAGGTGAGGGCCGCGCCGGCGAGGAGCACGAGGCTGCCGCTGCCGGTGATGTAGACGTCGCCGCCCAGCTCGACCTCTTCGGAGACCTCGCAGCGCGTGCCGAAGTCCCCCTTCCCGTGGAGGTCCCCGGCGCAGGTCGCCGCCGGCGCCTCCGGAGGCGGCGGCGGGGGCGGCGGCGACGGCGGCGAGTAGTCGTGCCACGTCAGGATCAAGTACGGGTCCGGCTCCGCCCGATCTGACGCCTCCACCCCGCGGCCCCAGCCTGGACCAGCGCTCCCGAGGGCAAAACCGACGACCAGCAAGAGGAGGCGGAGATGGAGGTGGAGGCGGGGGTGGGAGGCCATGGGCTAGGACGCATCAGAGTCCAGGCGCTAAGGGGTTAGCTCCAGCCCTAGGGTTTGGACGCGGTGGTCGCCGGTGATGGCGGCGGCGTGTTCTGGGGTTGGGTTTGGTGCGTGCACCTATTCGGGTTTAGTTTCTCTCTCCCCTCCTCTTTCTCTCCTGCTTCCTCTTTCGGTTTAATGGATGCGACTATGGGAAGGGGAAGAGAGCGGAGGGAGGAGGCGGGCGGGGCGTCGGATGCGCTTTGAGATTCGCGGCAGTCGGTGGGGGTTCGGCTTCCGTGTGTGCACTGCGGTAGAGAGAGAAGTAGAGCAGAAGACGCCGGCTTTTTTCACTTGTTTGCTTGCTTGCTTTCTTTTTTAGTTGCTTTGTTTATCGTATTGGGAATGTATTAGACTCTACTAGATTCTGTATTTTGCCCCTCTAATATCTCCAAAATAGTCGGTCCCACATCTTTAACTATCTCTTTTTTTTTCACTGTATTCGCTGTTCTTGCGAATTGGTTTGCATTCATTAACTCGTTGCTATTTAAAAAGCATGTTGTGATCTATTTTTTTTCTAATAAAAACACTATTACCTATTGTGTAAATTAGATCTAATTGTGAACAATGTGTGCACCTTTTTGTTTTGTCTAAAATATTTGCTTCTGCCCGGGGCGCTGAGAGCAGTTTGGTGGTCAGTTAAAATGACATGTTAACTTGACGAAAGTGCACAGGTGAGCTTTTTAAAAGAGGAAAAAGATAGAGAAGTTATTGGACTTATCTGGAACCTTATCGGGGAAGACATCCAGAAAGTCATCGTGTTTTGCAAATACGCCCCTCTTTTACAATAGAGGTCACCGGCTTATCCATTTCTCGCTTTTTGTCCTTGAGAGAGAGAGGTGTCGAATCCATTTCTGTATTTCGGCACCATTTCTTTGACGTGTATAAACTGGATATTTGCCTTTTTGTTTCTAGTGCAAGATATGCTTTTTCTTGTTAATAAGTGTAAGAGCATCTTCTGTAATCGCAATAAAATGAAAATCTTTTAGTAAAGGCTATTGGCCATTAGCATGGAAGATTGAGGGACACTACTACACACATGCTTTCGAAAGAAAATACTTCCTAGTGAAGATTTCTAGAAAGAAACATAGACGTTTGTAAGAAGAAAAGACATTACCAAAACACTAGTATCTCCTAATCAAAAAGTGAGTGATGTTGGGTGCAGTGCAGTTAATATTTGTATTTGTCGCATCACTTAATTATGTATAGTAGATTAGTAGGCGGTGTTGGCTCCGCTCTAAATAGTTTTAGTTTTATCTTTTTTTTCGTCTTATTTAAGTCATAAGCTACTTGGAATACAGCAACTTCTAATTTTGATTTATTTTAATTTTTTATATTTTCTTTTTCTTCTTATTCTTTTACATTGTCTGTGATAATATAACGTTTTCTTTTTTCTCATAAAAAGCTAACATGCGGTATAATATGATTTTAGCTAAAAGACACAGTCATAAATTAGATGGAGCGGGCAGTTGTATCACCTATTTTAGATATACTTTTTTGCTTTTTTTCGGGGGAGGGGGGTAGTTAGAAGTGAGACTGGAGAAATTCCAAAACTGTGGGTCTCTTAATGCTGAAAGAGCTACATGTAATGGGAGACGTATTATTTCGGGTGAAATTGGTGGGCAAAACAAGCAAACCGTGCTTTTTTCCCCTTTCTCTGTTGGGTGATGCAAGAAAATGGACTCTGTATGTTGAGTGGTGATGCAGGCACGACAGAAGCTCATGTACAATTTGGGTTTTTTTAATGTATATAAACGTGAACGGCTGCTTTATTGACATTTTTCAGCTCACTTTTTGGACATTGTGATATTCTCCGATAAAAGTTAAATCGTCCTAGAAGAAACCAAAAAAAAAAGCATCACTAAAGGAAAAAAAAGAAGACTAAAAGGTTGAAACGTCATGTTTCCATCTGACTGTTGTGCAGTAATAATTATCCATTTATTAAAAATTATAATACAATAGTGGTTCACGAAAAATGATAGGAACATGATAATGTTGAATTCATAGCTAAGTGCATGTGTTTGGTTAGTAGAATAAGATCGGACTCTGCTCTAAACGGCTTAAAAGCCTTTAGCTTCTGGCTTCCAGCTTCTAGAAGCTAGAAGCTATTTGTAATCTTCTTAATTTTGATTTTTTTTTGTTTTCTTTTTTCCTCCTTATCACTTTGCATTATTCTAAAAGATATGACGGTGTTTTTCAATTTTCTCTTTTATTATTATTTTTTCTCAATTTTGGATTCAGAAAAGGCAAACATTTGCTATAAGAGACCCACAGTTTGCTCTAAACGGACTCTGCTCTAAACGGCTTAAAAGCCTTTAGCTTCTGGCTTCCAGCTTCTAGAAGCTAGAAACTATTTGTAATCCATCGACTTCTTAAATTTGATTTTTTTTTTACTTTTTTGTTTTTTCCTCTTTATCACTTTGCATTGTCCTAAAAGACATAGCGGTGTTTTTTAATTTTCTCTATTTTATTATTTTTTTCTCAATTTTCGATTCAAAAAAAACAAACATTTGCTATAATGCAATTGCAGTCAAAGGCAATGGGAGAAGCCAGAAATTAGACTTTTTAAGCCGGTTGGAGCAGCACCTAACATGGATGGGATGGATTGAGTGGAGGCGTTATGCACTTATGCTTGTTTAACAAGCTCGTGTATGCACCATATTTTTCAACGGACAGAAGAAGGTGATACAACCATAAAATTGAGCTCGTTTGGTACTCTTGGATTGGAGCTTGCAGCTGCAGGGACGGCTAGGGATGTCACAATCTCCATCGAACTTATTTAATTTAAAAAGAAGCAGCTAAGGTCGGCTTAAAAAGAAGGATTAACAAATCCAACATGGCATGGTAATCCTCACCTGGTCAACCACAAGTTGGGACTAAATTAGGCACTTTTATGCAGTCATGTGTGGTAATGGTGTTATTGATTGCATCATGGCTCTAATGTCATGGTAATGGCGCTACTAGCTGCATCACTTTCACATAAAATATTGCGCTACTAATAGCACGCTAGATTGAATCAGTACTTACAAGGACACGTAGGTGAACACACGAAAAATAGTTTCCATCGCACAAGGAACCTCTCGTTTGAATTTAGTTTTTTTTTAGACGGAACGGTATGCTTCGACGAATATCAAGAACTAATGACATGTACGCTTTAAAAAACACATTTTTCCCACACGAACATCCCCCGGCCAATGTTTTAACAGGTTGAAGCAACGGTGAAAAGAAAGAGAAGTACTACGGAACGCAATACGTTAGAATGGATTTCTATGGTATAGTTTCTACTCCTTCAACTATCCTCCTCTTCTCTCCCCTCTTCCTCATCTCCGCTACCTCCCTTCTTTATCGCCGTCACCGCTACGCCGGTTGCAGTTCCACGTGCGTCCTCCGCCCCCACCTCCCTTGTGACCAGCGGCAAGCTCACCACCTGGCCGGCTCCCCCACCCCTGCCGGCCATTTCGCTTAACCTAATATTTTCTTAGCCCTCACCTCATCGACCCACACTTTGACATCGCCTGCCACCCTCCACCGTCGCCCTGGCCTCCCTCTACAACGGGGCGTGATGAACCCAGTGGCAGTGATGCCACCTCCATTGGTTGTTGCTCGAGAGAGTGAGCAAGAAAGAGAAAGGGGAGTGAGCAAGAGAGAGAAGAAGAAGCTACGGATGGTACCATTCCTTAGTTCTTCTTGAAAAGGAATTTGCCTCTTAGCGAGAAATTCCGAATACCGCAAAATCTTTTCCAAGCCTAGTTCATGATTGGACAGCCCGATCTCTTACACAGTTACACTGCACATCATCGGTGGACATGAATTCCCCAATGACTCCCATCAAGATCACAAAAGAAGCCTTGACATGATCATGTCTCTTCAAGCACCATTAAGATTTCAACCCTGGGAGCACAGAACAGAGAGGGAGGCTGGCTGCCCCACAGCCACTATATGTGATCCGAACCACACCAAACAAAATCGTCCCTCAAAGAAAAGCACTTTTCTTTTTCTCTCAACCGCCCGGGAGATCGAGAATCTCACACATCCTGAGCCTGCAGAAGACCATCATCGGCGAGAGAAAAAGGGCGATCTCACATTGTCATTGACGCCATCAGAAGAAGTTCTCATTCTGGTTTCGTTTTCTGCAAGTCAAATCCGCCACTCTTTTCCGTCCGGTTGTTGCCTTGGCGAGGAGGCCGGCAGTCAGCCGGTCACCCTTTCGGCCAGGATGGCAAAGGGATGGATGGATGATCTGTGAAAGGGACCAAGAAAAGAGTGGGGAATTGATAGGAGATATGATGCATTGAGAGGTATACATGCGCTTCTGCGAGATCAAGAAGGTCGCCGAAAAAGCACTGGATGATAATACGTGTGAAAATTACATGGATGGGCAATTCCCTGCCCTAGAATGTAGTCTAGTAGTCGTATTCAGAGTTGAATTTAGTCCATTAGTGGCTGGTTAGGTTAAATTTCTCAGATCCACAGGTGTTGCATCGATGAACAGTAGATAGTTTGGACGAGGAATTACCTGGATATGGTTAGTATGTAGGAGGATATTGGCACACGAATCTCTCTCAAGAAACAGAGTTTTCCTCATCTCACGTCGTTGTCCTTGACGTTGTTTTCAGATCAAACAGAGCCAACTGAACATCAAAGCCAGGGAAAATGATTCTGATAAATCCATAGAATTGTCATCTTTCTCAAGAGTCAGAAAGAGAGAGGGACCTGTCATCTTTCTCTCGAGAAAATTACCACCTAGCTTTTCGGTGAGCAACTGCTTGCACCAGTTTTCCTTACTTTTATTACCTACACGCCAAGGAAAACACGTGAGATGGAATAGGCAACAGTTCATTTGAGGACCATACGCTGAGATGTTGGCCCAGCCCATGTGCGGTGGGAGCCTGGAAATATTGAGGCCACACCGACATATATCATTGGGCCTGGCAGTGCATGTTGTGGCAGCTTAATTCCGGCCCAACTCTTTTGCCTGGCCCAAATGCTAGTGGTTCATACGTATACGAACGTGATTGCATGCGATAAATGGGGTCGTCTGATCAATGGCTGACAGATAGAGCAGTGAGCACACATAGCTCCCAGCATGTCCCTTGATGCAAAGAAACCACCATGGGTGCTCACTCTCTTCTGTCAACTTCCGCTTCAGCACCATCTCTCGTATGCAAAAGAACATATTCCACCACAGAGAGAGGGAGAGAGAGAGAGAGAGCGCTAATGGCTGACAGACAGAGAAGTGAGCACACATAGCTTCAAGCATGAACGATCTCATTAATCAGCATGCAAGAAAGGCACCATGTGTGCTCACTCTCTTCTGTCAGCCCCCATCTCTCTTCCTTCCTCCCTGGAACTTCAAGACACAAACCACGCAAACAAACAAGAGAGCAAGAAGAATTCCCTTCTGAAAAAATCGATCACTCTCTCTCTCTCTCTCTCTGGCATCCATTGTAGTTAGTCTATTGAGACATCTAGCACATACACTTACATCTCTAGCTGTAGAACATTACTGTTTATTTAGATGGTGAGTTGAGAAGGGGAGTGTACGGTATTTATAGGAGAGTGAAAGGTGGGTATTTGAGCAGTTGAGGTGCGCTTCCGTTTGAACGGAATAAATGGGAAGATGATCTCCATTGGGGAAAAAATTCAGTGGGGGAGGGCCTCCCATGAGGTCCCTCTCCATCCGTCGTTCGTCCAAGCTGGTCGAAGCGAATGGACGGTAGATAGGGAGGGCCCTCCATTGGCCTCTTGATGTAACAATAGAGATGAACTTTATGTTTTCTTCGCACCACCTATTGGTGGCTACCCTATAGCTAGCTTCTGTTCCATCTCGATCTCTTCCTATGTGGGACAAACATACCATGAACAAGATAAGCTTGCCTTGGACCGTCCAACCAACAACTTTACAAAAAAAATTTGCATTATTGTTTTCCGCTTTTACATAGAAGACTTATGGTTTATATAGAAAAAACAAGGATTGTTTTATAAACTGAACAGTCCATGAATTTGTGCAATATTCCAACCTTCTATGATGTGTTTGGTTGGAGGGATGGGATGAGATGGTTCTTTTGACCAAGTCTATCTCTGTGTTTGGTTGGAGGGATGGGGTGGGATGGAATGGTCCAAAGTAGGATGAGCCTGTGCAAATTTAGAGAATATTCTTCTTAGATGCTGGACCATGTGGTTCCACTTTTTTTGTGGAACTATCTCATCCCATCCCATCCTATCTCATCTCTCCAACCAAACACACCCAATGATACTGGACAAGTCCATGATATATGTACTGTTCCTCTGAATCTCTGATCAAAACCAAGTAAGAGCATGTACAATAAGGCTTAGTCAGCAGGCTATAGCAAATATAATATCAACAAAATCTTACATGGCAGAGAGAGAAAGGAAGAGAGAGAAGGAAGCTGGCTACTAAATTACAGCTAGCTATAGCACGTAAAAATATGCATTTCACTCTCTTACACGTGGGGTCAAATAGTTATTGTAATAGCTACCTTATTGTATGAACTATTTTTTTGAAGGCTATAGATAAAATGGACAAGTGTTATAGCCACTAGTTGGCTGTACTATTGTACTTGCTCTAACAGTAGGGCAAGCAGTACTTCTCCCAATGCGCCTTGTAATTCTAAACCAAATTAACCCATGTTAGAGATATGATCTTGTAACATATAGTTGTATATATATAGGAAGAGATAAACCGGTTGGCTTTAGATAAAATAGATAGAGTTTGTTTCCTTGTACCTAGATAGCTACCGGGACTCTTCTCCTATATAATCTCCCTCATGTAATCTTGCCGCTGTGTGGTTATACAATCTACACGAAACCGTCGCACCGCCGACGTTCAGCGTCTCTGAGATTTTACATGGTATCAGAGCCATAGCTGATCATGGCTAGTTCATCTTCCACCGCATCTAACCCGCTGTTCGGCTTCCCGGTCTCGGAGAAGTTGAATAAGCAAAACCATGTTCTCTGGTCGGCGCAGATTCTTGCGGCGATACGGGGAGCGCGACTTGAGGGACATCTCAACGGCAAGACCGTCGTCCCTGCTGCAGAGATCGAACAGAAACAAGGTGACAAGGTGGTAAAGATCCCCAACCCAGCGTATGAAGATTGGTTCGCAGCGGACCAACAGGTGCTGGGTTTCCTGTTCACGTCTCTTTCCAAAGAGATGCTAGTTCAGGTTGCGGCTGCGAGAACAGCAGCACAGGCATGGAAAGAAATCGAAGCCACCTTCGCAACGAGGAACCGAGCGCGTGTGATCAACGTGCGCCTGGCGCTGACAACTACTCGGAAAGGCAGCATGTCTGTGTCCGAGTACATTACGAAGATGAAGGCCCTGGGAGATGAAGCTGCAGCTGCGGGAAAGCCGATTGATGATGATGACCTGATTGCTTATATTATCAATGGACTTGATGATGATTTCGATCCAGTTGTATCTGCGGTTGTGGCCAAATCTGAACCGGTTACAATTGCAGATCTCTACTCACAACTCTTGAGTTTTGAAAACAGGATGCAGCTTCGTCAGGCTTGTCTTGCAGCAGCTACAAATCGAGGCCGTGGAGGCAATATCCTGCGTGGAGGAGGCAACCGCGGCCGAGGTGCATCAAATCGTGGCCGTGGAGTTCCTACTGGTCGTGGTGCATCAGCTGGACAAGGAAGAGGACGCAGCGGCTTTGACAATCGTCCAACTTGTCAGGTTTGTCACAAAAAAGGTCATGTGGCGTCTGATTGCTGGTATAGATACGATGAAACGTATACTCCGGAAGACAAGACAGCGGCCACAGCTACTCACTCTTATGGTGTTGATACAAATTGGTATCTAGACACTGGGGCAACAGATCATATAACTGGAGAACTAGAAAAGCTGACTACAAGTGAGACGTACAAAGGCAATGATCAGATTCACACCGCAAGTGGCGCAGGTATGAAAATTGAGCATATTGGTCATTCTGTTATTACTACCCCAACTCGTCCTTTATATCTTAAGAATGTCCTACATGTTCCTCAAGCTACAAAGAATCTTGTCTCTGCATGTCGTCTTGCTACTGATAATTATGCATTTCTTGAGATTCATCCTAAATATTTTGTGATCAAGGATCGGGTAACGAGAAGCACTCTTCTTAAAGGATGGCGTCGTCAAGGACTTTATCCTCTTCCTTCAGAAGATTCAGAAAAGCAAGTTTTTAGTGTCATGCCATCTTTTGCTCAATGGCATGGTCGTCTTGGTCATCCTTCCACTCCTATTGTTACTAGAGTCATTAGTCATAATAAGCTACCATGTTTAGCTAAGTCCAATAAAGATTCTGTTTGTGATGCCTGTCAACAGGCTAAGAGTCATCAATTGTCCTACAATAGATCATTGAGTAAATCTCATTATCCTTTGGAGCTTGTTCATTCTGATGTTTGGGGTCCTGCCCCTGATTCTGTTGGAAGAAAGAAATATTATGTTAGTTTTATTGATGACTATAGTAAATTTACATGGATCTTCCTTCTTAAACACAAATCCGAGGTGTTTCATAAGTTCCAAGGATTTCAATGTCTTGTGGAGAGACAACTTGGCCGTAAAATTCTTACAATGCAAACTGATTGGGGTGGAGAATATCAAAAATTACATTCATTCTTTGAAAATATAGGAATCTCTCACCACGTCTCCTGCCCTCATACTCATCAACAGAATGGAGTTGTAGAAAGAAAACATCGCCATATAGTTGAAGTTGGTCTCGCTCTTTTGGCTCAAGCATCCATGCCTCTCAAATTCTGGGATGAAGCGTTCCTTGCTGCCACCTATCTTATTAATCGCTTGCCCAGTAAAGTCATCCAGTTTGAAACTCCATTAGAACGCCTGTATCATAAACAACCAGATTATTCCTCTCTTCGTATATTTGGTTGTGCCTGTTGGCCAAATCTTCGTCCATATAACAAGCATAAGTTGGAATTTCGGTCAAAACAGTGTGTTTTCCTTGGTATTAGCCAGTTGCACAAAGGGTTTAAATGTCTTGAGGTATCCACAGGAAGGGTGTATGTTTCTCGAGATGTTGTTTTTGATGAAAAGGTCTTTCCTTTCTCACAACTTCAACCGAATGCTGGTGCTCGTTTGCATGCCGAAATATCTCTCCTTCCATCTGATCTAGTACCATCTACTTGTGACCAAGGGGGAGTAGTACAGAGTGATTATTTGCTTGATTTTCTTCCTAACGAGAATAACCAGTTTGATAACAGTTGTGCAGCAACAGAAAATCCTAATACTCACTGCAGGCTTCCTGTAATACATGGAGAAACGTCAACTTTGGCGGGAGAATTCGGCTCGGGATCGGAGTTTGGAGCGTTGCAGTCTGCGCAGTCTGCACAAGAAACTCCGGCGCTTGATGTTGGTCACTTGGAGCATGCCGTGACCCCAACAACAACAGGCGGGATGTCTCCTGCTGCTTCGCTTCACCAGTACGAGTCTGCTGCGCCATTCGTTCCTAATGATGAGTCGTTGACGGGGCATGCAGCAGCCGGGGGATCAACTACGCCCGGATCAGCGGCAGAGCAGGAGCAGTCAGGAGTGGTCGCACATACAGTGGAGCAGGAGCAATCAGTGCCTAGGCCAAGGACACGTCTACAAAGTGGCATCCGAAAAGACAAAGTATATACAGATGGGACAGTTAGGTATGGCTGTTTTACTTCTTCTGGAGAACCTCAAAATTTATCTGAAGCTCAAAATGATAAGAATTGGAAAGAAGCAATGGATGTAGAATATATGGCACTAATGAGAAATAAAACCTGGCATCTAGTTCCTCCTCAACAAGGTGCTAATATTATAGATTGTAAATGGGTATATAAGATTAAAAGGAAGTCTGATGGGAGCTTGGATAGATATAAGGCCAGATTGGTTGCAAAGGGATTTAAACAGCGATATGGCATTGATTATGAAGATACCTTTAGTCCGGTGGTTAAGGCTGCTACTATTAGAGTTATATTGTCTATTGCTGTGTCCAGAGGTTGGAGCTTGCGTCAACTTGATGTCCAAAATGCCTTTCTTCATGGTGTTCTTGAAGAAGAGGTATATATGAAGCAGCCACCAGGGTATGAACATTCTTCTTTACCTCATTATGTATGCAAGCTAGATAAGGCTATATATGGACTAAAACAAGCGCCAAGAGCGTGGTATTCAAGGTTAAGTACAAAACTATTTGAGTTAGGGTTTAAATCTTCCAAAGCTGACACATCTTTATTCTTCTATAGTAAAGAGGGCATTACTATGTTTGTGCTTATTTACGTAGATGATATAATTGTTGCTAGCTCTGTGCAAAGTGCAACATCAGCCTTACTACAGAATCTTAACAAGGAGTTTGCTTTGAAAGACCTGGGAGATCTTCATTACTTCCTTGGTATTGAGGTAAATAAGGTATCTGATGGTATAGTCTTAACACAAG